>OX451741.1:1400019441-1400751941 GCA_948472305.1 Vicia faba
ATTATTAATAATAATAATAATAATAATAATAATAATAATAATAATAATAATAATAATAATAATAATAATAATAATAATAATAATAATAATAATAATAATAATAATAATAATAATAATAATAATAATAATAATAATAATAATAATAATAATAATAATAATAATAATAATAATAATAATAATAATAATAATAATAATAATAATAATAATAATAATAATAATAATAATAATAATAATAATAATAATAATAATAATAATAATAATAATAATAATAATAATAATAATAATAATAATAATAATAATAATAATAATAATAATAATAATAATAATAATAATAATAATAATAATAATAATAATAATAATAATAATAATAATAATAATAATAATAATAATAATAATAATAATAATAATAATAATAATAATAATAATAATAATAATAATAATAATAATAATAATAATAATAATAATAATAATAATAATAATAATAATAATAATAATAATAATAATAATAATAATAATAATAATAATAATAATAATAATAATAATAATAATAATAATAATAATAATAATAATAATAATAATAATAATAATAATAATAATAATAATAATAATAATAATAATAATAATAATAATAATAATAATAATAATAATAAAATAAATTAACATAACAAAAGGAAAAATGTGATTGGAACTGGTGGATACGTTGCTGTGTTGGGCGGAGGATGGTGATTCTTCGCGGACGATGTGGCTAGAGCGAAGATGATCGAGGAAAGGGTCCTGCCTACAGAGAGTGAGGTTACAGTGGGAATGAGGGGTTATTTGTGGATGAATTTCGTGGGCTTTTGGGTTGATGTTCGGTGATAGGAAATAGGTAAAGGGCTCGGGGAGGAGGGTGTATCAATGGGAGGATGAAGGTGCGTTCTTGAGCAGAAGAAACATGGGTGGTGTGAGTAGTTACGCCAATGGTGGCTGCTATTGTGTTGTTGGTGATGTAGCGGGTAGTTGTTGATGGTTTTTTTAATAGAAGTGGGCGGAAGAGTTTATGTTGAATTTAGTTTCTGAGGGTGAATGGAGAGTTGTTAGATAGCAGGTTGGTAGTGAAATTGAAGGAGGTGTATGGAAGGTTGAGAGAGGGGATGAAGGATAGATATGTGAGGGATAGATTGAAGATGGTGAAATGGTGATGAATAATGTAGAATAGGAAGTAGAATGAAGAATGAGAAGTGAGAAATGGATTTTCTCCGTAGCAACTTTTGCTTTTTTTTTTCATTTCAATTTTGATCCTCCCTTACTCAATACTCTTATTCTTATCTATATACAAAACATGCCAAAATGATCTTTTAATGGTAAAATTAAAATTAAAATTTAAAAGTATAAAAATTAATATAATTTAAAATATTTTTGTTTTAATTTTTCTGAATAAAAAATAGAGATCTAAAATGTGTAAAAACAAGTTAATGCAATGCAAGAAGCGAGTAAAAAGATAAAAATGCATGAAGTGAAATATCAGGTATTTTTCAACTACAAAACGATGCAAACGTCGATTTAAACTGACTTTTGGTCAACTTAAATACGACTAAATGATGCAAATGTGATGAATGAAGATTTTTATTGAAGATTGTGACCAAATAACAAAATATGATATGAAAATGTGACTAAAAAGTTTCCAGGTGAAGGGTGCAACAACCATAGAACCTAAGAACCCTAACCCTAGAACAAAGCCCAGAAAACCCCAAATTCCCACTATAAACCCCCTAATCCGAAGCAATATCAAACATTAGTCATCACCAATAAATCCTAAAGCTAAGAGTTCTTAGGCTTACCGTCTGATGCAGTGAATCTTGTCATATCAATTTCTCTTCTGACTTTCTGGTTCACTTTTCTAATCTCATTCTTCTTCTCTCTATTTTCAGGTATGAAGAATGATGGCAACGACGAAGATGTGGCAACGAGGATGATGAGATGGCTTGAAGTACACATCTAGGGTTTCAGAAATTGAAACCCAAATCTCAAGAAGACGGTTCACTCGCGGATTCTCCTTCCTCCTTGTTATAATTTCTTCTCCTCTAATTTGTTGTCCCTTTTCAATTAGTTTTAGGGTTCTTTATATAGGTTTTAGAAATTAGACAAATTGGGAAATTTTGTTCAATTGCTGTTACTTTTAGATTATTTGTAAATTAAGGGTTTCAGAAATTAATTTGTTGTACATTAGAGATTTGATTTGTAATATTCTGATTCTGTATGAACTTTGGACAAAAAAGATTTGATTAGCGTAATTTGATTTGTCTCTTTTTGAATCTCTAAAGTAATCATTTTTCCCTTGGATTTGTTGGGCCGCTACTATAACGAACACAATTAGGGTCTCTTGACTTGGGTCAACGAGTCAGAAGAGTAAAAACATTTGATAACAATAATAACATTAATGATAAATTAACATAATTTTTTACAACAGTTAAAATAAGATAAATACTAATAATTATACAGATGTAGTAATACTAATAATACTAATAATACTAATAATACTAATTAGTAAATAATAATTATAATAATAAAAGTAATAATTTTACTAAAAAATACTGTTGACTTAGTCAATAATTAAGATGGGCTCTAAACCCTCTTAATGGGCCGACAATTTAAACAAAAACACGCACCCCTCTTCTTTTATTTAAACAAACCTTAATGGGCTTGATAACAAATACACCCCTTTTTTAATTGTAATGACAACTTAATGGGCCATCAGATTTTGATGGTCCATTTTTAAAATAATACACCCCCTCTTTTATAAACTTAAACCCCATAGCACATTATGAATTATACAACAATATATTATAAAGAAAAATATAATCACTAGAAATTAATGTCAATGAGGAATAAATTGATTAGAAATCAGATAGAGCACATTTGGGGTATGACAGCTATTTATAGAGAAAAATTTGCTAAAAACTACTCCCTACATTCTGAAGATGGAGGGAAAATTCAAACTTGGAAAGCTGCTGCAACTACCGAGAACTTGAAAAACTGCTACTGCGAACCAATGGTGAACGCCATTAGGGCAATGACGAACTCCATTGTATTTTTGATTAGAGGACGTGGAAGGCTGAGGAATGGCGGACACCATCTCCCTATGGCGAACGCCATATCAGGAAAATTGGCAGAATTTGGTCTTTTTACTGCACTTTAGCTCTTCTTTCACTTCTTTTCTGGTTTGCTTCCAAATTTGCGACAAATTCACATGATAATTGAAAAATAAAGGGAAAAAAGTAAAATGTGATAAAACAAGATAGAATGCAGACACTCAATATGCAGAATGAGCCTAAAAATACTATATGATTTCTCGTTATCACCTATATAAGATGCAATCGTTACAACAAGCATGTATTTTGACATAGTCCAAACCCATTGGACACAATATCTTCTTGGCCTCATAAGTAGGTTTGGCAACGTGTTGTCTTCCGGAAATATTTCTTTCAACAATTCAAGCAATTCAGTGAATCTTTTATTCGTCCATCCACCTCTTGCCTTAAGATTAAATAGTCTTAACACAACTGACAATCTTGTAAAATCTTAATGTCCCGGGTACAACGAATCTTCCATGTCTCTTCGTAAAGTATATGATACTAGCTTTCTTGAAAGTATCTACTCCAATATCACGAATGATATCTTCTAGATTATCAGCCATACATTCATCATCTTCAAATGTTTGTAACAAAGGTCTATTTTTGTCTCTTCACCAAGCCATACTCATTTCACATAATTTTGAATAATTTCATCACAATCACAATGATTGAATATAAAATCTCTTGGATGTTTTCTCGTATTATAGAATTTCATACAAGGACACCAAAAAATGCCATTGTTGTCAGGAAGTTTTTTTTTTTGCAAAATTAAGAAATTATAACAATCCATTATCATACTTGCTACTTAATTCATCGGCTTTCATCCAACCACGATCCATAATCACATAAAGATTATGAAAATAAAATAAAATAAAAGTACAAAAATAAAGCTTATCAACAACAACAACAAAACAACGTGCTCCATTCAAAATACTGCGGTGAACAGTAGTAATGGAAAACTACAAGAACAACAATAATGGAGAACAACAAGAACATATTGCAGAGCTCCTTGGAAAAGAAGTGTTATTTTGTTTGCTAAGCTCCTTGGAGACGAAGTGTTTTTTCGTTGGCTAGGGCTCAAAATTGAATTAGATGGACACTGGTGAAATAAAAAATATAAAGAAAATTTATCTAGGTTAAACTAAAAAACTGAGGTATATTAGCCGATGTAAAATATATAAAAAGGTGTCTTTTTAAATATATAAAAAGACGTCTTTTTGGTTGCCAAAAGAATAAAAAGTTACGGGGGTTTTATCTCGGTTTTCAAAACAACCGAAGTAACATATCCAATGTAAAATCTAGAAAACATAATGGCACATTTTTGGTTCCATATAAAACATTAAATAGTAGGAGTTGGGAATCGAACCTCAAACCCTCTCAACATACATTTATGTCGGTTTTTATAAATATCCGAGATAACAAATTTATTATTATTTTTTAAATAAAACAATGCGCTACGTTCATATGTACCCGCGATTTTTTTTTGTATGTTATGAAAGTTTCGTCGTGAAAAATGTTATTTGTTGTAGTTCTTCTAACTAAAAATCATTCCATATATATTTCATGACTTATCTCCTTCTATTCCTCTAACTAAAAATCATTCCATATATATTCTATGACTTATCCCATTATATTCCTCTAACTAAAAATCATATATACTCATTTGTTTATTTCGATTGCTTCTTTATTTCATATATATTCCATGACTTGCCCCTTCTATTTCTCTAACTAAAAATCATTTCATATATATTCCAAGTCTTATCTCCTTCTATTCCTCTAACTAAAAATCATTCCATATATATTCCATGACCTATCACATTCTATTTCTCTAACTAAAAATAATTTATACTCATTGATTTATTTATTCCGCTTCTTCATTCCATATATATTATATGACTTATACCCTTCTATTCTTCTAACTAAAAATTATTTCATATATATTCCATAGCTTATCCCCTTCTATTCCTCTAACTCAAATTTCATAGCTTATCCCCTTCTATTCTTCTAACTAAAATTCATAAATGCTCATTGATTTAATTCGGTTTCTTCTTCATTCTATATATAAATTCTATATATAATATATTATATACTTATACAAATTGTACAACCACATTATATTATTATATGTTACATACATATACAAATTATATATCCACCATACATCAAAACTCAAACTATTCGAATTTTATTCATTTTCTATTGCACACACTAATTTTTTATTAAAAAATAAAATTAATTAAATTTCAAATAATTCCATAAAAAAACTATGAGAATTAATTCAATTCTCACAATAATCAAATTAATATATTTTCTAATAGTTCAATAAAAAATTTTGAGAACTAATTTAATTCCTATTAAAATAAAAAGAAAAAATGATAATATTACCACTACTTAAATCACTCATAAAAACAGATAATCAATTTCCTAACAATTATTATAAATATAAAATTTATTTTATTTTTCTATTACTAATAATTATTTATTTTTTTAATATCTATCTTTTTTATCTCGATCAATATTTCTAAAAATAAAATACATTATATAATATTTTTACTCCATACAAAACTATGCATAAAATAGTTTCATATTAAACCATTCACATATATCACTTTTAAAACGATAATAACAATTAAAAAATTTTACGTTACAATGTTTAAATTAAAGTAGTCTAAAAATATTTTTAAATAGGAAAACAAATACTTCAAAATTATTTTCAAAATATGATTCTTAAATATAAAAGCGGTTATATATTATAAAATTTAAATTCAAATATTAAATCTCATTACAATGCTAAAAAAATTGTGAAACAATTCTTTCATATTATACCATAAATTTTCATATATAGTTTATAGTTCATTATATACCATATATTACAAAATTAAATCATAAATTTTCAAATATAGTTTATAGTTCATTATATAAATATGTCCTATTATGTATTGTTAAATTGTAAATAATTAAAATTAAAGGGATAATTCAATTGAATCAAATCAATTATAAATAATAAAAATATATTTCGCCTCGCGCATTAAGGTGTCCTAATCTAAATATTTTATTATTATATATTCATCTAACCACAAAAAAAACAAAAATGACATCACGAATTACCTTCAGATTGGAGTTTTCCATGCATAATCATCATCACATGCATTTCACATCATAGAACTTGTAATGGAAAGTTGACCCAAGTTCAAGTGATTGAGATAGCTTACTAAGTTCGGGAATAAGTTCTTCCAGTCTAGAAATATAATGGTTATGTTTAGTCAACAGAGCCTGTATAGGAGAAGCATTAATCCCAATATTTCAACTAGAGTCAGGAAACGATTGGTGTCTGTGGGTTGATATAAAAAAAACTAAAAAAAATGAAACTTATTTCTTGACTAGTGAAATTTAGAGATACTTTAAACTCACTTCCATAATCAACTTTTTCTCAATTATATCATAAAAAAACATTTCATGAAATAAAAAAACAGTATCCGACATTTAATTTACCTTGTTTTGTGTAATAGCGTCACACATATCTTTGTCATATGAATTAACATAAATGTGCATACAAGCTTTCCAATAACTATAGTTTTCTTCCAAAAAAATTGGGGTTGTTTTGAAAATTCCTTTAGGTTTGTATGCTATTTTCTAATAAGAGTTTTGATACCACTTGTTAGACTGCGACACCGAATCTAAAAGGGGTGAATAGATCCCCAAATAAAAACTATCTTTCAAAATGATTATTTAAAACTTATTTGAAAAACATGTTGAGCGGAAAGTTTTTGGAATAGATCACATATAATAGGCTAGGTTCGTTTCAAAATGATTAATTCCAATAACTAGGTTCGTTTAGACTGTTATATTTGATCTAAGTCAAAAACTTTATAATATTAAGCAGAAAGCTATGGAATTAATCATAATGATAAAATCAATCAACATTATAATATCTCAATTAACCCTTTGATATTCAACACAACGGTTTCATATTTTCAATGAAAAATCATATTAAAATCTTAACTTGACAATTTGTCGAACATGTGACGCGCAATCAATTTTTCATAATTTTCTTTGAACTTTGTTGATATGCAAAAGCACTTACAATCAAAGTGATTATAAGCTAATAAACAAAGAAAATTAAACTTTCATAATCAAAGAGAAATTTTATACGAATTAATCGATCAAACAACACATTCAACAAATTGCATATAGAAAGTAAATAAGAGTAAAAGATAGAACATTGCAAGTTTCCTTTGAGTTAAACAAGCTAAACAATTTATTAAACACTTGGAGTGCAAGTGAATTTTCAGAATTTTTCCTTCATTAGTGTTGTTATACAAAACCACTTATAATCAAAATTAATTATAAGTTATATCCATACTTGAGTTAAAATCAAAATTAGTTAGAAAAATTCATACAATTCAATCAATAACACAATGCTATTTGATAAATTGATTATTGAATATCAAAGCAAGTAAAAGAAAAAAGTAAAGGAGACACAAGAATTTTTCTACATAGTTCCCTACTTTCTTCCTCGCATGTGGGTACGTCGGCGCCCAATTCCAATATGGAATTGAGATATTTTCTTATGTTGCAAAAGTATAAATACAAGAGAAGTGTTCAGAGCAACTATACAAAACATAACCGTTTGATGTCGGTTCAATCCCTTATCTTCTTTTGATCTTCAACAAGACCAAGACCTATAGATGCAACCTATTCACCGCTAAAATTACTTCCTTGAAAAGATTTCAAACACTCTAAGGTTCCTTGTAAAGATTTAAAACACTCCAAAGGATTTTTCACTCGAGCAAATCCGATTGCACACTATCAATACAAGATCACTGATTCTATCATTCAATTATTGCTACTTCCTTAAAAAGATTTCAAACACTGTAAGGTTCCTTTAAAATATTTCAAGCACTACAACGGATTTTTCACATGGATGATTCCTTCTCGCACGATCTTGCACAAAAATCCCCAATTCAACAAATGATTTTGGAGGAGAAACCCGATGGTTTTTTCATGATGAAGACCCCTACAAATATCAACCCAAACTAATTGGAAATCTACAATTCTTCGTCTAGATTGTACCCCAACGAAACATCATCACAATGCAATCTTGGTGTGTATGCTAGATTGGAAGCTTGAAGAAGAAGAGTAAATGTAAGTTAATTTTATGGTATCACCAAGTTGGAATGATGCATGAATGATATATTTATATTTGGACTCTTTTTAGGTAAAAGATGGTAGTTTCAAAATGAAAAAATAATGAAAAAATGACCCACAAAATCGTATGTATCAATCTGAAAAGTTTATGTGTCGACACATGAGAAACAATGGCTAAAAGCTTTAAGAATGCAGTGCATGTGTTGACACATAAATTGTATGTGTTGATTCATAGGTCGTATGTGTCAACGCATAAACCATATGTGTCAACACATACTGAAACATTTAAGAAAAATAAAAAAATGCAGAATTTATGTGTTGATACATAAAAAAATTCATGTGGACACATAAGTGTTGTTTTTGTGCAGAAACTGATTTTTCATGATTGGGATCAATTTTAATGTTTTTGAAATGATTCCAAAGACCTATAATGCAAGGGGGTTCCACAAGACATAAGAATACCATCCACCATACTGAAATGCTAGTTTTCTGAGTTTTGACATCATGCAAAATATCTAATAATGAAGTTGCACTCACACATTATTCCATAGTGCTTCAGGCTTAGACATGACAACGCCATTAACATTGTTTTAAGTAATAGAGTCACACATATCCTTGTCATATGAATTAACATAAATGTGTATACAAGCTTTCCAATAACTATAGTTTTCTTCCAAAAAAAATTGGGGTTGTTTTGTAAATCCCTTTAGGTTCGAATGACATTTTCTAATAAGAGTTTCGAAGCACGAAATTAATCGGAGCTCTTATACCACTTGTTAGACTACGAAACAGGATCTATATGGGGTGAATAGATCCTCAAATGAAAATTACCTTTCAAAAATATCATTTAAAACTTATTTGACAAACAATGTTGAGCGGAAGGTTTTTGGCCTAGATCAATATAATAGTCTAAACGAACCTAGTTATTGGAAAATCGGATATGCACGAGCCATATGAAATTAACACAATGATAAAATCAATCAACATAATAATATATCAATTAACCATTTAATATTCAACACAATCATTTCATATTTCCAATGAAATCATATTAAGAATATAACACGACACTTTATCGAACATGTCGCGTGAAATTAATTTTTCATAATTTTCTTTGAGTTTGGTTGATATGAAAAAGCACTTACAATCAAAGTGATTATAAGCTAATCAACAAAGCAATTTAAACTTTAACAATCAAATGAAAGTTCTATACGAATTGATCAATCAAACAACACATTCAACAAATTGCACATAGAGAGTAAATGAGAGTAAGTGATAGAACATTGCAATTTTCCTTTGAGTTAAACAAGCTAAACAATTTGTCAAACACTTGGTGTGCAAGTGAATTTTCATAATTTTCCTTTAAGTTGTGTTGATACACAAAAGCACTTATAATCAAAAGTGATTATAAGCAATATCAACACTTGATGTAAATAAAAAAATAGTTTAGAAAATTACTTACAATTCAATTGTTAACGCAATTCTATTTGACAAATTTATTGAACAATATTAAAGCAAGTAAAAGAGATAAAAGAAAAGAGACACAAGGATTTGTCTACACAATTCCCCACTTTCGTCCTTGCATGTGGGTATGTCTGCGCCTAATTCCAATGGAATTGAGATATTTTCTTACTTTGCAAAAGTATGAATACAAGAGAAGTATTCAAGAGCAACTATACAAAACATAATCGTTTGATGTTGATTCAACTCCTTCTCTTCTTTTGATCTTCAACAAGACCAAGACCGATAGATGAAACCTATTTGCCGCGTAAGTTACTTCCTTGAAAATATTTCAAACACTCTAAGGTTCCTTGAAAAGATTTCAAACACTCCAAGGGATTTTTCACATGGATGATTCCTCCTCGCACGATCTTGCACGAAAACCCCCAATTCAACAAATGATTTTGGATGAGAAACCCGATGGTTTTTCCCAGATGTAGACTCCTACAAATCTGAACTCAAACCAATTGGAAATCTACAAGTCTTTATCTAGATGGCACCCCGATGGAACCTCATCACAATGTAATGTTGGTGTGTATGTATAGACTGGAAGGTTGAAGAAGAAAAGGAAATGTAGGCTAATTTTATGGTATAACCAAGTTGAAATTATGCATGAATAATATATTTATAGTTGGACACTTTTTATGTTAAATAGGGTAGTTTCGGAATGAAAAAAAAAATGACCCACAAAACCGTATGTGTCGACCTGAAAAAGTTTTGTGTCAACACATGCAAAACAGTAGCTATAGGCCTTAAAAATATAGTACATGTCTCGACCTGGAAATCATTTGTATCGACACATGTGCCTGCGTTTTAAAGCAGAAATACTGAAAGCTTTAATATTGCAGTACATGTGTCGACCTAAAAAGTTATGTGTTGACATATACTGAAGCTTTTAAGAAAATGCAAAAATACAGAATTTATGTGTCGACTCATACGAATTTCAAGTCGACACATAAGTGTTGTTTTTGTGCAAAAAATGATTTTTCATGATTGGGATCCATTTTAAAGTTGTTTTAAATGATTCCTAAGACCTCTAATGCAAGGGAGTGCCACAAGACAGAAGGATACCGTCCACCATACTGAAATGCTAGCTTTCCAAGTTTTGACATTATGCAAAATATCTAATAGCGAAGTTGCACTTACACTAGGTTATTGAATGCTTAGGTATTTGTTTATTAATGTAGTTTGTCGTTAATTTCCAATGGTAACAATTTGTTACATAATTTTAGGTTTTGGTAGAATTAGGAACCTATATGTGTTTTAGTGCTAATTAAATTATGTGGACTAGTGGATTTAGAGTTCTGTTGAAGTTGTTAATTTTTAAATAGCACACCTCGTGAAGTTTACGAATCATCGATTATGAATAGTTTGTAACTCTTTGGATGTAATATATAATAAATTCGATGTATTTGTGAATTGTGTAAATTGTATTTGTGGTTGATATTCGACATAAGCATGAAATCTCTATTTTCTCTTTAAGCCTTACACGTTTATAAAAACATGGATATCTTACTTTGAGTATCTGTCAAATTTTAAAAAAATGGTATATTCACTCCACCCTCTAGACCTTTACTTCATATTCCTACCCAACACCCATAATGAAAAGGCCTATCATGCGTCCAGCACCTTTCAGTCCTAACCAGTGTTTTAAAACCCAGCTCGACCCGGTCGGTTGGACCGGTCTGACCGAGAACCGGTGGGCCAGGCGGTCCGATTAAGGGATAAGACCGGAATTACATTTATACCAGATGAAACCGGTGTGAACCGTCTGGATCACCGGTTAAACCAGTGAACCGGCGGTTTTTAATGAACCGGGGGTTTGACTATTTATTTTATTTTTTAGGGCTTTTGAAAAAAAATTTAACATAAATGCTTTGCCTCATCGTTTCCAAAACCTAGGCATTTGAAAGGTTTTCTTTTTTATTCTGTCTTTTCTTTTTCTAATTGAAGTCATATTCTCAATTCTCTCTACCAACAAAAACTCTCACTTGCTGCTGTTATTTGATATTCCTTGTTTGCCGTCAAAAATTTCATCAAAACATCAAAAACATGTTATTTCTTTTTTACTTGGTCTAATTTGCATTGATGTTTTTCAATATGAATATTATTGTTTCATTTTGTTGATTAATTGATATAGAAAATAAATGATTAAATTTGATCATTTTCTATAAAATTGGGTCTTTTAGTTTAACAAATTGAGATAGAATTTGTATGAATGAAGCTGTTTTATACTTTTATGAATTAACTTATTATAGACTGGTAATGAAGTTGTTGTATATTGGAGATAGAAATTAGGATAGATATATATTACTGTAATAGTCGTGTATATATTATGGCGATAGAAATTGGGTTTAAAACTATGTAATCTAAATTATATAGTAAGACAAAGTTTTCTGTTTTTTATTAATTTAAATTATATAACAAAGAAAAGTTTCAGGATTTTATTAATCTAAAATATATAGCAAAGGCTGGAAAGCAAAGTTTCTATTTTTTTATTATATATGGTGATGCACAGTAACGATGCTTGGTAGCCTATATGTAATAAACAACAACATATTCATATATTTTGGATTTAGATATGCTACATATTTAATGTTTCTTATAATGTTTTTATAAATTCAATAATTTTTGTTTAGAATTGTGTTTTGTTAATATTTTTGTAATATAGTTTTGTATTTTTAAATTTTGATTGATATTAGATATGGCATCACCCGCTGAAGTAATAACTTCAAAAGAAGTTACATATGAAAATCCAACCCAACTCCAGAGCAGTAGGGGAAAAACTGATATAGCTTGGGGTCATTGTAAACAAATTGAAGAGAAAGGAAAACTTGTTAATTTGTGTATTTACTGTGATAAAATTATTAGAGGAGGGGGGATTAATAGGTTCAAATTCCATTTGGCTGGAATAAAAGGTCAAGTTGAAACATATAAAAAGGTGCCTCCAGATGTTCAATATCAAATGAAACAAAATCTTGATGAAGGTGCAAATAAGAGAAGAAAGACTCAAGCACAAAATTTTGATGTTGATCTTACTACTCAAGAGGGTGGTGTAGTAGAAATGGATGTAGAACAATCAAGATCAAATTCAGTGATTGTGTCTCAAAAGAGAAAGAATACTAGTCGTATTGGTAATTATTTTATGCCTAGAACAACTCCTGGAGCTCAACCTTCTTTAAAAAGTGTCTTACAAAGTAAGCAATTAGTGGAGAAGTGTGATCTAGCTATTGCAAGATGGTTCATTGATTCTTCTGTGCCATTCAATGCAGCTAATTCTGCGTATTTTCAATCTATGGCTGATGCACTTTGCAGCATGAGTCCGGGGTATAAAGTTCCAACTATGCATAGTATTCATGGCTATTTGTTAAATAAATGGGTTGAAGATGTGAACAAATTGATAGAGGAGTATCGTAAGATTTGGAAGAAAACTGGTTGTACTCTAATGGCCGATGGATGGACTGATCGAAAAAGAAGAACTCTTATAAACTTTCTAGTTTATTGTCCCAAAGGTACTATTTTTCTAAAATCCGTTGATGCTTCTCATGCTTCAAAAACTACAGATATGTTGTATAAGCTTTTTAGAGAGGTGGTTTTATTTGTTGGGCCTGAAAATGTAGTTCACATAGTGACAAATAATGCTGCAAATTATGTTGCTGCTGGAAGGTTATTAGAAAATGAGTTTCCTACTTTATTTTGGTCTCCTTGTGCGGCACATTGCATTAACTTGATGTTGCAAGACATGGGAAAATTAGAGGAAGTAAGTGAGACAGTGTCACATGCTTCTAATGTTACCAAATATATTTATAACCATGGTTATGCATTGTATTTAATGAGAAAGCAAACAGGTGGAAGAGAAATCCTTCGTCCTACTCCAACTCGGTTTGCCACTAATTTCATTGCTTTGCAAAGTATTTTTTCTCACAAAAACTCACTAAGAGCCATGGTAACATCTAAAGAATGGACAAGCTCAGCATATGCCAAAGAAGCAAAGGCAAAACAGTTTGTGGATCAAGTTTTAGATTCTGGATTTTGGAGTAAATATGCTGATGTAGTTAAACCCACTGAACCACTTGTGCGTGTGTTACGTATTGTTGATAGTGAAGATAAACCTGCTATGGGAATTCTATACAAATCTATAGTAAAAGCTAGAAAGGAGATGGTGAGGAGGTTTCAAAGAAATAAGAAGAAAGTGGATCCTTACTTGAAAATCTTAGATAAATGTTGGGATTCACAGCTCCGCAAAAATCTTCATGATGCCGGTTATTGGTTGAATCCAGCTTGTAGATATAATGATGTAGAATTTGAAAAACATGCATCCACAACATCAGGACTTTTAGATGTCATTGGAAAGCATGCTAATGGAAATTCTTAACTTCGATTGAAGTTAACAGATGAGATGAGAATATTCAAAGATGGTGAATTAGATTTTGGAAGGAAATCAGCCGTGGATGAACGATGTATTGTGAGGGCAGGTAATTTCATAACTTCTAACTCTTGATATATATTTTATTTTATATTTCAATATGTTTATAAATTTATTTAATCACATGGTATAAACAGATCAATAGTGGGAAACTTATGGCACTTGTACACCAACTTTGCAAAGGTTAGCTATTCGTATTTTAAGCCAAACTTGTAGTGCTTTGGGTTGTGAACGCAATTGGAGTATATTTGAGCATATTCATTCCAAAAAAAGAAATAGATTGGAGCACCAAAAGCTTAATGATTTAGTGTTTGTTAGTTACAACTTGAGACTTCAAAATAGGTATTATTATGGTTATTTTTCTCTGATCATTATATTTTTATATTTAAATACATATACTTAGATTTAATTCATGTGTGCTTAGAATAATAAGAAATGGGAGTTATGATCCTATCAATATTGAAACAATTGCCGACCATTCTAGTTGGGTATTAGAGGATTAACCACCTCTCTTAACCAATGAAGAGTTGGAAGCATTGCAGAATGACCTTGCAAATATGACCATTCAACCAATTTTAAGTGATATTGGTATGTTCTAATATGAGCATAATATAGTTTGTGGTTGTGAATCAATTTAATGTCTCATATTTACCATCTCTAAATTTTTTTTGTTAATTATTTTTTAAAATATTTTTATAGATCAAATAGATTTATATGAGGATGAAAATGGAGATATGGGTAATGCACAAGATACTATTGTTGATACTGTGAATCAAGAAAAAAGCAACACCAGAGAAGATGAAGTTGGTGGAGAAGACAATGAAGTTGAAGATGGATATGAATATCAAGATTATGACAATTTGACTTCATGGACATAAAAAATTATGGATCGTTGAGTATGGATTTTTGTGACTTATTAATAATACTATAACTTATGAATTGTTAAGTTTCTATCACTTCTTTGAATTTATAATTTGCTACATTAAGTTTCTATCACTTATTTTGATTGTTACTAATATTTTTGTTTATTCTAAATTATTTGAATTTATAATTTTCTATATTATTAGAGTTACAAATTTCAGATAATGAATATATTTTTTATAGAAACCAGGTCAAAAGCAATGCGGTATGACCAGTGACCCACTGGTCCGACCAGTAACCCAGTGACCCAGTAACTTTACCGAGTCAATCACCGGTCTGGGTTTTAAAACATTGGTCCTAACTTCTCATGGAATCTTTTAGTTATAAGGTGTGCATTTTGTTGCCACACTAAACTGTAAATACTGGTGATCAAATCATTTTTTATTTACACCCCGAGATAGTCTTGGAGTTATTAGAGGCTCTATAATATTCCTGGTTCATGAATTTTTGCTCACAGTTGATAATGTTCAGAGGCATGGACTTGAAGCATTTTTTTGAAAAGGTACGAAGCTAGACAAGATCTAGAAAGGGCTTTAGGCGATAGGTAAGGGGATTCAGTCTTAATTAAGCAGATAAGGCAGTTGGAGAAGTTACAAGGACCATATTGGCTTCATTTGCGATAAGAGTTTAGACCTCTCTCACGGGAGCAAGAATATGTGTAGTGCTGACATTGCGATACATGACTATCTGAGCTTACTTGGACACTACCATTATTGGTTAGAAGTTACCGAAGATTAGAGCGAGAGATGGAATGGCTGCAACAACTTGGATTTGGTGGATTTTATGGTAATTCGCGAGAATCAAAAGTTAATTCCAAGAGACAGTGTCATTATTCTTGTGGTGGAACAGGAGATCGATTAAGTAAGTCATAGAGTTCTTATAGTATGTTGGTACGAGCCTCTAATGCGATAAAGAGGGGGTCTACCTTTAAGTTTATCACTCGTGTCACTAAAGCTAAAGAGTAATTATTGCAAAACTGAATGAATAATACATGTTATAACACGTCACAAAACTTGTAGACCATGGTTGGTTAAAAATGCTTCTGAATAATTCTGACAAGAGGTTATGGACAAACACATCAAATTCAATGTGCGACTTCGTAGTCCAAGTGTATTTTTTCACATTTCAACTTAAAGATATTCTTATTAGACCAATCTTACTCGATTGATCCAGAACACAATCATATTCAAAGAAGAAGAATTTAACTCAATCATATTTAATTATTTAAATGTTAACACATGTTATTAATTAAATAATAAACAATAAATATTTTAATAATTTAATTATAAAAACCAAAAATTTAAATGAATCATACTTAATATAAAAATAAGTAAATTTAATTAAATTATCAAATGCCCTTTATTTATACAAAACATTAATAAATTAGACATAGAAGTAAAAATATTATATACTCTCTATATGTATACAGATTAATCTAAATAATTTAATATGATATATACAAGTACCAAGATATCACAATTTATTTATAAAGTAAATTTATAAAATATATAAAGATAATTCTTTACCCCTAAATGACACATATTGGTACACTAGTTTATAACATAGTGATTTATAAAATTTAAAATCAAGAATGATCGACTATTAATATTTAAGAAAAATACTCATTTTGATCTTATAATTATACCATTAAGTTTATATTGGTCCTTAATTTTTTTTTGTCATTTTAGTTTCTTAACTTTTAAAACCTTTCATTTCAGTCCTTTTTGTATAATTAACGACATATTTAACAACGAATTTCAAAAATTTTCCATCGCTAATTAGACAAAAAGAACTGAAATGAAATTTTTTGAAAGTTAAGAAACCAAAATGACACGAAATAAAGTTAACGGACCAACTTGAACCCAATGATATAGTTAAGGGGCCAAAACGAATATTTTTCCTAATATTTATAACATAGTCCATGAATATTTTTTTGACAACTCCTACCAACCACCGTCAAAGGCCAACTCCATAGTTGTGCTATATGGTAGAAAATTTTGGAAACTTCAGTCTACATGTCAGTTTGTTTTGTTTTTTTTAAATGAATTTTATAATATAACATAATTTTGTTAAAAAAAATTTACCCTCCTGAACCAGCATTGGCCCAGGATGATCAACGAGCATTCTCTCAACCTGCCCGACATCAATGTCGTATAGGCCACCAGGAACCGACCAGAGAGATGCCCGTAATTGACCCCCTTCTCGGGACCAACGACTAGTTACGAGCACATCTTCCTGATTTGACCAAGTCCCAGCAGTTATCTGATTTCACGGACCCGCATATCTAGGCGTGAAATCAGGAACCAATGGCCATGCACCAGGGACATTATATATACCCTCACACTTGTGTGGGTCAGGGATCGAATATTCACTATTCACCACCTAATAATTTGCTTGTATCTCTTTGTTCCCACTCTTACTTGATCGTCAGAGTGCCTTGCAGGTATAACCCCTTTTTTCTCCTCGACATCACAGCCCAACTACAGATCATCTTCCAGCCACTTCTCAGGTGCTGATCAACCGGTAAGATTAGTGGCACCGTCTGTGGGAATCTGCTCTCCCCATCTTTCTTTCCCCGAAACTTAAGATCAAAGCAACTTTTCTAGATTTCTCTCACTAATCTTGGCCGACTATGATGATCTTTATCTACCCATAAAGACTATTCTTTCCCCTGCTCGCAAAGCCGACGGAAGTCAGGAACATCCTCACCTCGAGAACAACTTGTGTTTCAGGAAAGACAAACCGTGTCTCCAGATTCAATGGATGCCTGACGCAATTACGACCAATTCTTGGACAAGGGACGACCCAAGAATTACACTGAGGAACTGCCAGAAGTCATGCAACCAGTTCCCATCCCTCTCAATACCGACCCGACGACGAAACTCCCCCAGTATATCATCACCCAGGCATGGCCCACCACCCAGAAAAGAGAGGTGCAACGTTTCTTTCTTCAAGAAACACAACCGCACACGTCCTTCAAGCGACCAAGACTCCCCTTCATTCAAGAAGAAGAAAGACAACCGAAAAATCGACCGTGCTCGACTGCCTTCACCCGATCCAAAGAAGAAACGGAGGAGCCCCTCCCCCAGAAGAGACCGTGACGATCGAAGGGGAAGAAACTATCACTCTCCTTCTCCATCTCCCGCGGATAGCAAGGATGACGATCCCCGTGGCTCGCTATCGAGGGAGATTACTAAGGCTCCACTCCCTGTCGGCCTGGAGAAGCCACCTCCATTAGGAACTTACGACGGAACAATAGACCTGACGAGTACATAGAGAACATCGAAGCTCTCCTCGACTACCGAGGAGTCAGGGGAGCCATCAAATGCAGACTCTTCCCAACCACTCTAAGGAAGGGGGAGATGTCGTGGTACAAGATCCTCCTCGATGAATCCATCACCTCATGGAAGCAACTCCGGAGGATGTTTTCGAGGCATTTCACCGCCTACCGTCGACACCCAAAATCGGAGGCATTGCTCGAAGCAATCATACAGAGCACGGACGAGTCCCTGTGGGCATATATTGAACGCTTCAACAAGGAAGCTGTCTAAGTCTCGACGACGGACAACATGAAGAAGTACCTCCTCGAGCGCGGGCACCATCCTCGCAGTGACTTTGCCAAAGCTGTAGGCATAGATACATCGGCCACGCTCGACTCCATCCTCCTCAAGGCCCAGGCGTACATACAGTACAAGGAGAAGGAAGCGGCCAATAGCGCCAAGGAATCAAGGGACAGAGAGAGTTCCAAGTCCTCGAAGAACGACGAGCCCGCAACATCCTGTTAGGTAGAGAAGAAACGAGAGGACAAGTCCCGTGATTCTGAAGACTACAAGGAGCCATTCAGTCATTTCCACGACTACACCCCTCTGACTACATCAAGGGAGCTTATTATTTCTGAAAGCGCCAATTCTGAATTCAAGCAAGTCGGGGTGCGCTTCCCCCGACAAACACCGTCCAAGCCAAGAACCGACAAAAACAAATATTGCAGGTTCCACAAGAGTCACCGGCATAACACGAAGGATTTCATTCATCTCAAGGATGCAATCAAAATACTGATCAGAGACGGGCACATCAAGCTATATAAAAAGAAGGAGGGTGCCCGTGACGAAGCACCAGAAACCAAAAACGTCGAGGAAGGGAATAAATCCCCTGGCCTCGATGCCATTCTGGTCGCCATGAGCATCTCATGACCGGAATACTTCTATTATTTGGACATGGAGAACGTCCCCCTGTACTTCTCCTATAGTCCTTGGGAATCCTTCCCCGCAGCCACGGTCATCTCTGGCAGAGGATTCAACATGCACACAGTTGGGTCAGTGAAGAGGAGATTCGACCAACTCATTGAAGCCAACTCATATATGGACACCACGCTCGATAAATTCCAAGGAGGCTCTCATCCCCTCTCCTTCTACAGGGAAGAATTGTTGGGCGGGGCCCCGAATTCGAGAATCCCACTACTCGTAAGATCTCATATGGCTAATTTTGACGTGCGTTGCATCCTGGTCGACCGAGGCAGTTCGATGGACATCATGTACGCCCAACTTTTTACCACCTTGCAGCTGAACGAGAGCCACCTAACCCCTTACATAGGATCTGATCTCCAGGGATTCAATGGAGCCAGCACGAAACCTTGGGGATATGTCTAGTTGATCATCACATTTGGGAGAAGGGTAACAGCCAGGGCCATCAAGACCCAATTCTTTGTGGTAGATTTTCCGTCTCTCTACCAGTGCATCTTCGAGCGACCCACTTTCACTGAGCTCATCATGGTCCCTTCTACCGTGCATCTCAAGATGAAATACTACATCGCCGAAGGCTTGGTCGCCACCCTCCACGGGGACATCCAAGCCTCCATAAGGTGTTTCAAAGATTCAGCCAAGGGCCTCAATTCCATCAGTGTTCAACCTTGAACGAGCATTGGAGCCGCACCACCCTCTAGCTCTGAGGAAGTCAAGCCTCTGCCAAGGGTTGATACCATTGACCTTGACAGTCGCTTCTCCAAGGAAGACCATGTCGATCAAATAAGGAAAGGGAAGGAGCCTATTGTCGAAGATGAAGGGTCGACCTCCTCTACTGATTGCAACGAACTCTCGAGTGACGCACGACCCATCCCAAACAGCGACTTCGAGCTACTTACCCTTGGAGAAGACCCTACTAGAGGAGTAAAGATCGGAGCAAACCTCCCCGACCTAGCAAAAAGGCAACTTAAAGCTTGCCTAAGGGAAAATGCTGATTTGTTTGCCTGGAGTGCGGTCGAGATGCCCGGTTTAGATCCAGAGGTCGCATGCCATCACTTGACTATAGATCCTTCCATCATAGTGGTCGTGCAGCGCAGAAGAAAGCAGTCGTCCGAGAAAGCAAAGGCTACAAAAATAGCTATAAAAGACCTCATAGAGGAACATTTTATTTTTGAAGCCCAATACACAACCTGGCTCTCAAATGTAGTTATTATGAAAAAATCTAATGGAAAATGGCGCATGTGTATTGATTATAATGATCTCAATCTGGCTTACCCGAAAGATGCTTATCCCCTCCCCAATATTGACAAACTGGTCGACAAGTCGGCCAATTTTAAATTTCTATCATTCATGGATGCATACTATGGTTATAACCAGATCCCCATGGCAAAAATGGACAAAAAAATACACCGCTTTCATGACTGAGTCAGGCAACTATTACTACAATGTAATGCCCTTCGGCCTGAAAAACGCAGGCGCTACATATCAGCGCATGATGAACAAATTCTTTTGCAACGAGATAGGCGACATACTCTAAGTCTATATGGATGACAAGATCGTCAAGTCCGCCGAAGAGCTCGACCATGCCACCCACTTAAAGAAAGTATTCGAGCAAGCTCGAAAATGTCAGATGCGATTCAACTAGGAAAAATGTACCTTCAGTGTATGGGCACAAAAGTTCCCCGAGTTCTATCTGGAGGAACGAGGAATTGAGGAAAACCCTGAAAAATGTCGGGCATTTTCCGAATTTTGAGTCCCACCTCGAAAAAGTCCATCCAAATCTTGAACGACATGCTCACTTATCTCTCTCTCTCTCTCTCTCTCTCTCTCTCTCTCTCTCTCTCTCTCTCTCTCTCTCGATTCGTGGCAAAGTACTCCCAGCACGCGTTTCCCTTGTTCAAACTCCTACACAAGGAAGCCACCTTCGAGTGGACGCCCGAATGCAAACAAGTGCTCGTTCATTTAAAATAAGCGCTATCACAGCCGCCTGTCCTTTCTCGGCCTGAGAAAGGCAAGGTCCTCTATCTCTACCTGGCCGTCGCCTTTGAGGCCATAAGCGCGACACTGATAAGAGAAAATATAGAAGGACAAAGGCCAATTTACTTCACGAGCAAGGCCCTTCAGGGCCAAGAGGAAATATATTAAAAAATCGAAAAAGTAGCTCTAGACCTCGTTAATGCAGTGAGGAGACTTATACACTACTTCCCGGCCCATACCATAGTGGTCCGGACAAATCAGCCAATAAAATGACTGCTCGGAAGACCAGACATGGCCGACAGAATATTGAAATGTTCCTTGGATCTCTCTAAATTTGATATCTAATACGAGAGCAGGAAATCCCTTAAGGCTCAAGCCTTGGCCGACTTCGTAGCTGAAATGACCTCGCCCGCAGATCCTGATGGATCGCATCATTGGACGATCTTTGTGGATGGCGCCTCTAGTTTGATCGGAAGAGACGTGGGAATAATATTGGAAAAAAAGGAAGGAACCCTAATCGAAGTCTACCTCGCCCTATATTTTCCAACATCTAACAACCAGGCCGAATACGAGGCATTCCTCGCAGGTTTATGACTGGCCGAAGACCTGGGAGCCGAGGAAGTGAAAATCTTCACCGACTCTCAGTTGGTCACCTCTCAAGTTTGAGGTGAATATCAGGTCAAAAATAACCAACTCGCCAAATATTGGGCCTTGGTACAGGAGAGGAAAAGGAAATTTAAATTTGTGGACGTATAACACGTTCTCTGCGAGCATAACACCCGCGCAAACATCTTGTCTAAGTTGGTGAGCACGAAGAGTAAATGAGGGAATAAATAGGTGATACAGGAAATACTTCCTCGACCGAGCCCCCAAAATCCATGTTCTACCTCAGAATTGTTCGCCATCGGGGACATCGATTGCTGGATAACCCCTGTACACGACTATCTCACTAAGGGAAAACTCCTCGACAACCCGAAAGAAGCGGTCATTGTCATGCGGAGAGCTTGCTCATACGTTTTGGTCGAAGGTAAACTTTACAGAAGAGGATTTTCTATTCCACTTCTCAAATGCATCGAACGAAGAGGGGTAGAGCACGTCTTGCTCGAAATCCACGAGGGCATTAGCTTCCAACATCTAGGCGGTAGACCCCTCGCGAGAAAAGCCTTGCGGGCAGGATATTACTGGCCCACCATGCAACATGATACGAAAGAGCACGTGAAGAAATGCGATAAATGCCAGAGACACGGGGACATGCATTTAGCTCCTCCTAACGAGCTTAAACCCCTCTCCTCTCCCCGGCCCTTCGCCTGGTGGGGACTGGATTTCCTCGGTCCATTCGTGGTCATAACAAATTAGAACAAATATTTAATCGTAGCGGTCGACTACTTCACCAAGTGGATAGAAGCCGAAGCTTTGGCTAAAATCACCGCCCAAAACGTCCTTCACTTCTATAAAAGAAATATCCCCGCTCGATTTGGCATCCCACAAACGATAGTCACCGAAAACGAGACTCAGTTTAAAGACCACACCTTTCAGAAATTCATCACCAAACTGGGCACCACCCAACACTTCGCCTCTATTGAGCACCCCCAGACAAACGGTCAAGTCGAGTCCGCGAATAGAGTAATACTCAGGGGTCTCATGCGAAGATTTGACGAAACCAAGAAAAGGTGGGTCGAGGAGTTACACAGTGTCCTATGGGGATACCGAACGATTGCATATTCATCCACCAGGGAGACTCCTTTCCAACTAGCTTACGGGACAGAGGCCGTCATTCCCATAGAGATCTAAGAACCTTCTAGGAAAACCAAGGCACCTCCCGATGAGGATATGAATGATGCCTCCCTCCATGAAGAACTGAATCTGGTGGAAGAAATCAGAACAGGAGCGGCCCTACGAGAGGCCTCGCTCAAACAAAGAATAGCCATGCACTACGATGCCAATTTCATACGATGAGATTTCGAGGTCGGTAGCCTTGTCTTAAAGAGAAATCGCAAATAATCTCGCGAAGGAAAGCTCGCAGTGAACTGGGAAGGCCCTTATCGCGTCTATGCAAAAACAGGGACTGAAGCGTATTACTTGGAAAACTTACAAGGGGAACATCTCATTCGATCATGGAACACTGAAAAGCTAAAACAATATTACAGTTAAAAACACTGATCAGTCGACAAGTTTGGTCGATAAACACAAACTCACCCAGGCCCGACCACGCGTGCATGCCTAGGCACAAGCATAGCACCCAAAATATTCAAAAGGGGCGAGGATGTGCCCTATTGACGAGTGCACCTTCATCCTGACATGGATAACTAAGCCGAACTCCATAGTCCTTGTGCCACGATGTTAGAGCACCCGACTCACAACGGGAAGTTCACACTACCAAACCCGGGTCCCTCAAAATGAGACCTGAGTTTTGGCCTTTTCCCGGTATCCACCCTGGCCGTTTAATCAGTTTCCCCACACTAAAAAACATACCAAATGAGAAAATCCTTGGTATAAACTCTTAGCAAAATAAAAAACGTCCTAAACGGGCTAGTTTGTCAACAAACATGTAAAAAAACAATTTAAAATATTCATAGCAAATGACCGTTGGCCGAAATTTAAATAAAAATGACCACTTTGGTTGATAATGTGTGAAAACGGGCAATAGCCCAGAAAAAATACAACGAATACGACATGCAGGCCGAAATAAACATAAAAAATCATCTTTCCACTTCTCCCTCAACAACGGGCGATAGTGGGGCGGGACCTTCGGTCGGTTGGGTGACAATATCCTTGAGGGAATCAAGGACCAGAATCTGACTGCTAGCTACATAATAATTGACCCCCATTCCTGAGGTGTTGAGCTCAACACCAGGGTTTAACGTATGCAGCTGCTTTACAGCATTTTCGAAGCTCACCTCGGAAGCGGTTGGGGCGTCGTCCACGACCAACTAAAAAAGAGCAACCAACTCGACCCGAGTCTTCAGATCCTTAGTATCATGCGGCTCATCTTTACCGGGCGTAATGTCGGTAGTCAGGGCCTCCACCTTTCCCTCAAGGTCCTTTTTTTTGAGCAAGAGAACCCTGCATTCCTCGGAGAACCTCCCTGATTCTTCCTTGGATAACTTCAAGGCTTTATCTTTCTCGACCAAGGCCTTCTCGCCCGTAGCCAACTTGGCCCAAAGATTCTTCATCTCTATCTCTTGAGAGGAACTCCCCTCAGTGTAAGCGACTGCCATCTCCAAGATCCGTATCAGACCGCCAGCGTATTGCGCCAGCATCACCCTCTCCTTCGGGCGACACATTCCCACGAGATGGAGAGATTCGTCCCGAGGGAGACGAAGAGTCACACCCTTGAAAAAATACTTCTCCAGTTAGTAGGGAGGCAGGTCGTATGTTCCTTTCCCTTTTTCATCGGTCAGGTCGACACTCCCCTCGGCTCGCGGCCTCTTCGCCTTTGAGGAAATAGCAGCGGGGGAAAGAGCGATTGTGGCCTAGGCCGACGAAGAGTCGCCCGACCCCGAGGCAGGATCTGGCCCTGAACCAGTCTGTGCATCCTTTAAGGCCCTCCTCTCTCTAGCATCAAGAGTCTTAGCCAAGCGCTCCTGAGTAGGATTCATGATCTCTGTAAAATAAACAAAAAGAAACATAGTCAGTAAACAAGGAGTCAAATAAATGATGACCACTTACTACTATTAGAAACATATATATACCCAAGTATCTAACGGGGTCCTCGCTTTCGAGGATCTCCTTGACGTTTATGAGGCCCGACTCGTATACGGGCTCCCCGTTCTTGTCCAACAAAGGTTTACCTCCCCGACCAACTTGCTGGACGCGAGGGATCTGAGCCACGAACACGGTCAGGACAACAAATCTCTCCAGATCCTTGTCTTCAAGCTCCCCTTCTCTCCAAACATAGGAGCCCAATTCGCTATCAAAATGATTCCTCATCCATTGGAACGTGAACTTATAAACTAGCTTTGAAACGGGATCTCCTAGCTTGTTAAGTTGGGGAGTACCATCCTCGTTTAGCGAAGGCACGGTCCTAAAGACATTCCACATCGCCTTGGTCAAAGAGGGCTGCACCAAAATGTATTTATCTTTGAAGTGGCGGATAGACTCCAAATAGGCTTTAAATAGCTTCCCATTGCCTTGCTTCAGAGAAACCCATCCCCATTTTCCGTCGACCTTGCTCTTTTGAAGGTGGAAGCAGTAGAAGAACAAGGGAATGATGGGCCCTATCTTCAAATGGTCGCAAACTATCTCGAACGCTCGCATGAATGTGATGTAGTTCGAATGCAGTTGGGAGGGAGCCACATGCAAGTGCCTAAATATGGCCACCTCAAAGTCAAAAAAGGGGTGGTAAAGACCCATCTCTCGAAATATGATGTCATACATTGGGATCCTCCTCTTTTCGTATTTCGAGCAGATTCTTCTCTCCTTCTCGGGGATGTATAACAACCATTTCTATTGGGCCCCCTCCTCGTGAGTGTATACGTCCGTAAAGACATCCTCCCAGTGCTCATAAAAATATAACGGCCAGACCCGGGGGTCTCTCCTGACCCAATCTCGAGGTTCCTCCTTGTTCCTAGGAGGAAACTGGCTACCCTGGTCGGTGGAAGTCATCTCCATGTCAAGCCCTACTGTTTGCTATTCCATTTGATTCTGCGCATCCCCGAAAAAATCTAGGATGCTCGACGATTTACTCGTCTCATATGAAGAACTTTTTGAGGATTGTGTGGATTCGCTTGAATCATCGACATAGGCATTGTCAGCCATAGAACCTGAAAAGAAGAGGAAAAAGATGAGCTCAACATCATTTCCAGAACCATTCTTCCACCTCTAAACAAGTGAAAGGGCGTTGGGAAACGAGGATCGTATCCCCGACTAGAACCCTGACTGAGGTGTATCAATGGGCAAGACTTGCAGAAAATGCCCTAAGCCCTAATGATCCATCTATAACACACCACAAAAACACCAAGGAGACTCCACAGTGGCTCTGGCGATTCTAAACTACAGAAACACCGTCTACCGCCAGCGCTCTCCAACGGCATCCTCGCAAATAGAGCCCTAAATCCTAACCGCATGAATCTCTAGAAAATAAAAAGAGAAAATGCGAACTACTGAAAGCAAACAACAATGGAAGATTAGAAACTCACCGGTTAATAGAAGAAGAAAGGATAGAAGTAAGTAGTTGCGAGCAGGAAAATTCAAACGAACAATGGTGGGTGACAGTCAAGCTAATGCGAGCAGTTGAGAGAGAAGGCGAAAAATACTAAATGCCCTGTTCCTCTCGTATTTATAGTTGAAAAAATCTGCGTGTACAAGACACGCGCCTGGGGAACCCTAGTATCGTCATCATTACACCCTAGCCCTAGGTCATCATTGTGCCGCTTCGCTAGCACACTTCCCAAAACCTACTACCTCTCCAAATTCAAAGGTCCTAACGACCAACTCCTCGTCTCCCCGCAAGCAAGGCATAATGGGCAACACTCATTTCCCCGTAAGGCACACCCCATCCCGTGAGAAGATGTTAAAGTCATCACTCCTGCACCCAGAAGCAATGACTTTGGGGGCTACTATTCTAGACTGGCCGAAAGCTTGACTATGGCCGGTCTAAGACATTTCCTTTAGTACATCCCGCACGACCATGACTCGGATTACCCTCTAGCTGTCAGGAAATGTCAGCCATTTGCCCTCCCTAACTAGCACTGGCCCAAGATGATCAACGAGCATCCTCTCATCCTACCCAACATCAACGTCGTGCAGGCCACCAGGAACCGATCAGAGAGATACCTGTAACTGACCCCCTCCTCGGGACCAACGGCTAGTTACGAGTACATCTGTCTGGTGTGACCAAGTCCTGGTAGTTACCTGATTTCAGTTACATGAGAAGGAAGTTGAACCAAAGGAAGTAGAAAAAGAAGGTGATGAAGAGGCCGTGGAAAAATAAGAACTTTATGTGCTTCCGCCACCCTATAAACCACCTATTCCATATCCTCAAAGATTTGCTAAGTCTAAAAATTTAGGGAAATTCAAGAAATTCGTTGAACTTCCGAAACAAATTAACATTACCATGCCTTTTACAGAAGTTATCACACAAATGCCCTACTACGCTGAATTTCTTAAAGAAATCTTATCCAATAAGAAAAAGCTTTAGGATAATGAAATTGTACTGCTCACCGTTGAATGCAATGCTATAATCCAAAATAACATGCCTCCTAAACTTAAAGACCCAGGTAGTTTTTCCATACCTTACCTAATCGGAAAGTTTGTCATAGACAAAGAACCATGCGATTTAGGAGCTAGTATTAGTCTAATGCCCTTATCAATTTGCAAGAAAGTCAACATGGGAGAACTAAGAACAACACGGATGTCCGTACAATTAGCAGATCGATCAGTGAAATTTCCTTTAGGTATGTTAGAAAACATTCTTGTACGTATAGGAAAATTCTATATCTCCACTGATTTCATAATCATGGACATTAAAGAAGACTCCAATATTCCTATTATATTAGGTAGATCATTCCTAGCCACTGCAGGAGCCATCATAGATGTTAAAAATGGAAAACTAACTTTCGAAGTCAGAGAAGAAAAAGTTGAATTCATCTTGTCTAAATTCTTTAAGGAATCATCCATCGACAATTCATGTTGTTTCTTAGATGAAATTGATAAATGCGTAAAAGAATTAGATCAATAACAAATCACTTATTCAGAAGTATTGAAGATTCCTATACCTCCAATTCTCGAAGATGATAATTGGTGCCCTGAATATCAAGAGGAAAATCTGTGTGAATGCCTAGCTCTAACTCCTGATCATATACCTTGTCCAAAAAGAAGCCATCCAAAAAACTCAAAACACTACCCAAAGACCCAAGGTATGATTTCCTAGACACAGAACTTGAACGACCAGTTATAGTCAATGCATACCTAGGACAAATAGAAACTAAAAAATAATTACATGTCCTAAGAAAATACCCAACTGCTTTAGGGTATAACATCTCAGATATAAAAGGAATAAGCCCTTCTATCTGCATGCACTATATTATGCTAAAGGAAGACTGTAAAACCTCTAGGGAACATCAAATAAGAATCAATCCTATTATGAGCGATATAGTCAAAAAAGAAGTAGAAAAGCTATTAGAAGCAGGAATCATATACCCAATATCCAATAGTAAATGGGTTAGCCCGTTACATGTCCTACCAAAGAAAAGAGGTGTTACAGTTGTCAGCAACGCTAAAGGAGAATCTGTAGCGCAACGAACTCACACCGGGTGGAGAATATGCATCGACTATAGAAAGTTAAACAAAGCCACTCGTAAAGATCATTTTCCTTTACCTTTCATTGATCAAATGCTTGAACAACTAGTTAAACACTCTCATTTCTGCTATTTTGACGGTTATTCTGGATTTTTACAAATTCCTATCCATCCTGACGACCAAGAAAGGACAACTTTCACTTGTCCTCACGGTACGTTTGCCTATTGACGAATTCCATTTGGATTATGTAATGCCCCTGCAACATTCCAGAGATGTATGATGTTCGTCTTCTCTGATTTTATAGATGGTATAATGGATGTTTTTATGGATGACTTCTCCGTCTGTGGAGAAAGTTTTGAAGGATGTCTATCAAACCTTGAAATGGTACTAAAAAGATGCATAAGTGTAAACCTCGTGCTAAACTGGGAAAAATGCTACTTCATGGTCCGACAAGGAATTGTCTTGGGGAACATCGTATCCGACAGAGGAATTAAAGTGGATAAAGCAAAGATCGAAGTAATAAAAAATCTTCAACCACCCAAAACTATTAGAGAAATAAGAGGTTTTCTAGGACACACTGGTTTTTATCGATATTTCATTAAGACTCCTCTAAAATAACCAAACCTCTAACTGAACTGCTAATGAAAGATGTTGAGTTCATTTTCATCGACAAATGCTTGGACGTATTTACAACACTAAAAAAGGCATTAATTTCAGCACCTATTATGTAACCTCCTGATTGGTACGAACCATTTGAAATAATGTGTGATGCTAGTGACTATGCTGTAGGTGCAGTTCTAGGACAAAGAAAGGACAAAAAGCTCCATGCAATTTACTACGCAAGAAGAACACTAGATCCTGCAGTGACAAATTACGCCACCACTGAAAAAGAATTTTTAGGTATTATGTTTGCCTTAGAAAAATTCCATTCTTACTTAGTAGGAGCATGAATAATTATCTATATCGATCACGCTGCAATCCGGTACCTCTTAAGTAAGAAAGATGCCAAACCAAGATTACTAAGGTGGATCTTACTTTTACAAGAATTAGATTTAGAAATCAAAGATAAGATAGGAACTGAGAATGTAGTAGCTGACCACCTATCTAGAATATAAGGCATCAAACCAGATTATGTACCCATAAATGACGATTTTCCTTATGAACGCCTTGAGCCTAATTATAATTGGAGAGTAGTACAACAGAGTACCCTGTGACTTATGAAGACAAGAACACAAACGCAATTATGGAAGCAGTCTACACTAAAACCATACTGCCATGGTATGCCAATTTTGTCAACTACTTGGCTGCTGGAGTGCTTCCACCTGATATTTCTTATCAATAAAAGAAGAAATTATTTCGTGGCCTTAAACATTATTATTGGGATGTGCCTTTTCTTTTCAAGAGAGGCGCCGATGGTATTTTTTGTCGATGTGTTCCCGAAATGAAATTGAAAACATAAATTTCCACTATCATGCTGCTCCTTATGGAGGACATGCGAGTACTTCAAAGACCAGCGCTAAAATATTACAAGCTGTCCTCTATTGGCCTAATTTGTGGAAAGTTGTCCATATTGCGGTTAAAAATTGCGACCAATTCCAATGCACTGGAAACATCTCTAGACGCAATGAGATGCCTCAAAAAGGCGTTCTAGAAGTGGAAGTCTTTGACGTATGGGGAATTGATTTCATGGGATCCTTCCCGTATTCCTTTGGAAATCACTATATGCTATTTGTTGTCGACTATGTTTCAAAATGGATTGAGGTTGTAGCCTCTCCAAAAAATGACGCACGAGTAGTAGTCGGGCTTTTCAAGAACATAATCTTTCCAAGATTCCGTGTTCCGAGACTCGTCATCAGTGACGGTGGCTCCCATTTCATTTCCAAAATCTTAGAAAAATTATTAGCAAAGTATGGAGTCCAACATCGTGTCACAACACTTTATCATCCACAAACAAATGGGCAAGTAGAGGTATCCAACAGAGAGATTAAGCAAATCTTAGAAAAAATGGTAGCAACCTCTAGGAAAGATTGGTCATCTAAGTTACACGAAGCTCTATGGGCATATAGGACGGCATACAAAACTCCAATTGGAACCATACTGTAGCGGTGAAAATCGGAGATCAAGCTATTAATTAACTTGACTCACAAAAGCAAGAGTCTCCACCGCGCTTTATTATTTCCAAGGGAAAAGGGAAAAGAGCGAAATAAAACCCTAAAACATGCAATGTAAAATAGTACTTAAATATAATGCGTTTTTGAAAAGAGATCAAGAGTTCGGGGGTTGGTTATGCAATGGGAAGGTATTAGCACCCAATGCATCTGCGTTATTCCGCAGGAACCTTTTGAAATATCTATTTTTTGGTTAAAATTGTTTGTTATATACAAGGGTGTATTTATCTACAACTATGTTTGCTTAAGGGGAAAAAATGAGTTTTTATTATTGCGTTCGTGAGGGTTTCGCGACCCTTTGCCCACGTATCCAATGAAAGAATCAAAACACCGTAGTTCCTCTAGAAAAAGTTGATTTATTTGTGTTTTTTAGTGGGCGACATTAATGCATGCATTCTAGCAATAGGCATGGCCGATATCGCGGTAGAACGGAGATAACATGCCCTTGGGGGGGAGTTTTGATTTGTTGAGTGTTTTTGCATGTTTTAAAGTATGTTCAAGTAATGATTAAAGAGTGTTTTTTTTTTGGTTTGTTTATTTGTTGATTTTATCTTGCCTAATTACTAGCATTTTTACAAAGTAAATAAAAATGCAGAAAGATAAAAACCTACGCTATTACAAACATATCAAAAGGCATAAAAAAATATGAAGGAAAAAAATAAGATAAAAGTAAGAAAAGTAAGTGTCTTTCGACCCAGGAAGTAGCACACTTCGACTGGCATTCTGTTGGCCTCCTTCGATTGGGGCTAGCACCAGCAAAGTCACGTCTTTCGATTAGGCTTTGGCAGGGGCGAGGTCCTGTCCTTCGATTGGGCAAAGGCAGCAGCAAGTTGTATCCTTCGACTGGGGCCTGGAAGTCAGCGTATGGAGAAGCCTTTTGATTCTGCCTTGTTGCCTTCTTCGATTGGAGGTTGAAAGAAGTGAGGGAATGCCTTTCGATTGGACATGGTTTGCCTCCTGGTTGTCTCTTCCGTTTGACCTGGAGAAAGATGGTAGAAGCCATAAGCTTCATTTCCTATTTCCTGTTTCCTGTTTCTTTCATTTCAAGCATTAAATGACAACATGGCCTGAGGCCATGCTGGTATTTATCTTTCAAACAATTTAATAATTAAAGCTAATTCAGGTAAACAGAAAGGAAAACGAAAGGGTTAACTTTTTTAAAAAATATGTTAAAAGGGTGGAATCAAAGGAACAGTGGTATGTACATGTTTGAAACGAAAAGGAATTTTATTTACATCTTTTGCTGGAAACGAAGGATCCAAGGCTAAGTATGACTTACCTTGCTTGAGGCTGGGACGTGTACTGGGAAGTAAGGTGGTTGCCTGGAGCGCTTCTGGATTCGAAGGGAGGGACCACGGGTTTGGCCTTTGATGCTGGATTCGAAAGAGGATAACAAGCGTGAGGTTCTTCCTGCTGGATTCGAATGGTAACAAGGTACAGGGGGTTTGCTTTTGGTTTGAAGGGTTATCACACAAGGTTGTCTAACTGTTTGAACAAACTTCTATGTGTGGGATGTTCTTCAGAATCAAAAGAGGTGGGTGTTTGGGATTCTGTTTTTTTTTTATTTCTCAAGTTTTGATGAACTTGAGAGTTTTGTGTGTTTGAGAAAATTTGGGGGATTCATTCCTATGGTCCCAAAAATTCTCTTCAAAAATGTGTGTTGGGGCCTCTTATTTATAGGCAAAGTGGCTGAAGCTTTTGGAGGGAAAACAAAATAATTTTTGAATTATTTGGGTATATTGCCCCCTTGTTTTCTTCAATGCAGCTCTTGTGCACTCCTTTTTTGTGCGAGTACAGGACTGAGACAACACAGGCTTATCAGTATTTTGGAGCTTAGTGACAGGTTGGTGCAGGACTGCTGCATAGCAGCACAACTGGCTTGAGTTTGGCAGTATATGGGACTTTAGTCAATAAACTCCTTGAATACTTCCCCCTTTCATTTTGATCACTTCGACCAGCTTCATGATTACACAAAATGTTCGTTTCCAAACAATGTGTGCTTTAAGTACGTTGCTTCGAAAGGTTTAGGGGTCCATGAAAGAAATCACATGTCCAGCTTGTGGATCAAAGGGGGTCACTTCGAAGGAAACTACATGGCCAAATCGAAGCTTGTGACTGAAGGGAGATTGTATTGCCTAATCGAAACTTGTGACTGAAGGAGATTGTATTTCCAAATCGAAGCTTGTGACTGAAGGAAGCAATGTTGCCCAATCGAAGCATGTGGATCGAAACAAACATATTGCCCAATCGAAAACTCGTGTTCGAAGGAAGCAATGTTGCTCAATCGAAGCATGTGGATCGAAACAGACATATTGCCCAATCGAAAGCCCGTGTTCGAAGGAAGCAATGTTGCCCAATCGAAGCATGTTTGCAGGCAGTAAACTTGTTCAGTCGAAGCAGGCTTGCAGGCAGTAAACTTGTTCAGTCGAAGCAGGCTTGCAGGCAGTGAACTTGTCCAGTCGAAGTAGGCTGAATCGAAGGAGACCTGTCAGCACATGAAATCAAACAAAAAACACACCTTTCGTGCTTGATTAGAAGTTAGTGATACATAGGCTAAGAATGTTCAAAACACTTGACAATTTCTGCATAATCAATGCTCGAAGGTGAGAGGTTAAAACCAACTGTATTTAGTGACCTTGACTTCTGTAAAAAATGCAAAAATAAAAATGGGATCTTAGGTCAAAAATTGGGGTATGACAACTGCCCCTATTTAAGTTTCTTCTATCTTGAGATATGAAGATTGGGATCTTCATTTCGACGAGATTGAAGGGACTTAAATATAGAATACACAATTTTTGGCTTTAAGATACCGCAATTATGTTTATGATATGGTATGAATGTAAGATTTGTAATTTAACAAGGAATGATGCCGTATGAGACAAACTACTACTGGAGAAACCAAGCACAGTAATCACATAGGGGAAGTGATTATAACTCAACTGGGGAAACAAGAGTCATAGGCTTCAAATGAGAGACTCTTGAATGATTTACATCAGTGTTGAGACTGGAAAAGAAATGATTGACATCAGCACTAAGGCTGGCAGATGATGATTGACATCAGCACTGAGACTGGAAAATGATTGACATCAGTACTGAGACTGGAAATAAACATTTCTGACTTCTGAATTTTACCAAGAACGGTAACACATTTCTTCTTTAACCAAGACATCGCTTGAAAAGGATAAAATACACATTTCCCCATGGAACTTTTCCGAAGAGGTGTCGTTTGCATTATTGTTGGGGATACACAAGCTGCTCAAATAAAGAGGCCGCCACTTGCTTCCTTTCAAAGGTGTCAATAACATATAAGTTGCTCATGAAGAGACCGCCGCTTGCTGTTTTCAAGAGAACAATAACACACAAGTTGCTCATGAAGAGACCGCCGCTTGCTGTTTTTTCAAAGGTAACAATAACATACAAGTTTCTCATGAAGAGACCGCCGCTTGCTGTTTTTCAAGAGAACAATAACACGCAAGTTGCTCATGAAGAGACCGCCGCTTGCTGTTTTTAAAGAGAACAATAACACACAAGTTGCTCATGAAGAGACCGCCGCTTGCTGTTTTTTCAAAGGTAACAATAACATACAAGTTGCTCATAAAGAGACCGCCGCTTGCTGTTTTTTCCAAAAGTATCATTAACATACAAGTTGCTCATGAAGAGACCGCCGCTTGCTGTTTTCAAAGGGAACTGTTGTACCCTAAATTTTGCCCCTAACTTTTTCAGTCGCACCTTCATACCATATTTTGTCATTTGGTCACAACCATTAATAAATAGCTTCATTCATCACATTTGCATCCTATCTTTAAGTTTGTTCTTGTGTTGTTGACTAATTTCTACTCAAAATGAAAAAAAAATATTTGTTTTTGTCTTTGCATATTTGTGTTTTGTAGGTACCGAGTCGAAGCATATGGCAAATAAGGTTTTCCGGTATTATTTCCCTAAAATCTCTATTTGCAAAGAAAAAGAATTAAAAAAATCAGCATTTTAAAATTGTCAAATTTTGGCTCCAATTTTCCTTCATTTTTGAAAGATGTATCATTAATTCAAATTTTAGTGCCAATCTTTAATTTTTAAAAAAGAATTATCATTTATTCAAATTTTGGCTCTAATATTTGAAAGAATTATCATTAATTCAAATTTTGGCTCTAATATTTGAAAGAATTATCATTAATTCAAATTTTGGCTCTAATTTTTGAAAGAATTATCATTAATTCAAATTTTGGCTCCAAGAATCAATTACCAAATTACCACTAATCCCAATCCTAAACTCTATAAATAGAGCCCTCATCTCATTCAAATTTCAAGCTTTTGATAACCAAATCCACCTTGCTAAAAAATCTCTCAATTCTCTCCATCTACCAAATTCACTCAAAGCTCCATTTTCAAAAAGTTAGTAAGCTTTGCATTGAAGCTTACTAATCTTTGAGCTAAACCTTCATCCAAACACTTTTTCTCCATCAATTCTCTACATCCAAGCTTGGTCAATTGATTCTTGTGGTTGAATTGAAGCAAATTCTTGAAGTTGTTTTGATAATTCTCTAGATCTACCTTTGGTAAGTTTGGATAATTCATCTTTCACAATGTGATCTCTTGGTGATCTTTGGGATTGATTCATTGAGCATTCTTTTGTGATTCCAATGGTGTTATTTTCTCATAATTTGATGGAATTTTCGTGCTCAATTGGATCCATGATCATAAGGTGTTTGATGGAAAGTTTGAACAAGAAATTGGCCTTTTAAAATGCTGTTTTTGGCTGCTGTTCTGTGTGCAATCGATTTGCACTATGTGTAAATCGATTTACACAACACGATTTTGCACAAATTTTTGAAAATAATACTGTGTAAATCGATTTACATAGTAGTGTAAATCGATTTACACCAGAACAGAATGTATTTTTTTGCCTTGCTTTGGGGCAGCTTTGATCCAAAATTCTTTTTCTACTCACTCCTTTTGATTGTTGGTTTGGATTGCAATTTTAAATGTCCAATTTGTCTTTAAACTCAATGGACTTTGTGATGTAGATGAAGTTGGATAAATGTTCATCAATTCAAATCTACCTAAGAGTGAATTATTTAATTCATTTTTGGTGCTTTGGATTAATGATATGTTTAGTGCTTTAATCCATCTAGAGGAGTGGTTGAATTTAAAGATGAAAGAATTTTGAAATGGTGATCCAAATTAGATTATCATTTCCCTCCCTCTTCATCTTATCCCTTTCTTTTTTTAATTGTGCTACATGTTAAGGGATGGTGATCTCTATATCATTTATCCAAACATGAAGTACATAGATTGCTATTGACCGGCCTCAAAATAGGTGCGACTTCTACATAAGTCCACTTACGATTGCTTAACATAGCGCTAAATTTTGTCCCGATTCGAATAAATGATCATTCGTGGCCCAAACTTATGATTGCAAGCCCAAGTATGTTAATTTGATCTCTTTGATCCAATAACCTTGAGATTCATCGTGTAGAGGCTTTGGTTCTACCAATCCTCTGATGGATCTACAACACCTTTGGTCAACGCGGATCACTTAAACATCGTTGATCATTACATGTTGCCTTGTGAGAATTCCAAAATGGATGATATACTTGACAAAAAGCAAATGCAACTTGTTGTGTAGAGGCTTTGGTTCTACCAATCCTCTGATGAGTTCCAAATGCAAGTTTCAAGATGGTCATCCAACTAACCACTAATTACTAACCACTAATTACTAACAATTAACTTTACTTTATGCCATTTTATTTTTATGCTTTATGTACCATTTACATTTCATGCTATTTTCATCTTTGCTCACTTGAGCATTTACTTTTATGTCATTTTTATTTTGCTCACTTGAGCATTTATTTTTATGTCATTTTTATTTTGCTCACTTGAGCTTTTCTTTTCCTTTTAAAAACACCTAATAATCAACATGAACCATAAAAATCATTAATGATACTTGGACTACATGGTTACTATCCTTTGCATTATGGAGTGATGGACTTCTTGGACTTAGGATTAGAGACCTTGGCCTATCTTGGAGACTTTGTGACCTTAATTCATTATTTTGTCTGGAGTTCTTGAGGTTTACCTCAAGACATTGGGTTGTTTGTTTGTTTTGTGTGCAGGTTATTGTGATTACATACTTTGTTTGTAATCTGGAATTCACCCGTATACAGTCGTTACTCTGCCCAATTTTTGCGAAGGCTAAATACACTTGAAGTTTGATTCTCTCAAGAGGTCTAGTATCTTTGCTTGCTTGGTTTCAATCCAAAGAATGGGAATTCTACATTGGCTTATAATGTCAAGTATCAGCTTCATGTTGGTTAGACGGTTCTCTTCCTTAGCTTTTACCTTATGCTTTAGGATAGTCCCTCCATCTCCTCCCATCTTCTTTAATTTCAAAAATCTTCTCATCTTTTTTTCAAAACCTTCTTTGTTTATAAACTCAAACCGCTTTCATAATAAACCTCGACTTTGTCGAGTGCCTTTTCTTTTAAAACTTCTCTTCTTTAAACAAACTTCAATTCACTTAATCATACTTTGACATTTTTTTCTTCAAAATTAACAAAACAATTCAACACATTCAAACTCTTTTGTGCGCCCAAGCACCTTTTCCATTCAAAACTTTTTTCAAGGTGAGACATGATTCATTGATAGTCGAGCAACATTCTCCTATCCCTATGGTTATAAAGGTGTCGACTTTTCCACTTGAGTACTAGAGGCGTTCTCAAACCCTCACTCTTGTTGACGCATGGTCCATCTTTCTTACACCTTGTGGGCGTTAGTCGAGATTTCTCTCCTAACAATGACGACTTGTCTCCTTGTTTAAAAACAATCAATAAACAAGTCTTTTCTAGATGAACTACGTGTACCCTGATCCCCTATTGCACGAAAGGTGGTACATAGGCACTAAAGGTTCGCAACCGCGGCGGGTGCAAAAATCATAAAAATATTTCTTTTCTCACCTCCACCATCCATTTTATATACAACACATTTTTTAGCCAAATATACAGATTTTTCAAAGAGGTTCCTGCGGAGTACCGCAGATGTTTAGGGTGCTAATACCTTCCCTTTGCATAACCAACCCCCTTACCTTGAATCTTTCCCCCTCTTTTGGGGTTATTCGCTCTTTTCCCATTCCTTTGGAAACAATAAAGCGCAGTAGCGATTTTTATTTTGATTTGTACAAAGTCTAGTCAATCCAATGGCTTAGTCTTGCAAATTTCTACCGCTACAGAAAAAAATGGCGACTTCACTGGGGATTGATTGACCTCTTGCTGGTCCATCCCTAAGTGGGTTGAGCCTATCTTTGTTTATATCTGTATATGTGCTATTGTGTTTATGTGTTATATTTTGTATATATGTTTGTCTGGATTTTCCTGGTTTACAGGGTGCTTGGGGATTTCTTATAAGTCCTATACCTGGACTTTGGGCAAACTTAAGATAGGACGGGTGGTATAGTCATGTTAACTTTGAGGGAGTAATCCCAAAAAAGGAGGCATGAGATCCCCCACTCAGTGGAGGCCCCTTTGACTATAGTATCGTTTACCGAGTAATCGGGAAGACGTACTGCTTTCGACCTGGGAGCCTGCTAAGCTGAGGACCGTAGATTACCTAACCCCTCTTGGCCTTTTATGTGTAGTGCGGAAGCTATGACGGAGTAATCCGGAAGTAGTTGTCACGCGATACTACGCTCGGACGAGTCTTTCCTGAGAATATTTCTAATTACCGAGTTAATTGGGACGTTGGTAATATCCGAAGGAAGGATGTAGACTCTGGGAACCTCTTAGAACCTTGTTCGGCAGGTGATAACAGCTAGTCCATACCTTATGGGTTGTACCTTTGACTCCAAGCTCGTGACTCTGAACCGTGTGATCTTGTTACTGTGCAGTGCATTGCATAACATTGCATATCATTTGCATCCTCTGCATCATTCTGCATACATCCAGGTTGATTAGGATCTTATTCCCAGTTGCTTCTTTCTTCCAGTTAGTCGTCTACCGTCAAGTTGATTCTTCAACACAACTACGGGACTAGAGCTGCTGTCAGATTGATAATGGAAAACCAAGAACAACACAACATGGAAGTCAGAATGGAAATCGATTAGTTGAAGTCAGGCATGACCAAACTTACTGAGATGATGCAAGTCCTGATTTACAGAGGAGAGCCACCTCTAAGGACTGTGATATCAGAAATCCCAACTGCTGTTGTTGACACTCAACCTATCCAGCATACATCTACTGCATGGCCAGATTTTGGGTTACCTCATAATTACGCTCCGCCTGTTAGAATTACTTCAATGGTTGGCCAGTCTTCCTGACCAGTCTTTCAAGCTCCAGTTTTCACTGAACCTCAGCCATTTGCTCATACTGCTTCTCGTCAACCTGCTGCACAAGCTGCTTTTGGGAATCCTCTCTTTGAGTACCATGCTTCCAGTCCTCGAAGTATGAGTCAAGGAGACTTTGGTGAGTTTGAAGATTTCAAAGAACAGTATCAGAATTTAGAGAAGAGACTCTGAGCTATGGAAGGAAATGAGTTCTTCAGTGTTGATGCTAACAACATGTGCTTGGTTTCTGATCTGGTTATGCCTGCTAAGTTCAAGACTCCCGAGTTTGAGAAATACCGGGGGCACACTTGTCCAAGAAGTCATTTAGTGATGTACTTTCGAAAGATGTCTGCTTACACAAAGAATGACAAGCTTCTTATCCATTGTTTCCAAGATAGTCTGAGCGGAGCTTCATTGAAATGGTATATGGGACTTGAGAAAGGTCGTATCCAATGCTTCCAAGATCTTGTTGATGATTTCATAAAGCAATACAAATACAACCTCTACATGGCACCTGATCGTCGCCAACTACAAAATATGTCTCAGAATGAGAAAGAATCTTTCAAGGAGTATGCACAACGATGGAGAGAACTGGAATCTCAAGTTGAACCACCTCTGGCAGAGAAAGAGTTAACTGGTTTGTTCATGGACACTTTATCCCCTTTCTTTTGGGAGAAGATGATTGGTAGTGTGTCTTCCAGCTTCACAGACCTGGTGACTATTGGCCAGAGATTAGAAGAAGGAATCAAGAATGGTAAAGTGTCTAAAGCTGCTGAATCTTCTAATGGTGCAAAGAAATACCTTGGGAACTTTTAGAAGAAGAAAGAGGTAGAAGCCAATGCTGTCTCGACTGAGAGAAGAGGACCTCGCCATAGGCCTCAGTACACTGATCAACCACAAGTAGCGGTTGTTGCTCCTGCGGTCAATGCTCAACCAGTTCATGTCCCTCAACGACAGAATATTGCACAGAATCAGAATCAGAATCGGAATAGGGCTCAGTTTGATCCCATCCCTATGACGTACACTGAATTGTATCCTGCATTGGTGCAGAAGGGCTTGATTACAACCAGGCCTCTGATTCCTCGAAATCCTCCTCCACCCGGGTTCAGATCTGACCTTCATTGTGAATTTCATCAGGGAGTTGCCGGTCATGATTTAGAAAGCTGTTATGCATTGAAAAACAGAGTGCAAGAATTGGTGAAAACCAATTTTCTTACTTTCAAAGAGACAGGTCCTAATGTCATCAACAATCCTTTGCCAAAACAAAGTGGCTGAAGACTGAGTCGGGATACCCTCAAGTCACTTCCTAAAGCTAGTGTTTCAGACATGACAACTCATCCTTTTTACTGATTAGTCACTAAACCATGTTTCTTTCTGTTTGCATTTTTCCTTGTTTATGTTAAAATTGTTGCATTCAAATACTGTTTATACTTTCATGTTAAGTTTAATGAAATGAACATTGTAATGTTTTGATTCAAATCATTTTTCATTTACTTCTTTCAAATATATTTCTCTTGTTTACTCCTTTTATCAAGATTTTGTTTATGCAAAGATTTGAGGGAGGATGATGAAAACGAAATACCCATAATTGTTGCTGGTATGCTTTCAAATAAAACTTTGCTGAGGATATACATGCATTGTTTCAACTCCCAAACACTGGAGAAATAAGGAAGTTAATCCCTCGTTCACCCCTTCGAGCCTAGAAGTTAGAGTTTCTTTCTATACGAAAAACCCGCAATCTTAACCAGGGGATGGGTAGTTCTCAGTTAATTTGGTTGTGCATTCAATTACAAGAGAAATCATGCAAGACACCTTTCAACAAAGGCCGCGATCAAGCTTTCCTTTGCATACAGCAAGAAGTGTCAAAGATGCTCCCAAACAAAAAAATGACGAAGATGGTTCCCCGTAATCATTGAGCAAGGCAGTCATTATCTTTCCAAAAAAAAAGAAAAAAGAAATGAAAATAAAAATCAACAGAAAAATCCCGCTAAGTCAAAACCTATGAAGGAGACTTAGGCAAAAACTAGGGCATCCCGCTGACTGTAATCTCAAATGAAACAGTTCAGGCAAAAACTGGGACATCCTGCTGACTGTAATATCAAATGAAATAGTTCAGGAAAAAGTTGGGAATAATAAATTTAATCAGAAGAGGTCTTCAAATCCTCAAAATTCTCCATCGGAGTTGACAAAAGTCCTCAAAACAACAAAAAGATGTAAGAAGAAATGACTGTCATTCTCAAGAATCCTTTAGTTTCTAAGCCATCGTCATTGCTGCCATCAGTGCAATTCCAAAATCTCTTGGAACCTGAATGCATAGTCTGAATTAACTGAACGTAGGACTGGAGAACATCACGAAGATTGGGTTGGGTACAAATAAACTTTGAGCCTTTATCCTTTATTTCTTAAACCGTGAACCCGGCCATATTACAACCCTTAAAAGACCTAATTGAAGCCAGGTTTCTTTTGAAAGCATACTACAGCAAGGTTGCGTAAACTGACTCCTATGATCTTTTGCAAATCATTTGTTTTTAGTATCATACATTTGCTTTCTCTTCCACTTTAAAAGTATAAACCACTGTGTTTTAACCAGTGATGCATTTTCTATACACCAATAACAACATTTCAAAAATGATTTTGGATTCAAAACTTTTTCATGAACTTTGCATTAAAAATACCATGTTTGAATAAACAATTTTTGCTTGAAAACAAGCTTTCCTCATCAAGGAATTTCAAACAGCTGAGAAACTTGGTCAGTGACCCTATCAGGGGCAAGTATCTTCCAGATCCTGTTGTGAATCAGTTCAAGATTTACTGCTCAATGCAAGTTTTCTCAGATTGGTTAGCCAGAAGATCATTTTCAAGACTCATACAGGGGCATTTATTTACAACAATTATCTCAAGAACTGAAGCCATGATCAGTTTATTCCCAACAGTCATTTTAGAACTGAAGCCATGATTAGTTTATTCCAACGTACATTTCAAGAGCTGAAGCCATGATCAGTTTATCCTCAACAATCAGCTAATCTGGGACAAGTCCCCAAGCAGCTCTCTATATCCTTCTTCAGAAGATCATCAGTTCAATACAGTTTACAAGTGTGACAAATTTGGGTTCGTGATATTTTCTTTCCAATTAAATTTGGCAGAGTTCTCCATGTTGAGGAATTAAACTTCCAATCTTACCTTCACAAAAGAGTCAAACTCCATTGTCGTAAACGTCGGCATTAACTGCATAGATCATTCACATATCATGCATAACAAAATTCATACATAATGCATAACAAGAGTGTTTCATCCTCATTTTCATTTTCCAAGGTCTTATTGCAGTTGACATGTCACCTTGAGATCAAAGTCCAACTTACTTGGCACCTACCAAAGCAAACATCGGTTTGAGTTGTTTCTCTTTTTTCATCCGAAGCCAGTATTGGATATTGTTACCTTTTTCTTCATTCAAAGCCAGTATTGAATGTCAAGATCTCTTTCACTCATTCAAATCCAGTATTGGATGATGTGACCTTTTCTCTCGTCTAAAGCCAGTATTAGACATTGAGCTTTCCCTTCATTCAAAGCCAGTATTGAATGTCAAAATCCCTTTCACTCATTCAAAGCCAGTATTGGATGTTGTGATCTTTTCTCTCGTCTAAAGCCAGTATTAGACATTGAGTTTTCTCTTCATTCAAAGCCAGTATTGAATGTCAAGATCTCTTTCACTCATTCAAAGCCAGTATTGGATGTTGTGATCTTTTCTCTCGTCTAAAGCCAGTATTAGACGTTGAGCTTTTCTTTCATTCAAAGCCAATATTGAATGTCAGGATCTTTTGTTTCCATCCAAAGCCAGTATTGGATGTTGTGATCGTTTCTCTCGTTTAAAGCCATTATTAGACGTTGAGTTTTCCCTTCATTCAAAGCCAGTATTGGATGTCATGTTTCTTTTCCGTCCAGCGTCTTTCCTGGAAGACTCTGATGTAGCTTCAGATTTGGTCTCATCCTACATCTAATGTTCTTCTAGATGTTTCTGATTGCCTTTTCCAGAGAGTTGCTCGCCTCATTCAATGCCATTCTTGGATGTCGCTGCTTGCCTTCTCGGGTTTTACCTCTCTTTTTTCCAAGTATCGCTGGTTACTCTTTGTCGCCCTGACAGATATCCAGAAGTATCTTGTTGTTCCCCGGCGTGTCTTTCCACGTCATTTCATCTGAACTACCATAAGTTTCCAGTTTCGAGTCTTTCCACATTCCCACAAAGTCTGTCTCATCTCATACATCATTCAAAAAATATATATGTCAAAAAAGAGTCCATGCATTCATTCATAACATATGCTATCAGCTCATCGCATCAGGGACAAAATTCAGGTCTGTTTGTATTTAATTACTTTCCGCCTATCTGGCTAAAAGATAATTAAATAGGGGCAGCTGTTGTACCCTAAATTTTGCCCCTAACTTTTTCAATCGCACCTTCATACCATATTTTGTCATTTGGTCACAACCATTAATAAATAGCTTCATTCATCACATTTGCATCCTATCTTTAAGTTTGTTCTTGTGTTGTTGACTAATTTCTACTCAAAATGCAAAAAAAATATTTGTCTTTGTCTTTGCATATTTGTGTTTTGTAGGTACCGAGTCGAAGCATATGGAAAATAAGGTTTTCCGGTATTATTTCCCTAAAATCTCTATTTGCAAAGAAAAAGAATTAAAAAAATCAGCATTTTAAAATTGTCAAATTTTGGCTCCAATTTTCCTTCATTTTTGAAAGATGTATCATTAATTCAAATTTTAGTGCCAATCTTTCATTTTTAAAAAAGAATTATCATTTATTCAAATTTTGGCTCTAATATTTGAAAGAATTATCATTAATTCAAATTTTGTCTCTAATATTTGAAATAATTATCATTAATTCAAATTTTGGCTCTAATTTTTGAAAGAATTATCATTAATTTAAATTTTGGCTCCAAGAATCAATTACCAAATTACCACTAATCCCAATCCTAAACTCTATAAATAGAGCCCTCATCTCATTCAAATTTCAAGCTTTTGATAGCCAAATCCACCTTGCTAAAAAATCTCTAAATTCTCTCCATCTACCAAATTCACTCAAAGCTCCATTTTCAAAAAGTTAGTAAGCTTTGCATTGAAGCTTACTAATCTTTGAGCTAAACCTTCATCCAAACACTTTTTCTCCATCAATTCTCTACATCCAAGCTTGGTCAATTGATTCTTGTGGTTGAATTGAAGCAAATTCTTGAAGTTGTTTTGATAATTCTCTAGATCTACCTTTGGTAAGTTTGGATAATTCATCTTTCACAATGTGATCTCTTGGTGATCTTTGGGATTGATTCATTGAGCATTCTTTTGTGATTCCAATGGTGTTATTTTCTCATAACTTGATGGAATTTTCGTGCTCAATTGGATCCATGATCATAAGGTGTTTGATGGAAAGTTTGAACAAGAAATTGGCCTTTTAAAATGCTGTTTTTGGCTGCTGTTCTATGTGCAATCGATTTGCACTATGTGTAAATCGATTTACACAGCATGATTTTGCACAAATTTTTGAAAATAATACTGTGTAAATCGATTTACATAGTAGTGTAAATCGATTTACACCAGAACAGAATGTATTTTTTTGCCTTGCTTTGGGGCAGCTTTGATCCAAAATGCTTTTTCTACTCACTCCTTTTGATTGTTGGTTTGGATTGCAATTTTAAATGTCCAATTTATCTTTAAACTCAATGGAATTTGTGATGTAGATGAATTTGGATAAATGTTCATCAATTCAAATCTACCTAAGAGTGAATTATTTAATTCATTTTTGGTGCTTTGGATTAATGATATGTTTAGTGCTTTAATCCATCTAGAGGAGTGGTTGAATTTAAAGATGAAAGAATTTTGAAATGGTGATCCAAATTAGCTTATCATTTCCCTCCCTCTTCATCTTATCCCTTTCTTTTTTTAATTGTGCTACATGTTAAGGGATGGTGATCTCTATATCATTTATCCAAACATGAAGTACATAGATTGTTATTGACCGGCCTCAAAATAGGTGCGACTTCTACATAAGTCCACTTACGATTGCTTAACATAGCGCTAAATTTTGTCCCGATTCGAATAAATGATCATTCGTGGCCCAAACTTATGATTGCAAGCCCAAGTATGTTAATTTGATCTCTTTGATCCAATAACCTTGAGATTCATCGTGTAGAGGCTTTGGTTCTACCAATCCTCTGATGGATCCACAACAATTTTGGTCAACGCGGATCACTTAAACATCGTTGATCATTACATGTTGCCTTGTGAGAATTCCAAAATGGATGATATACTTGACAAAAAGCAAATGCAACTTGTTGTGTAGAGGCTTTGGTTCTACCAATCCTCTGATGAGTTCCAAATGCAAGTTTCAAGATGGTCATCCAACTAACCACTAATTACTAACCACTAATTACTAACAATTAACTTTACTTTATGCCCTTTTATTTTTATGCTTTATGTACCATTTACATTTCATGCTATTTTCATCTTTGCTCACTTGAGCATTTACTTTTATGTCATTTTTATTTTGCTCACTTGAGCATTTATTTTTATGTCATTTTTATTTTGCTCACTTGAGCTTTTCTTTTCCTTTTAAAAACACCTAATAATCAACATGAACCATAAAAATCATTAATGATACTTGGACTACATGGTTACTATCCTTTGCATTATGGAGTGATGGACTTCTTGGACTTAGGATTAGAGACCTTGGCCTATCTTGGAGACTTTGTGACCTTAATTCATTATTTTGTCTGGAGTTCTTGAGATTTGCCTCAAGACATTGGGTTGTTTGTTTGTTTTGTGTGCAGGTTATTGTGATTACATACTTTGTTTGTAATCTGGAATTCACTCGTATACAGTCGTTACTCTGCCCAATTTTTGCGAAGGCTAAATACACTTGAAGTTTGATTCTCTCAAGAGGTCTAGTATCTTTGCTTGCTTGGTTTCAATCCAAAGAATGGGAATTCTACATTGGCTTATAATGTCAAGTATCGGCTTCATGTTGGTTAGACGGTTCTCTTCCTTAGCTTTTACCTTATGCTTTAGGATAGTCCCTTCATCTCCTCCCATCTTCTTTAATTTCAAAAACCTTCTCATCTTTTTTTCAAAACCTTCTTTTTTTATAAACTCAAACCGCTTTCATAATAAACCTCGACTTTTTCGAGTGCCTTTTCTTTTAAAACTTCTCTTCTTTAAACAAACTTCAATTCACTTAATCATACTTTGACATTTTTTTCTTCAAAATTAACAAAACAATTCAACACATTCAAACTCTTTTGTGCGCCCAAGCACCTTTTCCATTCAAAACTTTTTTCAAGGTGAGACATGATTCATTGATAGTCTAGCAACATTCTCCTATCCCTATGGTTATAAAGGTGTCGACTTTTCCACTTGAGTACTAGAGGCGTTCTCAAACCCTCACTCTTGTTGACGCATGGTCCATCTTTCTTACACCTTGTGGGCGTTAGTCGAGATTTCTCTCCTAACAATGACGACTTGTCTCCTTGTTTAAAAACAATCAACAAACAAGTCTTTTCTAGATGAACTACGTGTACCCTGATCCCCTATTGCACGAAAGGTGGTACGTAGGCACTAAAGGTTCGCAACCGCGGCGGGTGCAAAAATCATAAAAATATTTCTTTTCTCACCTCCACCATCCATTTTATATACAACACATTTTTTAGCCAAATATACAGATTTTTCAAAGAGGTTCCTGCGGAGTACCGCAGATGTTTAGGGTGCTAATACCTTCCCTTTGCATAACCAACCCCCTTACCTTGAATCTTTCCCCCTCTTTTGGGGTTATTCGCTCTTTTCCCATTCCTTTGGAAACAATAAAGCGCAGTAGCGATTTTTATTTTGATTTGTACAAAGTCTAGTCAATCCAATGGCTTAGTCTTGCAAATTTCTACCACTACAGAAAAAAATGGCGACTTCACTGGGGATTGATTGACCTCTTGCTGGTCCATCCCTAAGTGGGTTGAGCCTATCTTTGTTTATATCTGTATATGTGCTATTGTGTTTATGTGTTATATTTTGTATATATGTTTGTCTGGATTTTCCTGGTATACAGGGTGCTTGGGGATTTCTTATAAGTCCTATACCCGGACTTTGGGCAAACTTAAGATAGGACGGGTGGTATAGTCATGTTAACTTTGAGGGAGTAATCCCAAAAAAGGAGGCATGAGATCCCCCACTCAGTGGAGGCCCCTTTGACTATAGTATCGTTTACCGAGTAATCGGGAAGACGTACTGCTTTCGACCTGGGAGCCTGCTAAGCTGAGGACCGTAGATTACCTAACCTCTCTTGGCCTTTTATGTGTAGTGCGGAAGCTATGACGGAGTAATCCGGAAGTAGTTGTCACACGATACTACGCTCGGACGAGTCTTTCCTGAGAATATTGCTAATTACCGAGTTAATTGGGACGTTGGTAATATCCGAAGGAAGGATTTAGACTCTGGGAACCTCTTAGAACCTTGTTCGGCAGGTGATAACAGTTAGTCCATACCTTATGGGTTGTACCTTTGACTCCAAGCTCGTGACTCTGAACCATGTGATCTTGTTACTGTGCAGTGCATTGCATAACATTGCATATCATTTGCATCCTCTGCATACATCCAGGTTGATTAGGATCTTATTCCCAGTTGCTTCTTTCTTCCAGTTAGTCGTCTACCGTCAAGCTGATTCCTCAACACAACTATGGGACTAGAGCTGCTGTCAGATTGATAATGGAAAACCAAGAACAACACAACATGGAAGTCAGAATGGAAATCGATGAGTTGAAGTCAGGCATGACCAAACTTACTGAGATGATGCAAGTCCTGATTTACAGAGGAGAGCCACCTCTAAGGACTGTGATATCAGAAATCCCAACTGCTGTTGTTGACACTCAACCTATCCAGCATACATCTACTGCATGGCCAGATTTTGGGTTACCTCATAATTACGCTCCGCCTGTTACAATTACTTCAATGGTTGTCCAGTCTTCCTGACCAGTCTTTCAAGCTCCAGTTTTCACTGAACCTCAACCATTTGTTCATACTGCTTCTCGTCAACCTGCTGCACAAGCTGCTTTTGGGAATCCTCTCTTTGAGTACCATGCTGCCAGTCCTCGAAGTATGAGTCAAGGAGACTTTGGTGAGTTTGAAGATTTCAAAGAACAGTATCAGAATTTAGAGAAGAGACTCTGAGCTATGGAAGGAAATGAGTTCTTCAGTGTTGATGCTAACAACATGTGCTTGGTTTCTGATCTGGTTATGCCTGCTAAGTTCAAGACTCCCGAGTTTGAGAAATACCGGGGGCACACTTGTCCAAGAAGTCATTTGGTGATGTACTTTCGAAAGATGTCTGTTTACACAAAGAATGACAAGCTTCTTATCCATTGTTTCCAAGATAGTCTGAGCGGAGCTTCATTGAAATGGTATATGGGACTTGAGAAATGACGTATCCAATGCTTCCAAGATCTTGTTGATGATTTCATAAAGCAATACAAATACAACCTCTACATGGCACCTGATCGTCGCCAACTACAAAATATGTCTCAGAATGAGAAAGAATCTTTCAAGGAGTATGCACAACGATGGAGAGAACTGGAATCTCAAGTTGAACCACCTCTGGAAGAGAAAGAGTTAACTGGTTTGTTCATGGACACTTTATCCCCTTTCTTTTGGGAGAAGATGATTGGTAGTGTGTCTTCCAGCTTCACAGACCTGGTGACTATTGGCCAGAGATTAGAAGAAGGAATCAAGAATGGTAAAGTGTCTAAAGTTGCTGAATCTTCTAATGGTGCAAAGAAATACCTTGGGAACTTTCAGAAGAAGAAAGAGGTAGAAGCCAATGCTGTCTCGACTGAGAGAAGAGGACCTCGCCATAGGCCTCAGTACACTGATCAACCACAAGTAGCGGTTGTTGCTCCTGCAGTCAATGCTCAACCAGTTCATGTCCCTCAACGACAGAATATTGCACAGAATCAGAATCAGAATCGGAATAGGGCTCAGTTTGATCCCATCCCTATGACGTACACTGAATTGTATCCTGCATTGGTGCAGAAGGGCTTGATTACAACTAGGCCTCTGATTCCTCGAAATCCTCCTCCACCCGGGTTCAGATCTGACCTTCATTGTGAATTTCATCAGGGAGTTTCCGGTCATGATTTAGAAAGCTGTTATGCATTGAAAAACAGAGTGCAAGAATTGGTGAAAACCAATTTTCTTACTTTCAAAGAGACAAGTCCTAATGTCATCAACAATCCTTTGCCAAAACAAAGTGGCTGAAGACTGATTCGGGATACCCTCAAGTCACTTCCTAAAGCTAGTGTTTCAGACAGGACAACTCATCCTTGTTACTGATTAGTCACTAAGCCATGTTTCTTTCTGTTTTCATTTTTCCTTGTTTATGTTAAAATTGTTGCATTCAAATATTGTTTATACTTTCATGTTAAGTTTAATGAAATGAGCATTGCAATGTTTTGATTCAAATCATTTTTCATTTACTTCTTTCAAATATATTTCTCTTGTTTACTCCTTTTATCAAGATTTTGTTTATGCAAAGATTTGAGGGAGGATGATGAAAACGAAATACCCATAATTGTTGCTGGTATGCTTTCGAATAAAACTTTGCTGAGGATATACAAGCATTGTTTTAACTCCCAAACACTGGAGAAATAAGGAAGTTAATCCCTCGTTCACCCCTTCGAGCCTAGAAGTTAGAGTTTCTTTCTATACGAAAAACCCGTAATCTTAACTAGGGGATGGGTTCTCAGTTAATTTGGTTGTGCATTCAATTACAAGAGAAATCATGCAAGACACCTTTCAACAAAGGCCGCGATCAAGCTTTCCTTTGCATACAGCAAGAAGTGTCAAAGATGCTCCCAAACAAAAAAATGACGAAGATGGTTCCCCGTAATCATTGAGCAAGGCAGTCATTATCTTTCCAAAAAAAAAATGGAATGAAAATAAAAATCAACAGAAAAATCCCGCTAAGTCAAAACCTATGAAGGAGACTTAGGCAAAAACTGGGGCATCCCGCTGACTGTAATCTCAAATAAAACAGTTCAGGCAAAAACTGGGACATCCTGCTGCACGAAAGGTGGTACGTAGGCACTAAAGGTTCACAACCGCGGCGGGTGCAAAAATCATAAAAATATTTCTTTTCTCACCTCCACCATCCATTTTATATACAACAAATTTTTTAGCCAAATATACAGATTTTTCAAAGAGGTTCCTGCGGAGTACCGCAGATGTTTAGGGTGCTAATACCTTCCCTTTGCATAACCAACCCCCTTACCTTGAATCTTTCCCCCTCTTTTTGGGTTATTCGCTCTTTTCCCATTCCTTTGGAAACAATAAAGCGCGGTAGCGATTTTTATTTTGATTTGTACAAAGTCTAGTCAATCCAATGGCTTAGTCTTGGACATTTCTATCGCTACAGGAACAATAACATACAAGTTGCTCATGAAGAGACCGCCGCTTGTTGTTTTTTCCAAAAGTATCAATAACATACAAGTTGCTCATGAAGAGACCACCGCTTGCTGTTTTCAAAGGGAACAATAACACACAAGTTGCTCATGAAGAGATCGCCGCTTGTTGTTTTTTCCAAAAGTATCAATAACATACAAGTTGCTCATGAAGAGACCGCCGCTTGTTGTTTTCAAAGGGAACAATAACACACAAGTTGCTCATGAAGAGACCGCCGCTTGTTGTTTTTTCCAAAAGTATCAATAACATACAAGTTGCTCATGAAGAGACTGCCGCTTGCTGTTTTCAAAGGGAACAATAACACACAAGTTGCTCATGAAGAGACCGCCGCTTGTTGTTTTTTCCAAAAGTATCAATAACATACAAGTTGCTCATGAAGAGACCGCCGCTTGCTGTTTTCAAAGGGAACAATAACACACAAGTTACTCATGAAGAGACCGCCGCTTGTTGTTTTTTCCAAAAGTATCAATAACATACAAGTTGCTCATAAAGAGACCGCTGCTTGCTGTTTTCTCTAAGGTATCAGTAACATACAATTTGCTCATAAAGAGACAGCCTCTTGTTGTTTTTTTCCAAAAGTATCAATAACATACAAGTTGCTCATGAAGAGACCACCGCTTGCTATTTTCAAAGGGAACAATAACACACAAGTTGCTCATGAAGAGACCGCCGCTTGTTGTTTTTTCCAAAGATACCCATAAAATATCATGAAGATATTGCTGGAGGTGAGAATCAATAATTTCATCGGGGATGGACAAACTGCTCATGAAGAGACCGCCGCTTGTCATAACATAAAGAAATTCAGAAATAATCAAACTGCTCAAATAAAGAGTCAGTCGCTTGTTGTCACGTCGATATTCCAGAAGAAGGTTATGATAACACTACTAGGGAATAAAGTTCATATTCAAATGGGGAACCATGAATAAATCCTTCCTGAGGAGACCAAGTATTTACATACGCAAGATCAATGAACTCTTTATCTAGGTTTCACAGCCTAGAGAGATCCACAGGGTATCATTCACAAGAGACAAAGCTCAATCCAAGAATAAACTGGAGAGAAAATAGTCAAACAAGACTCCACCCAATGAGGAGACAACTCAAATGGGGATTTATCCTATCCAGAGATGGAAAAGGAAAGCTAAAGCAAGATTCTTCCACGAGAGTTAACTCAGTGGGGAATTAGAAAGGAGGCACGCTTTATGCTTAAGTTGACACTCTATTTGAGAAGAGGAAATACGGTAACCAAAGTATACGAATCAAGAACATCAACAACTATCAATGCGTATGCATGATGCAAGCATGAACGAATGAATGAATGTCATGTATATGCTGACAAAACAGACAGGGGAGATAGACTGAAGATGATAAGACATCAGAGCACAACCTGACACTCGGCTAATCTCAACAGGATGGGAACATTACTGGAGATAGAACAAAAGTCATCATTGGATAAAAGTCCTTTTACAAGGCTTAAATATCTATGGAGGGGAAGATATTTTCAGGTAGAAAACCCAAAGTCCAGTCTTCTATCATCAACAATCCATTGAAAGGATAACAACACAACAATGTTTCAGTTGGAAAAAGGTCATGCTTAGTTGGAGATACTGGGAACACCACCCTTTGATAATGTGTGCAAAACATATCTTGACAAATCTGGATTGCCCCTGGGACTAATTTTGGATGCCCCAAGTTTACTGCTGATAAGCTGCATGTTGCACGACAATTCTTGCGAATAACTTCACTTCTAAAATGCCCCAAGCTATATGGTTGATGAGGAGAAATCGTCTCAAGAGGATTTTACAAAAGACCTGGCATTCACCATGCTCTAGTTTCTTCAAACTCTTAGAGAGATTCATCAAATCTCGACGTGATTGCCCCGGATTGACTGTAGTTGGCACAACAAAGTCTTCAAATTTTTCCCCAAAAGAGTAAACAAGTTGGGAAATCATTAACTGGGAGAAGCAACATGTTCGTGCTTACGGTCTTCAGGTGACATGCCCCTGGATATGATTTTTTCTTGAAATGATTTTCCAATCACTCAACAAAGTTTCAGGCCTTAAAAGAATTAACTCATCACTAGTGCTTATATGTGAGCTTCCTTGATATCAAACAAAAGTTTTGCAGTTAGAAAAAGGTTTATTATGAGAATGAAAATTCTAATGCAACAGTTATGTAAGTCTTGAAGATTTTGAAAAGATATCGCACAAATTTTGCGAGTTAGAGCACCATTTATTTTTGTATAGAAAAAACATATGATACCAACATAACTATTTAGAACATTCATGGGAGTCAGGAACACTATCTCATTGAAGTATGCTTTCAAAATGACCTTGCTTCAATTAGGACTTTTGAGGGTTGTAACGTGGCCTGGTTCATGGTTTTTAGAAAAAAGATTTTTAAGGCTCAAAATTTATAGGTGCCCACCCATTCTTCATGATGTTCTCCAACCCTATGTTCAGTTAATTCAATATGAGTGTTCATCTCTCAAAAGGATTTTGTGCCGGTTAAGGAAACGACGAGGCTTTCGGAGTAGCAACCACCCTTATGTCTTCGTGTTTGTAGTCACCAATTTGTTCTTTGCTGAGGACTTTTATTTGTAGTCCTTTCTTTGCAATTTTATTTTCCCTAACTTTTGCCTGGACTAATTCTTTTGAATTGATAGTCCAGCGGGATGCCTTAATTTTTGCCTAAGCCGCACATTTTCATGTTTTTGACTTAGCAGGCTTTTTTATTTTTTTCTTGATTTTTGACTTTTGAACAAAACAGGTGACATTAGCTTGTCTTTACTTGTGGAGAGGATTGTGATTGCCTCGTTTCTTGATGAATGAGGGATAACATTGTGGTTCTGCATCCTCTGGATTCATTATGCACGAAGGATGTCCCTCGTAGTTTCTCTTCAGAAATATCTTTCTTATGAATTTTGAACACTCAATCAGATTAACTGAAAAACTACCCTGCCCCAGGTTAAAATTCAAGGTTTTTTCGTATAGAAAAGAAACTCCTACTTCAAGGCTCAAAAGGGGTTAGCAAGGGATTATCTTCCTTATATCTCCGGTGTTTATGGATTTGAAACAATGCATGTACATCGTCAGCAAGATTTTATCCAAAAGCATGCAACCAGAGATTTTGTGTTCTTTAGATCATCATCCTCCCTTCAATCTCTGCCTAGGCAATAGAATGGGAAACAAGTTGGTATCATAATGCAAAAAGCAATTTAAAATTTGAAAACAAATATGGGTGAAACGAATGAATTTCTTCAAGACAAACATACTCATTGTATTAAGATGATCATTCAGATGCAAACAAGTTCTTACATGCAAACAATGTTTTGATAAACAAGAAAATTTACAAAAGCAGAAATAAGTTAGTATTCTGGGAAGGCTTTCCATCTGGACTTGAATCATCGAACCATGTCAGGAAAGTCAATAGGCGCATTCATTATCATCTTCTCATGAGAGAATGATTTTTCAGTGAAGACTTTTATCATTGCTTCCTCCCTCCTAGAAGGATTGACTTGGGCGGCAACCAAAATTTCAACCAAACCAGTTAAGTGCTCCATACTAACTTTCAAATTAGTCAACTCTCTGCGGAGTTCAAAAATCTCTTGCTTGATATTCTCCACTGTTCTCTTAGCGCGAGTGTTGTACTGGTGAGACCAAAGGAAAAATAAGACTTGGAAAAAGACCTTTGAAAGTGAAACAAAAAATGTAAAATGATGCATGATATGTGAATGTAAAAGAGAGTTTTTATTTGACTTTCAAGGAACTCAACATATTAAGTTGTAAACATCAAAGTATGAAGATAGAAGATGAATTTTAAATTGGATCCAAACATTGATCAAGTTATCATCAAGATCAATCATCCATTTTGGTGGATTAGGGTTTTCATCCTATCAACACCCAAGATTCATTGAGCTTGACGAAACTTGTGATGTTTACAAAGAAAGACTTCCAAATTCCTTTAAAATCAAGTGAAAATGGTTTTATGGATGCATGAATGCATGGCTATGCAACAACCACAAGCAAGGTCACAAATAAAGTTGAAAGGTTCAACGTCACGAGCATGGAGTCAAGGTAAGGACCATCCCTAAGGTATGTACTAAAGGTTCAATCATACCTGTAGAACAAGGTTCTAAAAGTTCCCAGAGTCTACATTCCTCCTTTGGATATTACCAACGTCCCAATTACCCGGTAATCAGCAATATTCTCAAGAGAAACTCGTCTAAGTGCAGCATCGCGTGACAACTACTTCCGGATTACTCCGTTATAGTCTCCGCACTACACCTAAAAGGCCAAGATGGGTTAGCGTTCTACGGTTCTCAGCTTCTCTGGCTCCCAGGTCGAAAATAATAATGTCTTCCCGATTACTCGGTAAACAAATACTATGTTCAAAGGGGCTTCCACTGAGTGGGGGATTTCATGCCTCCTTCTTTGGGATTACTCCCTCAAAGTTAACATGACTATACCGCCCGTCATATTCCTAAGTGTAACTTAGTTCGGGTATAGGACTTGTCCTTTGTAAATATTATCAACACCTGAATAATCATAATATATACATATAATCAAACAAATAAGTAATAATAAATAAAAACCAGATATGACAAATTAGGCTTAACCCACTTAGGGATGGACCAGCAAGAGGTCAATCTTTCCCCAACAGAGTCGCCAATTCTGTAGCGGTGAAAATCGGCGATCAAGCTATTAATTAACTTGACTCACAAAAGCAAGAGTCGCCACCGCGCTTTATTATTTCCAAGGGAAAAGGGAAAAGAGCGAAATAAAACCCTAAAACATGCAATGTAAAATAATACTTAAATACAATGCGTTTTTGAAAAGAGATCAAGAGTTCGGGGGTTGGTTATGCAATGGGAAGGTATTAGCACCCAATGCATTTGCGGTATTCCGCAGGAACCTTTTGAAACATCTGTTTTTTGGTTAAAATTGTTTGTTATATACAAGGGTGTATTTATCTACAACTATGTTTGCTTAAGGGGAAAAAATGAGTTTTTATTATTGCGTTCGTGAGGGTTTCGCGACCCTTTGCCTACGTATCCAATGAAGGAATCAAAACACCGTAGTTCCTCTAGAAAAAAGTTGATTTATTTGTGTTTTTTAGTGGGCGACATTAATGCACGCATTCTAGCAATAGGCATGGCCGGTATCGCGGTAGAACGGAGATAACATGCCCTTGGGGGGAGTTTTGATTTGTTGAGTGTTTTTGCATGTTTTAAAGTATGTTCAAGTAATGATTAAAGAGTGTTTTTTTTTGTTTTTTTGGTTTGTTTATTTGTTGATTTTATCTTGCCTAATTACTAGCATTTGTACAAAGTAAATAAAAATGCAGAAAGATAAAAACCTACGCTATTACAAACATATCAAAAGGCATAAAAAAATATGAAGGAAAAAAATAAGATAAAAGTAAGAAAAGTAAGTGTCTTTCGACCCAGGCAGTAGCACACTTCGACTGGAATTCTGTTGGCCTCCTTCGATTGGGGCTAGCACCAGCAAAGTCACGTCTTTCGATTAGGCTTTGGCAGGGGCGAGGTCCTGTCCTTCGATTGGGCAAAGGCAGCAGCAAGTTGTATCCTTCGAATGGGGCCTGGAAGTTAGTGTATGGCGAAGCCTTTTGATTCTGCCTTGTTGCCTTCTTCGACTGGAGGTTAAAAGCAGTGAGGGAATGCCTTTCGATTGGACATGGTTTGCCTCCTGGTTGTCTCTTCCGTTTGACCTGGAGAAAGATGGTAGAAGCCAGAAGCTTCGTTTCCTATTTCCTGTTTCCTGTTTCTTTCATTTCAAGCATTAAATGACAACATGGCCTGAGGCCATGCTGATATTCATCTTTCAAACAGTTTAATAATTAAAGCTAATTCAGGTAAACAGAAAGCAAAACGAAAGGGTTAACTTTTTTAAAAAACATGTTAAAAGGGTGGAATAAAAGGAACAGTGGTATGTACATGTTTGAAACGAAAAGGAATTTTATTTACATGTTGTGCTGGAAACGAAGGATCCAAGGCTAAGTATGAATTACCTTGCTTGAGGCTGGGACGTGTACTGGGCAGTAAGGTGGTTGCCTGGAGCGCTTCTGGATTCGAAGGGAGGGACCAGGGGTTTGGCCTTTGATGCTGGATTCGAAAGAGGATAACAAGCGTGAGGTTCTTCCTGCTGGATTCGAATGGTAACAAGGTATAGGGGGTTTGCTTTTGCTTCGAAGGGTTATCACACAAGGTTGCCTAACTGTTTGAACAAACTTCTATGTGTGGGATGTTCTTCAGAATCGAAAGAGGTGGGTGTTTCGGTTCTGTTTTTTTTTATTTCTCAGGTGTTGATGAACTTGAGAGTTTTGTGTGTTTGAGAAAATTTGGGGGATTCATTCCTCTGGTCCCAAAAATCCTCTTCAAAAATGTGTGTTGGGGCCTCTTATTTATAGGCAAAGTGGCTGAAGCTTTTGGAGGGAAAACAAAATAATATTTGAATTATTTGGGTATATTGCCCCCTTGTTTTCTTCAATGCAGCTCTTGTGCACTCCTTTTTTGTGCAAGTACAGGACTGAGACAACGCAGGCTTATCAGTATTTTGGAGCTTAGTGACAGGTTGGTGCAGGACTGCTGCATAGCAGCACAGCTGGCTTGAGTTTGGCAGTATATGGGACTTTAGTCAACAAACTCCTTGAATACTTCCCCCTTTCGTTTTGATCACTTCGACCGACTTCATGATTATACAAAAATGTTCGTTTCCAAACAATGTGTGCTTTAAGTACGTTGCTTCGAAAGGTTTAGTGGTCCATGAAGGAAATCACATGTCCAGCTTGTAGATCAAAGGGGGTCACTTCGAAGGAAACTACATGGCCAAATCGAAGCTTGTGACTGAATGGAGATTGTATTTCCTAATTGAAGCTTGTGACTGAAGGAGACTGTATTTCCAAATTGAAGCTTGTGACTGAAGGAAGCAATGTTGCCCAATCGAAGCATGTGGATCGAAACAAACATATTGCCCAATCAAAAACCCGTGTTCGAAGGAAGCAATGTTGCTCAATCGAAGCATGTGGATCGAAACAAACATATTGCCCAATCGAAAGCCCGTGTTCGAAGGAAGAAATGTTGCCCAATCGAAGCATGTTTGCAGGCAATAAACTTGTTCAGTCGAAGCAGGCTTGCAGGCAGTAAACTTGTTCAGTCGAAGCAGGCTTGCAGGCAGTGAACTTGTCCAGTCGAAGCAGGCTGAATCGAAGGAGACCTGTCAGCACATGAAATCAAACAAAAAACACACCTTTCGTGCTTGATTAGAATTTAGTGATACATAGGCTAAGAATGTTCAAAACACTTGACAATTTTTGCATAACCAATGCTCGAAGGTGAGAGGTTAAAACCAACTGTATTTAGTGACCTTGACGTCTGTAAAAAATGCAAAAATAAAAATGGGATCTTAGGTAAAAAATTGGGGTATGACACACACCATTTAAATTAGTCTATGGGAAATCATGTCATCTGCCGGTAGAAATTAAACATAAAGCTTATTGGGCCATTAAGACCCTTAATTTAAAGTACATTGCTGCGGGTGAGAAAAGAATCTTAGATATCCACGAACTAGAAGAACTTAGACTAGATGCTTACGAGAATCGTCATATTTATAAGGAGAGATCTAAAAAATGGCACGATAAATGAATATCTAGAAAATAATTCAATGAAGGTGATATAGTTCTCCTATTTAATTCTAGAATTAAACTATTTTCGAGAAAACTTCACTCTAGATGGTATGGTCCCTTCGAAGTCACTAAGGTTTTTCAAAATAGGGCAATAGAAATCAATAGAATGTGTAGTGAACCTTTTATCATCAACGGACAGCGTCTAAAGCATTACCATATCATCGATAATAAAGAATATTACACAACACTTAGGTTAGATGCGCTGCCACCCTATTCATTAGACTAACCACCATGTAATATCGAGCTTACGACTTTAAACAAAGCGCTTATTGGGAGACAACCCACTTTTTAGTCTTTTTCTTTTTTGCTTTGCTTATTTTTAGTTTTTCTTTTCTTTTCTTATTTTTTGGTATTGCTTATTTCTAATCTTATAAAATTATGCATTATTGTTTCTCTAATATTACTCACTACTAACTTAATGCTAACTGTCAACCTACTTCAGGCTAACTTTACTAGTAGCTAGTAGCACTAACCACGATGAATCCGGTTAATACTATGGGCATTGTTTTTAGAGGAAGAAATCAGCAGAGGAGTTTTGAGTCTTTATCTGATAGGGAGTTAGGATTAAATGTCTACCCTGATGGACCTTCTTTGATTACATTAGGAATCTGAGACAGTGTCTTGTTCCTATTAAGCCAAATAAGCTGGGACACATCTTCCCTAAGAAGAAGGTTTAGTTCCTACCATAGATTGACCCTAGAGTTTTTAAGCTCTCTTGTCTATAAACCTAACCATGGTCTAGGGTTTAATAGATTACTAATTAGGTTTAGGTTGTTTAATATTGAATACACCTATACCATAGGGAGATGGCAGAACTATTAGGATTTCCACACGGTCTAGATGCATTCATAGTGATCCAGGAAGAACTTTTCGATATGGGTGAGCTAGATAATTTCTGGGGGGATATTATAGGTATAAGTAACCATGAGCCTAATGACATGAAGTCAGAAAACATTCATAACCCATCCTTAAGATATTTTCATAAAATCCTAGCACACACCCTCTTAGGTAAGCCAGAAAATATAACCACAGTATCTAGAGCCAAGCTTTTCATTATGTTTTGTGCTTCATAAAACCGTCCCATAAATGAAGCTACCTTTATGATAGCCAACTTTCACCGTCTTGCAAGACCTGTCCATGAACCAATCTTAATAGGTGGTTGAGTAACCATGATAGCAGATGCTATCGGCTTAAGACAACCACTGGTAAACCTTGTCCCTCTAGGAAGATTTCACTCAATGAATATCAATTTTTGTTTTAATAAGGGAATAATTGGAAACCTAGATCTGGGTAACTTTGAACTGCTCATTAACAATTAGTTAATGCCCCTTTTTACCCTACTTGACCCTAGGACTAGTGTGCATGACAGGAACAATTGGTTATATGATTAGGCCGAACCACACATTTCACCACCACCTACTCCTGAGACACCCATGATTTATGACCACCTTGACTCCTTCCTGTCTGATGAGGAAACTGTCCCCGAAACCCCTCCTTTTTACCATCATTCTCCTTCTCCCAATTAGGTTGACTCAAACACCTCCGCCACTCCGGTTGTTACTCCACCTCCCGTATTTGATCACGGGCCTGCTATAAATGCTTTACAATCTGAACTTGATTTGTTGAGGGATGAGCTTATTATTTTGAGGATCGACTTCCATTCTTTCATGGATGTGGTAGTCGAACAGTTGGACCATCTTTACCAGCATATCTACTCCGCTTCTATTCTTAACAATAAATGTGGCTAATTTTTTGGACTTACTGCGTATCTTCTTTTCAATTTTCATTATTTTCTATTTCAATTTCTTAAGTACAATTTTTACCATTATTTACCATTTCAATTTCTTAAGTATAATTTTTATTTATTTTCAGTTCAGTTATATTTTGTTCAGTTGTTCATTCATTTACTTGCGGAATTTACATTACATTACTTCTCATTTAATGCACTATTATTGTCATGTTAACACACACACACACACACACACACACACACACACACACACACACACACACACTCACACACACACACACACACACACACACACACACACACACACATATATATATATATATATATATATATATATATATATATATATATATATATATATATATATATATATATATATATATATATATATATATATATATATATATATATATATATATATATATATATATATATATATATATATATATATGCTATGCTTTAATGTTTTCTATCTTATATTATTATATATATATGTATGTACAACATGCTTGCTAGTATTGAAAAATGTATGAGTTTAATGTTTGAAATATATGGGAAGTTTGGGAAACGAAATTTTAAATTTTTTAATCTGATTCTGCGATGTGTGTCGTTCGCCATACAAGCGTGACGTTTGTCACACTTTACAAAATTCATCCCGCTCGGCACAATAGCGTGCCCTCACCACAAAGTTAGAAATAGAAGTGTTTCTGTTTTATCACAGAAACCCTCGTCGAACTCTTCTTCTTCACATTTTCTTCAAACATCCACTTTAACTAAATTAAACCTCCGCCTATTTCAATCCCTCCATTATCATTATCATCAAAATTCATTAATCCCCACTTATTATCCTCATTATATTCCTTTACATATACACTCTCAAACCCACTTGTATTCCAAAACCTCAAACTTCTCACACAAACTCCTACCCATATTTCATCCTTGTTTCAACAACGGAATACAAAAGTTCAAGAACAGAGCCATACCTTTCCAGAATTACTTTTCGACATGGTGAAGACAGAGAGCACCAAAGGGCACAATATCTCAAATTTTATCAACGCTTCGTAGTCCCTACATGCTATGTTGATACTAAGTGCTTGAAAAAATTAGGATTTATCGATAGTGTGTAGTGGTTACTCTAAAACCCTGACTTAGCATTCATCTACACACGAAATCTTCCAACGTATGAATTGCTGACTTTGGAATTTTTAAGCTCGCTCTCATGTAACCCGTCGTGCGACAATAGCCAGCACCTATCCGACTCATCTACTTTTAGAATGTTCAATGATGAATATTCTATAAGTCAATCTACTATGAGTGGTTTTTTCCGGTTCCCTCGCGAGGAAGTGGTACACCAGCGTATCCCTACAGACCAAGATTGGGCATCTACAGCTTTCAAGCTTTGGAAAGCTCTCTCTAATGAGGAACCAAACAGTTGGGAGGTACTTTATGCTTCATCCATTCATAATCCCGCTATCAGGTATTTTCACCGTGTCATCTCCAACACTATTTTTGGGAGGATTAACAACAAAGTTAATTCTAAAGAATTCTTCCTCCTCCATTGTACCTTTACTCCCAACTAAATGATCAATGCGAGCACGTTCCTTCTATCACATATCCAGTCTTTGTATGCAAGAGGGTTTTATGCCTTTATGCATTGGTGGGCTAGTCACCTCTATAGCACTTGGGCTGTGCCTCGAAGACAAGCCCACAAATCTGCCACCACTGTCGCCCATTTTCATTGACCTCGACAACTGTTGGGCTGGCCATTTGATTAAGGTCAGGGGAGATGGTAGGTACAATATTATGGTGCATAATAAGGTAGTTCCCAGTGTCATTTTGCCAAACATTGCACTTACTGATATTACAAACATGGATAAGTGGCTTTATGACCTTAATGCTCCTGCACCTGGAGATAATGCGCGAAACAACCAAGGGAATGTCCAAGCTGATGAAATGGAGAAATAAATGGATAAAGGGGGTACTAAACATCAAGATCCTTCTGAAAACATTGCAAGCACGTCCACAAGACCCAAAAGAAGACGCGAAAGAGCACCAGCCTCAAATGATACCACTATGGCTGCCATCATGAAACAAGATGAAAGAGTGCATGCTATGCAGAATAATCAAAATGCAGTGATGCAACTTATGCTGGCTATGTAAACTCACAGCAGGAGTATGACGAAAGAAATGACCGTCAAGTTGCAATATTGACCAAGGAAATGGCAGCCTTAACTGTACGCATGGATGGTTTTCAAGATTATATATACCATGTGGCTATGCCTCATCCTCCAGGTACACGTGGCCGAGCATGAGGGCGAGGAAGAGGATGCGATAACGAGAAAGAATAGATCGATTTTGTTTCTCTTCCCGTTTCCTTTTTGTTTTTTTAAGCATCGGGACATTGCTTGTTTTAAGCTTAGGGGAGTTAGTTAGTATAGAAACTCTTTATTGCTTTCTAAGTGAATCTTTCATTCCCATTTGTATTCCTTGTAATTAAAAACATCTTTGTACTTATGAGTTTGTTTAGGCAATTTTTCCGCTATTATCTATTTCCCCACTTTCTTGAGCCATAACAAAAAATTTGTCTGTTACTTGCATAACCTGACGCATTCGAAGAGTATACAGTTTTCTCACTTTTTAAAGATATATGAGAATCCTTGAGTGAAACATAAGTATGATGGATACCACCGTAACACTCTAAATCCCCAAATTGCGCTAGATTGATTTCAGTATCCTTTATACCGAAACCTTAAACTTTAGTTTTAAAGTAGCCCCAAGTAGTTTATTTAGCAGTCAACACCATCTTAAACACAAAATACGTAGGGAGTTGATGAATATAAGTGAATGATCCAGAGTATTTAAAAGATACATGCTTTACTATAAGAAAATAGGGAATGCACCAATTAAGTTAGGCGACCCTCACCAGGTCACTTAATCCAAAGGATGTATAACCTATAATATATAACATAGAAACCCGTTGTTGGTTGGTTCAGAGGTGTCTGGTACTGAACTTGGCAGGGAGGACTACGGTCCTATCCCCTACAACTTGCAATTAGGTGAACTAAATGAGGTTACCGCATTTATGTTCCAGAACCTCATTCTTAAAAGGATCATAGTCACTAACCGACTACTCTATTATGTGTGTGTAAAGATAAAGAGCTTAATGTGATTGCGCTAGAATGAAAACAGGTGAAATTTAGCAAAAAGAATTTGGTTGAGCTAAAATGGCATGACTGGAATTGGTCTGCACAATGGAGGGGAGTTTAGTGTTATTACAATGTCTTTTGTGTTATGTTGAGCATATGTTTTCGCAAAAAGATTGGCAACTTCTTACGAATCGAACTGCATCATGCATTTGCTTTTAACTCGTGCTTTATTATTTTTATACTACCATTTTTCTTGAGGACAAACAAAGGTTCAAGCTTAGGGGAGTTTGATAACACGAAAAGTTATAGCATTTTCTGCCCAATTTACATAGATAAAACTTCTGATTCTTCATTTATCATGTCAAATTTTATCTCTATTTGTAGTATTTCCAGCATATTTCAGGTACTTAGCTTTTGCAATGCATAAATGAGAAAAGGAATAAAAACAATGGAGAAATGAAGAAGAAACGCAGCATTTAGCAGCATTCTGTACCAGAAGGCATGCCGCCCATCACAAGTTGTAAAAGTGTGCCCCTCGACACGCTTAATGTCCCGACCGACACAAATTAAAGATATGTGCCCCTTTGTCACAACGCGCATGACGCTCGTGACGACTCATATAACTGTTACGATATTATCTCCACGAAGCGGACGAAACATAGAGTTGGCTGGAATTTCTCCATAATAGAAGAACGAGGATCAAGTGGATTCCTCCTATTTTTGCTCGCTTTTGGAATCTATAAATTGGAATCAGTTACCAACATTGTTACATTCCAGACTTTGCACCAATTTTTATTGTTTCTTCTATGTACTGCAATACTACTACTTTTTCCAGTTTTACAATTTTTCGCTTATTATACCATTTTCATAGTTTTTAGTATTCTGTTTTCCAGTTTCGTAGAATTCCCGTAAGCATAGAAAACCCGCACCATTAAAGCAATATTTCTTCACATTGGAGGAATACTGCAACTCTAGTTTTCTTCCTAGCTTCCAGAATTCGTTTAGGTCCATTTTGTTTAATTTAAGATATTTCATTACAAGTTAATCCTGCCGACTTGTAGAGGATACACACTGCTTAAATTATCTGCTTTAGTATTTAATTCCAGGTTCCTATTTTAAGTATAATTTATTTATTATTACCATGCATGCGTTACTAAATTCATGTTTTAATTTTATTTTATCCTGCAATAAAATTATATCTGGCTAAATTCCCCGATACGGGTATGTAAATCTTAAACCGAAGGGATTCGATAATAATTGGCATTAATATTTTACAAAAGCACTTTTCTGGTTTTAATTTCCAATTTGGATATTTAATTGTTTTTGTACAAGAGTAAAATACAGTTTAAGGTTAAAATCAATAGAGCGAGAGTTTGAGGTTTTAACCAGATAGTGGTTATTAAATATTAATTTTTAAAAATAGTGAGAGCGCTTTAAAATTAATTGGAATCTATGTATTTTCAAAAAATACTTTTGAGTTTTAAATGAAACAGCGAGAGCACTCATTTGAGTTTAATAATATGACATGAATCGATAGAACGAAAGTATGAGACTAGGGTTTTTAAATGAATAGTTTCCACTGAAACAATGTTTTAATACTGAAAACAAATTCCAATGACTTATTGAATCCCCGAAGTTGACAAAGTACATAACGGTGTCCCATTATTAATTATTAGATTTTAGTTAATTCCCGATTAAACCAAAACACCCAAATTTTAAAATTAGCCTTAACTTTACACAATGACCCTAAGATAATAGTAGTTTGACCATCAGTCCTTGTGGCTTCGATATCTTTTAAAACTATGCGATAGACTGTGCACTTGCAGTCACTACACCCGACAGACTCATAAAGCGTGATCAGCCTTGTAGGTACAACCCCCTTTTACTCCTCGACATCACAGCCCAACTACAGATCATCTTTTGGCCACTTCTCAGTTTCTGATCAACCGGTAAGATCACATAGTTATTCTTAAAATACTATTTTATGTATTTCATATTTTTATTGAAACTATTTTTGGATATCAAAGTTTTAAAAATCACTTAATTTTGAAGCTATTTAAAATAGGTTTTAATAAAATTCATTTTTGAATTATAACTTTTTAAAAAAATTGTGATTGACTATGTTTTGATCTTCAATAATATTGTTATGGACTGACCCAACAGCTAGAATAGGCCCAATCTGCTTTCACCTTCCACATGGCCCAACAAAATTAGCCCATTAACTCTGGCCCTTCTGTCAAGTATATCTGGCCGACTATACCCCATGGACAGCGAGATCAATGATGCCTAAGACACCTGCCTGCCCACTTTGGCAGTTACATCCCGGCTTCTTGACGCACGTAGAGCAGATAACCAGGAAAGCTCTCATGATGCGTCTGCCCATAATCTCTTCCTTGCTCAGAGTAACGACTAGTTACCAGCATGACTACCCGTTTTGACCAAGTCTTGGCAATTACCTATTTTTGAGGAACCTAATATCTAGGCCCAAAAATAGGAGCCAATGGCCAAGCGCCGAGGGAATTATATAAACCCTCAGACTTATGAGGGCCAGGTATTGAATATTCATACTCTAAAACCCTAATCTCTTTCTTGTATATCTTTGCACCCATTCATACTTGATCGTCAGAGTGCCTTGCAGGTACACCCCCTCCTCTCCTCGAATTTCCAGCCAGGCATATTTCCTCCTCTGGCCCACTTTCAGGTTCTAATCAATGGGTAAAATTAGTGGCGCCGTCTGTGGGAATTATTTCTTCCCCATCTTCCTTTTCTTAAAACTTAAGATCAAAGCGACATTCAAAGACTCATATTATGGTGGATCATGACGACGACCATCTTTCTGGAAAGACCATCCTTTCCCCTATACGCAAGAGAGACATGAACAGAGAATCTCCTCACCTCGAGCATATCCCTGACACTAGAGACAGTCGAACTGCGTCCCCTTAATCAGTCGATGCAGATCATGGTGATATCCAATTCTTGGAGAATCAGAATTCCAAGAAATGCGTCGAGGAACCACTAGCTATCCTCCAACCAGTTTTAATTCTGCCTAACACCAACCCGACCATGGCGACTCTTCTCACTGCTCTCAACCAAACCAATTCCCTAATCCTGCAACAAAACAACAAGATTGAAGCTTGGGAGAAGAACCTCCAGTCAAGATCTCATCCTCAGAGATACTGATGACATGACTCGCACAGTCTATCACCATCAAGGCGTGGCTGTCGTCTCATGCAAGAGAAGCAAGAAGTCTCATTTCTCAAGAAACGAGGTCGCATCCCTCTCTTTAAAGATCGATGATCCTCGATCACCAAGAAGACCAGGGGTAATCTACAGCCAGCTGATGACCGGTCACCATCGCCCAAGCTGAAGCACCACCAGAGGAGCATCTCTCCCCGTTGGGATGACAACCCCCAGCGAGGAAGAAATAACCATTCACTTCCAGTATCTCATTATCATAGCAATGATGACGAGCCCCAAAGCCCGTTGTAGAGGTAGAAATGTTCAAGACTAAGCCATTGGATTGACTAGACTTTGTACAAATCAAAATAAAAATCGCCACCTCGCTTTATTGTTTCCAAAGGTATGGGAAAAGAGCGAATAACCCAAAAAGGGGGAAAGATTCAAGGTAAGGGGGTTGGTTATGTAAAGGGAAGGTATTATCACCCTAAACATCTACGGTACTCCGCAGGAACCTCTTTGTAAAATCTGTATATTTTGGCTATAAAAATGTGTTGTACATAAAATGGATGGCGGAGGTGAGAAAAGAAATATATTTTTTATGATTTTTGCACCCGCCACGGTTGCGAACCTTTAGTGCCTACTTACCACCTTTTGTGCAATAGGGGATCAGGGTACACGTATTTCCTCTTTAAAAAATTTTGAAACACAAGTGTGTTGGTTAATTTTAAGAGATAAGACATCATTGTCATTGTCCGTGTGGAAAACATACTTACTACCCACAATCATGAGAAAGGAGAATTTGCATCATCTCAAAGTGGAGGATATGGCTTGGATTTTAAAATCAACAAAGCCTCACTCAACACCCAAGTGGAAAATATCTCTCTTCGCTACATATTGTATAAGTATAGTTGTTTGCATCACTACAAGGATTGACAAGAGTCTAACCTTTTGAGAAAAAGTTTAAAGGTAAAAAGCCAAAGTGGCAAAATGGTTTGAAATGAGATTGGTTGACTTTTAGTCTTCTCACAAAAAAAAAGTCAAGGTATTATTAAATTGATTGAAGTTTATTTATGAAAATGATTTTTGATAATGCATGGACCTAAGTCCAAGTTTATTATGAAAGTGGTTCAAGTTTAGAGACAAGAAGAGTTTTCAAAAGGAGGGAGAAGATTTTTTAAATTAAAGAAGATGGGAGGAGTAGAAGTGAATATCCTAAAGCATAAGGTAAAAGCTAAGGATAAGGACCATCTAACCAACAAGAAGCCAAAGCTTGACATTATGAGCCAAGATAGAATTCCCATTCTTTGGATTGAAACCAAGCAAGCAAGGATACTAAACCTCTTCAAATATATTAAGTCTTCACAAAAATTGGGCAGAGTAACGGCTGTATACAGGTGGATTCCAGATTACAAATGAAGGATGTAATCACAAAAACCTGCACACAAAAACAAACAAGCAACCCAATGTCTTGAGGTAAACCTCAAGAGCTACAGACAAAATAATCAGATAAGATCACAAGGTATCCAAGATAGGCCAAGGTTTCTAATCCTAAGTCCAAGAAAAGTCCACTGCTCCATCATGCCAAGGATAGTAACCAAATAGTCCAAGTTCCTTTAAGAGTTTTTTAGGGTTTAAGTTTGTTATTAAGTATCTTAGAAAAAGGAAAAAGAAAAGCTCAAGTGAGCAAAGTAAAAATGACAAGAAAATAAATGCTAAAATGAGCAAAGATGAAAATGGCATGAAATGTAAAATGCTAAAAAAATAAATAGTGCATAAAGAATAAAAGAATAATAGCATAAAATAAAACAAGTCAATAATTAGTGGTTAGTTGGATGATCATCTTGAAACTTTTATTTGGAACTCATTAGAGGATTGGTAGAACCAAAGCCTCCATACAACAAGTTGCATTTGCTTTTTGTCAAGTATATCATCCATTTGGAATTCTCACAAGTACCTTTAATGATCAATGATGTTTAAGTGATCCGCGTTGACCAAAGGTGTTGTAGATCCATTATAGGATTGGTAGAACCAAAGCCTCCACACAATGAATCTCAAGGTTATTGGATCAAAGAGATCAAATTAACATACTTGCACTTGCAATCATAAGTTTGGGCCACGAATGATCATTTATTCGAATCGGGACAAAATTTAGCGCTATGTTAAGCAATCGTAAGTGGACTTATATAGAAGTCGCACCTATTTTGAGGCCGGTCAATAGCAATCTATGCACCATTTGTTTTGAGACATGATATAGAGATCATGCTCCAATAACATTTTGTGCAATAAGAAGGGGATGTGATGAAGAGGAAAAAAGAAAAACCACATTTGAATTAATATTTCATCAAACTATTATTAAAATCATTCATCTATTTTTTGTGGAGTTAAACTCAACACCATGGATCCAATGATGTTAATAAAGCCATGACCAAAAAATCAATCCAAGCAGCCAGAAAATATTCACAAAATAATAATATAATTAATATATACATTTAAAAGGTTTAAAAATGTAAAAAAAGGGAAAATAATGAGGAAAATATCAATTATATTCAAATTAATCAAGAAATAAAAAACAAGACCATGGAAAAATCAGAAAAGAGGCCAAGTAATTTTATGAATTTTTTTGGAATTTTTAAAAGTCAAACTATTTTTAAAAATTAAAATAAATGGGTAAAATATACAAAAATGGTGAAAAATAGTAAATTCAGAAACAAAAATAAAATAAAGTCACCAATATTTGTCACAATATCATTGGATCATTCTATAATTTTTTCAGAATTTAAAAATGTGTAAAAGTATTTCTAAACATTTTAAACAAATCAAATAAGTGTTAAATTCATAAAAATACCAAAACATAAAATAAATTGTGAAAAACTAAAAATCAGAAAGAGAATAATCAAAAATATTTTTCATAATTTTTTCAGATTTTTTGGACTAAAAATGAATTTTCTATGATTTTTTGAAATTTAAAACAATTAAAATATAAAAATCAGAAAAAGAAAATAAAAGAAAAAGATGTGGATCATTGGATGAGAGTCAAAACACGTTAGTAATCAAATCCAAAGGATCTGGCACGCTGTGCATATCATGGTCTTTACTGAATAATGTACATGATCATTAAATAAATCAGAATTTGAAAATAACAAATGTCACGCTTTCATTGGTTAGAAGATGACACGTTTGTCATCTTTAACCTCCAGCCCTCACGAATTGCAGGTCCCTCCAATTGTAAAATTAGAAGCTCAGACCTATGTCATTCGCTTCGTCTCTTCAAGACGAAGACAACCACACCTTCGCGACAAATTTATATAAACTATAACTCAAGCAATTTGGAAAGAAAGTTTTGAAAGGGGATTTGGAAATTTATGATCAAAATGTGCTTCCAGATGAAAGTGAATGTTGCGACTAGAACCAGGGCAATGAGAGCAACACAATGATACCAAAGTTTTGAAGAATTGATGAAGGAATCTACCTTTTGAAGTTGAGTTACAGAGCTCTAAAACTGGACTTCTATGGAGCAATGTAGGGCACGATTCTTTAATGTAATTGTATGGTTAGGTTCAGGGAAGACCAAGGAAGGTTAATTGATGGAAAAATGGATTGAAAAAGTCTTGAGAATAGGATTCGAAGTAGCTGAATTTATAGTTGTGAAGCAAGTTTGGCAGGGTGATTCTGGCTATCTAAGCTTGGGAAATTGAATGGGGGATGACCCTCTATTTATAGGGAATCAAATGGAATGCTTAAGCGTGTGGAATGGTGCAAATTGGAGGGAAATCGTGTGATCCTGATACACGGGCAAAGTGTGATCTGATTTGCATCAAAACTCATCAAATCCTTGCGTTTCAAGGCTCTAATCCACTTTGGCAACTTGGTTAAACATGTTTAGATCACAAACGCGTGCTAATTTGATGTTTAAAGGACAAAACATGGATTTCAAATTCCGACTTATGGTGAGACTTCAGTTCCAAGTTACCAAGTTCATTCCAATGGCATTTCCACCTCAAGGAGTCTTAGGGATAGATTCTTGATGCTTTGGAAAGATGAGGTAACAAGCTTTGCAATGGAAAAAGAACGGAATCAAATGGATGCTTGAGCTGAAAGTTACATGGAGTCAAAGTTGAAGAAAAAGAGTTGACTTTCCATACTTAGAAATATTTAAAATTCTTCTTAAAAAATGACTTATAATCTCTTGCATCCAAACATGGCCTTGCACTTAGAATTTTATCTTGATAAAAAAAGATGGAATGAAGTATACTTCTTGAATGACACTTTGCAATTTGAACCACTCAAAATCTCCAAAAATTGAGCAAGTTATGACTTGTTGAAGTTGGAAATAAATCATGAAGTGACCTATAATCTCTTGCATTCTTAAGGAAACTTCCATCCATTTTTTCACTTTGCACATAAAATAAGGCATGAAGGACACATCCTTAGGATCATCATGAAAAAGAATGGGCTCAAGGTGATAAAAATTGACCAAGTTATGATCATTTGAAATCATATATGGAAAAAATGGGGATTCATCTGGGTGACTTGTAATCTTTCTTCTTCATTAAGTTCCTTCCACATGAAAAATTCTTGAAACTTTTGAAGTGATTTGTTGGTAACTCTTTAAAGAGAAGAATGTTTTTTGAATCACTCAAAAATACCAAAAGATGATCAAGATATGCCCCTTTGAAGTCCAAAACCCTGGCTTCTAGATCAAGAGAATGCCATGTGGAACTTTGTCAAGTTTGAACAAACTTTTTGTGCCAATATTCTTCCTTTGTGAATAGGATTTGTTGAGGATGATGATGAGGACTCATGGCCACCAAAACTACTTCCATACCAACTTCAAAACAACTTCAATGGTGAGGTTTGGATCTCTCAAGCTTTTGACTAGGACATGGAAATAAACTCATGAACCCATGATGCAACTTGCTAAACCTCATTGCTTTCACCTACATTATTAACAAGTAGGACAAACCAACATTGTATTTGATAATTTAGAGAGAAAATCAAAGCAAAATATCCATGATCACCAAAGAAAACAAGTCAAGGTGCTTGGTGACTCCTCAAAGAGCAAGGTTATAGATAGGGAGAGGAACCAAAAGCCCTAATATGATTTTGTGGTGATTGAAACAATATGGTATGATGAAGGGATCTTAGGGGCAAAAATTGGGGTACAACAACTGCCCTTATTTAAGTTTCTTCTATCCAGAGATACGAAGGTTAAAAATATTCGTGTCGACGTGATCGAAGATACTTAAATATAAAACAAATCCTGTTTTTGGCCCTAAGATGCCATGCAAACATTTATGCATATGAATACATATGAATGGAAAAAAAAGACGCAAAGTAGTATTGGGGATGCAATATGAAATGTAGAAACAAAATAACAATCCCACCAGGAAAATAAATCACTGGTAAACCACAAGAAAAGAATCAGAGAGGAGAATAACAAGCATCGACGTTCACTGCCGATGGTCTACCAACGTTCACTGGAGGGAGGAAGAGAAAATATATCATATCACCGCCGTTCACTGACGATGAACTATCAAATTTCACTGAAGATAGAAAAAAGATAAGAAATACCAACGTTCACTGCCGATGTACTACCAACATTCACTGAAGGTAGAAAGATAAAATATACCATATTACCGCCGTTCACTGACGATGAACTATCAACATTCATTGAAGATAGCAAAAAGATAAGAAACACTGACGTTCACTGCCGATGTACTACCAACATTCACTGAAGGTAGAAAGAGAAAATATACCATATTACCGCTGTTCACTGACGATGAACTATCAACGTTCACTGAAGATAGAAAAAAGATAAGAAACACCGACGTTCACTACCGATGTACTACCAACGTTTACTGAAGATAGCAAAAAGATAAGAAACACCTACGTTCACTACTGATGTACTACCAACGTTCACTGAAGGTAGAAAGATAAAATATACCATATTACCACTGTTCACTGACGATGAACTATCAATGTTCACTGAAGATAGCAAAAAGATAAGAAACACTGACGTTCACTACCGATGTACTACCAACGTTTACTGAAGATAGCAAAAGGATAAGAAACATCGACGTTCACTGCCGATGTACTACCAACGTTTAGTGAAGGTATAAAGAGAAAATATATCAAATTTCCCAAGATTCTGGTGTTTTGCCAAGAACGGGTCTCAACTTCTTCTTTAACCATGGATATCTTCCTGGAAAGGCTAATACGTAATCTATCTCAAATAAAGAGACCCCCACTCATTATCAAGGGGATTTACAAAGAGAAATGACTTTTTGGGAATAGAAATATGACTTCCCAGGGACATGCCACGATATTCCTGCTGAGGAGATAAAGTCTACCTGTGCAAAATAAATGCACAAACCAAAACTCAAAAATTTCAGAGATCCATAAATCCAAATCAGAAATAAACTGGAGCAAGACGGCCAGTGTAGATACATCCTTTGAGAAATAAACTCAAGAGGGACAACCAAAATCAACTAAGCAAAGAGCGCTGTAGGAAAGGTCAGAACGCAATGCTAATGAACGATGGCTTTTAGTTATGCATGATGTATGTATAAATGTATGAGTGCTATCGTGCATATGCTGGTAAAAGGATACATAATCAGTACAAACAAACAAAACTGCCTCAGGTACTAACAACATTGGGCTAAACTTAAACCAGAAAGATCAATCCAAGAAAAGTAAAAGCAACTGCGGAAACCAAACCCATTGCCTGCCTTAACTTTACTGAGGAGAAACATAATTCGGATGTATCCAAATAAAACAAATATCTGGATAGAACATCCTTCTTCCGGTTTCATCAGAGAAAACAGTTTTCCCAAAAGCAACATGCCTATTGGAGATTGCGAGACCAGCCTCAAATAAAACAGACTGACGTCGACTCAACCAAACTTCATTGGGGGATTCAAGCCTACCTCCCTGGAGAAAACTTTCATCACGAATACTCATTCCAAACAAGAGATGCCCTAGGATAACCTTCCTGGGAAATCATGAAGTCAATATTAATGCCAAAACTTTCATCATATAAGGGAAAACTTGTCGGGGAATCTGAGACGGAGACTTATGACCATGTAAACCCCAAAAAACGAATCAAGACCTGACTGGGGATAATGAGATCATAAACCCAATACTGTACCTTGCATCCACTGATATCGTCTCTAACTATCTGAGAAAGACGCACGGATTGCGCACCTACCAGCAAAATGACCTGAGAAAACTTTCATGAAGGGAGTAAATATTCTTAAAACAACCGGAGTTTGTTCATTCTTGGGATCACCATTCTTGTCGTCATTGTTTCATCACAAATCCCAAAGTAAATTTAATTGTAAAGATCTCTTTTCTTTTTGAAAAGTTAATTTTGCTTTTTAATCCTTTTGCTTTAACAGTTATTATCAGTAATAAATGATGTCTTTGCAAGCTAAATAAAAATAAGAACACAAAAAGTTAGGTAAAAGCTCGAATTTCATTAATAGATTGGTAGTCTGCAAATGGCGAGACTCCATGGATGATTACAAAGTTTGGGAAATGGTAATACATAATGGAAAACATACATTGAGATACAATGACCACTATCCCCCTTAACAACTTTTGAAATCCTGAGCAGCATCTTTTTTTGAAGTATGGTGAGGATCCGAGAAGATTGTTTCTTCAACGATCAAGTCTCGTCTGACGTAGTTACTTGCCAAGAAAAATCCCTAACTTTTGCCTAAGCTGACCTTGCGGGTTTTCAACTTAGCGGGAAATTTATGCTGTTTATGTCTCTAATTTTTTCCTAGACCGCCCTTTCGGGTTTTCAGCCTACCGAGACACTCTTTTTTTCCTAAGCCGCCCTTTCGGGTTTTCAACTTAGCGAGCTATTCTTTTATTTCTTTAGGCGAAGTATTTCTTGACTGCGTCAACATTCATGGGATGTGGGAACTCCTCGCCATCCATAGTTTCAAGAATTAATGCACCACCAGAGAAGGCTTTCTTGACAACATACGGGCCTTCAAAATTAGGAGTCCACTTGCCCCTAGAATCAGCATTGAAAGACATGATCTTCCTGAGCACGAGGTCACCTTCTCTGAATTCACGAGGTTTGATCTTTTTGTCAAATGCTTTCTTCATTCTTTTCTGATATAATTGCCCATGACACAAAGTTGTCATTCTCTTCTCTTCAATCAAATTCAATTGGTCAAACCTGTTCTGAACCCATTCAGCCTTTGTCAATTTGGCTTCCATTATCACACGCAACGAGGGAATCTCTACTTCGACAGGGAGTACAACTTCCATTCCATAAACTAGAGAAAACGGGGTTGCTCCTGTTGAAGTGCGAACAGATGTTCGATATCCATGTAGAGCAAAATGGAGCATTTCATACCAATCCTTATAAGTGACAACCATTTTCTGGATGATCTTGTTGATATTCTTATTAGAAGCTTCAACTGCCCCATTCATCTTTGGCCTATATGGAGAGTAATTATGATGGACAATCTTGAATTCTTCGCACAGTTCTGTCATCCTTTTATTGTTCAGATTCGAGCCATTGTCGGTGATAATTCTGCTCGACACACCATACCGACATATAAGATTATTCTTGATGAAGCGCACAACCACCTTCTTTGTAACATTGGCATATAAAGCAGCCTCCACCCATTTAGTGAAGTAATCAATGGCTACCAAGATGAAACAGTGTCCATTCGAAGCTTTTGGTTCTATCATCCCGATCATGTCAATACCCCACATTGAGAAAGGCCATGGGGAGGAAATCACATTGAGAAGTGTCGGAAGTACATGGATCTTATCTGCATAAATCTGGCATTTATGGCACTTCTTTGCAAATTTGTAACAATCAGATTCCATCGTCAACCAATAATAACCTTCCCTTAGAATCCTTTTTGCCATTGAATGTCCATTAGCATTAGTGCCGAATGAACCTTCATGCATCTCATGCATCAACATGTCTGCTTCCTGTCTATCCACGCATCTGAGCAAGACAATGTCAAAATTCCTCTTGTATAACACATTTTCGCTGAGGAAGAAACTGCCTGCCAACCTTCTCAGTGTCTTTCTATCTTTCTTTGACGCACCAAACGGGTATTCCTGAGTCTGAAGAAAATGCTTGATATCATAGTACCAAGGTTTTTCATCTGCTACCTCCTCTGTCCCAAACACATGAGCGGGCCTATCGAGCCGTCGAATTGTAATTCAGGGTATATCATTCCAAGCATTTACTTGGTACATGGAAGCCAGAGTTTCCAGAGCATCTGCCATTTGATTTTCATCCCTAGGAATGCGATGGAATTCAACTTTATTGAAGAAGGGTAGTAATCTTCTAGTATAATCTTTGTAAGGGATCAAGCCAGGGTGACGAGTGTCCCATTCCCCTTTAATCTGATTTATTACCAATGTTGAATCGCCATACACATCTAGAATTTTGATTCGGAGATCAATAGCTTCTTCAAGACCCATGATACAAGCCTCATATTCTTCCATATTATTAGTGCAATCAAATGTTAACCTTACGTTAAAAGGAATGTGTGATCCATGAGGAGTAACAATCACAGCACCAATTCCTTTACCATAAGCATTCACAGCTCCATCAAATATCATATTCCAACGAGATTCAAGGTCGGGGCCCTCCTCGAGCAATGGTTCATCACAATCTTTCACTTTCAAGAACATCACATCTTCATCGGGGAATTCATATTCTGCAGATTGATGATCTTCCACCGGCTGTTGAGCAAGGTAATCTGCCAACACACTACTTTTGATAGCCTTTTGAGTGCGGTATTCGATATCATATTCAGACAACAACATTTGCCAACGGTAAATTCTCCCAATAAGAGCAGGCTTTTCAAAAATATACTTGATTGGATCCATTTTGGAGATCAACCAAGTGGTATGATTCAACATATACTGCCGCAAACGTTTTGTCGCCCAGGCCAAAGCACAACATGTTTTTTCTAGCATGGAATACTGCGACTCACAATCAGTGAACTTTTTGCTAAGATAATAAATGGCGAACTCTTTCTTTCCCGTGTCATCCTGTTGTCCCAGAATACAACCCATGGATTTATCCAACACTGTTAGATACATAATCAACGGTCTTCCTTCTACGGGAGGGAGCAAGATAGGAGGTTTAAGCAGATATTCTTTAATACTTTCAAATGCCCTTTGGTAGTCATCAGTCCATACACAACCTTGATCTTTCTTTAACAACTTAAAGATCGGTTCACACGTTGCGGTCATGTGAGAAATAAATCTGGAGTATTAATTCAAACGCCTGAGGAAACCCCTGACTTGCTTTTCAGTTCTTGGTGCTGGCATTTCTTGAATTGCTTTGACTTTGTCAGGGTCAACTTCAATTCCTTTCTGGCTAACAATAAAACCCAACAATTTCCCCGATCTAACTCCGAAGGTGCATTTATTTGGATTCAAGTGGAGACGATACTTCCTCAAACGCTGAAATAACTTCAACAAATCTTCTATATGCCCTTCTTCAGTTTGGGATTTGGAAATCATATCATCAACATATACTTCGATTTCTTTGTGCATCAGATCATGGAATAAGGTTGTCATAGCCCTCTGGTACGTTGCACCAACATTCTTCAACCCAAAGGGCATCACTCTGTAACAGAATGTTCCCCAGGGTGTGATAAACGTTGTTTTTTCCATGTCCTCTGGAGCCATTCTTATTTGATTATACCCGGAAAATCCGTCCATAAACGAGAATACCTTGAATTTTGTTGTGCTATCCACTAACATGTCAATGTGAGGCAATGGGAAATCATCTTTTGGACTAGCTTTATTTAGATCTCTGTAATCTACGCACATGCGGACTTTTCTGTCTTTTTCCGGTACTGGGACAATATTGGCAATCCACTGAGGATACACTGATGTCACAATAAAACCAGCATTAATCTGCTTTAGGACCTCCTCTTTGATCTTTACTGCCATATCCAGGTGGGTTCTTCTCAACTTTTGTTTAACTGGCGGACACTCTGGCTTCAACGGCAAACGATGCTCGACAATGTCTGTATCTAGACCAGGCATATATTGATAAGACCAAGCAAAAATATCAACATATTCTTTCAACAGATCAATCAACCCGCTCTTTACATCAGGATGCAGCAATGCTCTAATCTTGACTTCCTTCAGATCTTCCTCTGAACCCAAATTAACCACTTCCAAAGGTTCTTTGTATGGTTGAATGGTATTTTCCTCGTGCTCAAGCAACCGTGAGACCTCTTCTGGAATCTCACCATAATCATCTTCTTCATCCCCAAACACAGGACATTCAAAGTTGGGAGAGGATGCAGGATCATTGTATTCAACGGTTTTTTTAATTAATCTGCACATATGATTTATGATTGTTTTTAGAAACTGACACATATAACAAGTGATCATGCATATTAATTTTCAGTTATTATTTATTTTGAAAGGATTTTTTTTATCATTACCATTTCCCAAGAAAAAGGTAGAAAATAAAAGACATAATTTGGAAGAAAAGACAACTCTTATTAATGATTTTAACAGCTATAGCAAACAGATAAGCCCTACAACATCGATACTTCCATCTTGGGCAGAGTGAAAGTCTTTCAAAAGAAAGAAACAAATTAACAAAACAAATTACTTTGAAACATGTATGCAAGAAGGAACATCAATGGTGACCCAGTTCTGAACTCGGACTCTATGCGTCACATAATTCATTGCTTCCTGCTCTGCTTCATCCTCTTCAACAACATGAATTCCAGAACCAATCGGATGGAGGTAGCCTCCGCTGCGGAAAACATCATGATGACTGTTCATAAAAGACTTTAACTTCATACTTTCGCCTTTGCCTTTCCTTGAAGAGAAACCCAAACCAGTTCTATTTTTGTTCACGGGTGGATCCACAAGTCGTCCCCAAACTGCATTGTGACCATTGCGCACCACCTGCTGCGCATCCTCCAGGGAAACCACAAAATTTTCATTCTTCCTTATGTTGTCAATGGATAAGGCTTGGAACTGGGTTCCAACAGCAGCCTCATCCGCTTCTACAATACTGAAAGAGGATAGATGGGATATCAACAACGCTTACTCCCCATTTATGATCACTGCCTTCCCTTCACGCACAAATTTTAGCTTATGATGCAGAGTTGAAGTTACAACCCCTGCTTCATGTATCCATGGCCGTCCTAGCAAACAATTATACGCGGGAATAATGTCCATTACCTGGAAAGTTATTAAGAACAAGTATGGTCCTATATGGATGGGCAAGTCCACTTCACCGATGACAGATTTCCTCGACCCATCAAAAGCCTTCACAATGATGCCACTCGGGCGCATAGGTGTTCCCTGATACTTTAACTTCATGAGAGTAATTCTCGGTATAACATTCAACGCGGGTCCATTATCAATTAGCACATTGGACATCGAATCCTTCTTGCAATTCATAGATATGTGGAGGGCTAGGTTGTGATTCCTCCCTTCATCTGGTAACTCATCATTGCAGAAACTCAAGTTGTTACATGACGTAATGTTTCTGATTACGCTGCTGAATTAATCTAATGGCATGTCATTTTCTACAAAAGCTTCATCTAGTATTCTCATCAGTGATTCTCTATGAGCAGAGGAGTTCATCAATAAAGCTAGGATGGATATCTTTGAAGGAGTATGCAATAGCTGGTCCACAATTTTGTAGTCGCTCATTTTAATTATTTTCAAGATATCATCCACTTCTTTCTCCAATGTAGCTCCACTAGTCTCTCCTGCAACCTTCTTAGGCTCATCATTCTCAACAATTTTCTTTCTAGCAACAACATCTTTTCGAATAACTGGCGCAAACGCACGACCACTACGGGTCACCCTGCTATTATCAGCTATATTTCCAACATCTGGCATTGGCTAGATGGGAACTTCCACCCCATCTTCCAAGATTGTAGCGTTTATTTGTAAGGCACAGGCTTATTTGATTTATAGGGAACAGGTCCTGGCAGACTACTTACCAAGGGGGTAACAGCTGGTTTGCTATGGTATTCCACCTCAAGGTGAGCGGGTGCACCAAAACAAGGTACAATAACATTTACACCTTCCTCGACACAATTAGCCTTCAAAATACCATTTCCTGCAAACAATTCTTCTCTGAAGAGAAATACTCATCCGCAGAGGCATACTCTTCCTCTGACTCCTCTCCCATCAAAAAAACTTCAACCATATCAATCTCGTGATAATCATCTCTCCGACCTGTGATCTTGATAGTCCCATTGTCTAACAGCAATTAAACACCCTCTCTCACAATAGAACATCCTCGGGGGTTTCGATAGAAAACTATGCAAGATCCATATTTGTGTTCCACCTGACCAGCAATAAGACAGAAAGTAGCATGCAACTGTAGGAGATCTTCATTCAAATGCTTCACATCAAAAATTCTGAATTCACCAGGACATCCAGAAACCATATTCACTTCCTTTTCATACTCTTCCCTAGGCCTAATTATATGGATTAAACCTTCATCCATCATCTCCTATAAATCAATCTTTATCTTCTTGCAACCCTATATATTTATACTGCAAACAGCACAACTGGCGTGGTCATGCGTATAATAACTGAATTCATAGAGGTCTGCATGCATCTTTACCAAATCCCCTCTAACCAAATTAATGTCAAAAATCCAGAAGTCACCTGGACAACCGGCCACCATATTTACAGCACTCACTCCCCCATGCTTGGGCAGAGGATTTTCTTTCACATTAGGTCCCATGTCTTTGAAAGATAGAATTCCAGACTTCACCAACTTTTGCACTTCAGTCTTCAAAGGATAACAATTCTCAACACTATACTCTGGTGCTCCCTGATGAAAAGCACACGTCTGGTCTGCTTTGTAATACCAAGGTAATGGTGATGGTACAGCGGGAGGTGGTCGTGTCTGGACCAACTTCTTCTGAATCAACGCTGGTAGTAGCTCTGCATAGCTCATGGGAATAGGGTCATAGGTCTCCCTTCTCTGATTATTCCCTTGGTTCCCCTGCTGGGATGGTCTTTGATAAGCTACAGTAGTCGAAGCGACACTTATTGCAAGAGTAATTGAGGCAACTTGCTGGTGATGCTGATAATTCCTTCTGGGAGCGTTCACCCTCCTCTCTTGTATGACAACATTGGTATCCCCCCTCTTTCTTCTTTGTAAACCCATAAGCTGGCTTCTTCACACTTCCGGATCCTTCTCCCTTTGTCAAAAGGCCTGCTCTTGCAGCCTCTTCTAGGCGGACGCCCATTCCTACCATCTCTGTAAAATCACTCGGGGCACTTGCTACCATTATTTCGTAGTAGAAAGCGCTTAAAGTCTTCAGAAAATTTTTAGTCATTTCCTTCTCCTCCATGGGAGGAATCACTTGTGCAGCCACTTCGCGCCATCTCTGTGCGTACTCTTTGAACGATTCTCTGTCTTTCTGAACCATGGCTCTAAGCTGGTCACGATCAGGAGCCATGTCCATATTGTACTTTTATTGTTTTATAAATGCTTCTCCCAAATCATTAAAGGTGTGGATGTTGGTGCTGTCTAAACTCATGTACCATTTCATCGCTGCGCCGGTTAGACTATCTTGGAAAAAGTGAATCAACAAACGCTGATCGTCAGTGTGGGTAGACATTCTCCTTACATACATCACCAAGTGAGCACGAGGGCAAGTGTTGCCCTTGTACTTCTCAAATTCCGGGACCTTGAACTTAACAGGAACTTTAACATTCGGGACCAAACACAACTCATTCACATTCTGCCCAAATAACTCTTTTCCCCTAAGAGCCTTTATCTCTCTTTGAATTTTATCAAACTGTTCTTGGAAATCATCCATTCTGTCATAAAGACCCAAGTCTTCACTTGGCTGAGGGAAAGGACGACACACATCTTCATTAACAAACGGAACCAGATTCACCGAAGGAGGTGCAACAAGAACAATATGCACCACATGAGGTGCTGGAGTAACAACATTTGGAACCACTGGAGCATCTTGGGGGCCCAAATTAAAACTTTCAGGTTCAAAATTCTCTGGCATTCCCCACGGATAACCCTGAGGCATGCGGTTTTCAACAACAGTCAGAGTAGCGGATACAGGAACAGCAGGAACTTCAACATTTGCCCTTGTTGGTTGAGGTTGAACACTCGGTGGCTGATTTTGAGCAACCACCAGAGCTTCCATCAGAGTAGTCAAATTTTCCAAGCCGTCCTTCAAAGCAGAAACTTCTTTGCGTAGCTCGCGATTCTCCTGTTCTAAGTTGTCCATCTTCTTTTTGAAGTTAGCCCGAGTGTTGTAGTGATGAGTCAGTTTGCTGAATAAAGTAAAGAAGCTGGATAAGACACCTGGGTATGCATAGCAAATGCAAGAAATATGTGGAATATGATGCATGATATGCAATGTACATGATTATTTTTACTTTTTCTTTTAATATTTCAAGGGATTTAACGTTTATAGACATATCACAAACATCAAAATAATAACGCATTTGAAATACTGAAAACTTTTATTATAATAACTTCAAAATGGGTTACAAGTTTCAATGATCCCAAGTACAAGATAAAAATACAATCTAAAAATCCTGAGAGAAAGAAATTGATAGAAATCAATCTGTACGTTGGCTCTTCCCTGTGAGCCTGGCAATCTGAGCTCTCAACCTCTGGTTTTCTTCCACATGTCTGATGGAAACCTCTTTCCAATCATCTGAATCAGGAAGTGAAAAAACAACACCTGTTTGAGGCTTAGGGGAAAATAAATCCCCTTTCCTCTCCATAGAATCTATTGCTCGGCTTTCAAGGATCTTGATAAAATCATCTTTCTCCTTCAAGTCTGCTCTATAGGAACTCTCTAAAGTCTGGAACTTGTTCTTCCAAGCATCCCTTTCCTATTGCATCCTAACCAAAGTGAGTTGTAGCTCTTCTAGATCATCTAATAAGGGAGGAGTGGTCTTCAGAAATAGATCAGGCATGGGTGTCTCCCGAGTATATGGCATCTTCAACTGAATGGCTCTCGATCGGACCCACTGAAGACATGGCTCCAAAGAAACAGCGCCCTAGGTCCCAAATCCTTCCTACTCTTCTTATGAATGTGGCTCCATGCCTTCGCGATCTGCTCCCTAGCTTCCCTGCGGTCTTCTCATTTCTTCAGAAAGAAACTACTCAAATGAATGTCGTTTGGTTTATCCCTCATCGGATAACCAAGCTGTCACCATGCAAGAACATGGTTATAGTTAATTCCTCCCTTAGTACCAAGAAGAGGTACATTGGGGAAACTACCACAACTGTCAATAATATCTATATCCTGATAAGCTCGATGATACCAGTCAATATCTGAGTGAGTAAGTGCCATGATCTTATGAGCCCAACGAGGTTCCTTCTTGACATCCCAAAAGGCATAAGACTGAGGCATATAAGAGATGAACCACCGGTACAACAAAGGCGTGCAACAAATAATCATTTCCCCATGATAGGAGCTCCGAAGATGAACAAAGTAATAAGCATCACCCAACAGTGTAGGAACTAGGTTTCCAATCATGAAGATCCTGATAGCGTTAATGTCGACAAACTTGTCCACATTAGGAAATAAGAATAATCCATAAGCAAGTAAAGTAAAGATGGCCTCAAAAGCAACCGTACTCTTCATTCTGGCAAAGTAACAAGCTTTCTCCAATAAGAACTGAGCTGGTAATCCTCTAATCCCTCCTTTGGTAGTCATATGGGCTTCCACCTCAGACTTCCCCAGGTGAATCAAAGCAGCAATCTCATGTGGTTTTGGCTCACCCTCTAAACCAGTAAAAGGAACACGATCGGTGACAGGTAAATCCAATAGATAAGAATACTCCTCCAGTGTAGGAATCAACTGATGGTCGGGAAAAGTAAAGCAATGATACATCGAATAATAGAACTGGACCAAGGTCGAGAGAATACCCTCCTTCATCTTCAGCTTCATGAGAGGAATAATGGATCCATACTTCTTCTGAAAGTCTGTAGGACACTCAATCTCTGGAATTAGACGGACCAACTCATCTATTTTAGAATCCTTGAAACTGTATTTCCGGGTCTTTCTCTTTCCAGAATCCATGGTTAACAGTACCTGAGATATTCATAAATAGTCAACCTTTAAATCCCTTGAAATATTATTTTCTTCAAAAGATGCTTATGAGTGCATGGATGCATGATGCAACAATCACACACAAGATCACACATTTAGGGTTCATAGGTTCAATGTCACGAGCATGAGGTCGAAGGTACTACCCATAAGGTGTTGGTCTAAAAAGTTATCACCTGTCGAACAAGGTTATAAAGGTTCCCAGAGTCTACATCCTTCCTTCGGATATTACTAACTTCCCGATTAACTCGGTAATTAGTAATATTCTCAAGAAAGACTCGTCCGAGCGCAGTATCGCGTGACAACTATTTATGGATTACTCTGTCATAGCTTACGCACTACACATAAAAGGCTAAGATGGGTTTGGTATTCTACGGTCCTCAGTTTCAGCAGGCTCCCAGGTCGAAAGCAGTACGTCTTCCCAATTACTAGGTAAACGACACTACAGTCAGAGGGGCCTCCACTGAGTGGGGGATCTCATGCCTCCTTTTTTAGGATTACTCCCTCAAAGTTAACATGACTATACCGCCCGTCTTACCTTAAAGTTTGCCCAAGTCCGGGTATATGACTTATGAGTAATCACCAAGCACCCTGAAAACCAGGAAAATCCAGACAAACATGTATACAAAATATAACACATAAACAACAATAGCACATATACAGATATAAATAAAGATAGGCTTAACCCACTTAGGGATGGACCAGCAAGAGGTCAATCTTTCCCTAGTGAAGTCGCCATTTTTCTGTAGCAGTAGAAATGTTCAAGACTAAGCCATTGGATTGACTAGACTTTGTACAAATCAAAATAAAAATCGCCACCGCGCTTTATTGTTTCCAAAGGAATGGGAAAAGAGCGAATAACCCAAAAAGGGGGAAAGAATCAAGGTAATGGGGTTGGTTATGCAAAGGGAAGGTATTAGCACCCTAAACATCTACGGTACTCCGCGGGAACCTCTTTGTAAAATCTGTATATTTTGGCTATAAAAATGTGTTGTACATAAAATGGATGGTAGAGGTGAGAAAAGAAATATATTTTTTTATGATTTTTGCACCCGCCGTGGTTGCGAACCTTTAGTGCCTACGTACCACCTTTCCTGCAATAGGGGATCCAGGTACACATAGTTCCTCTTTAAAAAAGTTTGAAACACAAGTGTGTTGGTTAATTTTAAGAGATAAGACATCATTGTCATTGTCCGTGTGGAAAACATACTTACTACCCACAATCATGAGAAAGGAGAATTTGCATCATCTCAAAGTGGAGGATATGGCTTGGATTTTAAAATCAACAATGCCTCACTCAACACCCAAGTGGAAAATATCTCTCTTCACTACATATTGTAGAAGTATAGTTGTTTGCATCACTACAAGGATTGATAAGAGTCTAACCTTTTGAGAAAAATTTTAAAGGTAAAAAGCCAAAGTGGTAAAATGGTTTGAAATGAGATTGGTTGACTTTTAGTCTTCTCACAAAAAAAGAAGTCAAGGTATTATTAAATTGATTGAAGTTTATTTATGAAAATGATTTTTGAAAATGCATGGACCTAAGTCCAAGTTTATTATGAAAGTGGTTCAAGTTTAGAGACAAGAAGTTTTTCAAAAGGAGGGAGAAGATTTTTGAAATTAAAGAAGATGGGAGGAGTAGAAGAGACTATCCTAAAGCATAAGGTAAAAGCTAAGGATAAGGAACATCTAACCAAAAAGAAGCCAAAGCTTGACATTATGAGCCAAGATAGAATTCCCATTCTTTGGATAGAAACCAAGCAAGCAAGGATACTAAACCTCTTCAAATATATTAAGTCTTCACAAAAATTGGGCAGAGTAATGGCTGTATACGGGTGAATTCCAGATTACAAATGGAGGATGTAATCACAAAAACCTGCACACAAAAACAAACAAGCAACCCAGTGTCTTGAGGTAAACCTCAAGAGCTCCAGACAAAATAATCAGATAAGATCATAAGGTATCCAACATCGACCAAGGTTTCTAATTCTAAGTCTAAGAAAAGTCCACTGCTCCATCATGCCAAGGATAGTAACCAAATAGTCCAAGTGCCATTAAGAGTTTTTTAGGGTTTAAGTTGGTTATTAAGTATCTTAGAAAAAGGAAAAAGAAAAGCTCAAGTGATCAAAGTAATAATGACAAGAAAATAAATGCTAAATTGAGAAAAGATGAAAATGGCATGAAATGTAAAATGCTAAAAAATAAATAGTGCATAAAGCATAAAAGAATAAAAGCATAAAATAAAACAAGTCAATAATTAGTGGTTAGTTGGATGATCATCTTGAAACTTGCATTTGGAACTCATTAGAGGATTGGTAGAACCAAAGCCTCCACACAACAAGTTGCATTTGCTTTTTGTCAAGTATATCATCCATTTTGAATTCTCACAAGTACCATTTAATGATCAACGATGTTTAAGTGATCCGCGTTGACCAAAGGTGTTGTAGATCCATTAGAGGATTGGTAGAACCAAAGCCTCCACACAATGAATCTCAAGGTTATTGGATCAAAGAGATCAAATTAACATACTTGAGCTTGCAATCATAAGTTTGGGCCACGAATCATCATTTATTCGAATCGGGACAAAATTTAGTGCTATGTTAAGCAATCGTAAGTGGACTTATATAGAAGTCGCACCTATTTTGAGGCTGATCAATATCAATCTATGCACCATTTGTTTTGAGACATGATATAGAGATCATGCTCCAACAACATTTAGTGCAATAAGAAGGGGATGAGATGAAGAGGAAAAAAGAAAAACCACATTTGAATTAATATTTCATCAAACTATTATTAAAATCATTCATCCATTTTTTGTGGAGTTAAACTCAACACCATGGATCCAATGATGTTAATAAAGCCATGACCAAAAAATCAACCCAAGATAGCCAGAAAATATTCACAAAATAATAATATAATTAATATATACATTTAAAGGGTTTAAAAATGTAAAAAAAAGGGAAAATAATGAGGAAAATATCAATTATATTCAAATTAATCAAGAAATAAAAAATAAGACCATGGAAAAATCAGTAAAGAGGCCAAGTAATTTTATGAAATATTTGGGAATTTTTAAAAGTCAGAAACTATTTTTAAAAATTAAAATAAATGGGTAAAATAAACAAAAATGGTAAAAAATAGTAAAGTCAGAAACAAAAATAAAATAAAGTCACCAATATTTGTCACAATATCATTGGATCATTCTATAATTATTTCAGAATTTAAAAACGTGTAAAAGTATTTTTAAACATTTTAAACAAATAAAATAAGTGTATAATTCATAAAAAATACCAAAACACAAAAATAAATTGTGAAAAAATAAAAATCAGAAAGAGAATAATAAAAAATATTTTTCATAATTTTTTCAGATTTTTTGGACTAAAAATGAATTTTCTATGATTTTTTGAAATTTAAAACAATTAAAATATAAAAATCAGAAAAAGAAAATAAAATAAAAGGATGTGGACCATTGGATGAGAGTCAAAACGCATTAGTAATCAAATCCAAAGGATCTGGCGCGCTGTGCATATCATGGTCTTTACTGAATAATGTACATTATCATTAAATAAATCAGAATTTGAAAATAACAAATGTCACGCTTTCATTGGTTAGAAGATGACACGTTAGTCATCTTCAACCACCAGCCCTCACGAATTGCAGGTCCCTCCAACTGTAAAATTAGAAGCTCAGACCTATGCCATTCGCTTTGTCTCTTCAAGACGAAGACAACCACACCTTCGCGACAAGTTTATATAAATTGTAACTCAAGCAATTTGGAAAGAAAGTTTTGAAAGGGGATTTGAAAATTTATGATCAAAACGTGCTTCCAGATGAAAGTGAATGTTGCGACTAGAACCAGGGCAATGAGAGAAACACAATGATACCAAAGTTTTGAAGAATTGATGAAGGAATCTACCTATTGAAGTTGAGTTGCAGAGCTCTGCAATTGGACTTCTATGGAGCAATGTAGGGCACGATTCTTGAATGTAATTGTATGGTTAGGTTCAGGGAAGATCAAGGAAGGTGAATTGATGGAAAAATTGGATTGAAAAAGGCTTGAGAATAGGATTCGAAGTAGCTGAATTCTGAGTTGTGAAGCAAGTTTGGTAGGGTAATTTTGGCTATCTAAGCTTGGGAAATTGAATGGGGAGTGACCCTCTATTTATAGGGAATCAAATGGGATGCTCAAGCGTGTGGAATGATGCAAATTGGAGGGAAATCGTGTGATCCTGATACACGAGCAAAGTGTGATCTGATTTGCATCAAAATTCATCAAATCCTTGTGTTTCAAGGCTCAAATCCACTTTGGCAACTTGTTTAAACATGTTTAGATCACAAACGCGTGCTAATTTGATGTTTAAAGGCCAAAATATAGATTTCAAATTCTGACTTATGGTGAGACTTCAGTTCCAAGTTACCAAGTTTATTCCAATGGCATTTCCACCTCAAGGAGTCTTAGGGATAAGTTCTTGATGCTTTGGAAAGATGAGGTAACAAGCTTTGCAATGGAAAAAGAATGGAATCAAATGGATGCTTGAGCTGAAAGTTACATGGAGTCAAAGTTGAAGAAAAAGAGTTGACTTTCCATACTTAGAAATATTTCAAATTCTTCTTAAAAAATGACCTATAATCTCTTGCATCCAAACATGGCCTTGCACTTAGAATTTGCCCTTGATCAAAAATGATGGAATGAAGTAGACTTCTTGAATGACACTTTGCAATTTGAACCACTCAAAATCTCCAAAAATTGAGCAAGTTATGACTTGTTGAAGTTGGAAAAAAATCATGAAGTGACCTATAATCTCTTGCATTCTTAAGGCAACTTCCATCCATTTTTTCACTTTGCACATAAAATAAGGCATGAAGGACACATCCTTAGGATCATCATGAAAAAGAATGGGCTCAAGGTGATAAAAATTGACCAAGTTATGATCATTTGAAATCATATATGGAAAAAATGGGGATTCATCTGGGTGACTTGTAATCTTTCTTCTTCATTAAGTTCCTTCCACATGAAAAATTCTTGAAACTTTTGAAGTTATTTGTTTGTAACTATTTGAAGAGAAGAATGTTTTTGGAATCACTCAAAAATACCAAAATATGAGCAATATATGCCCCTCTGAAGTCCAAAACCCTAGCTTCTAGATCAAGAGAATGCTTGGTGGAACTTTGCCAAGTTTGAACAAACTTTTTGTGCCAATATTCTTCCTATGTGAATAGGATTTGTTGAGGATGATGATGAGGACTCATGGCCACAAAAACTAATTCCATACCAACTTCAAAACAACTTCAATGGTGAGGTTTGGATTTCTCAAGCTTTTGACTAGGGCATTGAAATAAACTCATGAACCCATGATGCAACTTGCTAAACCTCATTGCTTTCACCAACATTATTAATAAGTAGGACAAACCAACATTGTATTTGTTAATTTAGAGAGAAAATCAAAGCAAAATATCCATGATCACCAAAGAAAACAAGTAAAGGTGCTTGGTGACTCCTCAAAGAGCAAGGTTATAGATAGGGAGAGGAACCAAAAGCCCTAATGTGATTTTGTGGTGATTGAAACAATATGGTATGATGAAGGGATCTTAGGGGCAAAAATTGGGGTACAACACCCGTTATCCAGAGAATTCAGAGACCCCACTTCATGTCGGCCTAGAGAAGCCCTCACACTTGGGGACATATGACATAACTACTGATCCAGTCGAGCACATCAAGAACATCGATGCTTTACTCGACTATAGAGGATGCTGAGGAGTAATAAAATGCTGAATCTTCCCGAAAACACTCAGAAAGGGAGCCATTGCTTGGTACAATAGCCTCCCCGATGAGTCCATTACATCTTGGAAGAACCTGGGAAGACAATTCTCCAAGCATTTTATGACATCACGCCGACACCCCAATTAAAAGTTACACTGGAGGCATTATCCAGGGGAAGGATGAGTCCCTTCGAGCATACATTGAAAGGTTCAACAAAGAAGTCATCCAGGTCTCCACGACGGACGGGATGAAGAAATATCTCCTTGAGTGAGGCTTACACTCTCACAGTGACTTTTCCAAAGCAGTTGGCATAGAAACTCCTACAATGTCGGATTCCCTCCTGCTCAAAGCACATGCATACATCCCGTATAAGGAGAAAGAGGTTGCTAACCACGTGCGAGACTTGCGGCATCGTGAGAATGAAAAAGTTTCAAAGAATGACGAATCCTTGACATCCCATTGGGGAGCTAAAAAGAAAAGGGAGGACAAATCCCGTTATTCAAGAGACTGCAAGGGACCCATTGGTTGTTTCCATGACCACACCCTCCTTAACACTTTGTGCTAGGGTATTCCGACTAAATGCGCAAACTCAGAGTTCCAAAAAGTTGGGGTACACTTTCCCCGTCAAACATCAACCAAGCCAGGAACGGAAAAAAGCAAGTACTGCTGGTTTCATAAAAGCCAAGGGCACAATATAGATGACTGCATCCAGTTGAAGGATGCTATAGAGATCCTTGTCCGGGATGGGCATCTCAAACAATATAAGAAGAAGGAAGGTGCTCGCGAAGACGCCCAGGAGTCCAAGAAGGTCGAAGAGGAAAAACCCTTATCCAACAAAAGCCTCATGCCCGTTTTCTTAAGCATCACCCGACCATAAGACTTTTATTTTCCCGACCTAGACGAGGTCCCCCTGTACTTCGCAACGCACAGTCCGTGGGAGACCTTTCCATAAGCAATGGCCATATCCGGCGCGAGATTCAACAAATGCATGGTGGGCTCTGTCAAGAGAAGATTCGACCAACTTAGAGACGCCAGCTCCGAAAAGAATGTCACCCTCGATAAGATCATGGGAAGCTTCGTCCCCATCTTATTTTACAGAGAGGAGCTTCCTGACGGGGCTCTGAGTTCCAGTATTCCTCTGCTCGTATGAGCACAAATGGACAATTTCGACGTTAGGTGTATTTTGTTCGAAAAAGGCAGCTCGGTTGATATAATGTACTCTCTGTTGTTCACTACTCTCCAGCTCAACGAGACTCACTTGACCCCTTATATGGGATCCGACCCCCAGGGATTCAACGGTTCTGTCACCAAAACTAGGGGATATCTCAAGTTTATCATCACATTCGGGGAGGCAGAAACTGCTAGGTCGATCAAGACACCGTTTCTCATGGTGGAAAACCCATCATTATATCAGTGCATTTTCGGGAGACCCACCCTGGCCGAACTTATTGCAAAGCCCTTTATTATGCACCTGAAGATGAAATACTACACCGATGAAGGACTCGTCATCACCCTTCACAAGGACATACATGCATCCATAAGATGCTTTGAAGCAGCTGCTAAGGGTTTAAACTTCATCAGCATGCATCCTAGAACAACCATCAAATTTGCTCTGCCCAGCAACTTCGAAAAGCCAAAGCCGCTTACGCACGTCAACACAATCAATCTCGACAGGAAGTTCACAAAGGAATATCTTCGAGAGTAGAAGAAGAAGGGTAAAGAACCCCTACTAGATGTAGAAGGATCTTCCTCAATGAGCAGCCAAGAGCCCGCATACCCTGTGCGACAAATTCCTGACGGGGAGTTTGAAATCATCCTCCTGTGTAGTGATCATTGTTGTCAAACTCGCGAGTAGACTCGTAAACTCGTACGAGTTTATGAGCCTAAGAAGCAAAAATGAGTAGACTCATGTATATAATATTTTTTGATAGACTCAGATAGACTCACACATACTCGTATAGACTCGTGAGTCTATGGCGAGTTTACGAGTTTATACATTTTTTTGAATTTTCCTTTTTTTGAAAAAACCTAAAGGACAAAATTCCCCAAAACAAATATTTTTTTAAAAAGAAAAACCCCTTTTTTATTGTTTGTATGAGAATTTGAAACATTTTTCTCCATGTATCTTCTTGTAATAAAGTTTCTTCCTCCCTTCGTTGACGACATGGTCGCGTTTATTCGTCTCTTGTTGCATTCGCGTTTGTTATCGTAAATCAATTCTCAATTATGCAAGTGTTATCTTATATATTTTACTTGGATATTTCTCTTGTATGTTCTCGTGTATATTCTTTTATGTTATGCTCTCTTGTATAAAGATGATGTACCATTTCATTTTAATTAAATCTACTGATAGCCAGTCCCCATGTATTAATTTGCACATGACAAAATGGTTTAGAAGATTTATGACTTACGACAAAATAAATTTTTGGATGTCTTGCAAAAATTCATTGCTCACATGAATTTTTTTTTTACAGTTTTTACTAGCTAATTAAATATTAATAATAATTATAAAAAATATGTGTGTACAAGTGTTGTAAGGATATTTGAAGCCATTAGCATATATGTTTTATGTGTTTTTGCTTTATGTAGTATCCAATTAAGAATGAATTAATACTTTAAGTACTTAACTACATACTTTTCTATTTTGTTTGTTATATTATCGAGTTTTTTTGTTAAGAAGTTTGTTATGTAGTATAAAGTTTAAATTTTTATGTTAATTGGTGTTCTATTATATATGTCTGTGTCATATACGTTGTATTTCCAGGTTTATAAATATATGAGTATGTTATATATGTGTCACTTATAAGTTTTTAGAAGTCATTTTTAATTTTCCATAGAATCGTACAAGTTTGAGAGTCAAGTTTGCGAGTCGAGTCTAGAAACCCTTTATGAATCTGAGTAGACTCGTGAGTTTGACAACCTTGGTAGTGATCCCTCCGAAGGAGTCAAAATCGGTGCTGAACTCCCCGACTTGGAAAAAAGACGGGTGAAGGCATGCCTACAGGAAAATGCAGACTTAATATCCTAGAGCGCAGTGGAGATTAATGCGTCCGCAATTACACGAAAATATTGAAGTAATATAAAAGATTGTCGAACTCACAGAGACCAATATCAAACTATTGTAATATATCGTCACTTTATAAAGCTAAGGCTAATGGTTAGTTGATTAAGGGGAAACCAAGACTAAAATAAAGATTATAATAATATAAAGAAATATAAACTAAAAGAGAGAGGCCAGAATGTGGATTCCGTGTATCTCATGGACTGTGTAACTTGTTAGCTTACACTGACGTTAGAAAAGTGTTTAGTAGAAAATATCAATTTAAAGACAATATCTCACACTGTCGTGGTTTTGAATAAAGTCACGCTCCTTAACCGTAGAATTTTTCTCTCGCTCACCCACTTGCATAAAGGAACGTGTTTTGAAAACTGAACAATTTATAATTAATCCTAAAACGCTCTCGCTATGTTTAGAATTAATGCCTAATTTCTACTATCTGGTTCAAACCCTATGCTCTCACAGTGCCGACTCGAACCTTAGTTAATTTCCCACTCTCGTGGCAAAATCATGTTAAGTGGCCTCTCATTCTCGTGACAAGTCTATTAACAATAAGTTTAAAAACAAAGACAAAAGTAGAATTTTTAAATAAATATTTAAGCCAACTTTGTTACCGAGTCCCGTTGAAGGCGACGATCCTCACGTACTAGACTCAAGAAAGTTTAGCTAAACATGGAATTAAGTAAAAAAAAAATTAAACATTACAACTGCAATTAAAAACAACATGGTAATTAAATTTGACAAACGAAACAATATAAATAATATATGCAATATAGAGATACTTGTAAAAGAAACTGGAATAAACGAAACTTGAATTATCTTCATAATATGTCGACACACTTGAAAATCAGGTATATAATTGAAATAAAAGAAAACAACACCTAAAACTAATGGTGTGGTAGTTCCTCGATATGAGAAACTACCACTTTTACATGGTAAATGATCTTACCGGTTGATCCGAAACCTGCAAGGTGGTCGGATGATGGTCTATAGTCGGGTTGTGATGTTGAGGAGGAAAAAAGGGGTTTGTACCTACAAGGTACTCTAACGATAAAGTAAGAGTGGGAACAAGGAGATACAAGGAAAGTGTTATGGTATTGGTGGTGAATAGTGAATATTCGATACCTGGCCCTCACAAGTGTGAGGATATATATAATTCCCCTGTCGTATGGCTATTGATTCCTATTTTTGCGCTTGGATATGCAGGTTCTCAAAATCAGGTAACTACCAGGACTAGGTCAAACCGGGCAGATGTTCTGGTAACTAGCCTTTGGTTCAAAGGAGGAAGCAAGTTACAGGTATATCTCTATTCGATTCCTGGTTTCCTGTATGACTTGATGTCAGGTAGACTAAGAGGTGCTCGTTGATCACCTTAGGTCAGTGCTAGCTTGGGAGGGTAAAAGGTTGATATTTCCCGACAGAGAGCGGGGCGGTTCAGTCCATAGACGTACGGGCCGTATCGAAAGAAAGGGCTAGATTTGGCCCATTCTAGCTGTCGGGCAAGTCCAGAACAGTAGCCCCCCAAGTCGTTGCTTCTATGCACATGAGTGATAACTTTAACACTTGCTCGTGGAATAGGGTACGTTTTACGGGGAAAATGAGTGTCGCCCGTTGTGCCTTTCTCGCAGGGAGATGAGGAGTTGGTCGTTAGGAGTCTTGAACTTTAAGAGGTATCGTGTTTCAAGTACCATGTTGGAGAAGCGGCACAATGATGGCCTAGGGGCTAGGGTGTAATGATGACGACCCTAGGGTTTCCCAAGCGCGTGTCTCGCACGCACGGATGGCCCCAACTATAAATATGAGAGGAATAGGGAGTTTAGTGTTTTCGTCTTCTCTCTCAACTGCTCTTAATCGCTCGAATATTGACCACCGTTATTTCTTGAGATTTATTGCTTACTGCTGCTACTTCTAGCCTTCCTTCTTTTATTAAATGGTAAGTTTTCAATTTTTCGCTGTCGTTTGCTTTCAGTAGTTCATATTTTCGTCATTTTTTCCCTAGAAATGAATGCTGTTAGGGTTTAGCATTTCGTCTGTTAGGGCACCGTGGGGGAGTGCTGGTGGCAAGCGAAGGTTCTGTAGTTTAGAATCGCCGCAACTTCCTGAAACAACTAGCTGAACAATCAACTGATAATGAAATCAATGAAGTCGCCATCGAACATTTTTTATCCCACAAGAGGGAAAGGTAAACACCGAGTAAACCTGAGAAGGGTGAGATCAAGGTCGAACGACCAAGAGATTGGGTAAGGGAGTCTGTTACGCGAGGGGAAGGTATTAGCACCCCACACGCCCGTAGTACTTTATGATATCCACTCATGTTGTTCTAATCAAATGGTGTGTAAGAATCTATGTCTAAGCTGTACAGGGAATGCATGCAAAAGAAAAGAGAAAAGAATGTAGGGAAAATAAAAGTTGTGCTCGTTCGGGCCCTACCCCAATGCCTACGTATCCCTTTTAAGGAATCAGAGCAACCGTAGTTCGACTTTAAATGTTTTTGTTGGTTTGTATTTTTTAATGAAAAATATTAATTTTGCCTTCTGCCGCAACTCGACCTTTGGAAACTTATGCGTCAGCATAGAAGTGAATTAACATGTTCTTTCTGAAAAGTTTGAAAGAAAAGCCCGAAGGAGCAAAAGAGTTTGCATTCGTTGATATTTTTTACCTTAAAGAAAAATTTGGAAGTTTTTAAATGTTTTGTACATTTTCAAGAAAAAAAAGAAAAGTTTTAGTCTTAATGCAAAGATGCAAAAGAAAGAAAAAACATCTAAGAGAGACTAACCTAAATCTATCTCTAATGTTATTGTTGTACCCCAAAATTTGCCCTCCCATATTTCTCAATACATGTCAAGTAAGGTCTTCAAATTGCTCAAAGAAGTTTAAAAGTTGACCAGACAAACTCTCTACTAAGGCAGTCTATCCCAAATTAGGGTTTCATTTTGCATCAAGATGCTTGAGCCAAAAGGACCCCAAATGATCACCATTGTCCTAATATGTTCTCAAGATCATCCATGTCAAGTTTCAAGCCTTGCAGAGGAAGTTTTCCCAGTTAATTGCTCAAAGGCCTGAAAATCGACTGTGCTAGGGCAAAAGTCAACTGTGGCCCACATACAGTCAAACTTCAATATTTTTGTCAACCTTATAATTTTGAAGTATCATTCATCATTTGATCAAGGGTTGATCATGATTCCTCAAGGACTGCTCACAATTCATCAAAACCCAAAAGTTGCCAAATTAGGGTTTTGTAGGAAAAGTGAACTCAACTTTGACCAAGCATAACATCCTCATACTTTATCATAAATGACCCATCCAAAGCCCATTTTGAAGATGATGTAATTACCTACAATTCATATTCATCTCCCAAGTTCAAAATATGCACTCACAAGAAGATATGAAATTGTACATTATAGGTCATTTTGAAAAGTCAACAAAAACACCTTTTGGGTCAAAGCCTCATACATGAACATGGAAGACTCAATTGAGATGAGACCAAAAAGTTTGCTTAGAGGACATCTTAATCTTTATAAGGAGTCAAAGAACACTATCATATGATCAAAAGTGAGAGAATTGTGCATTGGAGAAGTTGGTGGATTTTGATAAAGTTTATGAAATAAGTATAGACTATTTTGCATTTTTTTTCAAATGAGCTTTGGTTTTCTTGAATCAAACCTATTCTTAAGCCCATCAAGGACCCCTAATTAATATATTTTCATTTTCTATATTTTTATTCTGTTTTATTATAATTTTATTCATTTAAAGTTATTTTAAATAAGGAATAAAGGAATAAATGAGTGCGAGCTAGTTTGTTGACTCCCTTGAACCCCCCATGAGCCCAATGTCGTGACCAAGGTATCAAAACATGAACAAATTAGATCTTTTATCACTTTTGGAAACATTGGCTTTTTTAAGAAACAATATTATTCTCTTCTTAATGGAGAGATATTGGGTGGTTATTATGACCCTAATTCGCCCTCCATATATAAAGAAAGCCATCCCAAAACCCTAGCACGTTTCAGCAGCAGCCTCCCAATGGTAGATTTCTTTCAAAATTTCAAAGAAGTGGATCAAGATCGAATTCAAAGTTTCAGTCATCCACGAGACCTTTCATCCACTCCGTTGTGATCCACAGGTAAGACCGGGTGTAAACACACTTTTTTAACATAGCCATGCATGCTGAACTGTACATACATGAACACATACCTTGCAGAATTTCTTTAGATTGTACTTTCGTTTATAGCTTGATTCAAATCATACTAACCATGCCATTGAGATCAAGTGAATGTTTAGAACATGAATGAACCATTGTTTGAGGTTTCTAGTGGCCAAAACATAAATCACCATTGTTAGGGCTCATATCGGTTGAAGCTTCGTTTTGATGAGAGCAGGCAGTATTCAATCATGAAAACACCATCATGATGATCGCCATGCCCTAATTAATGGATCTAGTTATTTCGTTTGGTTTGTTTTCGCTGTTTTCGCAGGGTTCAAGAATTGCCCCTACCGGAGAAGACGACCGGAGCACAGCTCCGGCGTCGTGGACTTTGGCTGACTCTGGTATACGCATGCGTGGCCTTTTCCCGTGTTTTAATTGGCCCTTTAAATTGATGACTCAATTAATTTTGCTGACTAGACTTAGTAGCTTTGTTTTCTATATGTTTTATTTATGTAATTATACTCATGATTCAATAGCTAACGCAGATGGTCCAGATGGAAGTATGTGAGAGGAAGGACCTGGGTTCGATCCCAGGTCCAAACATTTTAACATTTTCTAACTTATCTCACATAGATTCCATGCGTCTCAAGCCCAGGTCTATACCATGCGCTCATGAGATTCAGCCAATAAATTGTCCCTGATTCAGATCCAACGTCCCATACACGCAGGTGTACCATGGACCATCAGAAGATCAGTGCATATGATTCAACGTAAGGTTTGGGCCATCAACATTTGTGCCCAGAAATTCAGCTCAAAACCCCCTTTTTAGCAACTACATCCAGACCCATCTCTTCATTCTTTTTATTTTCTTTGTTTTTCTTTTAATTCTTTTAATATTTTTTAACTACTTTAATTAACACCATTAATCACTTTTTATAAATAAAAATCATAAAATCAAGAATTCACAAAAAAAATTATAATTAGATTTTTTTATCAAAAATTAATTTTGTTAATATAATTTAGTTTGGTTAAATTTAGGGCAATTTAAACTTTTTCATGATTAAAACTAATTAGTAAATTAGGTTAAATTATTGATTTAATTCTTTTAGTTTTTTTTGAAATAAGCAAAACAAAAAAAAGGATTTAGAATAAATTAATTCATTTTTTTCTTAAAATTAAAATTAATTAGAATTAGGCTTTTTTTATATATATAACAATTTCTCTATTTTCTTAAATTAACAAAACAAAACAAAAACCTTTTTTGAACTAATCGCAATTAGGTTTAAGTTAGGGTCAAAACCCTAACTATCTTGTATTCGATTCATCGTGCGTGTTTATTATTTTTTACAATATTGATGTAACTGTCCATGGTATGTAATAGTTTAATCTAGGATTTTCTTTATTTATCGTTTTTTTACGGGTTTTTGGCTATGTCATTAATCCCTACCCTGAAGCCTTGTAATAGTGTAGGTTTATTTTTTCGCATTTTAATTCTCGCAAATATTAACTGTTTAGATGTATGTTGATAGGATTGTATGACAAGATTGAATGATAATTTAAAACGGCTAGAAAACCCTAATGTTCAAAGATAATAACTGAAATCAAATCACTCGCACATGCGCACTCCTAGGGTATACTCTCACTTCGGTTGCCTTTCGGTAAATGATCATTAAGTATACGGTGTCTTAGTGGTTTCCCTCCTGTCTAAACAAAGATAAAATGTTGCCTCGGAAACGTCGCCTCAGAAATGTTACCTCGAATATGATCTTAAGACTCTAGTGTTATTACTAAGGTATCCTAACATTTCTTTAGTGATCGTACGTCCCTTTCGAATTGACCCTTATAACTCCAATGACGGTGCTACCTATTTCTCAATAATAGGATAGCACTGTCTAAAGGAAATGAGAATAGAGACAATCTTTTTTCGAGTAGGTAGAGTGCTACCTATTACACTTTTCAAACAAATTTTCAAAACAACTTCGTCACAACTTTGAGGACTGATACAAGGGTTACCACGAAGTCCAATTGTTTCAAAATAAAGCACATACACAAGCAGTTTTTAAAAGATGAGCAAGTACCTAAGAGCCCATGGAAAACCATGGATAGAAAGGGTGCTAACACCTTCCCTTTCTATAATATAACCCCCGTACTCAAAATCTCGAAAAAGGATTTTTTTTTCTGTACTTTTTTCCTTTCCGATTGGATGAAATAAAAGTTGGTGATGACTCTTGCTTACCACGACATTTTGCGAATAAAAAATGCAAAACGTAAACCAACATTTTCAAAACAGTCAGTTTTGCCACCGTATCACAGAACTGGCGACTCTGCTGGGGAATTATAAGTGGGGTATACCTTAGGATCTAGTTCATTATAATTGCTTCTCTTGTTTGTTTTGGTTGCTTTACTTGTAAGGGTTTTTGTTTGGGAGTTACTATTGATCCTAACCCGGATCTGGGGACACCTTTTAGGTAAGTAGCAATAAACTGTGAGGGAACTATATGGCATAGACCGATACGGTTGAAGCAGTAGCTATATTGATGTGGCACATTGGTTGGTACCGGTATCCCTTGTGGAGAAACGAGGAGAATATGGGGCCTCTGCGTGGTGTCGTTAAACATCAACTGACCTTAGAACCTTTAATCGACCAACTTGGCCATTAGAAAGTAGTGAGATAGTCGGCCTCGGTGTAAAGCTGAGAACTGGTTGATACTCGATGCTACACTCATTGAGACCATACTCTCAAGATAGTTCCGGCTGCAAGAAAAGATTGCGTGAGATGAAACCATGACCGTTGGAGGTTGCTCAGTGATATTGAGATCCTCTAGAACCCGGTTACTTTTGCTAGGACAGGTTGAAACCAACTAAACTTCAAGAGGGTACTACCTTGGACCTCATGCAAGCTTTAAACTTAAGGGCTTTGTGTGACTTGTTTGTCTTTGCCATGCCTGTTATCTGCTATACCTGTTGTTTTTGTATCATGACATCATGCATCATAACATGGCATTCATACTTCATTATACTAACCATTTCAAAGACCAAGGGAATTTATCTTTGTTCTGTTTTGCAGATTATGGCTTTCGTGCGCAGAAACACCATCCGAGTTAACTTTGTGCAAATACCTGCTCAACTTAAAGAGTTAGCCTCAAGAGTTTCTGAGACCTTTATGTTCATTAAGAGACATGGTCAGCTTCTTAGCCTGCTCACCTCAAATCTTGATGAACAGATGATGAGTGTACTTTTCCAGTTCTTCGATCCTGTGCATCATTGCTTCATCTTTCCAGACTACCAGCTGGTCCCCACCTTGGAAGAGTTTTCCCACTTATTGGGCATATCCATCCTTGAACAGGTACCCTTCACAGGCATGGAAGAAGCTCCTAGACCAGAAGACATTGCCTCAGCTCTGAATTTGAAATGGGCTGATGTAGTATCCAATTGGGAAACACGAAGCGGGGTCGAAGGTTTCTTAGCCAAATTTCTGATAGACCAGGCTCAGCTATTCTGAGATAGTTTGGATTTTCAGGCTTTCGAAGATATCTTGGCTCTCCTTATCTATGGTTTGGTTCTCTTCTCGAATCCGGATACCTTTGTAGATGTGAATGCTGTCAAGATTTTCCTTTCTTGCAATCATGTGCCTACTCTGCTAGGTGATATCTTGTATGCCCTCTATACTCGTACCATGTGAAGAAGAGGGACTCTTATGTGTTGCATGCCTTTGCTGTCAAGGTGGTTTATTTCGCACCTCCCTAAGTCTGTGCTGAAGAATGAAGAAGGTTTGGGTTGGTCCTACAGGATAATGTCACTTACTCATACAGATATTCTTTGGAGTTCCCGGACTATGGAAGACACTGCTGTTATTGACCATTGTGGGGGATACCCTAATGTCCCATTGCTTGGAATCAGAGGGGGTATAACTTACAATCCTTGCCTAGCTTTGTGACAATTTGGTCATGCTCGAAGAGATGGTCCCCATGAGCTACTTCTTGAGGATATTGCATTTGACTACAAGAAGGACGTTAAGGAGCACCGCCGGAGGTTTATACGAACTTGGGGCATGATGAACAGATCTGACCCCCAAGAGCTGGGACCAAGGACTTCCCTTCCTATGTAGCCTTACCTCCAATGGATCTGAGCTCGTGCCCAGAGTCTTGGGATGCCCTATGAAGCTGTATTGCCAGTAATTGTGGAGCCCACCAATGAAGAAGGCGTTCCTTACACAGTTCTTTATCCTTACATGCCCACTGATCCTGGGGAGTTGCAGAGGTCTTGGATTCAGCTGAGAGGGGAGAGGGATACTTACCGGGAAAAGTACCACGAGCAAGAAAGGAAGATCTTGAAGCTCACCAGGCAGCTCGAGGAAGAAAGAGTGATCAACGACTACATCGGAACAAAGAGGAAGCGTCAATGGGACTTTTGATTTTGTTTTCCTAGTTTTTTGAGTGTGTTTTATTTACTTCTTTTGTAACTTCTTAAAGTCATTGTGGAACCTTTTACAAGTTAATCTAATAAAGTTTGTTTATTTATTGGTTTGCAAATTTAAATCTCCCAAAGTCTTTGAAATCATTACATGCATGTCCCATTATCATGCACGTCATTATAGGTACCATTACATGTTTCTCATCTTCTTCGCTGTTTATTTCAGCAGAAATGTCTTCTAATCAAGCCATCAAAGATCTTCAGGCACAAAACGCCCAATTCCAACAGATGTTCTTAAGTCTGACTAAAGGGAAAGAGGATCTGAAGACCCTGATTCTGAAAGAGAAGAAGAAAAAGAAGAAGGTCGGCATTCTGAACATGGGTAGAAGATTCAGAGAAAGGATAATACAATCAGCTGATCTGACCTCCTCATCCAAAGACGGGGAGAACCAAGAAAGGACAAAGGACCCTAGTCCAGCAGTTTCTGATAACGATACAGATTATGATGATGAGCAATATCCTCCTGCCGAGGATAAGTACAAGCAACTAGAAGACCATCTGAGTGATATGGAGATTCAGAAGATCCTTGGCTTAGATTTCGAAGAACTGGGACTGGTATCGAGAGTGGTGATCCCTCATAAGTTCAAAGCTTCGGTTTTTGCTAAGTACGATGGAGTATCCTGTCCAAAACTCCATCTCCGCTCGTACGTCAGAAAAATCCAACCTTACACAGCTGATAGAAATTTGTGGGAACATTTCTTTCAAGATAGTCTGTCGGGGACTCATCTTGAATGGTTTTATCAGTTGGAAGGAGCCAGTGTTCGAAATTGGAAAATCCTTGCTGCTGCTTTTTACAAGCAGTATCAGTATAACGCCGACCTTGCTCCCACTCGTACTCAGGTCCAGGGTATGTCTATGGGTGCAAGTGAAGGTTTTAAGGACTATGCTCAAAAGTGGAGAGACTTGGCGATAAGAGTCCAACCCCCTTTGTCTGATAGGGAGTTGGTTGACATGTTTCTAGGGACGCTATCTGGTCCATTTTTCAATCATCTGATCGGCAGTTCGTCATCTGGGTTTACTGAGTTGATTTTGACTGGAGAGAGAGTAGAAGCTGTTATTCGAAGTGGAAAAATACAGAAAGATGCTTCAACAAGTGCAGTAAAGAATCCTTTCACCGGTAAGAAGGAAGCTAGTGCAGTCTATGGCCCAAGGGGCCAAAGCAGACCTGAACACCGTTAAACGGTAAATTCCATAGTGATATCAGGACCAACAGTTTCTCCATAATGCAACGATCAACAAAGGGTAGAAAGACCGCAACGACAGTTTACCTGCATCAACATGACTTTGGCTGAAGTCCTGCCTCATTTGTTAAAATCCAACTTGGCAACCTTGAAAGAGGCTCCCAAGAATCCAAACACTACTTCTCCCAGATATAATCCCAACGCGCGGTGCGCCTACCATTCGAAGAGCCTAGGCCATGATACAAACGACTGCTGGGCTTTGAGGAATAACGTGCAAGATTTGTTGGAAGCTAAAGAGATTGAGTTTGATGCTCCGGAAAAGCCCAACGTTATAACTGCTCCTATGCCCAAACATGGTCGTGGAGTCAATGTTGTGGACACCGATTCGTTTGTAACCTCTGTGGAAGAGATCTCTACTCCTTTGATGACGGTTAAGAAGAATTTGTTGTTGGCCAGTTTATTTCTGGGTTGTGCTGAAGGTTGCCACATGTGTTCAATTCTGCCTTCCGGTTGCTGTTTATTGAAGTCAGGTGTTCAGCACTTAATGGATAATAAGGAAATTTTGTTTGAGAAGTTTATGATTCCGTTTGAAGATGTTGCCATTATCACCATTTCCGCCAACCCTTCAAAGGTTTCCTCGAGAAAACCTGTTAGGGTTACACCCATTCTAAGAATTTCCCCGTTAATAATCACCGCTCTGGGTCCCATCCCATATACCTCAGACAAGGCTATCCCATGGAATTACGGTGCTGATGTATATTACCATGGTGTTAAACAAGATTTGAGGGCTGAAGAAGCCGATTTGGATGTTAGTAATATTGTTGGGACAAGCAAGGTCACCAGAAGTGAAAGACTCTTTTCTCCCGAGATTTCCCCTCCGATTATCCATAAACCTGTTGTCATTCAATCTTCTAGCACATCAACTACTATCCCATTTCCTATTCCAGTCATCACCCCTGTCGCCGAGCCATCTGGGACTCGGGGCAAAGAAATCATATTTGAGCCTGCCCGGACGGAGGCACCTAAGAAGATCATTATAGAAACCTCTAAACAAGAAATAGAGGAAATTTTGAAGATTATCAAGAAGAGCGACTACAACGTAGCCGAGCAGTTGGGGCAGACCCCGTCAAAGATTTCCATGTTATCCTTGTTGTTGTATTCTGAAGCCCACACAAAGGCTCTAATTGCATTCCTCAAGACTGCGCATGTGCCGCAGGAAACTTCAGCCGATCAGTTCAAAGAGTGTGTGGCTAGCCTAACTACTGACAACGGGTTAGGATTTTTAGATGCAGATCTGACTGCTAAGGGGAGAAATTATAATGATGCTCTGCACGTATCGATCGAGTACATGGGCATCACTATGGCCCATGTACTGGTGGACACCAGGTCCTCATTGAATGTTCTGCCAAAGAAAGCATTAGACCGTCTGGATTGTGAAGGTTTAATTCTAAAGCAGAGCAATATTGTGGTCAGGGATTTCGACGGATTAAAGAGAATGGTGCACAGGGAGGTGGACATCCATGTTAAAGTTGGCTCTTAGACTTTTGCATCCACCTTCTATGTGATGGATATCAGACCATCATATTCTTGTTTGCTGGGTCGCCCTTGGATTCATAAGGCTGGGGCAGTGACTTCCACGCTCCATCAAATGCTGAAATATCCGGTGAAGGGGAAGATCGTCACAGTACAAGGTGAAGAGGAGTATATGGTGAGCCATCTCAATTCCTTCCGCTACATGGAGATGGATGGCGAATTCATCGAAATCCCTTATCAGAACTTTGAAGAGGTCCCTCAGAATTTGGCGTCAACTGAAGTTGCTACCAACAAACTTCCGCTAAAGATCGCTTCTCTCAAGGATGCCAGGGCTGTAATTGAAGAAGGTGGGTTTACCAATTGGGGTCAGCTCCCTGATTTCATGCACAAAACTGACAAATTTGGTTTGGGCTTTACTACAGGGGCTCAAAGGGTTGTTAGACGCGCACAGATTGGAAGACCTCCTCTGCACATCAGCAATCATGGAGTTAATGCAATCGAGGATAGTGACGAGGATTCAGACATCGACAGCTGGATCTACCCTACAACCAATGGTGGACTGAACAACTGGACGGAAAAGGACTTCATACCTGTTTCTTTTATTCCACAGTAATTGACTTTTGTTTTAAGAGTTGTAATAAACAGTTTGAAATTTTATGGCCCGGTGCTTTGCCCGAGGCACGTTGGCTTTGCTTGTGAGGGCTTATTATTTGTCATTTTTCATATATCATTAATAAAACATTGGATGTTTTCTTGCATTACAAATTTTGTGCTCTTTGTTTTTCTTTTCTGTCTCCCACTCTATCAAAACAGCTATTCTCTTGCACACACTCATGTATCATAATGCAGATCCATATCCACTCTAGATCCCATTGATAACAACTCTTCTACTGCCAGTTATGACCGAAAATCCGATCAACCAAGCTGAGGACGAAGGTGAGGATGATTGTGAGGTGCCTGGAGAACTTGCTAGACTGTTACTGCAGGAAGAAAGAGCCATACAGCCTCATGAAGAGCCAGTTGAATCGGTGAATTTGGGTACAGAGGAAGACAGGAAAGAGGTTAAGATAGGTGCAAATTTGGAGCCTAGTGTCAAACAACGGTGGATACAGATGCTACGCGACTATGTTGAGATCTTCTCCTGGTCCTATGAAGACATGCCTGGTTTGGACACTGATATTATGGTACACCGCCTGCCGACTAAAGAAGATTGTCCTCCGGTAAAGCAGAAAGTTCGCCGTATGCGCCCCGAGATGTCTGAGAAAATCAAAGCTGAGGTCATGAAACAGTTCGACGCGGGATTTTTAGCTGTCACTTCTTATCCGCAGTGGGTTGCCAACATTGTTCCGGTGCCTAAGAAGGATGGTAAAGTATGGATGTGTGTGGACTATAGAGATCTGAACAGGGCAAGCCCCAAGGATGATTTCCGACTTCCTCACATCGATGTTCTGGTCGACAACACCGTGTAACATAAGGTCTTCTCCTTCATGGATGGTTTTTCTGGCTACAACCAAATCAAGATGGCTCCTGAAGACATGGAAAAGACAACTTTCGTTACACAGTGGGGCACCTTTTGATACAAGGTCATGCCGTTCGGTTTGAAGAATGCTGGGGCAACTTATCAGCGTGCCATGGTCGCTTTGTTCCACGACATGATTCACCATGAGATTGAGGTTTATGTTGATGACATGATAGCCAGGTCTCAGACTGAGGGAGAGCACCTTGATCATCTCCAGAAACTATTTGAATGGTTGAAGACGTACAAGCTGAGGTTAAACCCGAACAAGTGCACCTTCGGAGTAAGGTCTGGCAAGCTACTGGGTTTCATCGTCAGGGATAAGGGTATTCAGGTGGACCCTGCCAAGGTAAAAGCCATACAAGAGATGTCGGCTCCCCACACAGAAAAAGAATTTAGAGGTTTCTTGGGACGTCTAAATTACATTGCCAGATTCATTTCACATCTGACTGCTACTTGTGAGCCAATCTTCAAGCTGCTGAAGAAAGATCAAGTGGTAAAGTGGAATGAGGAATGCCAGACCGCTTTCAAAAGAATCAAAGAATATCTTCAAGAACCACCAATTTTGATGCCTCTAGTTGAAGGAAGACCTTTAATTTTATACTTGACAGTGCTGGAAAATACAATGGGGTGCATGCTGGGGCAGCATGACGAGTCTGGCCGAAAATAGCACGCTATTTACTACCTTAGCAAAAAGTTTACCGACTGTGAGACCCGATACTCACTGCTCGAGAAAACTTGCTTCGCTTTGGCATGGGCTGCTCGCCGGCTGAGACAGTATATGCTAACTCACACCACTTTGTTAATATCAAAAATGGATCCAATCAAGTATATCTTCGAAAAGGCTGCCATATCCGGAAGAATAGCGAGATGGCAGATGATCCTAACCGAGTACGACATCCAATACACCACCCAAAAAGCAATCAAGGGGAGTGTATTGGCAGATCATTTGGCGCATTAAGCCATGGATGACTATCAGTCCATGAATTTCGAGTTCCCGGATGAGAATATCATGTTGGTAACCGACTGGGAAGAACCTGGACCGGATGAAGGACCTGAGGAAGGATCCCGATGGTCTATGTATTTTGATGGGGCCTCGAACGCGTTGGGTAATGGCATCGGTGCTGTAATTTCATCTCCTAAGGGCTGTCATACTCCATTCACCGCCCGATTATGCTTTAACTGCACCAACAATATGGCGGAGTATGAAGCATGTATCCTGGGTCTTCGAGCTTCCATTGACCCGAGGATTAAGTTCTTGAGTGTATTCGGAGATTCTGCTCTAGTGATCAGTCAGATCAAAGGCGAGTGGGATACGAAGCACCAAAACCTTATTCCTTACAAATAATATGTACTGACATTGCTCCCACATTTTGAGGAGATAACTTTTGAACACTTCTCGAGAGAGGAGAACCAGTTAGTAGACGCGCTAGCTACCATGTCTTCTATGTTCAAAGTCAGGTGGGACAATGAAGCTCCCAAAATTACCATTGAGAGGTTGGACGAACCCGCACATTGTTGTGGCATTGAGACTGAAGAGGTAGTAGATAAACTCTGGTTTCACGAGGTAAAGAGGTATCTTGAGGCTCAAGAATACCCCGTGGGGGCATCTGTTAATGATAAGAAGTTTCTGAGAAGGTTCGCTGCAAAGTTCTTTCTTAGCAATGGGATCCTTTATAAGCGTAACCATGATTCAACCTTACTATGGTGTGTGGACAGAAGCGAGGAAGAAAGGATCATGGAAGAGTTACATGAAGGTACCTTCAGAACTCATTCCAATGGATATACCATGGCAAAGAAAATCCTACGGGAAGGATATTACTGGTCTACTATGGAAGCCGATTCTTATCAGCATTCTCGAACCTGTCATAAGTGCCAAGTCTATGCTGATAAGGTGCATGTACCTCTAGTTCCTCTGAATGTTTTGACAGCTTCTTGGCCTTTTACAATGTGGGGCATCGACATGATCGGCGAGATCAGACCTACTGCGTCCAACGGGTATCGTTTCATTCTAGTAGCTATTGATTACTTTACAAAGTGGGTCGAGGCAGCTTCCTTTTCTACAGTAACCAAGAACATCGTGGCGCGGTTTATTCGACATAATTTGATCTGTCGATATGGTGTACCAGAAAGGATCATTACGGACAATGGTTCAACTCTCAACAATACGATGATCACTGAGCTCTGCAAACAGTTCAAGATTCAGCATCACAACTCTTCTCCCTACCGGCCGAAGATGAATGGGGCAGTTGAAGCGGCTAACAAGAACATCAAGAAGATTGTGCAGAAGATGACAGTGACGTACAAAGATTGGCATGAGATGTTACCATTCTCTCTTCATGGGTACCGTACCTCAGCACGGATGTCAACAGGGGAAACACCCTACTCTTTGGTATACAACATGGAGGCGGTCCTACCCATCGAAGTCCATATACCATCTCTCAGGATTATGAAGGATGCAGTTTTGAGCAAAGACGACTAGATCCAGAACCGACTTGATCAGCTGAATCTAATTGATGAAAAGAGGCTTACTGCTATTTGTCATGGTCAAACGTATCAAAAGCGAATGATTAAGGCATTTAACAAGAAAGTCAGACGCCAAGAATATCAAGTCGGGGATCTGGTGATCAAACGCATCATAATGCCACAAGGTGATCCCAGGGGCAAATGGACCCCCACATACGAAGGGTCATTTGTGGTTAAGAACATTTTCTCGGGAGGAGCTATGATTCTAACCACCATGGATGGTGACGACCTTCCTCACCCCATCAATGTAGACATAGTGAAAAGATACTACGCATAATCAAAGACCCGCTAGGTTGACTGGCCTAGGCAAAAATAAGGGCTTCCCGACGAACCAAATGGGTTCAGGCAAAAGTAAGGGATGAAAATGAAAAAGTTGTACACTCGGCAAGTCAAAAACCTGAAAAGGCGGCTTGGGCAAAAAAGGGTATCCCGGTGGGCCGAAAACCCAAAAGGGTGGTCCAGGCAAAAATTAGGGATTGAAGTGTAACACTATGTCTCGTTGGATCATCTTGTAACCAGACTTCGGTATCGACTATCAAGCTCGGATGGCGCCAATCAATCTGATCCACCTTCGACCAAGCGGCCAAGTGATGAGATGCTTGAAGATATAAAGGCAATAGCAGAGTGGGAACCCAATGGGATTGTTTCACATAGCTGTTTTTCTTTCTTTTCACAAATTGTATAATTTCTATCTTTCGGCGGCGTTCTCTTACTAGGACGTCAGCCTCTTATACAAAACGCCTATTACAGGCCAACTTCAAAAATCAATACAATTCATTTCAAATTGTTTTTCTTTTTCTGTTTTGTTTTGCAAGAACGTCCAATGATTCATTTTTGATATATGCATTTGAAAATAATTGTTGCTCATGAATATTTACATAAGAAACAAAAGACAATTACTCATAATTCCAGGAACGGGGACAAATAAGAAGTGCCCGCACTTTACAGTTATTCTACCCATCAAGTACCGAGATAGAGCCAGCTCGAGAACATGAGTAGTGATACATACAGTCCCCACAGAGTAAAAGGTATCCAAAGACAATGATGTTAGCTTTCCCAAACAGGACACCACTCTCCCTAGCCAAGGTTCACAATCACGAATGAGTCGGAAAAACTTTCCCCAAGCAGAGTGTGTTTATCACCAGCAAGCAAAAATTCATCCCCAACTGAGTTATTTCTCCAAGTCCGCATGATCTATCGATAGAGTATCCCATCTCCGACAGAGTTATTCCCCGCAGAGTTATCCTCAGGCAGGGTCTCTTCCAGCAGAATATTCGCCAGCCAAGGGGCAAACTCCCAGCACGGTCATCTTTGTTCACCATCCCCAACAGAGGTGGAGGAACTATGGTTTTTATAGCAATCGGGGATTTATTTTCCCCGATTCAGATTATCACGTCAGCATTTCATGTTCATACATCATGACATATGCATACACCACATATAACATGGTCTCATTTATCTTGAGAACGTCAACACACAATGCATCTCATGAATCATATATGGCTAACCTTGTATTTCTTTCAGGAAGGACATTATTATTAACTATTTCTAGCAAGCCCATGATCTACACTCAAAGCTAAACAGAGTAATCATCGGTGCAACAAAAACAACCCTATTACCCAGGCTTTCATATCGAAGTAACCCTACTATCCAGGTTTCTTCTCACAGCCCTACTACCCAGGCTTTCATATCGAAGTAACCCTACTATCCAGGTTTCTTCTCACAGCCCTACTACCCAGGCTTTCATATCGAAGTAACCCTACTATCCAGGTTTCTTCTCACAGCCCTACTACCCAGGCTTTCATATCGAAGTAACCCTACTATCCAGGTTTCTTCTCACAACCCTACTATCCAGGCTTTCATATCGAAGTAACCTTACTATCCAGGTTTCTTCTCACAACCCTACTATCCAGGCTTTTCATATCGAAGTAACCCTACTATCTAGGTTTCTTCTCACAGTCATACTATCCAGGCTCTCATATCGAAGTAACCCTACCATCTAGGTTCCTTCTCAAAACCATACTATTCGGGTTCTGCCTCTCTTATCCCCAGACAGCAGTCCACAACACTGTAGGACCGGGACCCGATCAAACACAATTGATTTCACATTTCCCCAAAAATTCGCGGTGCAACATATACCTCGACCAGACACACAGTTCACTTCTGCTTCCCAAGCCGGAATTTTCCCCCAGTAGAGTAACGGACAACTGAAGCTCCTAAAACTCCATTCCTCTCAAGACAGAGACCAACATTCCCCAGCAGAGTCCTCCTCACCAACAGGTGTACAAGTTCTCGCAAAGGAATCTCTTATGCGATCGACACTCCTCCAAATGGAATCTTAAAGCCCATTCCCGATATCGCAAGACAAGTACCACTTCCTGCGAGAGCAAATTTCTGGGCACTCTAGTGTTCAATCATCTTCCACCTTCAGATCACGAAAGGTAGACAAGCCAATCTACATCCTCAGGTTTAAGAAGATTTAACAGGGGCAGCTGTTGTACCCCAAAATTTTCCCTCCCATATTTCTCAATACATGTCAAGTAAGGTCTTCAAATTGCTCAAAGAAGTTCAAGAGTTGACCAGACAAACTCTCTCCTAAGGCAGTATATCCCAAATTAGGGTTTCATTTTGCATCAAGATGCCTGAGCCCAAAGGATCCCAAATTCTCACCATTGTCCTAATATGTTCTCAAGATCATCCATTTCAAGTTTCAAGCCTTGCAGAGGATGTTTGCCCAGTCAATTGCTCAAAGGCCTGAAAATCGACTAGGCTAGGGCAAAAGTCAATTGTGGCCCACATACAGTCAAACTTCAAGATTTTTTGTCAACCTTCTCATTTTGAAGTATTATTCATCATTTGATCAAGGGTTGATCATGATTCCTCAAGGACTGCTCACAATTCATCAAAACCCAAAAGTTGTCAAATTAGGGTTTTGTAGGAAAAGTCAACTCAACTCTGACCAAGCATAACTTCCACATACTTTATCAAAAATGACCCATCCAAAGCTCATTTTGAAGAGGATGTAATTCCATACAATTCATCTTCAGCTCCCAAGTTCAAAATATGCACTCACAAGAAGATATGAAATTGGACATTATAGGTCATTTTGAAAAGTCAACAAAAACACCTTTTGGGTCAAAGCCTCATACATGAACATGGAAGACTCAATTGAGATGAGACCAAAAAGTTTGCTTAGAGGACATCTTAAGCTTTCTAAGGAGTCCAAGAAAGCTCTCATATGATCAAAAGTGAGAGAATTGTGCATTGGAGAAGTTGGTGGATTTTGAGAAAGTTTATGAAACAAGTATAGACTATTTTGCATTTTTTTCAAATGAGCTTTGGTTTTCTTGAATCAAACCTATTCTTAAGCCCATAAAGGACCCCTAATTCATCTATTTTCATTTTCTACATTTTTATTCTATTTTTTATAATTTTATTCATTTAAAGTTATTTTAAATAAGGAATAAAGGAATAAATGAGTGTGGGCTAGTTTGTTGACTCCCTTGCACCCCCCATGAGCCCAATGCCGTGACCAAGGTATCAAAACATGAACAAATTAGATCTTTTATCACTTTTGGAAACTTTGGCTTTTTTAAGAAACAAGATTATTCTCTTCTTAATGGAGAGATATTTGGTTATTATGACCCTAATTCGCCCTCCATATATAAAGAAAGCCATCCCAAAACCCTAGCACGGTTCAGCAGTAGCCTCACAAGGGTAGATTTCTTTCAAAATTTCAAAGAAGTGGATCAAGATCGAATTCAAAGTTTCAGTCGTCCACGAGACATTTCATCCACTGCATTGTGATCCACAGGTAAGACCGGGTGTAAACACACTTTTTATACATAGCCATGCATGCTAAGACTGTACATACATGAACACATACCTTGCAGAATTTCTTTAGATCGTACTTTCGTTTATAGCTTGATTCAAATCATACTAACCATGCCATTGAGATCAAGTGAATGTTTAGAACAAGAATGAACCATTTTTTGAGGTTTCTAGTGGCCAAAACATAAATCACCATTGTTAGGGCTCATATCGGTTGAAGCTTCGTTTTGATGAGAGCAAGCAGTATTGAATCATGAAAACACCATCATGATGATCGCCATGCCCTAATTAATAGATCTGGTTATTTTGTTTGGTTTGTTTTCGCTGTTTTCGCAGGGTTCAAGAATTGCCCCTACCGGAGAAGACGACCGGAGCACAGCTCCGGCATCGTTGACTTTGGCTAACTCTGGTATACGCATGCGTGGCCTTTTCCCATGTTTTAATTGGCCCTTTAAATTGATGACTCAATTAATTTTGCTGACTAGACTTAGTAGCTTTGTTTTCTATATGTTTTATTTATGTAATTATACTCATGATTCAATAGCTAGCGCAGATGGTCCAGATGGAAGTATGTGAGAGGAAGGACCTGGGTTCGATCCCAGGTCCAAACATTTTCACATTTTCTAACTTATCTCACGTAGATTCCATGCGTCTCAAGCCCAGGTCTATACCATGCGCTCATGAGATCCAGCCAATAGATTCTCCCTGATTCAGATCCAACGTCCCATACACACAGGTGTACCATGGACCATCAGAAGATCAGTGCATAGGATTCAACGTAAGGTTTGGGCCATCAGCATTTGGGCCCAAAAATTCAGCTCTAAACCCCCTTTTTAGCAACAACATCCAGGCCCATCTCTTCATTCTTTTTATTTTCTTTGTTTTTCTTTTAATATTTTTTTAACCACTTTAATTAACACCATTAATCACTTTTTATAAATAAAAATCATAAAATCAAGAATTCACAAAAAAAAAATAGAATTAGATATTTTTATCAAAAATTAATTTTGTTAATATAATTTAGTTTGGTTTAATTTAGGGCAATTTTAACATTTTTCATGATTAAAACTAATTAGAAAATTAGGTTAAATTATTGATTTAATTCTTTTAGTTTTTTTTAAATAAGCAAAAAAAATAGGTTTTAGAATAAATTAATTCATTTTTTTCTTAAAATTAAAATTAATTAGAATTAGGCTTTTTTTTATATATAACAATTTCTCTATTTTCTTAAATTAACAAAACAAAACAAAACAAAAACCTTTTTTGAACTAATCGCAATTAGGTTTAAGTTAGGGTCAAAACCCTAATCATCTTGTATTTGATTCATCGCACGTGTTTATTATTTTTTACAATATTGATGTAACTATCCACGATATGTAATAGTTTAATCTAGGATTTTCTTTATTTATCGTTTTTTACGGGTTTTTGGCTATGTAATTAATCCCTACCCCGAAGCCTTATAATAGCGTAGGTTTATTTTCTCGCATTTTAATTCTCGCAAATATTAACTTTTTAGATGTATGTTGATAGGATTGTATGACAAGATTGAATGATAATTTAAAACGGCTAGAAAACCCTAATGTGCAAAGATAATAACTGAAATCAAATCACTCGCACATGTGCACTCCTAGGGTATACTCTCACTTCGGTTGCCTTTCGGTAAATGACCATTAAGTATAGGGTGTCTTAGTGGTTGTCCTCCTGTCTAAACAAAGATCAAATGTTGCCTCGGAAACTTCGCCTCGGAAATGTTTCCTCGAAAATAATCTTAAGACTATAGGGTTATTACTAAGGTGTCCTAACATTGCTTTAGTGATCGTGCGTCCCTTTCGAATTGACCCTTACAACTCCAACGACAGTGCTACCTATTTCTCAATAATAGGATAGAGCTGTCTAAAGGAAACGAGAATAGAGACAATCTTTTTTCGAGTAGGTAGAAGCTAGTACGTACTTGCTCAAATCAAAACTTTTCACACTTACACTTTTCAAACAAATTTTCAAAACAACTTTGTCACACCTTTGAGGACTGATACAAGGGTTACCACGAAGTCAAACTGTTTCAAAACAAAGCACATACACAAGCGATTTTTAAAAGATGACCAAGTACCTAAGAGCCCATGGAAAACCATGGATAGAAAGGGCGCTAACACCTTCCCTTTCTATAATCTACCCCCCGTACTCAAAATCACGAAAAAGGATTTTTTCTGTACTTTTTTCCTTTCCGATTGGATGAAATAAAAGTCGGTGGCGACTCTTGCTTGAACCAAAATAATCACTTGAATGAAATTAGAATGAATGACTATGTATTGCCATTTGTATCTTATCTTTTGCATTCCAAGAAACTCTTATGACTAAGGTCTCCAAACTCGCTTGAATCAAATTCTTGAAAATAAACCAATGCTTAGATTTCTTTAATTACATTTGATTATCCTCTAAACACTTCACTTCAGGACTCAATGAATGAATTCCAACCAACTTTCATATTCAATGAACCAGTCCTGAACTCAAGATATGACATAACATTCAATCGAATCAATTATATTCATGCATGAACTCAATCAAGAAAACAACCTCTCCATATTGACTTTTCCCAAAATCAAAGCCTTTATTCATATTCATCTGACTCAATTAATGCTCTCTCGCATCATATCTTGTATTGTGCTTCAACTTTTATAATTCAAGTCACAAACATGTCCACTTGAAAACGTAAGGCTAAAATCCTTAAGAAATTCCCTTGAAGATGATAATTCCTGACGCACAATATAAGGCTTTCTGAGAAAGTCCCTTGATAAAAACAAACCCTAATCCCATGATCTTTGATGAAAAACCCAATTGGAACACAATTGCTGAAAACCTAGCTTTGATCGCATAGAGGAAAATAAACCGTGATAGCCTCGTGGCTTGATGAAGAAAGAAATTCTCAATGACCCAGGTCACAACCCTAATTCCACTGCCCACTGCCTAAATAAGAAATCAGCCTTTATTGGATATGAACGCCTTAACCACTGTGAAACCCTAATATCGCATAACCACTGAACTTTGAACCTCAAGCGATTTATTGAATGCAATACATGCTATGTTAGTGACCTAATGGAATATATGAAGATGAATACAAAATCCTAAGCCAGATAAAAGAAATTAGGAGGGCAAATTTTAGGGTGCAACACCGTAGTGGATTCTCCCCGGGAATTTCATGATGTGTCGTAGATGGTCCCTTAGGGCCTAGGGCTTTTTATATAACTTCTTCCCATTTATGCGCCTTAGTGAGGGTTTTGATCGAGGACACGATCCTCGTTTCCTAGCGCCCTTTCACTTGATTAGAGGTGGAAGGGTGGTTCTAGCATTGATGTCTAACTCATCTTTATCCTCTGTTTTTCAGGTACTATGGCCAACAACTCCTGCGTTGATCTCTCGAGCAAGTCTTGTGGATCTTCAAGAAGTTCTTCAAACAAGGTGAGTAGCTCGTCGAGCATTCTGGAGATTTCCGTGGATGAACTTAATCATCCAAAACAGTAAACGGGTGGAGGTGATGCATAGATGGCTTTCGCTGATCAAGGTTGTTTGTTCCCCGGGGGACGGGGAGGATCTGCAGACTTGGGTCACGAACAATCCCCGGGAGTGGCCTTCATATTTCTTCGAGCATCGGGATGATGTTTTTACTGAGATGTACACTCACAATGAAGGAAACTTGGGGGAATGGTCGTTATACATTCCCAAGAGAGAGAGAGAGAGTGATACGGTGGGAAGAACTGACTGTTTTTTGGAATGCTGGTTTGCGTTTTGTGTTTTGTGTTTGCAAAATGTTGCGGTAAGCAAGATTCGCCATCGACTTTTATTTTATCCAACAAGGAAAGGAAAAAAGCATATAAAAATTCCTTTTTCAATATATTTCTCGGGTTCGGGGGGTAGATTATAGAAAGGGAACGTGTTAGCACCATTTCTATATGTGGTTATGCACGGGCTCTTAGGTACTTGCTCAATTGTTTTCAAAAATTGTTTTCTTTGTGCTTGTGTTAGCTTTGAAACTTCGATTTAACTCTTGCTTCTGTCCTCAAGAGCGTATGAAGTGTTTTTGAAAACTTTGTTCGAAAAGGAGTGTAAGTGTGAAAAGTTTGTTTTGTTTTGAAAGAGCAAGTATCTAAGAACTAATCTATCTACTCGAAAAAGGAATCGTTCTATGCTAATTTCCTTTAGACAATGCTATCCCACTATTAGTGAGTGGGTAGCACCGTCGTTGGAGTTTGAGGGTCAATTCGAATGAGGGACATACGGTCACTAAAGCAATGTTAGGACGCCTTAGCGGTAACCCTAATATCTTAGATCATTTGTTTGAGGCAACAATATCTGAGGCAACCATTTCGAGGCGACTATGATCTTTTAGACAAGAGGACGACCTCTAAAATGACCTATACTCAATGACCGTTCACGAAGGCAACCAAGTGGGAGTGTACCCTAGGAGTGCGCATGTGCGAGTGTGTTGATTTCAATTATTTTTATCTTTGCACATGTTTAGGGTGATCTAATTGATGTTAAGATTAGACATTCAGTCTTGTCATGCATCCCTATTACCAAACATCTAACAATTATAAGTTGCGGAATTAAAAGTGCGGAAATTAAATCACAAGGCGTCGAGTATTTACATTGCCAAAGACAAACCCTTTGAAAATAAATAAAGCCATAAAAATAAATAACAGTCTTATTAAACTATTACAATCCGGAAGCAAGTACATTATTGGATAAAAGAAAATAAATCACGGTGCAAATTTAATCGGACGCAAGATTAGGGTTTTGACCCTTTAAAGAAGACATCTTTTTGTTATTTTTATTTTAAGAAAGAAATTAAACCTAAATTAATTACTAAATTAAATTAAATTAATTAATTAATAAAAATAAATTATTTTTGGGTTTTTGTTATTTTAAGAAAGAAAATGAAATTAATTAACATAATGGTTAGTACCTAATTAAATCTAATTAATTATTTATTTGCAAAAAAGAATTAAAGTTTTTCTGATTAAAACCTAATTAATTAATAGATTTGTTAATAAAAATAAAAGACTAAAATTTGATTTGAGATGAAAAATATTTTTTGTGATTTTATTTTAAAAAAGACTGAATTTTAATTGGTTAGTAAATCAAATGAAAATAATAAAACAATTAAATAAACAAAATAAAATAAATGAGTAGAAGGGAGTATGGGCCTGAATTTGGGTGTGTGAACAGCAATTGGAAGCCCAAAACGCTGGCCCTTGTTTGACTTCCTGGAATCTGGTGTGCATGCGTTGACTTGGACCATGGTAGACCTTCAGATCCTGGCCACCAGATCTGGCCAATGGCCATCTGGCTACTGAATGAACGAGGGCGCATGGTATGTTTTAGCTAGGCATATGCACTGAATCACCTGAAGAATAAAAATATTGAGAAAGTGGGGACTTGGGATTCGAACCCAGGTCCTGAAAGTGATTAGAACGCTTGCCTTGCCACTACGCTGCTTTGTTTTGTTTGTTAGTAATATACAAAGAAAATATAATATAATGAAAACCAAACATATGCCAGCAAAGCAAAAAAAAAGCGTGCTGGGTTTGAACGGACGTATGGGAGAACGACAGCTCATCGTCTCCTACCTCCAAAACCTGCAAATATTACCTGCGGATTTGGATCCGCAACTAAATGCGCAAGCCTGTTCTAAAATCCATTTCAGACCATGAAAACAAATTCCACGAGCATGGTTGAACTCGTCTTGGCTTCTTGATCAACACCATGCCCTTCTTTAGTCCCAATTTTTCCTGAAAAAGAAAACCCTAAAAAATAAACGAGGAACCCTAGCTATGGAGGTTCTTCATTCAGGCCATATAAACGCAATTGAATGATACCAATCACTTGCAAATGTTATGTAGATTCAAAATATGGTATTGATTCATGAAAATGATGCTTAAATTCTGAGTTGCGAAATCAAGAACAGAGGTATATTCCGTGACACTTACAACGCGTTATGGGGTTTGAAGAAGCTTGCTTTTGATCCAGGTAGATTGAGTGAACACCCAGGAAGCGTTTGGGACAGGTCTCGGCCCTTGAAAACACCTCTAAGCACGATTTCGATCTCAAGCTTTTTGTGACTTTTTTCAAACTTTGTTCTGCCTCTTTCTGCAATTGCCAACCCTTGTTTCGATTGCTTTGGCTTGCTTATGTAGTGTGTAGTGTATTAGGGTAAGAATTATGAATCAAATCCTCTCATATCAATGCATACATATTTGATTTGATTCTCTCTTTACAAACTTGCCAATTTTGCCAAATCTTCATCTTTTTGCACATGAATTGGTCTGATTTGATTTTGATGATGTTAATGATGGTAATCAAATCCTGAAATAGCCAAAATATCTCATGTTATCAAAGTTCTAGATTTTATATGATTTAATTTGATTTAAAATGAATAAATTCAATAAAAAATCAAATAAAATAATAAAAATGAAATATGAGCTCATGGTTGAAGCTAGGACACGTGGTAAATGATGCAAGCTCAAATCAAGTGGAAAAGAATGGTCCCATTTGACAAAATTTGAAGTTTTGGAGATAGTTGACTTTTGGCAATTTTGCAAAAATGTCCAACTTCAACAATCCATAACTTCTTCAATTTTGAACTTTTGGAGGTGTTCTTGGACTTTTTAAAAAGCTTGAGATGTCCTATAACCAACCATTTTGGTCTCACCTTATTTTGATATTCCATTCTCAAGTTATAATCTTTGTAAAAAAAGTGTTTTTGTTGACTTTCAAAAATGACCTATAATGTCCAATTCTATAACCTCTTGTGAGTGAATTTTTTTATCTTGGGGTATGAATATGGATTGTAGGAAATTGCATCCTATTCAAAATGAGCTTTGGATGGGTCATTTCTCATAAAGTATGATAAAGTTATGCTTGGTCAAAGTTGAGTTGACTTTTCCTACAAAACCCTAATTTAGCAACTTTTGAGTTTTGATGAATTTTGAGCAATCCTTGATGAATAATGATCAACCCTTGATCAAATAATTAAGTATCCTTCAAAATTAGAATGTTGACAAAAAATCTTGAAGTTTGACTGTTTATAGGTCACAGTTGACTTTTGCCCTAGCATGGTCGATTTTTGGGCTTTTGAGCAATTGACTGAGCAAACTTCCTCTGCAAGGCTTGAAATTTGGAATGGATGATCTTGATAACATATTAGGACATTGGGGAGCACTTGAGGTCATTTGTATTCAAGGATCTTAATGCAACACAAAACCCTAATTTGGGGTTGACTGCCTTAGGAGATAGCTTGTCTGACCAATTTTTGAGCAAGCTTGGGCACCTTGGAGATTTTTCTTACAATGTTTTGAGAAATATGGGATGGAAAATTTTTGGGTACAACAGCTGCCCCTGTTCAATCTTCTTAAACCTGAGGATGTAGATTGGCTCTGGAGCCTTTCGTGATCCGAAGGTGGAAGATGATTGAACACTAGAGTGCCCAGAAATTTGCACTCGCATGAAGTGGTATCAGCCTTGTGATGTCGGGAATGGGCTTACAGACGCCATTTTGAGTGTCGATCGCATAAGAGATTCCTTAGCGAGAGCTTGCATACCTGTTGTTGTGGAAGATTCCGCTGGGGAAGTCTGATCTTTGTTGAGATTTAGGAACTTGCATGTACTTCAACTGAGAGAACATCTCTGTTGAGTTTTAAGAACTTGTCCGTTATTCAACTAAGGGAAATCTGTCGAGATTTAGAACCTTATCTGTAATTCAACTGAGAATAATTCAATTGAGATTTAAGAACCGGTCAGTACTTCGACTGAGGCGGATTGCCTAGATTTAGAACCTTATATGTAATTCAACTGAGACTAATTCAGTTGAGATTTAAGAACCGGTCAGTACTTTGACTGAGGGAAACATCTTCATCGAGATCTATGAACTGTCTGTACTTCAACGGAGAATAATTCTGTTGAGATTTAAGAACTCGTCCATACTTCGATGGGGGAATTTTATCGAGATTTAGAACCTTATCTGTAATTCAACCGAGACTAATTCAATTGAGATTTAAGAACCGGTCAGTACTTCGACTGAGGGAAACATCATCGTCGAGATCTAGGAACTGTCTGTACTTCAACGGAGGATAATTCTGTTGAGATTTAAGAACTCGTCCACACTTCGACGAAGGAAATTTTTCGAGATTTAGAACCTTATCTGTAATTCAACTGAGACTAATTCAGTTGAGATTTAAGAACCGGTCAGTACTTCGACTGAGAGAAACATCTTCATCGAGATCTAGGAACTGTCTGTACTTCAACGGAGAATAATTCTGTTGAGATTTAAGAACTCGTCCACACTGCGACGGAGGAAAATTATCGAGATTTAGAACCTTATCTGTAATTCAACCGAGGATAATTCAGTTGAGATTTAAGAACCGGTCAGTACTTCGACATAGCTGAGAACTTAACTGCATCCTTCCTGAAAGGTAAAGGTCAGTCGTATGCAATGCATGATATATATCAAGCAATGATGTTCTCAAAATAAACGAGATTGTGTTGTATGATGCGTATATGCATGTATCATGATGTATGGAAATGTAATGATTTTAGCTGGGGAAAATAAATCCCGGATAGCTGCTGGAGAATAGAATTGGATTCTTCATTTCCGCTGGAGATGGCGAACGAAGATGATTGCGAGAATAAACCTGCAGGAGAGGATGACTCCGTTGGGGAATAAAATGAGGAGGAGATTATTCTGTGGGGAAGAGATGCTCTGCTGAGGATTCCACCGAAAAATTCCGTTGGGGATTAATTACCGTTACTGGTGATATTGATTCCTGTCGGGGATTTGAATTCTGTTTGTGAAAGGAAAGAACTCCGCCGGGGATGATCTTTCAGTTGCGACTTCACTGGGGATAACCTTTTAGACTCTTATGGGGATAATCCTTTGAACTTGCTGGGGACAATCTTCCAAAGTCTACTAGGGATGATTCTCCAAGCTCTACTGGGGAAGCTCTTTCAGACTGTGCTGGGAAAAATTTCAGACTCCACTGGGGATATCTTGTACTTTGCCGGGGAATATTCTTATACTCTGTTGGGGAATATTAAGACTGTCGGGGATATTAAGCCTTTTCAGTGTTGATGGTAGATAAACTCTGCTAGGGGAGAGTATTACCGATTCATTCATAGTTGTAAGTCTCAGCTGGGGAGAATTAACATTACTGTATTACTCAGCGGGGAGTGAATGCATCTCAACCATATTCTTCAGCTGAATTTACCTTGTACCTGGTGGACAGAGCAACTGTGCAGCTTGGACAATTCTTAAGGCCCCTGTTTCTGATATTACCAGTAATCGTGTTTTGTTTCGCATGTAAACATTCATGAGCAGCAATTAATGTCAAATGCATATATCAAAAATGAACATTGGACGTTCTTTGCAAAACAAAACAGAAAAAGGAAAAACAGTTTGAAATTTCTCTGAAAAACGAATTGCATTGATTTTGAAGTTTGGCCTGTAAATAGGCATTTTTGTACAAGAGGATGACGTCCTAGTAAGAGAACGCCGCCGAATAATAGAATTTACACAATTTGTGAAAAAAACTAAACAAAACAGCTATGTGAATAATCCCACTGGGTTCCAACTCTGCTATTGTCTTTATATTCTCGAGCATCTCATCACTTCGCTACTTGGTTGAAGGTAGATCACATTGATTAGTGCCATCCGAGCTTGATAGTCGATACCGAAGTCTGGTTGCAAGGTGATCCAATGAGACAAAGTGTTATGCTTTAATCCCTAATTTTTTCTTGGACCGCCCTTTCGGGTCTTCAGTCCACCGGGATACCCTTTTTTGCCCAAGTCGACTTTTCAGGTTTTCGACTTGCCGGGTGTACATATTTTTTCATTTTCATCCCTTATTTTTGCCCGAACCCTTTTGGTTCGCCGGGAAGCCCTTATTTTTGCCTAGGCCAGTCAACCTAGCGGGTCTTTGATTATGCGTAGTATCTTTTCACTATGTCTGCATTGACGGGGTGAGGAAGGTCGTCACCATCCATGGTGGTTAGAATCATGGCTCCTCTTGAGAAAATGTTCTTAACCACAAATGGCCCTTCGTAAGTAGGGGTCCATTTTCCCCTGGGATCACCTTGAGGTAACATAATGCGCTTGATTACCAGATCCCCAACTTGATACTCTTGTCGTCTAACTTTCTTGTTAAATGCTTTGATCATCCGTTTTTGATACGTCTGACCATGAAAAATAGTAGTGAGTCTCTTTTCATCGATTAAGTTCAGTTGATCAAGCCGGGTCTAAATCCAGTCATCTTCGCTCAAACCTGCATCCTTCATAATCCGAAGAGAGGGTATTTGAACTTCAATGGGCAGGACGGCCTCCATGCCATATACGAAGGAATAGTGTGTTGCCCCTGTTGACATCCACGCTGAGGTACGGTACCCATGAAGAGCAAATGGTAACATCTCGTGCCAGTCTTTATATGTCACCGTCATCTTTTGCACAATCTTCTTAATGTTTTTATTATCCGCTTCTACAGCCCCATTCATCTTCGGCCGGTAAGGAGAAGAGTTGTGATGCTGTATCTTGAACTGCTTGCAGAGCTCGGTGATCATTTTATTGTTGAGATTTGTACCATTGTCCGTAATGATACTCTCTGGTACACCATATCGGCAAATCAGATTGTGCCAAATAAAGCGTGCTACGACGTTCTTGGTTACAGTAGCAAAGGAAGCTACTTCAACCCACTTTGTAAAGTAATCAATAGCTACCAGGATGAAACGATGCCCGTTTAATGCCGTAGGTCAGATCTCGCTGATCATGTCAATGCCCCACATTGCAAAAGGCCATGGAGCTATCAAGATGTTCAGGGGAACTGGAGGTACGTGCACCTTATCAGCATAGACTTGGCACTTGTGACAGGTCCGAGAATGATGATAACAGTCGGCTTCCATTGTGGACCAATAATATCCTTCCCGTAGGATTTTCTTTGCCATGGTGTGTCCACTGGGATGAGTTCTGAAAGTACCTTCATGCAACTCTGCCATGATCTTTTCTACTTCGTTCTTATCCACACAACGCAGTAAGGTTGAATCATGGTTATGCTTGTAAAGGATACCATTACTGATGAAGAACTTCGCTGCGAACCTCCTCAGAAACTTCTTGTCATTAACAGATGCACCCTCGGGGTATTCCTGAGCCTCAAGATACCTCTTCACCTCATTAAACCAGGGTTTATCTATCACATCTTCAGCCTCAATGTCGTAACAATGTGCAGGTTCGTCCAACCTTTCAATGATAATTCGGGGAGCTTCGTTGTCCCAATTGACTTTGAACATAGAAGACATCATAGCCAGCGCGTCCGCCAACTGATTCTCCTCTCTATGGAAGTGTTCAAAGGTTATCTCTTCAAAATGTGGAAGCAACGTCAACATATACTCCTTGTAAGGAATGAGATTAGGGTGTTTCGTATCCCACTCTCCTTTGATCTGACTGATCACGAGAGCGGAATCTCCGAATACACTTAAGAATTTTATCCTTAGGTCAATAGCTGCTCGAAGACCCATAATGCACGCTTCATACTCCGCCATGTTGTTGGTGAAGTTGAAACATAGTCGGGCGGTGAACAGAGTATGAGAGCCTTCAGGAGATATAATCACGCAATGCCATTACCCAAAGCGTTCGAAGCTCCATCAATGTACATAGACCATCGGGATCCTTCCTCAGGTCCTTCATCTGGTCCAGGTTCTCCACAGTAAGTTACCAACATGATATTCTCATCCGGGAATTCGAAGTTCATAGACTGGTAATTATCCACTGCCTGATGTGCCAGATGATCAGCCAACACACTTCCCTTGATTGCCTTTTGGGTCGTATGCTGGATGTCATACTCAGTCAAGATCATCTGCCATCGTGCTACTTCCGGACAAGACAGGCTTTTCGAAGATATACTTGATTGGATCAGTCTTTGATATCAATAGAGTAGTGTGAGTCAGCATATACTGTCTCAGCCGGCGAGCAGCCCATGCCAAAGCGCAACAAGTTTTCTCAAGAAACGAGTATCGGGTCTCGCAGTCGATAAACTTTTTGCTAAGGTAATAAATAGCATGCTCTTTTCGGCCAGACTCGTCATGCTGACCCAGGACACACCCCATTGAGTTGTCGAGTACTGTCAAGTACAAGATCAAAGGTCTCCCTTCAACTGGAGGCATCAGAATTGGAGGTTCTTGGAGATATTCTTTGATCCTTTCGAAAGCGGCCTGACATTCATCATTCCATCTTACCACTTGATCTTTCTTCAGTAACTTGAAGATTGGATCACAAGTAGCAGTCAGATGTGAGATGAATCAGGCAATATAGTTCAGATGTCCCAGAAAGCCTCTGACTTCTTTTTTTGTTCGGGGAGCTGGCGTTTCCTGTATAGCCTTCACCTTTGCAGGATCCACCTGAATACCTTTATCACTTACGACGAAACCCAGCAGCTTAACAGATCTCACCCCGAAGGTGCACTTGTTCGGGTTTAACCTCAGCTTGTACAACTTCAACCTGTCAAATAGCTTCTGAAGACGGTCAAGATGTTCTTCCTCAATCTGGGATCTTGCAATCATGTCATCGACGTATACCTCAATCTCATGATGGATCATGTCATGGAACAAAGCGACCATGGCGCGCTGATACGTTGCCCCAGCATTCTTCAATCCAAAAGGCATGACCTTGTAGCAAAAGGTACCCCATTGAGTGACAAAGGTTGTATTCTCCATGTCCTCGGGAGCCATTTTAATCTGATTATAACCATAGAAACCATCCATAAAGGAGAATACCTTATGTTGCGCGGTGTTGTCAACCAGAACATCGATGTGAGGTAGAGGGAAATCATCCTTGGGGCTTGCCCTGTTCAGATCCCTATAGTCAGCACACATCTGAACTTTACCATCCTTTTTCGGCACAGGAACCACGTTGGCCACCCACTGTGGGTAAGAAGTAACTGCTAGAAAACCGGCATCAAACTGTTTCATCACATCAGCCTTGATTTTCTCAGACATCTCCGGGCGCATTCAGCGAACCTTCTGTTTCACTGGAGGACAGTCTTCCTTGGTAGGAAATTGGTGAACCACAATATCGGTATCCAACCCAGGAATATTTTTGTACCCAAAAATTTTCCCTCCCATATTTCTCAAGACATTACAAGAATAATCTCCAAGTGGCTCAAGTTTGCTCAAGAAGTGGACAGTCAAATCATCTCCTAAGGCAGTCAATCTCAAACTAGGGTTTGGTGTTGCATCAAGGTCCTTACATCCAAATGACCTCAAGTGGTTCCCAATGTCCTAATATGTTCTCAAGTTCATCCATGTCAAATTTCAAGCCTTGCAGAGAAAGTTTGGTCAGTCAATTGCTCAAGAAGTCCAAAAATCGACTATGCTAGGGCAAAAGTCAACTGTGACCTAAAAATAGTCAAACCTCAAGATTTTTTGTCAAAATTCTCATTTTGAAGGATAATTCATCATTTGATCAAGGGTTGATCATGATTCATCAAGGATTGCTCAAGATTCATCAAGATTCAAAAGTTGCTAAATTAGGGTTTTGTAGGAAAAGTCAACTCAACTTTGACCAGCATAACTTTCTCATACTTTATGATAAATGACCCATCCAAAGCTCATTTTTAAGACGATGCAATTTCCTACAATCCATATTCACACCCCAAGATCAAGAAATGCACTTACAAGAAGTTATGAATTTGGACATTATAGGTCATTTTTGAAAGTCAACAAAAACACCTTTTTTTCCAAAACTTATAACTTGATAATGGGATATCAAAATGAGATAAGACAAAAAGGGTTGGTTAGAGTACATCTCAAGGTTTCTAAAAATTCCAATAACACCTCCAAAAGTTCAAAATTGAAGAAGTTATGCATTGTTGAAGTTGGGCATTTTTCCAAAATTTGCCAAAAGTCAACTATCCCCAAAACTTCAAATTTTGTCAAAAGGCCCCACTTTTTTCCACTTGATTTGATCTTGTCACACTACACACGTGTCCTATCTTCAATCTTGTGTCCATTCATTGATTTTTCTGTTTTATTTGATTTTTATTAATTTAATTCATTTTAAATCAATTTAAATCCAAATAAAATCCAAATATTGATGAAATAGGATCTTTTTGATTGATACAGTTTTCAATTATCATCATGGACATGATTAAACTCGAATCAAGCCATGTTATGAACAAAATAATGGATTTGGGACATTTTTGGAAGCTTTGTAATGGAAGATCATATCAAATCCAAAATCATCAAAGCATAAGGATTGAGTCCACAAAGGTTAACCTAATTCATTCCTTATTACATATACAATCTAGAGGCACGGAAATTAGAACCAAGAGGTTGCTAAATCACAAAGACAAAAATTTCAAAAAAGCTTGAATAAGGGTGGAACTGAAATCTTGGTTAGAGGCAGATTCAAGGCCAAAACTCAACGTGGTTCTCTTACTAGACATCCACTGAGTCTATTGCAATCAAAATCAAGCTCTGAAACATCCCCAATCGCACTGTAAGTATCCCTGAAAGTCGCCCTGTACATGAAAACATATCCTCTTATTCTTGCATCTTTTTGCCAAAATCTTTGCACAATCATGCTAATCGGTCCATTTAGAGACTTTCTGCAATATTTGATTTTGTTTTTGTAGCCTATAAAGCCATACCCGAAACTAGGGTTTTGGTTTCTTGTTTTTAGGTGTTTGAGTTTTAGAAAATATCAAAGCAAATGATGGACATAGCTGAAATCAGGAGGAAGAGACGATCATGAATATGGTCTTGGTTTGCATTTTTGTGGCCTAGAATTCGTTTTAGGATGAAGCCACAGATTTAGCTGCGGATAAAAATCTGCAGGTAAATAACTAGGATGTAATGAAGAAGATGATTACGTGGCCATGTCCCATTCGCTGGTTCAAATGCTTCGCGCATATTTTTTTTGTTTCAGGCATAATGATTTTTTTTCCATATAATATTTACTACCTAATCCACTATCAAATAGAATGCTGTGGTCCAGTGGCAAGCGCGTTGTGTGAAATCCAATGGGACCTGGGTTCGAATCCCAGGTCCCCAACATATTTGCTATTATTTTCTTGCAGATGATCCAGCGTCTCTCATGCCTTGTAGTGCATCATACTCCCTCAGATCTCAAGCGCCAGATGGCCTCCAGGCCAAATCTGATGGCCCGGATGGGAGATCCATCATACACCCAAGTCAGCGCATGTGTGGAGAGTCTGGAAAGTCAACGAGGCTTGCTCACAAATGGGCCTCTGAATTGTTGATTCTCACTCCCTTTCCAGGCCCAACACCCCCCTTGAGTTTTTTTTTATCTTATTTTATTTATTTGTTTTACTAATTATTTTTATTGCTTAATTGACCAATTAAGTTATTTTCCTCATAAAATAAAAAAAACCAAAAAAATATGTTTTATTTATTAAAATTAAAATCATCACTTTATTTTTGTAAATAAATTAATTTAATTAACTTAGTTTAATTAGGTATAATTTTTAATATCTTTTGCAAATAATTAAAATTAATGTAGAATTAGGTTTTTACTAACTTTAAACAATTTATTTTTATTTCTTTAAATATCCAAAAATCCAAAAATATTTTAATTAATTAATTAATTGTTAATTTAGATTTAATTCCATTTAATTCAAAAATAAACAAAAAAAGGCTTTCTTTTCAAAAAGGGTCAAAACCCTAAAAAACTCGCATTCGATTTAACTTTCCGCGCGCGATATATTTTACCATATTGATGTAATTGTTTCCCGGAATGTAATAGCTTTTAATTAGGACTTTATTTTATCGCTTTATTTTATTTTCCGCATTTTAAATTAAAGGGTTGTTTTTGGCGATGTAAATTCCCGACGCCTTGTAATAGTTTTAGATTTAATTTCCACAATTTAAATTCCGCAACTATACACTATTAGATGTTTGATAATAGGGAATGCATGACAAGATCAAATCTTTAACCTAAAATCAACATAGCTCACTCATAACATGTACAAAGATAATATTAACCGAAATAACACACTCGCACATGTGCACTCTTAGGGTACACCTCACTTGGTTGCCTTCGAACGTGGTCATTGAGTATAGGAAGTCTTAGAGGTCGGCCTTTTGTCCAAAGATCATAGTTGCCTCGAAACGGTTGCCTCGGAAAAATGATCTAAGACATTAGGGTTACCGCTAAGGCGTCCTAACATTGCTTTATTGACCACACGTCCCTTAATCGAATTGACCCTTAAAACTCCAACGACGATGCTACCTACTCATCAATAATGGGATAGCATTTCCTAAAGGACACTAGCACAGATTAATTCCCTTTTTGAGTAGGTAGATGGTTCTTAAGTACTTGCTCTCTCAAAACAAAACGAAACTTTTCGCACTTACACTCCTTTCAAACAAAAAACTCCTTTCAAACCCACAAACACAAAGAAAAGCAAATTTTGAAAACACTTTGAGCAAGTACCGAAGAGCCCGTGGATAACCACGGATAGAAAGGGTGCTAACACCTTCCCTTTCTATAATCTACCCCCCGGACCCGAGAAACATCTCGAAAAAGGAATTTTTCTGTGCTTTTTTCCTTTCCTTGTTGGATAAAATAAAAGACGGTGGATACTCTTGCTTACCGTGACATTTTGCAAAAACAAACGCAAAACGCAAACCAGCATTCCAAAACAGTCAGTTCTCTTCCCACCGATCACACATATCTTCATAAGACCAAGTGAAGATCTCAACATAGTCATACAGCATCTGAATCAACTGTTGCTTAACACTAGCTTCCAGATTTGCGCCGATCTTGACCTCTTTCTTGTCTGCCTCTGTACCCAGATTTATAGTTTCCACTGGCTCTTCGTGCGGCTGTATGGCCCCCTCTTCCTGAAGTAACAGTCTAGCAAGTTCACTAGGCACTTCGCAATCATCTTCAACTTCGTCTTCGGCTAAGTTGATCGGACTTTCAAAGTCATAACTGGCAGTAGCAGAGTCGTTACCAGTGAGATCCAGAGTGGATGTAGACCTGTATACGTGAGTGTGTGTAAAATAGTTGTTTTGCAATATATAATAAAAGAAAAACAAGGAGCACAAAATTTGAAATGCAAGAAACGTCCAATGCTTTTATTAATGATATATGTAGATGACACACATAAAGCCCTCACAAACAAAGCCACGGTGCCTCGGGTAAGACACCGGGCCGTAAAGTTTTAAAAATTGTCTGTTACAAATACAAAACAAAAAGTCTCATTACTGGGTAATATAAGAAACAAGCATAGAATCCTTCGCTGTCCAATTGCTCAGGTCACCATCGATAGTTGGGTAAATCCAGCTATCAATATCAAACTCTTCATCATCATCATCCCCAATAGAATTTACTCCCGCATCATGCTTCGGCATAGGAGCCGTTATGACATTAGGCTTTCCCGGAGCTTCAAGTTCAATCTCCTTCGCATCAATCAAGTCCTGTACTTTGTTCTTCAGGACCCAGCAGTTATCCGTATCATGCCCCGGGCTATTAGAGTGAAAAGCAAAACGGGAATTCGGGTCGTACATGGGTGATGCAGTGTTGGGGGTCTTCGGGGCCTCCTTCCGAATCACCAAGTTGGTCTTCAATAACTGTGGCAAAATTTGGGATAAAGTCATGTTGAGCTGAGTGAATTGTCTTCGCGGCCTCTCGGCCCTTGGCTGATTGTTGCGCTGAGGAGCAACAACATATCTTGATATAACCACCGCATTAACTGCTTGGCGGCGTTCAGGTCTATTTTGGATTTTTGAACTGTAAACAGCATTGGACTCCTTTTTAAAAGGATTCTTCTCGGTACTGGATGAAGCACCCTTTTGTATCTTATCGCTCTTGATACCAGCCTCAATTCTTTCCCCGGTCATAATTAGCTCAGTAAACCCGGACGATGAACTTCCAATCAGATGGTTGAAATACGGACCAGACAAGGTCCCCAGAAACATATCTACTAACTCCCTATCAGCCAGCGGGGGTTGTACTCTTCCAGCAAGGTCCCTCCATTTCTGAGCTTAGTCTTTGAAACCTTCGCTCATACCCATAGACATACCCTGAAGTTGGGTACGTGTGGGAGAAAGGTCGGCATTATATTGGTACTGCTTGTAGAAAGAAGCAGCAAGATCTTCCCAATTACGGATACTAGCTTCTTCCAGCTGGTAAAACCACTCAAGTTGAGTCCCTGAGAGACTATCTTAAAAGAAGTGGATCCATAGGTTCCTGTCGGAGGTATATGGTTGAATCTTTCGAACATACGAACGGAGGTGTAGATTTGGGCAGGAGACCCATTCGTATTTAGCAAAGATTGGTGCTTTAAACTTGTGGTGAATCACTACCCCAGATGACAGACCTAGATCACCGAAGTCCAACCCAGGGACCTTCTGAATCTCCATGGCACTTAACCGGACTTCAAGTTGTTTATACCTATCCTCGGCAGGAGGATACTGGTCTTCGTCAAAGTCAGTCTCATGATCAGATACCACAGGGCTAGGCACCCTCCTTTCTTCTTGGTTTTATCCCCCTCTAGATGAGTGGGATAGATTGACTTCATCTCGCAGCCTGTTTCCAAACATGTGCCCCATGTTCAAGAGGACTGTCTTCTTCTTCTTCTTCTTCTTCATATCTTTCAGGATAAGGGTCTTCAGATCTTGCTGACCCTTAGCCAAACTCATGAACAATTCTTGGAACTGGGTGTTTTGAGCTTGCAGAGCCTTGATTGCTTGTTCAGTTAATGGTTCATAAGACATGATGCTGAAATAAACAGCGAAGAAGATGAGAAAACCTGTAAGGGTACCTGTTATGAGGTGCATGGAATGAAATGCGTATGATATGATTTCAAAGACGTCGAGAGATTCAAATTCGTAAACAAAAAATGAAACACACTTTTATTAGATAAACTTCAAAATCAATTGTTCAACAGATGCCTTTAAGGCATTACAAGAAAGAAAAACTGAAAAAGTAAATCAAAACTAGAAATAATCAAAAAGGACAATAAGTGCTCCCATGGTCGTTTCTTGTCGGTGCAGACATAATCATTGAGGATATGCTCGTTCTCCAGCTGCCTTGTCAACTTCTGAATCTTCTGCTCTTGCTAGTGATACTTTTCTCTCTAAGTATCCCGTTCTTTCCTCAGCTGCATCCAGGACCTCTTTAATGCCTCAATGTCAGTAGGCATGTAAGGGTGTAGGATGGTAGGAGGAACCCCCTCTTCATCAGCAACTTCAAGAGTTATAGGCAAGACGGCTTCGTAGGGCATTCCCAGCTTTTGGGCACGTATACGAGCCCATCGAAGATATGGTTCCATTGGTAGAGAATTCTTCGCACCCAGCTTGTGTGGATCAGACCTGTGTACCCTATCCAAAGCTCTTATGAATCTGCGGCGTTGCTCGTCACTATCCCCTTGGAAGTCAAAGACAATACTAGGCATTAGCAACTCATGAGGTCCTTCTCTTCTAGCTCGCCCAAACTGACGTAAGGCCAAGCACGGATTATAAGTGATTCCTCTATTAGTTCCTATCAGGGGAACATTGGGGTATTCCCCACATCGATCAATAATAGCCACATCTTCCATGCCCTAATAGTCCAAATGATGTCATTATGAGAGAGAGACATAATCCTATAGGCCCAGCCCATGCCTTCCTTGTTCTTCAAAACTGATTTGGGGAGGTGAGAAATAAACCACCTCGCCCACAATGGTGCACAGCTCATAAGGGTTCCCCGCTTCTGAGCAGTACGGGCATAAAGAGAATGAAGAATGTCACCCAAGAGAGTGGGCACAAGATTACCGGAAATGAATATCTTTACCGCATTCACGTCAACAAAAGAATCAGAGTTAGGAAACAACACCAAACCATATATGAGAAGAGCCAGAATGTCTTCAAATGCCTGGAAGTCTAGACTGTCCCAGAACTGATTAGCCTTACCAACCAAGAATTTAGTCAAGAAGCCCTTTGCTCCACTACGAGTTTCCCAATTAGACATTACCTCAGCCTTTGTCAAATGAAGGGCGGAAGCAATCTCTTCTGGCCTAAGGATCTTCTCCCAACCTGTAAACGGGGTCTGCTCTAGAATGGGGATACCCAGTAGATCAGAGAACTCTTCCAAGGTAGGGACCAGCTGGTAGTCCGGAAAAGTAAAGCAATGGTACAGTGGATCAAAGAACTGGACTAAGACACTCATCATCTGTTCATCCATCTTGGAGGTGCCCATGTCTTCTGATGAAGGAGGTAGTATCTGGCATCTTTGCAACCAATTCTTTAAGCAGAGCGGGAACCTGGACAAAGTTGATCCGGATAGTGTTTCTACGCATGGGTGCCATGACCTACAAAACAGAACAAAGATGAATCCCTCATGTCTTTGAAATAGGTTAGTCTAATGCAAGATGCATGCAATGTCATGATGTCATGATGTTATGATAGAAAACACACCACAAGTATCCACAAAGAGCAAACATGGTAAGGGCACGCAAGTCATACAGATAGCCCTTAGATTTCAGGCTGGCGAGGAGTTTAGGTACTACCCTCTTTCAGTTCAGTTGGTTTAAACCTGTCCTAAAAATAGTAACCGGGTTCTAGAGGATCTCAATATCACTGACTACCCTCGATCGGTCATAATTCCAGTTTAGAAACCTTTTCTTGCGGCCGGAATCATCGCGAGAGTTTAGTCTCAATGAGTGTAGCATATTGCTACTGTTCTATGGCCAAGTTGGTCAATTTAAAGGTTCTAAGGTCAATTGGTGCTTAATGACCCCTTAGCAGACCCATATTATCCTTGTTGCGCCACAAGGGATATCGGTACATACTAAAGTGCCACACCAACGTAGCTACTGCTTCAACCGTATTGGTCTACGTCGTACAGTTCCCTCACAGTTTATTGCTACTTACCTAAAGGGTATCCCCAGATCCGGGTTAGGATCTATAGTAACTCCGATTCAAGCCCACAAAAATAAAGCATAGAAGTCAATCAATTGAAAACATTATGAACTATTCCTAAGGTACACCCCACTTATAAGCTTCCCCAACAGAGTCGCCAGTTCTGTGATACGGTGGGAAGAACTGACTGTTTTTTGGAATGCTGGTTTGCGTTTTGCGTTTTTTGTTTGCAAAATGTCGCGGTAAGCAAGAGTCGCCACCGACTTTTATTTTATCCAACAAGGAAAGGAAAAAAGCACAGAAAAATTCCTTTTTCGAGATATTTCTCGGGTTTGGGGGGTAGATTATAGAAAGGGAAGGTGTTAGCACCCTTTCTACCTGTGGTTATCCACAGGCTCTTAGGTACTTGCTCAATTGTTTTCAAAAATTGTTTTCTTTGTACTTGTGGGTTTGAAAAAGTTTTAGTTTTGAAACTTCGATTTAACTCTTGCTTCTGTCCTCAAGAGCGTATGAAGTGTTTTTGAAAACTTTGTTCGAAAAGGAGTGTAAGTGTGAAAAGTTTGTTTTGTTTTGAAAGAGCAAGTATCTAAGAACTAATCTATCTACTCGAAAAAGGAATCATTCTATGCTAATTTCCTTTAGACAATGTTATCCCACTATTAGTGAGTGGGTAGCACCGTCGTTGGAGTTTGAGGGTCAATTCGAATGAGGGACATACAGTCACTAAAGCAATGTTAGGACGCCTTAGCAGTAACCCTAATGTCTTAGATTATTTGTTTGAGGCAACAATATCTGAGGCAACCATTTCGAGGCGACTATGATCTTTTAGACAAGAGGACGACCTCTAAAACGACCTATACTCAATGACCGTTCACGAAGGCAACCAAGTGGGAGTGTACCCTAGGAGTGCGCATGTGCGAGTGTGTTGATTTCAATTATTTTTATCTTTGCATATGTTTAGGGTGATCTAATTTGATGTTAAGATTAGGAATTCAGTCTTGTCATGCATCCCTATTACCAAACATCTAACAATTATAAGTTGCGGAATTAAAAGTGCGGAAATTAAATCACAAGGCGTCGAGTATTTACATCGCCAAAGACAAACCCTTTGAAAATAAATAAAGCGATAAAAATAAATAACAGTCCTATTAAACTATTACAATCCGGAAGCAAGTACATTATTGGATAAAAGAAAATAAATCGCGGCGCAAAATATAATCGGATGCAAGATTAGGGTTTTGACCCTTTAAAGAAGACATCTTTTTGTTGTTTTTATTTTAAGAAAGAAATTAAACCTAAATTAATTACTAAATTAAATTAAATTAATTAATTAATAAAAATAAATTATTTTTGGGTTTTTGTTAGTTTAAGAAAGAAAATGAAATTAATTAACATAATAGTTAGTACCTAATTAAATCTAATTAATTATTTATTTGCAAAAAAGAATTAAAGTTTTTCTAATTAAAACCTAATTAATTAATAGATTTGTTAATAAAAATAAAAGACTAAAATTTGATTTGAGATGAAAAATATTTTTTGTGATTTTATTTTAAAAAAGACTGAATTTTAATTGGTTAGTAAATCAAATGAAAATAATAAAACAATTAAATAAACAAAATAAAATAAATGAGTAGAAGGGAGTATGGGCCTGAATTTGGGTGTGTGAACAACAATTGGAAGCCCAAAACACTGGCCCTTGTTTGACTTCCTGGAATCTGGTGTGCATGCGTTGACTTGGACCATGGGAGACCTTCAGATCCTGGCCACCAGATCTGGCCAATGGCCATCTGGCTACTGAATGAACGAGGGCGCATGGTATGTTGTAGCTAGACATATGCACTGAATCACGTGAAGAATAAAAATATTGAGAAAGTGGGGGACCTGGGATTCGAACCCAAGTCTTGAAAGTGATTGGAACGCTTGCCCTGCCACTATGCTGCTTTGTTTTGTTTGTTAGTAATATACAAAGAAAATATAATATAATGAAAACCAAACATATGCCAGCAAAGCAAAAAAAAAGCGCGCTTGATTTGAACGGACGTATGGGAGAACGACAGCTCATCGTCTCCTACCTCCAAAACCTGCAAATATTACCTGCGGATTTGGATCAGCAGCTAAATGCGCAAGACTGTTCTAAAATCCATTCCAGACCATGAAAACAAATTCCACGAGCATGGTTGAACTCATCTTGGCTTCCTGATCAACACCATGCCCTTCTTTAGTCCCAATTTTTCCTGAAAAAGAAAACCCTAAAAAACAAACGAGGAACCCTAGCTATGGAGGTTCTTCATTCACGCCATATAAACGCAATTGAATGATACCAATCACTTGCAAATGTTACGTAGATTCAAAATATGGTATTGATTCATGAAAAGGATGCTTAAATTCTGAGTTGCGAAATCAAGAACAGAGGTATATTCCGTGACACTTACAGCGTGTTATGGGGTTTTAAGAAGCTTTCTTTTTATCCAGGTAGATTGAGTGAACACCCAGGAAGCGTTTGGGACAGGTCTCGGTCCTTGAAAACACCTCTAAGCATGATTTCGATCTCAAGCTTTTTGTGACTTTTTTCAAACTTTGTTATGCCTCTTTCTGCAATTGCCAACCATTGTTTCGATTTCTTTGGCTTGCTTATGTAGTGTGTAGTGTATTAGGGTAAGAATTATGAATCAAATCCTCTCATATCAATGCATACATATTTGATTTGATTCTCTCTTTACAAACTTGCCAATTTTGCCAAATCTTAATCTTTTTGCACATGAATTGGTCTGATTCGATTTTGATGATGTTAATGATGGTAATCAAATCCTGAAATAGACAAAAGATCTCATGTTATCAAAGTTCTAGATTTTATATGATTTAATTTGATTTAAAATGAATAAATTTAATAAAAAATCAAATAAAATAATAAAAATGAAATATGAGCTCATGGCTGAAGCTAGGACACGTGGGCAATGATGCAATCTCAAATCAAGTGGAAAATAATGGGCCCATTTGACAAAATTTGAAGTTTTGGGGATAGTTGACTTTTGGCAATTTTGCAAAAATGTCCAACTTCAACAATGCATAACTTCTTCAATTTTGAACTTTTGGAGGTGTTCTTAGATTTTTTAGAAAGCTTGAGATGTCCTCTAACCAACCCTTTTTGTCTCACCTCATTTTCATATTCCATGATAAAGTTATTAGCTTTGGAAACATAGGTGTTTTGTTGACTTTCAAAAATGACCTATAATGTCCAATTTTATAACTTCCTGTGAGTGCATTTTGTGATCTTGGGGTATGAAGATGGATTGTAGGAAATTGCATCCTATTAAAAATTAGCTTTGAATGGGTCATTTCTCATAAAGTATGAGAAAGTTATGCTTGGTCAAATTTGAGTTGACTTTTCCAACAAAACCCTAATTTAGCAACTTTTGAGTTTTGATGAATTTTGAGCAATCCTTGATGAATCATGATCAACCCTTGATAAAATGATGAAATATCCTTCAAAATTAGAATGTTGACAAAACATCTTGAAGTTTTACTGTTTATAGGTCATAGTTGACTTTTGCCCTAGCACAGTCGATTTTTGGGCTTTTGATCAATTGACTGAGCAAACTTCCTCTGCAAGGCTTGAAATTTGGCATGGATGATCTTGATAACATATTAGGACATTGGGGATCACTTGAGGTCATTTTGATTCAAGGATCTTAATGCAACACTAAACCCTAATTTGAGGTTGACTGCCTTAGGAGATAACTTGTCTGACCAATTCTTGAGCAAGCTTGAGCACCTTGGAGATTTTTCTTGCAATGTCTTGAGAAATATGGGAGGGATTGGGGTACAAAAGAGAGAAGAATATGCTCGAAATACAACAGGATCCGGATTCTTGTGTATGACATTGTATTTCAGGAGATTGGCTTATGGCTCCCTTTCTCGGATTTTGAGGTGGCCGTATTTATGCATCTGCGCGTGGCTCCTTCCCAACTGCACCCGAATGGCATCGCGTTCACGTGAGCGTTTGAGATAGTATGTGATTACTTAAAGATAGGGGATACCATTCCCTTGTTCTTCTACTGCTTTCACCTTCAGAGTAGTAAGGTCGACAACAAATGGGGATGGGTTTCCCTGAAACAAGGCAACGGGAAGTTGTTTAAAGCTTATCTAGAGCCCGTTCGTCACTTTAAAGACAAATACATATTGGTGCAGCCTTCTTCGAGCAAGGTGATGTTGAACGTATTTAGGACCATACTAGCGTATAACGAGGATGGTACTCCCCGTCTGAACGAGCTACGAGACCCCGTGCTAAAACTAGTTTACAAGTTCCCGTTCTAGTGGACGAGGAAGCACTTTGAAAGAGAATTGGGTTCCTACGTCTGGAGGGAGAGGGAGCTCGGAGTCGGTGACTTGGAGAGCTTCACTATTTTGACTGCCTTCGAGGCCCAGATCCATCGCGTCCAGCAAGTGGTCTAGGGAGGCAGGCCGATGATCGACAAGAACAGGGAACTTGTATATGAGTCGGGCCTTATAATCGTCAAGGAGCTCCTAAGGAGCAAGGATCCCGTCAAGTATATGGGTACTTATGTTTTGAATAATTGTACGCAGTCGTCGCTTATTTGACTTCTCGTTTGTCAACTATGATTCTTTTTTGTTTGTTTTGCAGATAGCATGAATCCCGCCCGGGAGCACATAGCTAAGACTCTTGCTGCTAGATAAAGGAAGGCTCAAAAGGATGCTCATACTGGCTCGGGGGTCGCCCCTACTTCAGGGTCGGGCGACTTGTCTTCGGCCCAAGCTACTGTTGCTCTCTCTCCATCCCCTGTATCTTCGAAAGCGAAGAGACCGCGTGTCGAGGGAAGCGTTGACCTGACTGGGGAGAAGGGGAAAGGAACGTATGACCTCCCCCCTTGCTGTCTGGAGAAGGCTTTCTTCGAGGGAACAACTCTTTGCCTTCCTCGGGCCAAATCCCTTCACCTCGAAGGTTTGGGCCGCTTGGAGAAGAGGGCAATGCTGGCGCAGGATTCCTGTGGTTTAATGCAGATTCTGGAGATGGTCGTCGCCTATACCAAGGGAAGTTTCTCCCAGGAGGCCAAGTTGAAGAATCTTCGGGCCAAGCTGGATGCGAGCTAGAAGGCCCGGATCAAGGAGGAAAAGGCACGGAAGCTATCTGAGGCAGAATCAGGGAGGCTCTCTAAGGAACGCATGATCCTCTTTCTCAAGAAGAAAGACCTTGAGGAAAAGGTGGTGGCCCTGACTGCTGAGATTACACCCGCTGAAGAGGAATTGGAGGAAAAAAAGACTTAAATACTAGGGCCGAGCTTGTTGCTCGTTTTCAACTGGCCGTGGATGATGCCCAGGCTGTCTCCGAGGGGAGTTTGAAAACACGGTGAAATAGATGCACGTGCTGAACCCCTGGGTCGAACTCAACACTTTAGGAATGGGGGTCAATTATTATGTGGCTGCTGGTAAGATTCTGGTCCCCGATTACCTCAAGGAGTTCGTCGCTCATCCTGCATGGGGTTCTGCCCAGTTATCGCTTGTCACTGAAGAAGAAGTTGAAGGATGATTTTTTTGTTGTTTTATTTATTCCGGCTTGCATGTCGTACTGTTGTAATTTTGTTTCTTCGGGATTTTGCCCGTTTATGTAATCTCCGAACAAGCGTGGTCCTTGTGGCCACAAGTATAATCTTTTGAATGGGCGTTAAAAGCTTCTTTTGTTGTAATATTCGCACAATAGCGGCCCAGGTGGTCGTTTCTTTTAGTTTTCCGTCCATGGTGGTCGTTTTTCTGAATATTTAACTTGTGTTTGCATGTTTATTAATAAACTTGCCTGTTTGGGACATATTTTATTTTTCTAAGAGTTTGTAGCAGGGATTTGCTCATTTGGTTCGTATGTTTTTTAGTATGGGGAAACTGATCAAATGGCCAGGGTGAATATCGGGCATGCGCCGGAACTCAAGTCTTATTTTGAGGGACCTGGGTTCGGCGGCATGAACTTCCCATCGCGAGCCGAGCGTTCTACCATCGTGGCACGGGGACTATGGAGCTCGATCAAGTTATCCATGTCGGGCTGATGATGCGCTCGTTAATAGAGCGAAGCTTTGCCCCTTCTTAATTTTTTGGGTGCTATGGTTGTGGCTGTGCATGCACGCGTGGTCGCGCCTGAGTGAGTTTATCTTGTCGATCAAACTCGCCGATTGCTCAGTGTTTTTAACCGTAATATTGTTTTAGCTTTTCGGTGTTCCATGAACGAACGAGTTGTTCCCCTTGTAAGTTTTCCAAGTAATACGCTCTAGTCCCTATTTTCGCATAGACGCAATAAGGACCTTTCTAGTTTGCTGCGAGTTTGCCCTTGTTAGATTCTTTGTGATTTCTCTTCAAGACAAGGATGCCGACCTCGAACTCTCGTCGTATGACCTTGGCATCATAGCGCATGGTTATTTTTTGTTTGAGCGAGGCCTCTCGTAGGACGGCTGTTGTTCTGATTACTTCTACTAGATACAGTTCCTCTCGAAGGGCGACTTCATTCATCTCCTTGTCTGGAGGAGCCTCAGTTCATCTGGAATGTTCTTAGATCTCCACGGGAATGACGACCTTCATTCCATAAGCTAGTCAGAAAGGGGTCTCCCCGATTAATAATGTGTTATTGTCTGGTATCCCCAGAGTACACTATGTAACTCCTCAACCCATCTTTTCTTGGTTTCGTCCAATATTCTCTTAAGGCCCCTGAGTATTACTCTGTTCGCGAATTCGGCTTGGTTGTTCATCCGGGGATGCTCGACAGAGGCGAAGTGCTGACTAGTACCTAGTTTAGCGACGAATTCCTGAAAGGTGTGGTCTATGAATTGAGTTCTGTTGTCGGTGACTATCGCTTGTGGGATGCCGAGCGAGGATGTTTCTCTTGTTGAAGCGAAGGACGTTTTGGACGGTGATTTTGGCCAAAGCTTTGGCTTCTATCCATTTGGTGAAGTAGTCGACCACTACAATCAAATATTTGTTCTGATTGGTTCTGACCACGAATGGACCAAGGAGATCCAATCCCTACCAGGAAAAGGGCCAATGAGAGGAGAGGGATTTGATCTTGTTGGTAGGATCTAAATGCATGTCTCTGTGTCATTGGTATTTATTGCATTTTTTCACGTGATCTTTCATGTTGTGCTGCATGGTAGGACAATAATATCCTGCTCGTAAGGCTTTCCTCGCGAGGGATCTTCTGCCCAGATGCTGGTCGTTGATACCCTCGTGGATTTCAAGCAAGACACGGTCCGCACCACTTCGGTTGACACATTTGAGAAGGGGAATGGAAAATCCTCTGCTGTAAAGTTTGCCCTCGACCAAAACGTATGAGCAAGCTCTTCGCCTGACAATGACCGCTTCTTTCGGGTCGTCAGGGAGTTTTCCCTTAGTGAGGTAGTCGTGTATGGGGGTTATCCAGCAATCATTGTCCCCGATGGAAAACACTTCTAAGGTAGAGGATGGCTTCTGGGTGCTCGGTCGAGGAAGTATTTCCTGTATTACCAACTTATTCCCTCCTTTCCTCTTCGTGCTTGCCAGCTTAGATAGGATATTTGCATGGGTGTTATGCTCGCATGGAACATGCTGCACATCTACAGATTTAAATTTATTTTTGCTCTCCTGGACCAGGACCTAATATTCAGCGAGTTGGTCATTTTTGACCTGATATTCGCCTTGGACTTGAGACGCGACCAACTGAGAGTCGGTGAAGATCTTCACTTCCTCGGCTCCCAGATCTTCGTCCAATTGTAATCCTGCGAGAAATGCCTCGTATTTGGCCTGATTATTGGAAGTCGGAAAATATAGAGCGAGGGAGACCTCGATTAGGGTCCCTTCTTTGTTTTCCAATATGATGCCAGTGCCGCTTCCTATCAAACTAGAGGCATCATCGAAGAAGATCGTCCAGCAGCATGATCCGTTGGGATCTGTGGGCGAGGTCATTTCAGCTACGAAGTCGGCCAAGGCTTGAGCCTTAAGTTATTTCCTCCTCTCGTATTGGATATCAAATTCAGAGAGCTCTAAGGACCATTTCAATATTCTGTCGGCCATGTCTGGTCTTTCTAGTAGCTGCTTTATTGGCTGATCCGTTTAGACGACTATGATGTGGGCCAGGAAGTAGTGTCTGAGCCTCCTCGATGTGTTATCAAGGGCTAGAGCTACTTTTTCAATTTTTTGATATCTCGCCTCTGGGCCTTGCTCATGAAACAAATTAGTCTTTGTCCCTCTGGAGTTTCTCTAATCAGTGTCGCGCTTATCGCCTCAGAGGCGATAGCAAGATAGAGATAGAGGACCTCATCTTTCTCGTGTCAGGAAAGGACGGGAGGATGTGATAGCGCATGTTTTAAGTGAATGAGGGCTTTCTCGCATTCGGGCGTCCACTTGAAGGTCGTTCCTTGCGGAGGAGTTTGAATAAGGGAAGTGCATGCTGGGCGGATTTCGCCACGAATCTAGAGAGAGAAATGAGCATGCCGTTTAGGATTTGGATGGATTTTTTCGAGGTGGGCATCGAAAATTCATAAAATGTCTGACATTTGACGGGGTATGCTTCAATGCCTCGTTCTGTTAGGTAGAATCCAAGGAACTTGCCTTCCCATACGCCAAAAGTGCATTTTCCGGGTTGAATGGCATTCGGCACTTTCAAGCCTGCTCAAACAATTTCTTCAAGTGGACGACATGGTAGAGCTCCTTGGTGGACTTGACGATCATGTCGTCCATATAGACTTCGAGCATGTCGCCTATCTCGTCACAAAAAACATTGTTTATCATGCGCTGATATGTAGTGCCTGTGTTTTTTAGGATGAATGGCATTATATTTTAGTAATAGTTGTCCGATTCAGTCATGAAAGTGGTGTATTTTTTGTCCATTTTCGCCATTGGGATTTGGTTATAACCATATTATGTATCCATAAATGATAGCAATTTGAAACCAGCCGAGTTGTCGGCCAGTTTGTCAATATTAGGGAGGGGTTAAGCATATTTCAAGCAAGCCCGATTAAGATCAGTATAATCAATAACCATGCGCCACTTTCCATTAGATTTTTTCACAAGAACTACATTTGAGAGTCAGTTTGTTTATTGGGATTCAAAAATAAAATGTGCCTCTAAGAGGTCTTTTACATCTAATTCTACAAATTTCGCTTTCTCTGAAGATTGTTTTCTTCTACGTTGGGCGACCGCCTTGAGGGCAGGATCTATAGTCAAGTGATGGCATGCAACTTCTAGATCTAATCCGGGCATCTCGGTCGCACTCCAGGCAAACAGGTCAGTATTTTCCCTTTAGGCAAGCTTTGAGTTGCCTTTTTGCTAAGTCAGGGAGGTCTGCTCCAATCTTCACTCTTCTGGTGGGATCTTATTTGAGGGGAACGAGCTCGAAGTCGCCGTCTGGGATTGGTCGTGCATGACTAGAGAGTTCTTCGTGATCAGTAGAGGGGGTCGAACCTTCGCCTTTGACCATGGGCTTCTTTCCATTCCTTCTTTGCTCGACACAATCTTCCTTGGAGAAGCAGATGTCGAGGATAATAGTATCGACCCTCGACAGTGGCTTGACTTCCTCTGAATTGGAGGATAGTGTTGATCTAGTGGTCGTTCAAGGTGAAATATTGATGGAACTGAGGCCCTTGACTGAAGCTTCAAAACACCTTCTTGCTTCTTGGATATCCCTGTGGAGGGTGGCGACAAAGCCTTCAACAGTGTAGTATTTCATTTTGAGATACACAATGGAGGGAACTGCAATGAGTTCATTGAGAGTGGGTTTCTCTAAGATGCACTGGTAGAGAGACAGTCAATCTACTACCAAGAATTAGGTCTTTATGGCTCTGGTCGTTACCCCTCTCTCGAAGGTGACGATCAGCTCGACATATCCCTAGGGTTTCATGCTGGCCCCATTAAAGCCATGGAGATCTGATCCTATGTACGGGATCAGATGGCTTTCATTCAGCTGCAAAGTGGTGAACAGTTGGGCGTACATGATGTCCACCGAGCTGCCTTGATCGACCAGTATGCGTCGCACATTGAAATTCTCCATGCAAGCTCTCACAGCAATGGAATGGTCGAGTTTGGGGCTTTTCCCGATAGTTCCTCCCTATAGAAGGCGAGTAAATGAGAGCCTTCTCAGAATTTATCCAGTGTGGCGTCCATGTCCGAGTTAGCTTCGATTAGTCGATCGAGTCTTTTTTTTATTGAACCAACCATGTTCTTGTTGAATCATCCTCCGGAGATGACCATGGCTGCGGGGAAAGATTCCCAAGGACTGTGGGAGGAGAAGTACAGGGGGACGTTCTCCATGTCCTGGTAGTGGAAATCTTTCATCCGCGAGATGCTCATGGCGACCGGAATGGCGTCGATGTCGGGGGACTTCTTCCCTTCTTTGACGTTTTTAGTTTCTGGTGCTTCTTCGTGAGCGCCCTCCTTCTTTTTGTATTGTTTGAGGTGCCCATCTTGAATCAGTATTTTGATTACATCCTTGAGATGAATGAAATCTTCGGTGTTATGCTCGTGACTTTTGTGGAACCTGCAATATTTACTCTTACCGGTTACCAGTTTGGACGGTGTTTATCAGGGGAAGTGCACCACGACCTACTTAAATTCAGAATTAGCGCATTCATATAGAGTACACTCCCTTGAGGTAGTCATAGGGGTGTAGTCGTGGAAACGACCAGCTGTCCCTTTGTAGTTCTTGGAGTCCCGGGACTTGTCTTCCCGTTTCTTTTCTCCCCGACAGGAAGTCGAGGGCTCGTCATTCCTCGAGGACTTGACACTTTCTCTATGCCTCGATTCCTGGGCATTGTTGGCTGCTTCCTTCTCCTCGTACTGGATGTACACCCGGGCCTTGAGGAGGAGGAAGTAGAGTGTGGCTAGTGTCTCAATGCCCACAGTTTTGGAAAAGTCACTATAGGGACGGAGCCTGCGCTCGAGGAGATATTTCGTCATGTTGTCGGTCGTTGAGACCTGGACTGCTTCCTTTTTGAAGCATTACATGTATGCCCATAGAGATTCGTTTTTTCCCTGGATGATTTCTTTGAGCGAAGCCTCCGGCTTCAGGTGTCGACTAGAGGCAGTGAAGTTCCTTGAAAATATCCTCCCGAGTTGCTTCCAGGAGGTGATGGATTCGTCCAGGAGACTCTTGTACCAAGACATTTCTCCCTTCTTGAGAGTGGTTGGGAACAATCGGCATTTGATGGCCCCTATGACTCCTCGGTAGTCGAGGAGAGCGTCAATGTTCTCGATGTACTCGTTGGGGTCCGTCGTTCTGTCGTAGCTTCCCAACGGAGTTAGCTTCTCCAGGCCGACAGGAGTGGGGCTTCTATAATTTCCCTTGATAGCGGGCCACGGGGCTCGTCGTCTTCACTATCTGCGGGGGACGGAGAAGGGGAGTGATAGTTTCTGCCCCGTCAATCATTGTGGTCTCGTTGGGGGGAGGGACTCCTTCGTTTCTGTCTTGGTTTGGGCGAAGGTAATCGAGCATGGTCAATTTGATGGTCGTCTTTCCTCTTCTTGGATGGAGGGGAGTCTTGGTATTTCGCAGGATGTGTTCGGTTGCGTTTCTTGAATAAAGAAATTTCGTGCTTCTCCTTTCTTAGTGTAGAGCCGCGCCTAAGCAGTGATATACTAGAGCAGTCTCGTCGTCGGGTTCTCCTAGGAGGAGACCTCGATCGCTTGTTCTCCCAGGCCCCTATCCTTTGGTTCTGTTGTAGGATGAGGGTGTTGGTCTTATTGATAGCAGTGAGTAACAATGCGATGGCCGGGTTGATGCTGAGAGGGATGGGAACTGGCTATAGGATTTCTAATAGTTCCTCAGTGGGATTCTTGGGATGTCTATCGTCTAAGAATTTGTTGTCGCTGCATCGGGAATCAGTTGAATCTAGAGACACAGTATGTCCGTCTTGGAAACCCAGGTTATCCTTGAGGTGAGGATGTTCCTGATTTCCATCGATTTTATGAGAAGGGGAAAGAACAGCCTTTCCGAGCAGATGGAGATCATCATGGTCGGCCATGTTTAGTGAAAGGAATCTTGAAAAGCTACTTTGATCTTTAAGTTTCCAGGAAAGAAAGATGGGGAGAGCAGTTTCCTATAGACAGCGCCACTGATCTTACCAGTTGATCAGAACCTGTAAGGTGGCCGGATGATGACCTGTAGTCGAGTTGTGATGTCGAGAAGGAAAAAAGGGGTTTGTGCCTGCAAGGCACTCCGACGATCAAGTAAGAGTGGGAACAAGGAGATACAAGCAAAGTGTTAAGGTATTGGTGGTGAATAGGGAATATTCAATACCTGCCCCTCACAAGTGTGAGGTTATATATAATGTCCCTGGCGCATGAACATTGGTTCCTGTTTTTGTGCCTGGATATGCAGGTCCACAAAATCAGGTAACTGTCAGGACTTGGTCAAACGGGGCAGATGTGCCCGTAACTAGTTGTTGGTTCCGAGGAGGAGGAAAGTTACGGGCTTCTCTCTGGGCGGTTCCTGGTTTCCTGCACGACTTGATGTCGAGAAGACTGAGAGGTGCTCGTTGATCACCTTAGGCCAGTTCCAGCTTGGGAGGGTAAAGGGTTAATATTTCCCGACAGAGAGTGGGGAATTTCGGGCCATGGACGTACGGGCAGTACCGAAAGAGAGGGCTAGATTGGGCCCATTCCAACTGTCGGGTCAGTCGAGAACAGTAAACTTTTCTGCCTAAGAACTAAGAATAATAATCTGCTCTAAATGAAAAATGGTGAAACACATGTAACTATCAAGCTTTTCCCCTATTATAGATTCCTCGCTTGATTCACGTAACTCCCTCGAGAAGAATCTAGAGTTGCCTGTTTCATGGGATGTCTGGTCTTGCAGAGAAAAAAATAGGAAAACATTTTCGTGGCTCTGACATGGGAGAGAAATACGGGCTTGCCTTATGAAGCATATGGTGGTGGCCACAGAAAGCGTGGCGGAGGCCACAACTTTAGGTTGTATGGTGAGGGACACATATGCTGTGGCGAGGGCCACATGCCAAAAATAGTTTTTTTTCTTCTTTTATTTACTTTATTCTTCTCATTTCTTACTAGTTTCTTGTTCTTTTGCGCATGAAAGCTTGCTGTTAGAAAATACCTGAAATGAAATAAATAATGGGATAACAAGACATAAACAAATAAAAAACAATATAAAGGTGCATGTGAATCAAGTCCAATATAAGATATAATTTCACGTTATCAAATTTCCTCACACTTAAACCATTTCTTGTCCTCAAGAAATCAACCAACACGGTAAAAGAAATGATTAAGCGCGATTTGAAACAGGGGCACAACACGACTCCTAATCATACATGGCTTCTAGGCTAATGTTAGATCGATGGGTACTAAATGTTCAATACCAAGGACACCGTAATGACACGATGTTCAGAGACTCCTTCTTTATGCAAACCAATTTGAATCATGCCATTATAGCTTAACCTATATCTCTCGTTTTTTTTCACTCCAAGCGCAATCACATTAAGCCTGTTATCCGTACACACACATGGTAGGGAAATTGGTTAGAGACTATGATCCTTTTCTCGGGCTTATGGTACATAAATTTGGTAACCCCTTTTTATTTAACCAATCGAAGGTGTAGGGGATCGTACTGTAGTCCTCCCTACCAAGTTCATCACCAGACACCTCTGAACCAACTGACGATGGGTTGTTTTATTATATATTTGTAGGTTCCACAACCATTGGATTAAGTGATCGGGTGAGGGTCACCTAACTTAATAACTACATTCCCTATTTTAAATTTATTATCGCAAATAATTTTTTAGAATTTTTGGGATCTTTCACTTATATTCATTGACTCCCTACGTAATTTGTGCTTAAGATGGTGCTGACTGCTAATATAAACTATTTAAGAGCTACAACATGAGCCTAAGGTCTCGGCATAATGGTTACCCAAATTGATATCACATAATGAGGGGGTTTAGGGTGTCATAACGATATCAATTTTATCGAAACTTTTCAGAGTCTCTCTAGTGCAACCTAAAGTGTAACAACCTATATACTTTCAGAGTGTGTGTCATGCATTAGAAAAGAAAATTTATGTTGGGAGGTTTAAATATTTTTTTAATTCATGGAAATTCAATAACAACTGAAAAAAAGGCATACAAACTTGACAGCACATGCAATGACTCGGCCAAATACTGAAAAAAATTCGAAAAACATGCAATAAACTAGAAAACAATAAATCAAAACAAGAAGCGATAAATAGAAAGAGGTAAATTTCCTCCCCCACACTTAAAACAAACATTATCCTCTATGTTTCAGTAAAAAGTGGGAAGAGGAATAAGAACCTGATTGATGCTCGCCTCGATAGATGTCTACATGCAATTGATAGGTGGCAAGCGATCAATATCTTTATTTTCTGCAAACTCAAACAAAACCAAAAATATTAAATTGAAACTCGTGGGTTGCCTCCCACGCAGCGCTTCTTTTAACGTCGGTAGCTCGACGACTCAAGAGTGTCAACATTCATGGTGATTCTCTCGAGAATGACTCCTCAATCAAATTTTTAATTATCTTTGGTTTCCATGGCCACTTATTAATCCATCTCACATATTCCTCACCTTTTCTTTTCTCTCTTCAGTGGGGTGGTTCATTCTTTTGAACTTATAGTAATGGTTCTAGATCTATCTTGAGTATCGGCTTTTCAAGTTTAGGCTTAGTTATTTCATCCACCACCTCAAAGGCTAACCTTCCCCTCTTAAAACTGTTGATTTCCCTAGTTTCATGGTCGTCAAATTTTCTCTTTTTATGCAGTACCTCAGGCAAAGGTACATTGGTGTGGAAATTTTTCAATACCTTCACATACATTTTGGATTGGGAATTTATCTTGGCTTCCACAAACCTTTACAAGAAATGAATTGGTGGGGTATAGGGAGGAGGAAGAACAATAGGTGTTTCCTTCTCTACCTCCTCGACAACCTTCCTTTCGGATAGCGTCAGTGTATTTTCTCAATCTCTACTCTTTTCTCACCAGAACTATTCTAAACCTCATTATTACTCTCTTCAACCTCATTATCACTCTCCTTAGGATTTTAGATTTGTTTTTGACTACTGGTTGTTACAACATCCACATCTCTCATGCGACGCCACAAAAACTTGATGCGTCTGCAAGTGCACGAAAATATCGAAGTAATATAAAAGATTATTGAATCCATATAGACCAATATCAAACTACTGTAATTTATTGTCTCTTTGTAAAATTAAGCCTAATGATTAATTGATTAAGGGGAAACTAAGACTAAAATAAATACTAAAATAATAATATTAAATAAATATAAAATAAAAGAGAGAGGCCGGAATGTGGATTCCGTGTATCTCAGGGAAGGGTCCTAGAGGTTTTTGTTCAAGCGAGGAGATTTGAGTCTCCAAGGCCATGTTGTTAGTCAAAAGGGACTCAACTGCATTTTTCAACTACCTAAGGATTTCATTATTATGTAGACTTTGTTTTCTAAACTCTTCATTTTGGACAGTTTGTATCTCTATATAGTACTCAATCATAGATTCTAGCCTACAGTGAGTCAGCATCGCATTGAAATCCTCCATTGATGTTCCGAGGTGTAAATTATGGTATTCTTGTGGTTCCTCAAAGATTGTTTCCGTCTCATTTTGTGTATCCACAAAGCGCCATCTCATCATGGTTTCTAGCCTAGCATAAGTTAGCATTATAGTGAGATCCTCTATTAATGTGTCGAGAGTGGAATTTAGGGATTCTTGCAACTCCTCAAAATATTGGGCGTGGTGATTGTAGAGGAAATTTGGTTGATGATAAGTTACTGTCGCATTATAATCCTCCATTAATGTTTCGAGATCAGATTTATGGGATTCTTGCGACTCCTCAATATGTTTGGATTGGTAGTAGAGGTAATTGGGGTAAGAGTGAGTTAGTGACACATTGAAATCCTCCATTAATATTTCGAGGTCGGATTTATGGGATTCTTGTGATTCCTCGAAATACTGAGTGGGAGTTGTAGAAAAAATTTGGGTGATATATAGTAATTAAGTTTAAAGTGCCTTAGTGTATATGGTGCAACAACGGAATAACAATATTGATTGTTGGTCCTGGCAACGATGCTAAAAACTTGATGTGTCTGCAAGTGCACAAAAATATCAAAGTAATATAAAAGACTGTCGAACCAACATAGACCAATATCAAACTAATGTAATCTATTGTCGCTTTGTAAATCTAAGGCTAATGATTAATTTATTAAGGGGAAACTAAGACTAAAATAATATTAAAAAAATATAAAATAAAAGAGAGAGGCCGAAATGTGGATTCCGTGTATCTCAGGAACTCTGTAACTTGTTGTCTTACACTGACGTTAGAAAAGTGTTTAGTAGAAAATATCAATTTAAAGACAATATCTCACACTGTCGTGGTTTTGAATAAAGTCACGCTCCTTAACCGTAGAATTTTTCTCTCGCTCGCCCACTTGCATAAAGGAACGTGTTTTGAAGACTGAACAATTTATAATTAATCCTAAAACGCTCTCGCTATGTTTAGAATTAATGCCTAATTTCTACTATTTGGTTCAACCCTCACGCTCTTGCAATGCCGACTCGAACCTTAGTTAGTTTCCCACTCTCGTGGTAAAATCATGTTAAGTAAGCTCTCATTCTCGTGAAAAGGCTATTTAAATTAAGTTTAAAAACAAAGACCAAAACATAATTTTCAAATAAATATTTAAGCTAACTTCATTACCGAGTCCCGTCGGAGACGGCAGTCCTCGCGTACCAGACTCAAGACAGTTTAGATAAATATTGAATTAAGTAAAAACGAATTAAACATAAAAAATGAAATTAAAAATAATATGGTAATTAAATTTGAAAAACGAAATAATATAAATAATAAATTTGATAAAGAGAAACCTGTAAAAGAATTTGAAATAAAAGAAACTGGAATTATCTTCATAATATGCCGGAACACTTGACAATCATATACATAATTGAAATAAAAGAAAACAACACCTAAAACTAATGGTGTGGTAGTTCCTTGACGTGAGAAACTACCACATTTACATGGTAAATTTTTCTAAGAACTAAGAATAATAATCTGCTCTGAACGAAAAATGGTGGAACCCATGTAACTGTCAAGCTTTTTCCCTTTTATAGATTCCTCGCTTAATTCATGTAACTCCCTCGAGAAGAATCCGGAATGGCCTGTTTCATGGGATGCCTAGTCTTGGAGAGTGAAAAAAAAAGGAAAACATTTCCGTGGCTCTAATGTGGGAGAGAAATGTGGCCTTGCCTTATGAAGCCTGTGGTGGTGGCCACAGAAAGCGTGGAGAGGGCCACAACTTTAGATTGTGTGGCAAGGGTCACATGCAAAAAGTATATTTTTCTTCTTTTATTTACTTTATTCTTCTCATTTCTTTCCAGTTTCTTGTTCTTTTGCGCATGGAAGCTTTCTGTTAGAAAATACCTAAAGTAAAATAAATATCGGCATAACAAGACATAAACGATATAATTTCATATTATCTGAGATGCCCGACCTGGATCCAGAGATATCTTGTCATCATCTGACAGTATATCCTAACCTTAAGGTAGTTGCCCATCGTAGGCGCCGGAAGTCCCCGGAGAAAACAGAGGTTGTCGAGCCCGTTGTGAAAGACCTCTTAGAGGCACATTTTATAAGTGAAGCCCAATACATAACTTGGTTACCAAATGTAGTTCTTGTTAATAAATCTAATAGAAAATGGCGCATGTATATTGATTATACCGATCTCAATAGGGCTAGTCCTAAAGATGCATAACCTCTGCCCAATATAGACAAATTAGTATATAATTCTGCAGGTTTCAAATTACTATCATTCATGGACACATATTCTTGATACAACAAGATCCCCATGAAAAAGGCGGATGAAAAGTACACGGCCTTCATGACCGAGTCAGGTAACTATTACTACAACGTAATACCTTTCAGTAAGAAGAACGTCGGTGCAACATGCCAATGGATGATGAACAAGGTCTTCTGAGCAGAAATTAGAGACATGCTCGAAGTCTACATGGACGACATGATTTTAAAATACGAAGAGGAAACCGACCACACTCTCCACTTAAATAAGGTCTTCAACAAAGCAAGGAAATGCATAATGCGATTCAACCCAGAAAAATGCACCTTCGGTGTACGGGCCGACAAGTTTCTCGGTTTCTACCTAACACAATGAGGAATTGAAGTTAACCCCAACAAATTTCGGGAATTTTCATAAATTTCCAATACCGAACTCAAAAGAAATCAATCCAAATCCTTAACAGAATGCTCACTTCGTAATCCCGCTTCATGGCAAAATCTTCCCATCACGCACTTCCCCTTTTTAAGCTTCTTTGCAAAGAGGCAACCTTCGAGTGGACCGAGGAGTGTGAACGCACCCTCCTCCACCTCAAACATGCACTATCCCAGCCACCAATCCTTTCATGACCAGATAAGGAAGAAATTATCTATCTCTATCTGGCTGTAGCATCTGAAGTCGTAAGTGTTGCCCTCATTCAAGAAACCCCCGAGTGCAGAAACCCATTTATTTCATGAGCAAGGCCTTGCAAGGCCCTGAAGTAAGATACCAACATATCGAAAAAGTAGCCTTAGCGCTCATTAATGTGGCAAGGAGGCTGAGACACTATTTATAGGCACACACTATTGGGGTCCAAACAGAACAACCAATAAAGCAATTACTCAGTCGACCAGACATGGCGGGCAGAATGCTCAAATGCTCGTTAGAACTCTCTGAGTTTGACATCAAATACGAGAGCAGGAAAGCCCTCAAAGCCCAATTACTAGCCGACTTCATGGCAAAGATGGCCTCGCCAACCTCCCTGACGAGCGGGGCATGCAAATGGACCATTTTCGTCGATGGAGCTTTCATCTCCACGGGAAGCCGAGCAAGCATCATATTGGAAAACAAGGAAGGAATCTTGATCGAGGTCTCCCTCACATTATCTTTCCAGAACTCAAACAACCATGCCGAGTACGAAGCATTTCTAACAGGATTACGCCTGGCCAAAGATTTGGGGGCCAAAGAAGTAAAAATCTTCACAGATTCCCAGCTCGTTGCATCTCAAGTATAAGGAGAATATCAAGTCAAAAACAACCATCTCTCCAAATATTGGAATCTAGTCCAGGAAAGAATGAAGAAATTCAAGTTTGTAGACGTACAACACGTTCCCCACAAACATAAAACTCGGGTAGATATCTTGTCAAAACAAGCAAGCATAAAGAAGAAGGGAGGTAACAAATCAGTAATACAAGAAATACTTCCTCGACCGAGCATTGAAAAACCCTCCTCAGTTCTAGACATGTGTTCCATTGGTGATAGCAACTGCTGGATAACCCCGAAATATAACTACCTCGTGAATGGGGAGCTATCAACCGATCAGAAGGAGGCCAACGTAGTTAAGTGAAGAGCCTACTCCTGCATTCTAGTCGAAGGCAGATTATACAGAAGGGGATTTTCCATCCCCTCCTCAAATGTTTCGAAGAAAGAAAAGTAGCCCACATCCTGCGTGAAATCCACGAAGGAATCAACAGCCAAAACTTGGGTGGAAGATCCCTTGTCAGAAAAGCATTACGGGCAGAATACTACTAGCCTACCATGTAAAATAACACCAAAGAGCATGTAAAGAAGTGTGAGAAATGCCAACACCACGGGGACATACACTTAGCACCTCAAGCGAGCTCAAGTCTCTCTCTCCCCCCTGGCCCTTCGCATGGTGGGGCCTGGACATCCTCAGATCATTCATGGTGGGATCAAACCAAAATAAGTACTTAATAGTAGTCGTGGATTAATTCACAAAATGGATAAAAGTAGAAGCACTTGCCAGAAACACTGCACAAAACATCCTCTGTTCCTATAAAAGAAACATTATTGATTGGTTCGTCATTCCTCAAGCAATCATCACCGACAATGGTACACAGTTCACAGACAAAACTTTCCAGGAATTCATCGCCAAATTAGGCACCATCCAAATTTTGTCGAGCATTCATAAACAAATGCGCAAGACGAGTCAGTAAACATGGTGATCCTACGAGGCCTCAAACAAAGTTTAGACGAAACCAAAAAGATATGGGTCGAGGAGCTGCATAGTGTGCTCTAGGTCTATCGAACAATAACTCACTCATCCACTGAGGAAACTTCTTTCCGACTAGCATATAGAACTGAGGCTGCCATCCCTGTCAAAATCAGAGAGCCCTCAAGACTGACTAAATTCCCTCTTGACAAAGATATGAACAACGTAGCATTAAGGGAGGAGTTCGACCTTGTCGAGGAAATCTGAACAGGAGATGCTTTACGAGAAGCCTCTCTCAAATAAAAAATTGCCATACGATATGAGGCCAAATTCATACAGCATGAATTCGAAATCGGAATCCTGGTCCTAAAGAAAAAACCACAAGGAGTCTCGTGAAGGCAAGCTCTCGGAAAACTGGGAAGGCTCTTATCGCGTCCATGCAAAGACGGTGAGCGAGGCCTACTACTTAGAAAACTTACACGGGGAAAAACTTGCTCGACCTTAGAACATTGAAAAACTAAATCAATATTACAATTAAGACACTGATACAGTCGGCGTGCTTTGTCGAAATGACGAACACAATTTTCCCGACCACATGTACATGCCCAAGTATAAGCATATCACCTCAAATAAAACAAAGAGGCAAGTTTCCAATCTTGTAAAAAGCAGATTCTTGGCCCGATGGGGAAAACTAAAGCGAGCTCTACTGTCGTTGTACCATAATAGCATAACACCTAGCTAGCAATGGGAAGCTCATGCCGATGAGCTCAAGCCTCAAACGAGATCTGAGTTCCGACCCATGCCCGAAAATTACCCGAGTCGTTCGACCAGTCTCCCCACACTGACGAACCTCAATACTAACGAGAAAACCCCCCTGTTGTACCCCAAAATTTTCCCTCTCATTTCACTCAAGATATGCCTCTAGAGGTCCTCAATTGCTCAAGGATGACTAAGGATTGATCAGACAAATCCTCCTCTTAAGACAACAAGATTCAAACTAGGGTTTCACTCCTTATCAAGATGGTTGAAGTATAAAGGTCCCAAATTCTTTCCAGTATCCCAATATGTCCTCAATATCATCCATGTCAAGTTTCATGCCTTGCACAAGAAGTTTGCTCAGTCAATTGCCCAAATGCCTGAAAATCAACTATACTAGGTCAAAAGTCAACTGTGGTCCATATACAGTCAAACTTCAAGATTTTTGGTCAACATCAACATTTTGAAGAGATATCCATCATTTGATCAAGGGTTGATCATGATTCCACAAGGAATGCTCCAAATTCATCAAAACCCAAAGGTTACTAAATTAGGGTTTCTCAGGAAAAGTCAACCAAACTTTGGCAGGCATAACTGTCTCATACTTTATCAGAAATTTCCCATCCAAGGCTCATTTTGAAGAGGATTCAATTCCCTACAACTCATCTTCATCCCTCAAGTTCAAGAAATGCATTCATGAAAAGATATAAATTCAGACATTATAGGTCATTTCAAAAAGTCAACAAAAACACCTTTTGGGTCAAAGCTTCTTACATGAACATGAAAGATACAATTGAGATTAAAACAAAAAGTATGTTGAGAGAACATCCTAAACTTTCTAAAAAGTCCAAGAACACCCTCTTAGGGTTAAAATTGAGGGAGATATGTATTGTCAAAGTTGACCAATGTTTGGAAATGTGCATGAAGTCAACATTGATCAAAATGACTTTTTTTCTAAATGAGCCCATGTTTTCTTGTTTGAAACTTGTTCCTAAGATGGCCCATGACCCCTGATCTTATCCACCTATTATTTTATTATTTTTATTATTTATTTTGATTTTTTATTCATTTAAAGCAAAATAAATCAATTTAAATAGTAGAATAATCAAATAAAATCAAAGATTTGATTTTATGAGCATATTATGAGTCCATGGACAGCTAGCAAATCAAAAAATATGTGCAAGAGCCAATTGATTGCAAAAGATCTTAGTTTGGCCTGTTTTAGAAACAAATCATACAAGATAAAGAATGAAATCAAATCTCCATAATTGCAAAGATATGATTAGTTTTTATTGACCTAATTCATTCCAATATAAGGACATAACATTCTCAAGGCAAAAAAAGAGGATTAGGGTCGTGAAAGAAGGAGGACAAGTCTCAATTTTTTGTCAAAAAAGTGTAGGCGGTTTCGATTCTATAGGCCATTTCAAGCAATTCCAAGGCCAACAATTTGTTCCTGGACATCTTCTAAAGCCATTCCAATCATCCTCAAGTCTTAAAACCTTCCGAAATCACGCCTCACAGTTCCACGGTTTGCATCTTTTTTCAAGATTCGTTTTCAATGATTTATCCATCATAAACATGTTTTGATCATATATCCATGCTTGCTATCATATTTTCAATGTTTTTGATTGGTTTGATTGAAGTTTAAGTGCAGGAATGGCACGATGCCATTGTTAGGGTTTTGAGGTCCCAAATTGGGAATTCTATATAAAGGCAAAATTGGACAAAATTAGGGGTACTATCATGCTCAGGAGATGATTTGCAATTGATTCATGCCTTTGGTTTGAATTTAGTCTGCTTGTGTTGCATTTTTGAGTTTTGCAGGTTTTTAGTTACGAACAAAATTCGTCACTACAACCTATAGTGACGGAAAAATGTTGTAGGTAAAAGTTCCCCATCTAAAACGACGGACCTCTGAAGAAGGTGATGGCGTAGTGCTCACTGATTTTTCCATTCAAACCATTGGGAACCCACAACGCGCGTTTTTGACATGTGGCCATAGATCTTTATTTGCCTTATATTTATTTTGTATTATTTTATTAACAATTAACACGCTTGGTTCAGTTGGCAAGGCAGGGTATGATAAGGCTTTAGTCCAAAAGGGGGTGGGCTCGATCCAGCCCTTTTGCAAAGTTAATTTTCACTAATTTGTGTCTTCAGATCCAATGCTCCAGGTCCCTGCACGTTCCTCATGCACTTCCATCACCATACCACAAGATCTCATCATACCCAGATCTAACACTCAACACATGCAGACCATGGTGAACCTTCAAACGTGGCCAGCACTGGATCCAAACGCCTGATTGAGCCAAAGGATTTGGGCTCAATGAAATTCAGGCGTCACACCTCCCATTCAGCTTTCATCACAGGCCCAAGTTCTTATTCTCTTTTCTTTATTTCTTTTTTAATTATTTATTAATTACTTCTTTTACAAAAATAACACAAAAAATCATTTTTTCATTAAATAAAAAAATCACAAAAAACATCAAAAATCATTTTTTTTTTCATAAAAATATTATATTTCCTTAATTAATTACTTTAATTAAAATTAGGGCAATTTAATTATTTTCATAATTAAAATAATTAGAAATTAGGATTTAATTTGTACATAACCTAATTAATTTTTTCTCAAAAATAAGCTAAATCTTTTTCAATTACATATCTTAGTGTGATCGGTGGATCTGGAACTGACTGTTTAACGCTGGTTCGCGAAATGTCGCGGAAGCAAGAGTCGCCACCGTCTTTTATTTTCTCCAAATGGAAAGGACAAAAGCACAGAAAAATTCCTTATAGAGATTGCTCTCGGTTCGGGAGGTAGATTATAGAAAGGGAAGGTGTTAGAACCCTTTCTATCCATGGTTATCCATGGGCTCTTAGATACTTGCTCACTTGTGTTTTCAAAAATGGTTTGTTTGCTTTTCAACTGTGGGTTTTTAAAAGTTTCTTTGAAAATTCCAGTTCGACTCTTGTATCGGTCCTCAAGAGTGTTTGAAAAATTGCTTTCGAAAGCTTTTTGAAAATGTGTCGGTGTGAAAAGTATTTTGAATTTTGTTTTGAATTTAGAGCAAGTATCTACGAGAACCTACCTACCCTAAGGAATTCGTCTGTGTAAATGTCCTTTAAAGTAGTGCCATCCCACCATTGAGAGGTAGGTAGCACCACCGTTGGAGGTGTTCGGGTCAATTCGAGGTTCGGGACATGGTGATCACCAGAGCAATGGGAAGACACCTTAGAAGCTACCCTCATGCCAGGTTCCCGGATCATGAGGACTTACTAAGACATCCTCTACTCGACGATCACCTTTCGAGGCAAGGCAACAGTGAGGCGTACCCTAGGGGTGGTGTGTGCGATTCGTGTGTCGTTTTCAGATATTTTGTCTTGTTCATGTCATGGGTGTTCTACGCTTATTTTTATTTTTGTCCATACATTCTTTCATGCTTTGATTTAACAGTTAAAAATATTGCGAGAAAAGTAAATTCTAAGCTTATTACAAAAGGCGCGGGTCCACATCGCCAAAATTAACCAGGACCCAATTTGACAGGAAAATAAAGAAAGTAAAAGAAGATAAGGAATTAAAAATGCGAGAAATTAATTACAAGGCTTCGGGAGAGATCAATAAATATTTAAACGGAATAAAATAAAAATGCGAATTAATAAGAAATTAAGAACGAAGGCGTTGGACCCTTTTGCAAAAATTAAATTAATGATGGAGTTAATTAATTAAAAAAAGAAAGAACTTGTTTTTTGGTATTTTTTAGTATTTTAGGATTTAAATGAAAAGAGAGAGTTAATTAAAATTAAAATAAGATGCTAACCCTAATTCTAATTATTTTTAATTTATTAAGAAAAATATTGAAGTTTTTAACCTAAAATTAACCCTAATTTTTATATACAAAATTTAATTATAAAAAATAAATACTTAACTATTTAATTATTTATGAAAGAAAAGAAAAAAAGATGAAAATTAAATAAACCCTAGTTCTATATTTTTAGGTTTTTTATAAAAGAATTTAAAATTAAAACTTAATTTAAAACTAAATTTAGTTACATGCAAATTTATTCTTGAAAATATCAAAATAAAATATTTATTATATTTTTTATCTTTTCTGATTTTTTTGTGTTTTATGCTTTTTATGAAAATAATTAATTAAATAAACAAATACAATTAAAAGAAAATAGAATTAATAAATAAAAATATAGCAAACCTAGGGGGGTTGTAGTCCCCAACATGGAGGTATAGCCCAAGCAATTCAGGCCCAAACAAGCCTGACTTCGTTGACTTTTCCGGACATGTGTATGTGCGCTGACCATGGTGCCTTGTGTTCCTTAGATCTGAGCCTTTGATTTGATATCCTTGGACGCGTGGATGGCTTGATGGAGAAGGTGTATGGTGAACCACAATACTGAGCCTGCATATGAATTGTAATTGAAAAATAACATGGGAATATTGAAGACCTGGGGCTCGAACCCAGGTCATAACTGTTACCAGCACTAACGCTTGCCACTGGATCAACTCACACGCGTGTTAACATATAATAGCAAACAAATAATATAAAAGAAAACCAAGGTGTTAGTGGACTTTGCGCGCGAAATTTAAACAAGCCAATCGCTCCCTGCCACCTAGTTATCTTCTTCTTCGTTCCTGAAAATATAAAAACAATGGCCACGGTTTTGCAAACGTTCTTTTAGGCCATTTTCCAGAAAATAGCGAATAGGCCTAGGACGCTCATAAATTGAGCGCGATGATGGATTCCTGATCGTCCCAGCCTGCTAGTTCTAATGGTGATACTCAGAGGTTTCAATTTTTCCATATCACGAAACGCCCAATTTCAAGCTTCATGAACCCTAATCTACATCAATGGCATAATTGCATATAGTACACGAAAACACAATTAAGATAAACGGTTAGCTTCAGAACCCCTTAATTAGCATGAATCCATTAACAATATGCAATAAAAATGCCTAAATCTTGAAATACGATTATGCAAAAAAGTAAGAAAAGTGGGACTTCTGTACAGCGTTTCAAGGGCTTAGGGACCGTGTTCTTGATTCAGGCACGTTGCTTGACGTCCCAGGAATGCAATGGAAGGGGTTTTGTGGCTTGAAACGTCCCGCAAACAAGTTTTCAGAATTGGAGTTTTCTTGAAAAAAATGCAAGTTTGTTTATGCTCTTCTGCGCAGCTTAGTGGTCCAAGGCATTAGGTTTTCGTTCAGGCTTATGTATAGAATAGATTAGGTTAAGAATATTGATCCAAATCTTTGAATTAATGGTTTTTGAGATTTGATTTTCAAGCATTATTTTCCAAATATTTTCCATGTGCTTTTGCTCTCAATCATATCAATTCTCTCCAAATCTTTCCCTATTTGAATATGCACGAATTATTGAGTAGATTTTATGCAAAAAAGGATTGAAAAAGTTAGGTTAAATATTTTCCATGTATTTAATTTGATTTAAATGAATTATTATAAATAAAAATTCAAATAAATAAATAAAAAATGAAGAAATACTTCCCTTTGGGCCAAGTGGTCGTGCACATGCCATGGATGATGAATTATGGAAGAAAAATGGGCCCATTAGCAATTTTAGGTCATTTGAATCAATGTTGACTTTTCAAAATATCCAAAAATTTCCCAACTTCCACAAGGCATAACTTGCTCAATTTTTAAGCTTTTCTCATGTTCTTGGACATTTTGGAAAGGTCTTTGAGTCCTCTAACCCATTCCTTTGGTCCCATGTCATTTTGATTTACCAATCTCAAGTTATGGCCTTTGACTTAAAGTCCCTTTTTGTTGACTTTTGAAAATGACCTATAATGTTGAAATTGATAACTTTTTGTGAGAGCATTTCTTGGACTTGAAGTATGAAGATGAGTTGTAGGAAATGTCTTTCTCTTCAAAATGAGCTTTGGATGGAATTTTTCTGATAATCCATGTGAAAGTTATGCCTTGGTCAATTTGCAGTTGACTTTTTCAACTGTCCAAATAAGGAAACTTTTGCATTTTGATGATTTTTGAGCCAAAATTTGAGAATCATGATCAAGCATTGATCAAATGATGTTTGTGGATTCAAAATGAGATGTTGATCAAAAATTTGACCTTTTGACTGTCAAATGACCATTTTGCCCCTACAGTTGACTGTAGTGCAATTAGGGTTTTAACTGTGCAATTTTGAGCTGAAAGCCTTGAAACTTGATGTGAGGATGCTTGACCATATTTGTGGGCATATGGGACTTGATTGGACCTTTGGAAACTTCATTTTCTTGATCAGAACACAAACCCTAATTTTGACTGTATAGGAGACCTTTGCACTGTGCAACCCTTGGGGAACTTTTGAAGCTTTGCTTGGCATTTTCTTGAAGAATATGGGAGGGCAAATTTTGGGGTACAACACTTAGGTTTTCTAATTATTCTCGCATTTAATTCGCGCGCGCATTTTTTAATTTCCTTTTTTATTATTATTGCAACTGCTTCGAGTTTGTAATAATAATTAGGGTTTAAATTTCCGCATTTTATTTTCAGTCAAAATAACTATGTATCTGCGAAAGCCTTGTAATAGGTAGGACTTTAACTTTCCCGCATTTTAATTTCCGCAAACTATAAACTGTCTAGATGTATGGATAATAGGCTTGCATGCAAAAGAAAAATAAAATGAAAACAATAGATCACTTTAATTGTGAAAAGATTAAATAGCTGAAATCAAACAGATGCACATGCTCACTCTTAGGGTCTGCCTGACTGGTTGCCTCGGAAATAATGGTCGTGTCCCTCGAACGTAGGGATACCTTAGCAATGACCCGCAATTCAAAGTCGTCATAAAGATCATAGTCCCTACTTGTCCCTCGAGTTGCCTACGAATTGATATTATGACGATAGTCCCTTCGAAATGCTAAGGTATCCTTACATGTTTCCTTTAGAGACCATTTCGTCCCTTCGAACATCCCTTTAAAAATCCAATGACGGTGCTACCTATTCCTTAATAATAGGATAGCGCTATCTAAAGGAAAACGAATAGACTTTTTTTAGAGTAGGTAGATTAGCTCCTAGATACTTGCTCAAACAAAACTTTTCACACCAACACTTTCCAAACAAAGTTTTCAAAAACAACTTTGTAACACTCTTGAGGACATAAACAAAGGTTAAAACGAAGTAAAACAAAACTTTTCAAAGCAAACACACACAAGCAGTTTTCAAAATGAGCAAGTACCTAAGAGCCCGTGGAAAACCACGGATAGAAAGGGTGCTAACACCTTCCCTTTCTATAATCTACCCCCCGTACTCAGAAACATCTCGAAAAAGGTTTTTTCTGTTCTTTTTCCTTTTCCTTTGTTGGATGAAATAAAAGTCGGTGGCGACTCTTGCTTACCGCGACATTTTGCGAACAAAAAATGCAAACCAGTATTAACAATCAGTTCTCCCACCGTATCACAGAACTGGCGACTCTGCTGGGGAATAAAATATTAAGTGGGTTAAACCTTAGGATCTAGTTCATATTTAATTACTTTCTCTTGATTTTCTTGCTTGCTTTATATTTATGGGAACTGTTTGGGTTATTCGATCCTACACCCGGATCGGGAAACACCTTTTAGGTAAGTAGCAATAAACTTTGAGGGAGTTGTGTTGGGGTATACCGACACGGTTGAAGTAGTAGCTACATTGATGTAGCACTTTGGTTGGTACCCGTAACCGTTGAGTCAATCAGGGAGATTTACAGGGCCGTGGCGTGGTGTCATAAAGCATCAACTGACCTTAGAACCTTTAATTACACAACTTGGCCAGTAGGACGTAGCGAGATGGTCGACTTTGGTGTATTCCCAAGGTCGACAGATACTCGATACTACACTCATTGAGGTTTGACTTTTGAGTTTTGTTTGATTACGAGCCAGTCGTCGATTGAACAAGGCTTGAGGGAAAGATCGGTGATATTGAGATCCCTTTAGAACCTAGTTACATATTTATAGGACAGGTTGAACCAATCCAACTTCAAGAGGGTATGACTTTAAAACCCATGCAAGCCTAAACCTAAGGTTGTTTGCGTGACTTGTGTGCTTTCAACTTGAACTACTTGCAGAGTTTTATTACCTGACAACATGAGTTCCTTGCAGGGTTTTTTTACAGTTATTATCCAATAACTTGGATTTCTTGCAGGGTTTACTTGCTTACATCACTTTGCACCTTTGCTTAAAAGCATAGCATACACATCATAACATCATGCCTTAACATTTCCTTAACCATTTCAAGGATCTCGAGGGCCTGTGATGCAGGTTATGATAAATCAGACGTCTAGCAAGGGGCAAGGGGATTTATTTTCCTCTAGCCAATGTCGTCAGAAGATCAAAACTCAACAACTTAAGTCGGGGGCTATGACCCACTTGATATGGTGAGCTTGACTCTCGTAGAAGGACTCTCAATGATACAAAGTTTTTCAATCAAAGCTGCAAAATTTAACTTCTGACATTTTCTTGTTTATCCGGCGAGATCTTTGAAAACATTGCATACATATATAATACATATCATTGCATAAGCAGGTTTCAAATCAGGTCTCTTATGTTCTCGCTGTTAATTTCAGCAATGGCTCTCCAACAAGACAACTGAGATCTCCAAGCTCAAGATGCCCATTTCAAGGAATTTCTCTTGAATCTATCCAAGGGGCAAGAAGACCTGAAAATACTCTTCGCAGGGAATCTGACCAAGGAACACCCTGACAGCAACAAGGATGAACAATTGGAACAACTGCAAGTTGAGGTAGAAGCAATGAGAATCTAGATGCTGGGGAAGATGGCTCTTATCCAAAACTTAGCTCGAGGACAAGAAGGGCTAAGAGCCTTCCTCAACAAGCTTCACCAAGATGGATGCAGATCCGTGAAACAAACAGTTAAAATTGTGGATCAAGGCATTAATCAGCCACCAGTGAGAGAAGAGGTTGGTTTGGTCAGTGTTGTACCCCAAAATTTGCCCTCCCATATTTTTCAAGATTTGGCAAGATCAATCTCCAGATGGTTCAAAATCTCTCCAGGGTTGCACAGTCCAATTGCCTCCTAACACAGTCAAAATTAGGGTTTTGGTTCTTGCAAAGAAATTGAGGTTTTCAAGGGTCCAATAAAGTCCCATATGCCTACATACATTGTCAAGCACCTACATGACAAGTTTCAAGGCTCACAGCACCAATTAGAAGATGATTGAACACTAGAGTGCCCAGAAATTTACGCTCACATAGTAGCAGTGTGATGATGGAATGGGCTTACAGATGCCATTTAGAGATTGGTGAATAGGATGGTGGGCTTATAGATGCCATCTGGGTGTTGATCGCATAAGAGATTCCTTAGCGAGAACCTGCATACCTGCGAAAGAAAAATGAGTACCTGACATGTTGCATGAGTTGGTTTTCAGATGCTTGGTATAGATGTATCCTGACTGGTTACATGAGCTGAGTCTGGAGCTTCACTAGATGAATGAACCAGGGGTGGTTACTACCTCAGCATGAACAGTGAGAGAACCTTGGGTGACTTTAACTTCAACAACGCTCGTTGAGAAAAATCTTGGTGGGAATTACCGTCTTCGCAGTATCGGGAAGAGAACCAATAGGCGATTATAATCTGAAAGGGAGTTACATCTCACGCACCGTCGGGGAGAGGACCATAGGAAATCATAACCTGAAAGGGAATTACATCTCACGCACCGTCGGGGAGAGGACCAAAGGAAATTATAACCTGAAAGGGAATTACATCTCACGCACCGTCGGGGAGAGGACCAAAGGAAGTTATAACCTGAAAGGGAATTACATCTCACGCACCGTCGGGGAGAGGACCATAGGAAATTATAACCTAAAAGGGAATTACATCTCACGCACCGTCGGGGAGAGGACCATAGGAAATTATAACCTAAAAGGGAATTACATCTCACGCACCGTCGGGGAGAGGACCATAGGAAATTATAACCTAAAAGGGAATTACATCTCACGCACCGTCGGGGAGAGGACCATAGGAAATTATAACCTGAAAGGGAATTACATCTCACGCACCGTCGGGGAGAGGACCAAGGGAAATTATAACCTAAAAGGGAATTACATCTCACGCACCGTCGGGGAGAGGACCATAGGAAATTATAACCTAAAAGGGAATTATCACCTCACGCACCATCGGAGAGGGATCCATAGGAAATTATAATCTCAAAAGGAATTATCACCTCACGCACCGTCGGGGAGGGAACCATAGGAAATTATAATCTCAAAACTTCTACTGAGTCTTCATCAAAAAAATCTGTTGGGAGTCGATTTAGCTGGACTAGAGAAGGCCTTGGACTGGATAAGAAATCTTTGGAGTCGATTTAACTGAACCGGTCTAGGTCTTGAAAGATGATTGAGAACTTAACTGAATCTTTCCTGAAAAGTAAAGGTCAGTCATATGCCATGCATGATATGACTCAAGCAATGATGTTCTCAATATAAATGAGATTTGTATGATATGACGCGTCTATGCATGCTATAATGATGTATGTGGTGTTTATGTATGCTTTCGTCTAGGAAAGTAAATCCTTGACGGGTGCCGGGAAGTCACTCCTGGGCTGATATTGAAGAATAAGCTTTCGCTTCCGCTGGGGATGATAACTGCAAGAATACCGGTAGGAGAAGATGACTCCGTTGAGGAATAAACTTGGCAAATGAAAGATTCTGCGGGGGGAAAAGTACTCTAGCGACCATGCTGGGGAGTGATACTCTGTGGGGAGAGAGATACTCTGCTGAATTGTTAATAATAATTTGCTGGGGATATCTTTGTTGTGCTGGAAGTGTTGATAGACTTTGCTGGGGATAAGAGAATTTCGTCGAGGACGCTCTTTCCATGGCTTTTGGCTGAGGATAACCCAGTTATATCCTGTTAAGGAAATAACTCTTTAAATAAAGCCGGACGACGCGTTCGTGCTCTGCGAGGATAAGCTTCCAGAATTTACTGGGGATAAGCTTACTGCTTGGGGAGATGAATTCCAACTTTCCTGGGGAACTAGATTGGACTCTCCTGGGGAAGTTTTGAACTGCGGGGGAAGTGATTCCTTTGAATGTTTGATGTACCACCGGGGAACAATCTTTAGACCAAGACTGCCGGGGATGCTTGTTAAGAATATGGGTATATATGCTGCTGGGGAAGTATCGAGATCTACTGGAGGATACTCAACTTCCTTGAGATTTGATAACTCTGCTTGGAGAAGAATGCACTGACTGCTGACTTACTCTCTGGGGAATTAAGATATACTGGTCATGTTCTTTAGCTGAACCTACCTTGGTACCTTGGAAGACAGAACAATTAGATCGCTTAGACAACTCTTTATTGCCCCTGTTTCTGATGTTACCTGTAATTAATCCTTTGTTTCGTGTGCAAATATTTATGAGTTAGCAAGTTATTCTCAATGCATATATCACAAATTGAACCTTGGACGTTCTTCGCAAAACAAAACAGAAAAAGAAAAACATTTAGCACGTTTAACTGAAAAGTATATTTGTATTGATTTTGAATGGCCTGAAAAATAGGCGTTTTGTGTACAAGAGGCTGACGTCCTAGTAAGAGAACGCCGCCGATCAAGAGAGTTTATACAAATTTTGTACAAAAGAAAATAAAACAGCTGTGTGAAATGAATGATCCCACTGGGTTTCAACTCTGCTATTGCCTTTATAACTCTGAGCGTCTCATCACTTGACGACCTTGGTTGAAGGTGAAGCTGTCTGATCAATGCCGTCTGAACTTGATGTAGATACCGGATTCTGGATGCAAAGTGATCCAATGAGACATAGTATTACGCTTATATCCCTAATTTTTGCCTGGACCGCCCTTTCGGGTTTTCAGTCCACCGGGATACCCATTTTTGCCCAAGCCGCCTTTTCAGGTTTTCGACTTGCCGGGTGTACAGATTTTTTCATTTCATCCCTTCATTTTACCCGAACCCTTTTGGTTCGACGGGAAGCCCTAATTTTTGCCTAGGCATGTCAGCCTAGCGGGTCTTTTTTCATGCGTAGTATCTTTTTACTATGTCTGCATTGGCGGGGTGAGGAAGGTCGTCACCATCCATGTTGGTCAATATCATTGCTCCTCCTGAGAACACATGTTTGACCATAAATGGCCCTTCGTATGTAGGGGTCCATTTGCCCCTTGGATCACTCTGAGGAAGGATGATTCGCTTGATTACCAGATCCCCAACTTGATATTCCTGTGGTCTGACCTTTTTGTTAAATGCCCTGATCATCCGTTTCTGATACGTCTGACCATGGCAGATAGCAGCAAGTCTCTTTTCATCAATGAGGTTGAGCTGATCAAGTCGTGTCTGGATCCAATCATCCTCGTTCAGATTTGCATCCTTCATTATCCGGAGAGAGGGTATTTGCACTTCGATCGGTAAGACTGCCTCCATACCATAAACCAGAGAGAAAGGAGTTGCCCCGGTTGACGTCCTAGCTGAGGTACGGTACCCATGTAGAGCGAACGGTAACATCTCGTGCCAATCCTTATAAGTCACTGTCATCTTCTGCACGATTTTCTTGATGTTCTTATTTGCTGCTTCTACAGCCCCATTCATCTTCGGTCTGTAAGGAGAAGAATTGTGGTGCTGTATCTTGAACTGTTCGTAGAGCTCATCGATCATCTTGTTATTCAGATTGGTACCGTTGTCTGTAATAATTCTCTCGGGGACGCCGTACCGACAGATCAGGTTGTGCCGAATGAACCGTGCCACAACAGTCTTGGTTACCGTAGCATAGGATGCTGCCTCGACCCACTTGGTAAAATAATCAATCGCCACTAGGATGAAGCGATGTCCATTAGATGCCGTAGGTTTAATCTCGCCGATCATGTCTATGCCCCACATTGCAAACGGCCAAGGCGCAGTCAGAACATTCAGGGGAACCAGAGGAACATGCACCTTGTCTGCATAAATCTGGCACTTGTGGCATGTCCTGGAATGTTGGTAACAGTCTGCTTCCATTGTGGACCAGTAATATCCTGCCTGTAGGATCTTCTTAGCCATAGTATGTCCACTGGAATGTGTACCAAAGGTCCCTTCATGTAGCTCTTCCATGATTCTTTCTGCTTCAGTCTTATCCACACAACGCAGTAAGGTTGAATCATGGTTTCGCTTATACAAGATGCCGTTGCTAAGGAAGAACTTTGCTGCGAACCTCCTTAGGAACTTCTTATCATTGACAGATGAACCTTCAGGGTATTCCTGAGCTTCCAAATATCTCCTCACCTCATGGTACCAAGGTTTCTCAGTCACCAATTTAGTCTCGAGATCGCAACAGTATGCCGGTTCGTCCAGTTTCCAGATGATGATTCGGGGAGCTTCATTATCCCATTTGACCTTGAACATTGAAGACATTGTGGCTAACGCGTCCGCTAACTGATTCTCTTCTCTTGGAAAGTGTTCAAAGGTTATCTCCGTGAAGTGGGGGATCAGGGTCAACACACATTCTCTGTACGGAATCAGGTTTGGATGTTTCGTATCCCACTCTCCTTTGATCTGATTGATCACAAGAGCGGAATCTCCGAAGACACTCAGAAACTTGATCCTTAAGTCGATCGCAGCTTGGAGACCCATGATGCATGCCTCATACTCCGCCATGTTGTTGGTACAGTTAAAACATAGCTAGGCCGTGAGTGGAGTATGAGTACCTTGAGGAGATATGATTATGGCACCGATACCGTTACCCAAAGCATTGGAGGCTCCGTCAAAGTGCATAGACCATCGGGATCCTGGTTCAGGTCCTTCATCCGGTCCAGGTACTTCACAATCAGTTACTATCATGATGCTTTCATCCGGAAACTCGAAGTTCATTGATTGGTAGTCATCTACGGCCTGATGTGCCAAATGGTCTGCCAATACACTTCCCTTGATGGCTTTTTGGGTTGTGTACTGAATGTCGTATTCCGTCAAGATCATTTGCCATCTTGCAATTCTCCCAGACAGAGCAGGCTTTTCGAATATGTACTTTATAGGATCCATTTTTGAGATCAACAAGGTAGTGTGAGTCAGCATATACTGTCTCAGCCGGCGAGCAGCCCATACCAAAGCGCAGCAAGTTTTCTCAAGCAGTGAGTATCGGGTCTCACAGTCGGTAAACTTTTTGCTAAGGTAATAAATGGCATGCTCTTTTCGGCCAGACTCGTCATGCTGCCCCAGCACACACCCCATTGAGTTGTCAAGCACTGTCAGGTATAGTATCAGAGGTCTCCCTTCAACCGGTGGCATAAGGATAGGTGGTTCTTGGAGATACTCTTTGATTCTGTCAAAAGCAGCCTGACATTCATCATTCCAACGTACTACCTGATCTTTCTTCAACAGCTTGAAGATTGGTTCACAGGTAGCAGTCAGATGTGAGATGAACCGAGCAATGTAATTCAGGCGTCCTAAAAAGCCTCTGAGTTCCTTCTCTGTCTTAGGAACTGGCATCTCTTGAATAGCTTTGACCTTAGCAGGGTCCACTTGAATTCCCTTATCGCTGACGACGAAGCCTAGCAACTTTCCAGATCTTACCCCGAAGGTGCACTTGTTCGGGTTCAATCTCAGCTTGTACAGTTTCAACCGGTCAAACAACTTCTGCAGATGATCAAGGTGCTCTTCCTCAGTCTGGGACCTTGCGATCATGTCGTCCACATACACTTCTATCTCATGATGGATCATATCATGAAATAAAGCAACCATGGCCCGTTGGTAGGTTGCCCCAGCGTTCTTCAACCCGAATGGCATGACCTTGTAGCAGAAGGTGCCCCACTGAGTAAAAAATGTAGTCTTTTCCATGTCTTCAGGTGCCATCTTGATCTGATTGTAACCTGAAAAGCCATCCATGAAAGAGAACACCTTGTGCTAAGCTGTATTGTCAACAAGGACATCAATGTGAGGTAGAGGGAAGTCATCTTTGGGGCTGGCCCTGTTCAGATCCCTGTAGTCGACACACATTCTGACCTTTCCATCCTTCTTAGGTACCGGCACCACATTAGCAACCCACTGAGGGTAAGAAGTCACTGCAAGAAACCCAGCGTCAAACTGTTTCATAACCTCGGCCTTAATCTTTTCAGACATCTCTGGACGCATACGACGGACCTTTTGCTTAACTGGAGGGCAGTCTTACTTAGTTGGCAAGTGATGGACCACAATATCGGTATCCAACCCGGGCATGTCTTCGTAGGACCAGGCAAAGATCTCCATATAATCATGCAGCATTTGAGTCAACCGTTGCTTCACGCTGAGCTCTAGGTTGGCACCAATCTTTACCTCTTTCCTGTCTGCCTCAGTACCCAAGTTTATTGTTTCCACTGGCTCTTCATGGGGTTGAATTGCCCTCTCTTCCTGAAGCAACAGTCTTGCAAGCTCACCAGGCACTTCGCAATCATCTTCACCTTCGTCTTCGGCTAAGTTGATCGGATTTTCGAAGTTATAACTGGCAGTAGCAGAGTCGTTACCAGTGAGATCCAGAGTGGATTGAAACCTGTATGAGTGAGTGTGTGTGTAAATACAGTTGTTTTGAAAAATATCTAAAGGAAAGAAAGACAGAAAAGGAACATAAGATTTTCAATGCGAGAAAACGTCCAAGATTTTCATTCATGATATATGAAATGACAATTTATATGCCCTCACAAATGAAACCACGGTGCCTCGGGTAAGACACCGGGCCATAGAGTTTATTTATTGTTTATTACAAAATAACGAAACAAAGAAATTTATTACTGCGTCACAAAGGTAACAGGAGTATGGTTTTTAGCAATCCAGTTGTTCAATTCGCCTTCGGTCGTCGGATAGATCCAGCTATTGAATTCAGCTTCGTCCACTTTGTTGTCTTCCCCAACAGCATTCACTCCTGGATTTGTAATGATCACAGGAGGTCTTCTGATCTTCGCCTTCCGCATAGCTTTCTGACCTTCTGTAGTAAAGCCCAGCCCGAATTTATCAGTCTTCTGTGTGAAGTCTGGGAGCCTGCCCCAGTTAGCACATTCACCCTTCTGAACCACAGCCTGGGCATCCTTCAGGGAAGCCATCTTCAAAGGAACACTTTCTTCCGCTGCTATTTCTGCTGCTGCTGTGATTGGGAGCACCTCCTCGAAATGCTGAAAGAGGGTTTTAATAAACTCCCCATCCATCTCAATGTATCTGAAGGAGTTCAGGTGGCTTACCATATATTCCTCCTCTCCTTGCACGGTGACGATCTTCCCTCTGACAGGGTACTTCAGCTTCTGGTGCAAGGTAGAGGTCACTGCCCCAACCTTATGTATCCAAGGTCGACCCAGTAGACAAGAGTAAGATGGACGGATATCCATCACATAAAATGTAGAGTCAAACACCTGAGAGCCCACATGAATCGGAATGTCGACCTCTCCATGAACCATCCTTTTTGACCCGTCAAAGGCCCTGACGATAATATTGATGGGTTTCAATTCCAGGCCTTTACAATCTAAACGGTCCAAAGCCTTCTTGGGTAGCACATTCAAAGAAGAACCAGTATCCACCAATACATGTGCCAAGGTAGTGCCCCTGCATTCGATGGAGACATGCAGAGCATCATTGTGATCTCTTCCCTTTGCGGTCAGGTCAGCATCTGAGAAACCCAAGCCATTATCTGCTGTCAGATTTGCTACGCAATCAGTGAACTGGACTGTAGAGGTCTCATGTGGCACATGGGCCGTCTTGAGGAAAGAGATTAAGGCCTTAACATGGGCCTCGGAGCACAGCAATAAAGAGAGCATGGAGATTTTGGAGGGCGTGTGCCCCAGCTGTTCCACAACATTGAAATCACTCTTCTTTATAATTTTCAGAATCTCCTCCATCTCTTGTGGGGAGGCCTCAGCAGTTATAGGTGTAGGTGCCTCCATCTGGGCAGGCTCAACTTCAATTCCTTTGCCCCGAGCATTGGATGACTCGGCAGCAGGGGAAACAACTTGGTCAGCAACAGGAACAGGTACATTGGTAGGAGTTATGAGAAGCGGTCTTCGAGCAGCAGGTGGTGCAATGTCAGGCGAAAAGAGCCTGCCACTGCGGGTAACCTTGGCTGGGCCAGTGATATCACAGATGCTGGCACCAGTGTTGAACTCTTGTTTAATCCCATTCACATACACATCTGCCCCATAATGCCAGGGGACAGCTTTATCAGATACATAGGGCAGGGGCCCCGGAACAGTGATAACCACAGGTGCAACAGTCATGATTTGAATGGGCTTCTTCGGGAGAGCCGGGATTGGATTATTAAAGATAGTCATCACAGAAACTTCTTCCACCGGAACCAACTGAACAACAGACTTCTTAAACAAAATCTCCTTGCTATCCATTAGGCTTTGGATGCCTAACTTCAGCAAGGGACAACCAGATAGGGACACAGCACAGAACAGGCAACCCTCACTGCAACCCGGAAATAAACCGGCCAGCATCAGGTTCTTCTTGACAGTCTTCAGAGGAGTGGCTAGATCATCCATAGAAACAGCATAAGCATCTTCGTCAACAGCATTTACCCCATGCTGAGGCATAGGAGCAGTAACTACATTTGGCCTCTCAGGCGCTTCGAACTGTATCTCCTTCGCGTCGATAAGGTCTTGCACCTTACTCCTTAACGCCCAACAGTCATCAGTAGAGTGCCCCGGGCTATCTGAATGGTAAGCACAACGAGCATTCAGGTTGTACTTAGGAGATGCAGTATTTGGAAACTTTGGAGCCTCTCTGACAGTCACTAGGTTGGTTGAGAGCAACTGTGGCAGGATCTGCGATAGGGTCATGCTTAACCGGGTGAACTCTCTCCGGGGTCTTTCAGCCCTTTGAGGATTGGTTGGCCGAGGAGCGGCAGCAGGCTTAGCAATCATTACCGCACTGACAGATTGGCGGCGCTCAGGTCTCTCTGATCTCTTGGAATCATACACGGCACTAGCCTCCTTTTTGAAGGGTTTCTTCTCAGCACTAGACGATGCACCCTTTGGAATCTTTCCAGACTTCAACCCAGCCTCAATTCTCTCTCCAGTCAGAATCAAATCAGTGAACCCTGCAGATGAATTCCCGATAAGATGGTTGAAAAATGGCCCAGATAGGGTCCCTAAGAACATGTCTACCAACTCCCGATCGGTCAACAGTGGCTGCACCCTGCCAGCCAGGTCTCTCCACTTCTGAGCGTACTCCTTAAAACCTTCACTTGAACCTAACGACATACCCTGGAGTTGGGTACGTGTAGGGGCAAGGTCGGCATTATATTGATACTGCTTATAGAAAGCAGTAGCCAACTCCTCCCAGTTACGAACCTTGGTCCCATCCAGCTGATAGAACCATTCGAGATGAGTCCCTGAAAGACTCTCCTGGAAGAAGTGGATCCATAAATTCTTATCCGCAGAGTACGGTTGGATTTTTCGAACATAGGACCTTAGATGCAGCTTGGGACAAGACGCCCCGTCATATTTAGAGAAGGATGGTGCTTTGAACTTATGAGGGATAATCACACCAGTTGACAAACCCAGATCTCCGAAATCCAGCCCAGGTACCTGTTGTATTTCCATAGCCTTCAACCTGTCCTCCAACTGCTTGTAACGGTCTTCTGCAGGAGGGTACTGCTCTTTATCAAAATCAGTCTCGTTGTCGGAGACTACCGGACTAGGGACCCTTGCTTCTGCCTGAGGACTACTCTTGCCGACAGAAGAACCAGCCTCTTCATGCTGCAGAGTATTGCCAAACCTTCGGCCCGAGTTGAACAGAACAGTCTTTCTCTTCTTCTTCTTCTCCTTCTTCAGGAGCATAGCCTTCAGTTCTTCTTGGCCTTGAGCCAAACCCTTGATTAATTCCTGAAATTGCGCATTCTGCGCCTGAAGAGCTTTGATGGAGGTCTCAGTTGATGAAGAGTCGGGATTCATGATGCTGAAATAAACAGCAAAGAACTGTAAGCAACCTGAAAAGAGGAAAAACCTGCTATGCACATGATGTATGAAATGCGTATGAATTATGTTTTCAAAGACAATCGGGAATCAACTTTGTAAACAAAAAGGAACACACTTCATTAAATTCAACTTTGAAACTGAAATTATTCAACAGGTTGCCCTTAGGCGTTACATGAAAGGAAATACTGAAAAGGAAATAAAACTGTAAAAGCACATCTGGAGCTCCTTATTGATCCCATGGTCTCCTCTTCTCAGTACGGATGTAGGCATTCAGAGCTCTCTCATTCTCCAACTGTTTTGTCAGCTTCTGGATCTTTGATTCCTGCTCGTTGAACTTTTCCCGGTAAGAATCCCGCTCTTCCCGTAGTTGCGACCAAGATCTCTTCAATGTCTCATAATCAGTAGGTATCTGAGGAGGAAGGACAGCTGGAGGAACACCATCTTTGTCAGGACACTCAAGAATGACGGGTCTAACAGCTTCATACGGCATACCTAACTTCTGAGCACGGATGCGAACCCATTTGTAGTAGGCTTCCATAGGTAAAAAGGTCTTTGGCCCTAACTCCTGTGGGTCAGCTTTATGAACCTTGTCCCAAGCCTTGATGAACCTACGACGCAGCTCGTCACTATCCACCTGAAATTCAAAACTGATGTGAGGCACCAACATCTCATGGGGACCTGCTCTTCTTGCTCTTCCAAACTGACGGAGTGCTAGACATGGATTGTAAGAGATCCCTCCTTGGGTACCAATCAGAGGAACATTAGGGTATTCCCCGCATCGATCAATAATAGTTATCTCATCCAAACCTCTGCAAGTCCAAATGATGTCTTTATCGGTGAGAGACATTAACCTGTGAGCCCAACCTCTTCCTTCTTGGTTCTTTAGTACGAACTTGGGGAGGTGCGAAATAAACCACCTCACCAACAAAGGGATACAACACCACAGGGTTCCTCGTCTTCGGGTAGTACGAGCATGAAGTTGTTGCAAGATATCACCCAAGAGAGTGGGCACAGGATTCTGAGACATAAAGATCCTTATGGCAGTGACATTGATGAAGTTGTCAGGATTAGGAAACAGGACTAACCCATAGATTAGGAGAGCCAAGATGTCTTCATATGCCCTAAAGTCCAGGTCATTCCAGAAACTGTTACCTTTACCAATCAGAAACTTGGCCAAGAAACCCTTAACTCCGCTTCTAGTCACCCAGTTGTCTGTTACCTCTTGATGGGTCAGAGGAAGAGCTGCAGCAATATCCTCAAGCCTGAGGGTCTTTTCCCAACCAGTAAAGGGAGTCTGATCCAAGATAGGGATACCAAGCAAATCAGAGAAATCTTCCAGGGTAGGGACCAGCTGGAAGTCTTGAAAGGTGAAACACTGGTACAGAGGGTCATAGAACTGGGTCAGAACACTCATCAACTGTTGATCCCGCTTTGAAGTGACTAAACTGAGAAGAGAACCATGCCTCTGGATGAAGGAAATGGTATTTGGAATTATGCTAACCAACTCATCAAGCAACTCAGGTGAACGAACAAAGTTGAACCGGATAGTATTCCTTCGCACAGGCATCATGATGTCCTACAAAACAGAGCAAAGGTGAAACCCTCTTGTCTTTGAAATGGTCAGTCCTTATGCAGGATGCATGCAATGCTCATGATGCTATGATGTTATGATAAAGCACACCACATATAGATACAAAGGCACACATGGTAAGGCACACAAGTCACACAAGGCAAGCCCCTAAAGTTTAGGCCAGCATGAGGTCTAGGTACTACCCTCTTTCAGTTTGTTGGTTCATATCTGTCCTAATCAAAAGTAACCGGGTTCTTAGAGGATCCCAATATCATTGACTACCCTCAATCGGTCATAACTCCAGCATCGCAATCTTTTCTTGCGGCCAGAACCATCACGAGAGTTTAGCCTCAATGGGCGTAGCATACTACTACAATTCTAAAGGCCAAGTTGTGTCAATTAAGGTTCTAAGGTTGTTGGTGCTTAATGACTCCTTAGAAGACCCATATTCTCCTCGTTGCGACACAAGGGATATCGGTACAGACCAAGGTGCCACACCAACGTAGCCACTGCTTCACCTGTGTCGGTCTACGCCGGACAGGTCCCTCACAGCTTATGCTACCTAAACAGGGTATCCCCAGATCCGGGTTAGGATCCATGTAACTCCGATGCAACCCACAATAGTAAAGCAAGCAAATCAATACAATTGAAAACACAGTTATGAACTAGCTCTAAGGTACACCTCACTTTATAAAGGGTCCCCAGCAGAGTCGCCAGTTCTGTGATCGGTGGATCTGGAACTGACTGTTTAACGCTGGTTCGCGAAATGTCGCGGAAGCAAGAGTCGCCACCGTCTTTTATTTTCTCCAAATGGAAAGGACAAAAGCACAGAAAAATTCCTTATAGAGATTGCTCTCGGTTCGGGAGGTAGATTATAGAAAGGGAAGGTGTTAGCACCCTTTCTATCCATGGTTATCCATGGGCTCTTAGATACTTGCTCACTTGTGTTTTCAAAAATGGTTTGTTTGCTTTTCAACTGTGGGTTTTTAAAAGTTTCTTTGAAAATTCCAGTTCGACTCTTGTATCGGTCCTCAAGAGTGTTTGAAAAATTGCTTTCGAAAGCTTTTTGAAAATGTGTCGGTGTGAAAAGTATTTTGAATTTTGTTTTGAATTTAGAGCAAGTATCTACGAGAACCTACCTACCCTAAGGAATTCGTCTGTGTAAATGTCCTTTAAAGTAGTGCCATCCCACCATTGAGAGGTAGGTAGCACCACCGTTGGAGGTGTTCGGGTCAATTCGAGGTTCGGGACATGGTGATCACCAGAGCAATGGGAAGACACCTTAGAAGCTACCCTCATGCCAGGTTCCCGGATCATGAGGACTTACTAAGACATCCTCTACTCGACGAACACCTTTCGAGGCAAGGCAACAGTGAGGCGTACCCTAGGGGTGGTGTGTGCGATTCGTGTGTCGTTTTCAGATATTTTGTCTTGTTCATGTCATGGGTGTTCTACGCTTATTTTTATTTTTGTCCATACATTCTTTCATGCTTTGATTTAACAGTTAAAAATATTGCGAGAAAAGTAAATTCTAAGCTTATTACAAAAGGCGCGGGTCCACATCGCCAAAATTAACCAGGACCCGATTTGACAGGAAAATAAAGAAAGTAAAAGAAGATAAGGAATTAAAAATGCGAGAAATTAATTACAAGGCTTCGGGAGAGATACATAAATATTTAAACGGAATAAAATAAAAATGCGAATTAATAAGAAATTAAGAACGAAGGCGTTGGACCCTTTTGCAAAAATTAAATTAATGATGGAGTTAATTAATTAAAAAAAGAAAGAACTTGTTTTTTGGTATTTTTTAGTATTTTAGGATTTAAATGAAAAGAGAGAGTTAATTAAAATTAAAATAAGATGCTAACCCTAATTCTAATTATTTTTAATTTATTAAGAAAAATATTGAAGTTTTTAACCTAAAATTAACCCTAATTTTTATATACAAAATTTAATTATAAAAAATAAATACTTAACTATTTAATTATTTATGAAAGAAAAGAAAAAAAGATGAAAATTAAATAAACCCTAGTTCTATATTTTTAGGTTTTTTATAAAAGAATTTAAAATTAAAACTTAATTTAAAACTAAATTTAGTTACATGCAAATTTATTCATGAAAATATCAAAATAAAATATTTATTATATTTTTTATCTTTTCTGATTTTTTTGTGTTTTATGCTTTTTATGAAAATAATTAATTAAATAAACAAATACAATTAAAAGAAAATAGAATTAATAAATAAAAATATAGCAAACCTAGGGGGGTTGTAGTCCCCAACATGGAGGTATAGCCCAAGCAATTCAGGCCCAAACAAGCCTGACTTCGTTGACTTTTCCGGACATGTGTATGTGCGCTGACCATGGTGCCTTGTGTTCCTTAGATCTGAGCCTTTGATTTGATATCCTTGGACGCGTGGATGGCTTGATAGAGAAGGTGTATGGTGAACCACAATACTGAGCCTGCATATGAATTGTAATTGAAAAATAACATGGGAATATTGAAGACCTGGGGCTCGAACCCAGGTCATAACTGTTACCAGCACTAACGCTTGCCACTGGATCAACTCACACGCGTGTTAACATATAATAGCAAACAAATAATATAAAAGAAAACCAAGGTGTTAGTGGACTTTGCGCGCGAAATTTAAACAAGCCAATCGCTCCCTGCCACCTAGTTATCTTCTTCTTCGTTCCTGAAAATATAAAAACAATGGCCACGGTTTTGCAAACGTTCTTTTAGGCCATTTTCCAGAAAATAGCGAATAGGCCTAGGACGCTCATAAATTGAGTGCAATGATGGATTCCTGATCGTCCCAGCCTGCTAGTTCTAATGGTGATACTCAGAGGTTTCAATTTTTCCATATCACGAAACGCCCAATTTCAAGCTTCATGAACCCTAATCTACATCAATGGCATAATTGCATATAGTACACGAAAACACAATTAAGATAAACGGTTAGCTTCAGAACCCCTTAATTAGCATGAATCCATTAACAATATGCAATAAAAATGCCTAAATCTTGAAATACGATTATGCAAAAAAGTAAGAAAAGTGGGACTTCTGTACAGCGTTTCAAGGGCTTAGGGACCGTGTTCTTGATTCAGGCACGTTGCTTGACGTCCCAGGAATGCAATGGAAGGGGTTTTGTGGCTTGAAACGTCCCGCAAACAAGTTTTCAGAATTGGAGTTTTCTTGAAAAAAATGCAAGTTTGTTTATGCTCTTCTGCGCAGCTTAGTGGTCCAAGGCATTAGGTTTTCGTTCAGGCTTATGTATAGAATAGATTAGGTTAAGAATATTGATCCAAATCTTTGAATTAATGGTTTTTGAGATTTGATTTTCAAGCATTATTTTCCAAATATTTTCCATGTGCTTTTGCTCTCAATCATATCAATTCTCTCCAAATCTTTCCCTATTTGAATATGCACGAATTATTGAGTAGATTTTATGCAAAAAAGGATTGAAAAAGTTAGGTTAAATATTTTCCATGTATTTAATTTGATTTAAATGAATTATTATAAATAAAAATTCAAATAAATAAATAAAAAATGAAGAAATACTTCCCTTTGGGCCAAGTGGTCGTGCACATGCCATGGATGATGAATTATAGAAGAAAAATGGGCCCATTAGCAATTTTAGGTCATTTGAATCAATGTTGACTTTTCAAAATATCCAAAAATTTCCCAACTTCCACAAGGCATAACTTGCTCAATTTTTAAGCTTTTCTCATGTTCTTGGACATTTTGGAAAGGTCTTTGAGTCCTATAACCAATGCCTTTGGTCCCATGTCATTTTGATTTACCAATCTCAAGTTATGGCCTTTGACTTAAAGTCCCTTTTTGTTGACTTTTGAAAATGACCTATAATGTTGAAATTGATAACTTTTTGTGAGAGCATTTCTTGGACTTGAAGTATGAAGATGAGTTGTAGGAAATGTCTTTCTCTTCAAAATGAGCTTTGGATGGAATTTTTCTGATAATCCATGTGAAAGTTATGCCTTGGTCAATTTGCAGTTGACTTTTTCAGCTGTCCAAATAAGGAAACTTTTGCATTTTGATGATTTTTGAGCCAAATTTTGAGAATCATGATCAAGCATTGATCAAATGATGTTTGTGGCTTCAAAATGAGATGTTGATCAAAAATTTGACCTTTTGACTGTCAAACGACCATTTTGCCCCTACAGTTGACTGTAGTGCAATTAGGGTTTTGACTGTGCAATTTTGAGTTGAAAGCCTTGAAACTTGATGTGAGGATGCTTGACCATATTTGTGGGCATATGGGACTTGATTGGACCTTTGGAAACTTCATTTTCTTGATCAGAACACAAACCCTAATTTTGACTGTATAGGAGACCTTTGCACTGTGCAACCCTTGGGGAACTTTTGAAGCTTTGCTTGGCATTTTCTTGAAGAATATGGGAGGGCAAATTTTGGGGTACAACACTTAGGTTTTCTAATTATTCTCGCATTTAATTCGCGCGCGCATTTTTTAATTTCCTTTTTTATTATTATTGCAACTGCTTCGAGTTTGTAATAGTAATTAGGGTTTAAATTTCCGCATTTTATTTTCAGTCAAAATAACTATGTATCTGCGAAAGCCTTGTAATAGGTAGGACTTTAACTTTCCCGCATTTTAATTTCCGCAAACTATAAACTGTCTAGATGTATGGATAATAGGCTTGCATGCAAAAGAAAAATAAAATGAAAACAATAGATCACTTTAATTGTGAAAAGATTAAATAGCTGAAATCAAACAGATGCACATGCTCACTCTTAGGGTCTGCCTGACTGGTTGCCTCGGAAATAATGGTCGTGTCCCTCAAACGTAGGGATACCTTAGCAATGACCCGCAATTCAAAGTCGTCATAAAGATCATAGTCCCTACTTGTCCCTCGAGTTGCCTACGAATTGATATTATGACGATAGTCCCTTCGAAATGCTAAGGTATCCTTACATGTTTCCTTCAGAAACCATTTCGTCCCTTCGAACATCCCTTTAAAAATCCAATGACGGTGCTACCTATTCCTTAATAATAGGATAGTGCTATCTAAAGGAAAACGAATAGACTTTTTTTAGAGTAGGTAGATTAGCTCCTAGATACTTGCTCAAACAAAACTTTTCACACCAACACTTTCCAAACAAAGTTTTCAAAAACAACTTTGTAACACTCTTGAGGACATAAACAAAGGTTAAAACGAAGTAAAACAAAACTTTTCAAAGCAAACACACACAAGAAGTTTTCAAAATGAGCAAGTACCTAAGAGCCCGTGGAAAACCACGGATAGAAAGGGTGCTAACACCTTCCCTTTCTATAATCTACCCCCCGTACTCAGAAACATCTCGAAAAAGGTTTTTTCTGTTCTTTTTCCTTTTCCTTTGTTGGATGAAATAAAAGTCGGTGGCGACTCTTGCTTACCGCGACATTTTGCGAACAAAAAATGCAAACCAGTATTAACAATCAGTTTTGCCACCGTATCACAGAACTGGCGACTCTGCTGGGGAATAAAATATTAAGTGGGTTAAACCTTAGGATCTAGCTCATATTTAATTACTTTCTCTTGATTTTCTTGCTTGCTTTATATTTATGGGAACTGTTTGGGTTATTCGATCCTACACCCGGATCGGGAAACACCTTTTAGGTAAGTAGCAATAAACTGTGAGGGAGTTGTGTTGGGGTATACCGACACGGTTGAAGTAGTAGCTACATTGATGTAGCACTTTGGTTGGTACCCGTAACCGTTGAGTCAATCAGGGAGATTTACAGGGCCGTGGCGTGGTGTCATAAAGCATCAACTGACCTTAGAACCTTTAATTACACAACTTGGCCAGTAGGACGTAGCGAGATGGCCGACTTTGGTGTATTCCCAAGGTCGACAGATACTCGATGCTACACTCATTGAGGTTTGACTTTTGAGTTTTGTTTGATTACGAGCCAATTGTCGATTGAACAAGGCTTGAGGGAAAGATCGGTGATATATTGAGATCCCTTTAGAACCCAGTTACATATTTATAGGACAGGTTGAACCAATCCAACTTCAAGAGGGTATGACTTTAAAACCCATGCAAGCCTAAACCTAAGGTTGTTTGCGTGACTTGTGTGCTTTCAACTTGAACTACTTGCAGAGTTTTATTACCTGACAACATGAGTTCCTTGCAGGGTTTTTTTACAGTTATTATCCAATAACTTGGATTTCTTGCAGGGTTTACTTGCTTACATCACTTTGCACCTTTGCTTAAAAGCATAGCATACACATCATAACATCATGCCTTAACATTTCCTTAACCATTTCAAGGATCTCGAGGGCCTGTGATGCAGGTTATGATAAATCAGACGTCTAGCAAGGGGCAAGGGGATTTATTTTCCTCTAGCCAATGTCGTCAGAAGATCAAAACTCAACAACTTAAGTCGGGGGATATGACCCACTTGATATGGTGAGCTTGACTCTCGTAGAAGGACTCTCAATGATACAAAGTTTTTCAATCAAAGCTGCAAAATTTAACTTCTGACATTTTCTTGTTTATCCGGCGAGATCTTTGAAAACATTGCATACATATATAATACATATCATTGCATAAGCAGGTTTCAAAGCAGGTCTCTTATGTTCTCGCTGTTAATTTCAGCAATGGCTCTCCAACAAGACAACTGAGATCTCCAAGCTCAAGATGCCCATTTCAAGGAATTTCTCTTGAATCTATCCAAGGGGCAAGAAGACCTGAAAATACTCTTCGCAGGGAATCTGACCAAGGAACGCCCTGACAGCAACAAGGATGAACAATTGGAACAACTGCAAGTTGAGGTAGAAGAAATGAGAATCTAGATGCTGGGGCAGATGGCTCTTATCCAAAACTTAGCTCGAGGACAAGAAGGGCTAAGAGCCTTCCTCAACAAGCTTCACCAAGATGGATGCAGATCCGTGAAACAAACAGTTAAAATTGTGGATCAAGGCATTAATCAGCCCCCAGTGAGAGAAGAGGTTGGTTTGGTCAGTGTTGTACCCCAAAATTTGCCCTCCCATATTTTTCAAGATTTGGCAAGATCAATCTCCAGATGGTTCAAAATCTCTCCAGGGTTGCACAGTCCAATTGCCTCCTAACACAATCAAAATTAGGGTTTTGGTTCTTGCAAAGAAATTGAGGTTTTCAAGGGTCCAATCAAGTCCCATATGCCTACATACATTGTCAAGCACCTACATGACAAGTTTCAAGGCTCACAGCACCAAGTTGCACAGTCAAAAACCCTAATTGCCTCACAGTCAACTGCAGGGGCAAAATGGTCACTTGACAGTCAAAAGTCAAAAAATTTGGTCAAGATCTTATTTTGAAGCCACAATCATCATTTGATCAATTCTTGATCATGATTCCTCAAGCATGGCTCAAAAGGTCCCAAGATGCAAAAGTTTCTATTTTGGGACAGCTGAAAAGTCAACTGCAAATTGACCAAGGCATAACTTTTTCATGGTTCATCAGAAAAATCCCATCCAATGCTCATTTTTAAGGGGATGACATTTCCTACAACTCATCTTCACATTCCAAGTCCAAGAAATGCTCTCACAAAAAGTTATCAATTTCTACATTATAGGTAATTTTCAAAAGTCAACAAAAAGGCACTTTAAGTCAAAGACTAAAACTTGAGATTGGTGAATCAAATTTACATGGGACCAAAGGCATTGGTTAGAGGACTTCAAGACCTTTACAAAATGTCCAAGAACATGTTCATAGCTTCAAAATTGAGCAAGATATGCATTGGAGAAGTTGGGAAATTTTTGGGAACTTTCAAAAGTCAACTTTGCCTAAAACATTTCATTTTTGCTAATGGGCCTCAAAATCTTTCTTGAATCTTTATCCAAAGCCTATGAACGACCCATTGAACTTAAAATGATTTATTTTATTATTTTTAATTAATTAATTGAATTTTTATTAATATTAATTCATTTAATTGATTTTAATTATAGGAAAATTAAAAAAGATATGTTTTGGATCTTTTGGTGAAGCAAATCAGATCAGGGCAAGCTGGCAACTCGTTTCTCAATCAAAAAGGGAAAATCGTCCATATTTGGCAAGGTTTTCATTCAAAAAAGATTGGAAATTATATGATTGAAAATCAAGGATTGAAAACATAAATTCATGGACTTTTGGGCCAAGGTTTTAACCTAATTCGCATCACATACATATGCTGAAGGAAACCCTGAATCCCTACACGCACAATTGATGCTGAAACCATAGAACAAAATTGCAAAAAACTCAAGAACATTGTGAAATTGAAATCCTTTTTGCAGAACAATTCAAAGCCTAAAAGTGATTCAAACATATTTCCTGAGTCTCCAGGAAGCTATTGCCATCAAGAACAAGCTCTCCTACCCAAAGAAACGGTAAAACAGAGTCACGGTTTGACCAAATATTCCCATAATCGAAATCCAATTTTTATGCATCATTGACATGTTTTGCTTATTGATTTGTATTGCTGACATCTTCCTGAAGCTTTTGATATAGTTTAATTGTGCTAAAACTGCCTGAATCGAAATCCACCATGGGAGATATCTAGGGTTTCAAAGCTTGAAAATTAGGGCTTTGCGTATACTGTAAAATTAGACCTCAAGACCTGTATGGATGAATTCGTCAGGACAAGACGAAATCATTGAGACCCTCGCGCTCTTTTTATATGATCCATAGCCCTGATCGCTATTCTTGGGACTTTTTCTTTGTGGGGGTTTAAAACCCCCGCTATCTTGTTCATATTATTGCAGGTAAACGAAGAAGAAGGGTGAGCTGTCCAAACGCTAGTGGATCATTCAAACTCAGCGCGCGCTTTTTGGTGTTCCCAGCATAGCGTGTACTTTTCATATATTATTGTTATTGATTATTATTTTTACAAATGCGCATCATGGCTCAGATGGTGGGAGATGTGGCTGGTAAACACTGGGACCTGGGTTCAATTCCCAGGTCCCCCATATATTTCTTCATATTTTTCTTAACCCATTCCAGTGCAGCGTGTGCTTTAATGGTTCACCATAAGCCTCATGCATCAGCTAGCCAGGTGTCTCTCAACTTCCATCCAGTGGCCAGAAGGTGGAATCCATGGTGTGTCCTAGTCAAACAGCATGCACGTGATTGTGAAAGTCAACCAGGCTTTGTGCTTCTTGGGCCTGAATTCTCAACAAAAACCTCCACTTCGGGCCATCACACCCCCTTTGGTTTGCATATTTAATTTTATTTTATTTTCTTTTAAATCCTTTTAATTGTTATAATAATTATTATTAATTCACAAATAATTAATTTTTCCTAAAAAATCAGAAAATCAAAATTGTAAATATATTTATTAATTTCACCATTAACTTATTTTTGTAAATAAATATTAATAATTAACTTAGTTTAATTTAGGTTTAATTTTAATCTTTTTTCTTAATAAATAAAAATTGCATAGAATTAGGTTTTGACACTTTTAAATCTTTTTCTTAATTAATTATTATTATCATTATTAATTATTATTATTTTTGTACAAATAAATGTAAATTAATTAATTAGCTTAAAATAGGTTAACTTTAACATTTTCTTAATAATTAAAATAGACTTAGACCTAGGATTTTCTTTTGATTTTAATTTACTTTATTTTCATTAAATACAAAAAACACAAAAAAAAACATATTTCTTTAATTAATTAAATAATTAAGTTTAATTTTAATTGAATTTCAAGCAAAAGGATCAAAAAACTCTTAATTTCTCAAAAGGGTCAAAACCCTAAGGACGTCCAATTAATTTTCTTTTCGCGCACATTATTTATTGTATTTGATTATTATGTAACTGTTTCCGGATGTAATAGTAATTAGTTTTATTGCTTTTTTTACTTTCCGCGTCTTTATCAAAAACGGGTCTTTGTTTTTTGGCGATGTATAGACCCGCGCCTTGTAATAGCGTAGCTTTTATCCTTCCGTATTTTACTTTCCGCACTCTTAACTGCTAAATAAGCATGAAAGAATGTATGATAATTAAAAACAACTCGTAGCTCACAATTACATGATCCAAGATAAATAATAACCTGAAAACAACACACAGTGCACATGCCACTCCTAGGGTACGCCTCACTCGTTGCCTCGAAAGTGGTCGTCAAGTATAGGATGTTTTAGCGGTCGCTCTTATGTCCAAGATCCAGTTGCCTCGAAACGGTTGCCTCGGATTAAAAAGGATCTAGGACATTAGGGTTACTTCTAAGGTGTCCTACTATTGCTTCGGTGGTTGTGATCGGTGGATCTGGAACTGACTGTTTAACGCTGGTTCGCGAAATGTCGCGGAAGCAAGAGTCGCCACCGTCTTTTATTTTCTCCAAATGGAAAGGACAAAAGCACAGAAAAATTCCTTAAAGAGATTGCTCTCGGTTCGGGAGGTAGGTTATAGAAAGGGAAGGTGTTAGCACCCTTTCTATCCGTGGTTATCCACGGGCTCTTAGGTACTTGCTCATTGTGTTTTCAAAAAATGGTTTATTTGCTTTTCAATTGTGGGCTTTAAAAAAGTTTCTTTGAAAATTTCAGTTCGACTCTTGTATCGGTCCTCAAGAGTGTTTAAAAAATTACTTTTGAAAGCTTTTTGAAAATGTGTCGGTGTGAAAAGTATTTTTGAATTTGTTTTTAAATTTAGAGCAAGTATCTACGAGAACCTACCTACCCTAAGGAATTCGTCTGTGTAAATGTCCTTTAAAGTAGTGCCATCCCACCATTGAGAGGTAGGTAGCACCACCGTTGGAGGTGTTCGGGTCAATTCGATGTTCGGGACATGGTGATCACCAGAGCAATAGGAAGACACCTTAGAAGCTACCCTCATGCCAGGTTCCCGGATCATGAGGACTTACTAAGACATCCTCTACTCGACGATCACCTTTCGAGGCAAGGCAACAGTGAGGCGTACCCTAGGGGTGGTGTGTGCGATTCGTGTGTCGTTTTCAGATATTTATCTTGTCATGTTATTGGTGTTCTATCGCTTGTTTTTATTTTGTTCATACATTCTTTCATGCTTTGATTAACAGTTAAAAGTTGCGAGGAAAAGTAAATCTAAAGCTATTACAAATGGCGCGGGTCCACATCGCCAAAATTAACCAGGACCCGATTTGACAGAAAAAATAATAAATAGACAAAGTAAATAAAGAATTGAAAAGTGCGAGAAATAATTTACAAGGCTTCGGGAGAGGTACATAAATATTTAAATGGAAAAGAAAATAAATATGCGAATTAATAATTAAATCGAAACAAGGGCGTTGGACCCTTTTTGCAAAATATTAAAATTACATGAATTAATTAATTAAGAAAAGAAATTGTTTTTTTTTGGTATTTTTATGTCTTTTAAGATTTAATAGAAAAACTTAATTGCAATTAAACGCTAACCCTAATTCTATTTTATTTTAATTTATTAAGAAAAACATTAGAATTTAACCTAAATTAAACCTAATTTTTACATGCAAATTTGATTATAAAAATAAATAAAATAAATAATATTATTATAAAAAGAAAAATTAAAGGGAATAAAAACATTAATTAAACCTATTTCTACATTTTTTAGATTTTTATTAAAAGAATTAAAATTGCAAACCTAATTTAAAACTAAATTCAATTACATGCAAATTTATTTATAAAAATACTAGAAATAAAAATATTGATTATTTTTGCTCTTTTCTGACTTTTTTTATGTGTTTTATGATTTTATGAAAATATAATTAATTAAACAAACAGTAATTAAAAGAAAAATAAAAAAATTATAACAAGAATAAAAAATAGAGAAAATTAAAAGAAGTTGCAAATCAAAGGGGGTGTCAGTCCCCAATATGGAGGTCTCTTGTTAGCAATTCAGGCCCATTTGACTGTGGCCTTGTTGGACTTTTTTACTCACGTGCTGGCATGTTGACTCAAGCTTAGGGTGTTCATCAATTCTCAGCCTTTGATCTGATGCTCCAAGACGCGTGTACGCTGGATTCTGATGGTGTATCATGGACTATAACGTAGGCGCTGCATGTGAACGTTAAATGAAAAAATAACATAGAAATTATTGAAGACCTGGGGCTCGAACCCAGGTCAGGAATGTTACCAATAGCCTTGCTCACCACTAAGCCATTCCACGCGTTTTGATATATAATAAACAAGCAAATATAATAAAAGAAAACAATCCCTTAATGCCTTCAGCGCGCGAATTTTTGAACTGGCCTATCACGTCTTGCCACCACACCATCTTCTTCATCGTGTTTTATTTTTTCCTGAAACAATAACAACATAAGCAACGGTTTTCACGCGTTGCTGAAAGTACCATATGAAAAAATAGCGAATAGGCCATAAGGCCTCATAAATTGATCGCGAGTGTTGGTCTCTATTCATCCAAACGCGTTGAATCCAATGGTCTTGGTCTCAGCCTCCAATTTTGCCTTATTTCAAAAGCCCTAATTCTAAGGTTGAAGAACCCTAAATATCAACAATGGCATATTTGCATACAACTCATAAAAAGGCAATTAAATATATTGGTTAGCTTCAGAATTTCATAAGGAACACGAATCAATGAATAAAATGTTATGAAAATGCCTAGATTTGAGAACACGATTATGAGTTTTTCATGAAATATTTGGAGTTCTGTATACCGATTCCTTGAGCTTTGATGAAGGTTTTTGATTGTAATCGCTTCTGGGCAACCTTGGCAAGCTAATGGAACAAGAATTATGCTTTGAACCGCCCTCTAAAGTGGTTTTCAGATTTGAGTTTTTAGACAAAAATTCCAAGTTTGATTTGTGCTCTTTTGCGCAGCTTAGTGTGTTCTTGCACTAGGGTTGTATTCAGGCTTTTGTATTGAGTCCATTAGGTCAAGAAAAATCAATCAAATCCATTGCATTCATTGATTTTGGAAATTTGATTTTCTAAGATTTTTTCAATCTTTTTTCATGTGTTTTTGGTTCAAATCATCTCCAATCTCTCCAAATCTTTCCTTATCTGCATATGTACGAAATCTTGAGGCTAAAACATGTACAAAAAGATTTGTTAGGTTAAGTTAAATATTTTTCACATATTTAATTGATTTAAGTGAATTATTATAAATAAAAATTCAAATAAATAAATAAAAAATGAGAAAATACTTCCCTTTGGGCCAAGTGGTCGTGCACATGCCATGGATGATGAATTATGGAGGAAAAATGGGCCCATTAGCAATTTTAGGTCATTTGAATCAATGTTGACTTTTCAAAATATCCAAATATTTCCCAACTTCCACAAGGCATAACTTGCTCAATTTTTAAGCTTTTCTCATGTTCTTGGACATTTTGGAAAGGTCTTTGAGTCCTCTAACCAATGTCTTTGGTCCCATGTCATTTTGATTTACCAATATCAAGTTATGGCCTTTGACTTAAAGTCCCTTTTTGTTGACTTTTGAAAATGACCTATAATGTTGAAATTGATAACTTTTTGTGAGAGCATTTCTTGGACTTGAAGTATGAAGATGAGTTGTAGGAAATGTCTTTCTCTTCAAAATGAGCTTTGGATGGAATTTTTCTGATAATCCATGTGAAAGTTATGCCCTGGTCAATTTCAGTTGACTTTTTCAGCTGTCCAAATAAGGAAACTTTTGCATCTTGATGATTTCTGAGCCAAATTTTGAGAATCATGATCAAGCATTGATCAAATGATGTTTGTGGCTTCAAAATGATATGTTGACCAAAAATTTGAACTTTTGACTGTCAAATGACCATTTTGCCCCTACAGTTGACTGTAGTGCAATTAGGGTTTTGACTGTGCAATTTTGTGCTGAATGCCTTGAAACTTGATATGAGGATGCTTGACCATATTTGTAGGCATGTAAGACTTGATTGGACCTTTGAAAACTTCATTTTCTTGATCAGAAAACAAACCCTAATTTTGACTGTATAGGAGATCTTTGCACTGTGCAACCCTTGGGGAGATTTTGAAGCTTGGCTTGGCAATTTCTTGGAGAATATGGGAGGGCAGATTTTGGGGTACAACAGTTGCCCCTGTTCAATCTTCCTAAACTTGAGGATGCAGATTGGCTGACGTGCCTTTCGTAATCCGAGGGTAGAAGATGATTGAACACTAGAGTGCCCAGAAATTTGCGCTCGTCATAGTAGCAGTGATGATGGGAATGGGCTTATAGATGCCATTTGGAGATTGATGAATAGGATGATGGGCTTATAGCTGCCATCTGGATATCGATCGCGTAATAGATTCCTTAGCGAGAACCTGCATACCTGCAAAAGAAAAAAGAGTACCTGACACGTTGCAAGAACTGGTTTTCGGATGGTTGGTATAGATGTGTCCTGACTGGTTACAGGAGCTGAGTCTGGATCTTCAAAAGGTGATGAATGAACCAGGGGTATTCACTACCTTAGCATGAACGGTAAGAGAACCTTGGGTGACTTTAACTTCAACAACGCTCGTTGAGAAAAATCTTGGTGGGAATTGCCATCTTCGCAGGATCGGGAAGAGAACCAAAGGAAATTATAATTTGAAAGGAATTATCACCTCACTCACCGTTGGAGAGGGAACCATAAGAAAAGGAATTATCACCTCACTCACCGTCGGAGAGGGAACCAATAGGAAAGGAATTACCACCTCACTCACCGTCGGAGAGGGAACCATAAGGAAAGGAATTATCACCTCACTCACCGTCGGAGAGGGAACCATCTGAAAAGGAATTATCGCCTCACTCACCGTCGGAGAGGGAACCATAAGGAAAGGAATTACCACCTCACTCACCGTCGGAGAGGGAACCATCTGAAAAGGAATTATCACCTCACTCACCGTCGGAGAGGGAACCATAGGAAAAGGAATTATCACCTCACTCACCGTCGGAGAGGGAACCATCTGAAAAGGAATTATCGCCTCACTCACCGTCGGAGAGGGAACCCTCTGAAAAGGAATTATCGCCTCACTCACCATCGGAGAGGGAACCATTAGGAAAGGAATTACCACCTCACTCACCGTCAGAGAGGGAACCATCTGAAAAGGAATTATCGCCTCACTCACCGTCGGAGAGGGAACCATTAGGAAAGGAATTACCACCTCACTCACCGTCAGAGAGGGAACCATCTGAAAAGGAAATATCACCTCACTCACCGTCGGAGAGGGAACCATTAGGGAAGGAATTACGACCTCACTCACCGTCGGAGAGGGAACCATCTGGGATAACTTCTACTGAGTCTTTATCAGAAAAATCTGTTGAGAGTCGATTTAGCTGGACTAGAGAAAGCCTGGGACTGGATAAGAAGTCTTTGGAGTCGATTAACTGAACCGGTCTAGGTCTTGAAATATGATTGAGAATTTCAACTGCATCTTTCCTGAAAGGTAAAGGTCAGTCATATGCAGTGCATGATATGGATCAAGCAATGATGTTCTCAACATAAATGAGATTTGTATGATATAATGTGTCTATGCATGCTATAATGTTTTATGAATGTATGTTTTCGTCTAGGAAAGTAAATCCTTGACGGGTGCCGGGAAGTCATATCCTGGGCTGATGTTGAAGAATAGATTTTGCTTCTGCTGGGGATGATAACTGCAAGAATACCGGTAGGAGAAGATGACTCCGTTGCGGAATAAACTTGGCAAATGGAAGATTCTACGGGGAGAAAAGATACTCTAGCGACCATACTGGGAAGCAATACTCTGTGGGAAGAGGGATGCTTTTGCTGAGTGTTGATAATAATTTGCTGGGGATATCTTCGCTGTATTGGAAGTGCTGATAGACTTCGCTGGGGTAAGAAGACTTCGTCGAGGACGCTCTTTCCGTGGTTTTTGGCTGAGGATAACCCAGTTATATCCTGTTAAGGAAATAACTCTTTAAATAAAGCCGGACGACGCGTTCGTGCTCTGCGAGGGATAAGCTTCCAGAATCTACTGGGGATAAGCTTGCTGCTTGGGGGCATGAATTCCAAATTTCCTGGGGAAACTGGATTGGACTCTCTTGGGGAAGTTTTGATATGTTGGGGGAGTGATCCCTTTGAATGTTGATATACTGCTGGGGAACAATCTTTAGACCAAGACTGTCGGGGATGCTTGTTATGAGTATATGTATTGCTGCTGGGGAATGTTGATATCTGCTGGAGGATACCCAACTTCCTTGAGATTTGATAACTCTGCTTGGAGAAGAATGCACTGAGTGCTGACTTACTCTCTGGGGAATTAAGATGTACCGGTTATATTCTTTAGCTGAACCTACCTTGGTACCTTGGAGGATAGAACAATTGGATTATTTAGACAACTCTTTTATTGCCCCTGTTTCTAGTGTCACCTGTAATAAATCTCTTGTCTCGTATGCAAATATTTATGAGTTAGCAAATTATTGTCAATGCATATATCACAAATTGAACCTTGGACGTTCTTCGCAAAACAAAACAGAAAAAGAAAAACACTTGGTATGTTTAACTGAAAATATATTTGTATTGATTTTGAATGGCCTGTGAATAGGCGTTTTGTGTACAAGAGGCTGACGTCCTAGTAAGAGGAACACCGCCGAACGAGAGAGTTTATACAAATTTTGTACAAAAGAAAATAAAACAGCTGTGTGAAATGAATGATCCCACTGGGTTTCAACTCTGCTATTGCCTTTATAACTCCGAGCGTCTCATCACTTGATGACCTTGGTTGAAAGTGAAGCTGACTGATCGATGCCGTCTGAACTTGATGTAGATACCGGATTCTGGATGCAAAGTGATCAACGAGACATAGTATTACGCTTTATCCCAAATTTTTTCCTGGACCGCCCTTTCGGGTTTTCAGTCCACCGGGATACCCATTTTTGCCCAAGCCGCCTTTTCAGGTTTTCGACTTGCCGGGTGTACAGATTTTTTTTATTTTCATCCCTTCATTTTGCCCGAACCCTTTTGGTTCGACGGGAAGCCCTAATTTTTGCCTAGGCATGTCAGCCTAGCGGGTCTTTTTCTCATGCGTAGTATCTTTTTACTATGTCTGCATTGGCAGGGTGAGGAAGGTCGTCACCATCCATGTTGGTCAGAATCATGGCTCCTTCTGAGAACACATGCTTAACCACGAATGGCCCTTCGTACGTAGGGGTCCATTTGCCCCTTGGATCACTCTGAGGAAGGATGATTCGTTTGATTACCAGATCCCCAACTTGATATTCCTGTGGTCTGACCTTTTTGTTAAATGCCCTGATCATCCGTTTCTGATACGTCTGACCGTGACAGATAGCAGCAAGTCTCTTTTCATCAATGAGGTTGAGCTGATCAAGTCGTGTCTGGATCCAATCATCTTCGTTCAGATTTGCATCCTTCATTATCCGGAGAGAGGGTATTTGCACTTCGATCGGCAAGACTGCCTCCATGCTGTAAACCAGAGAGAAAGGAGTTGCCCCGGTTGACGTCCTAGCTGAGGTACGGTACCCATGTAGAGCGAACGGTAACATCTCGTGCCAATCTTTATAAGTTACTGTCATCTTCTGCACGATTTTCTTGATGTTCTTATTTGCTGCTTCTACAGCCCCATTCATCTTCAGTCTGTAAGGAGAAGAATTGTGGTGCTGTATCTTGAACTGTTCGCAGAGCTCAGTGATCATCTTGTTGTTCAGATTGGTACCGTTGTCTGTAATAATCCGCTCAGGGACGCCGTACTGACAGATCAGGTTGTGCCGAATGAACCGTGCCACAACAGTCTTGGTTACCGTAGCATAGGATGCTGCCTCAACCCACTTCGTAAAATAATCAATCGCCACTAGGATGAAGCGATGCCCATTAGATGCCGTAGGTTTAATCTCGCCGATCATGTCTATGCCCCACATTGCAAATGGCCAAGGCGCAGTCAGAACATTCAGGGGAACCGGAGGAACATGCACCTTGTCTGCGTAAATCTGGCACTTATGGCATGTCCTGGAATGTTGGTAGCAGTCAGCTTCCATTGTAGACCAGTAGTACCCTGCCCGGAGGATTTTCTTAGCCATAGTGTGCCCACTGGAATGTGTACCAAAGGTCCCTTCATGTAGCTCTCCCATGATCCTTTCTGCTTCAGTCCTATCCACACAACGCAGTAAGGTTGAATCATGGTTTCGCTTGTACAAGATGCCGTTGCTAAGGAAGAACTTTGCTGCGAACCTTCTCAGGAACTTCTTATCATTGACAGACGCACCTTCAGGGTATTCCTGAGCTTCTAGATATCTCTTTACCTCATGGTACCAAGGTTTCTCAGTCACCAATTCAGTCTCGAGGTCGCAACAGTATGCCGGTTCGTCCAGTTTCCAGATGATGATCCGGGGGGCCTCATTATCCCATTTAACTTTGAACATAGAAGACATTGTAGCTAACGCGTCCGCTAACTGATTCTCTTCTCTTGGAAAGTGCTCAAAGGTTATCTCTGTGAAGTGGGGGATCAGGGTCAACACACATTCTCTGTAAGGGATAAGATTCGGGTGTTTCGTATCCCACTCTCCTTTGATCTGATTGATCACAAGAGCGGAATCTCCGAAGACACTCAGAAACTTGATCCTTAGGTCGATCGCAGCTTGAAGGCCCATGATGCACGCCTCATACTCCGCCATGTTGTTGGTACAGTTGAAACACAGCCGGGCGGTGAGTGGAGTATGAGTACCTTGTGGAGATATGATTATGGCGCCGATACCGTTTCCCAAAGCATTGGAGGCTCCGTCAAAGTGCATAGACCATCAGGATCCTGGTTCAGGTCCTTCATCCGGTCCAGGTACTTCACAATCTGTCACTATCATGATGCTCTCGTCTGGAAACTCGAAGTTCATTGATTGATAATCCTCTACAGCTTGATGTGCCAAGTGGTCTGCCAATACACTTCCCTTGATGGCTTTCTGGGTCGTGTACTGAATGTCGTATTCTGTCAAGATCATTTGCCATCTTGCAATTCTCCCAGACAGAGTAGGCTTTTCGAATATGTACTTTATAGGATCCATTTTTGAGATCAACAAGGTAGTGTGAGTCAGCATATACTGTCTCAGCCGGCGAGCCGCCCATACCAAAGCGCAGCAAGTTTTCTCAAGCAGTGAGTATCGGGTCTCACAGTCGGTAAACTTTTTGCTAAGGTAATAAATGGCATGCTCTTTTCGGCCAGACTCGTCATGCTGCCCCAGCACACACCCCATTGAATTGTCAAGCACTGTTAGATATAGTATCAGAGGTCTCCCTTCAACCGGTGGCATAAGGATGGGTGGTTCTTGGAGATACTCTTTGATTTTGTCAAAAGCAGCCTGACATTCATCGTTCCAACGTACTACCTGATCTTTCTTCAGCAGCTTGAAGATTGGCTCACAGGTAGCGGTTAGGTGTGAGATGAACCGAGCAATGTAGTTCAGGCGTCCTAAAAAGCCTCTGACCTCCTTCTCTGTCTTAGGAACTGGCATCTCTTGAATAGCTTTGACCTTAGCAGGGTCCACTTGAATTCCCTTGTCACTTACCACAAAGCCTAGCAACTTCCCAGATCTTACCCCAAAGGTGCACTTGTTCGGGTTCAATCTCAGCTTGTACTTTTTCAACCGGTCAAACAACTTCTGCAGATGGTCTAGGTGCTCTTCCTCAGTCTGGGACCTTGCGATCATGTCGTCAACATACACCTCTATCTCATGATGGATCATGTCATGAAATAAGGCAACCATGGCACGTTGGTAGGTTGCCCCAGCGTTCTTTAATCCAAAAGGCATGACCTTGTAACAGAAGGTCCCCCACTGAGTAACAAATGTAGTCTTTTCCATGTCTTCAGGTGCCATCTTGATCTGATTGTAACCTGAAAAACCATCCATGAAAGAGAACACCTTATGCTGAGCTGTATTATCAACAAGGACATCAATGTGAGGTAAAGGGAAGTCATCTTTGGGGCTGGCCCTGTTCAGATCCCTGTAGTCGACACACATTCTGACCTTACCGTCCTTCTTAGGTACCGGCACCACATTAGCAACCCACTGAGGGTAAGAAGTCACTGCAAGGAACCCAGCATCAAACTGTTTCATGACCTCGGCTTTGATCTTCTCAGACATCTCTGGACGCATCCGACGGACCTTTTGCTTAACTGGAGGGTAGTCTTCCTTAGTTGGCAAGTGATGGACCACAATATCGGTATCCAACCCGGGCATGTCTTTGTAGGACCAAGCAAAGATCTCCATATAATCATGCAGCATTTGAGTCAACCGTTGCTTCACGCTGAGCTCTAGGTTGGCACCAATCTTTACCTCTTTCCTGTCTGCTTCAGTACCTAAGTTTATGGTTTCCACTGGCTCTTCATGGGGTTGAATTGCCCTCTCTTCCTGAAGCAACAGTCTTGCAAGCTCGCCAGGCACTTCGCAATCATCTTCACCTTCGTCTTCGGCTAAGTTGATCGGATTTTCGAAGTCATAACTGGCAGTAGCAAAGTTGTTACCAGTAAGATCCAGAGTGGATTGAAACCTGTATGAGTGAGTGTGTGTGTAAATACAGCTGTTTTAAAATATATGTAAAGGAAAGAAAGACAGAAAAGGAGCATAAGATTTGCAATGCGAGAAAACGTCCAAGATTTTCATTCATGATATATGAAATGACAATTTATATGCCCTCACAAATGATACCACGGTGCCTCGGGTAAGACACCGGGCCATAGAGTTTATTTATTGTTTATTACAAAATAACAAAACATAGGAATTCATTACTCAGTAACAAGAGAAACAGGGAGATTGTCTTTTGCGCTCCAATTGTTAAGTCCACTGTCGGTCGCAGGGTAAATCCAGCTATCAAACTCAGCTTCATCCACTTCGTCTTCGTCCCCAATAGCATTCACTCCATGAGCAGGCAGGGGAGCTGTCACTACATTAGGCTTCTCAGATGCCTCAAACTGTACCTCCTTAGCGTCAATAAGGTCCTGCAGCTTGTTCCTTAATGTCCAACAGTCATCAGTGGCGTGCCCCGGGCTATCAGAATGATAAGCACAACGAGCATTCGGGTTGTACTTGGGAGATGCAGTATTGGGGAACTTCGGAGCCTCCCTGACAGTCACCAAATTGGTGGATAGCAACTGTGGCAGGATCTGCGATAGGGTCATGCTTAACCGGGTAAACTCCCTCCGGGGTCTTTCAGCCCTTTGAGGATTGGTCGGCCGAGGAGCGGCAGCAGGCTTAGCAATCATTACCGCACTGACAGATTGGCGGCGCTCAGGTCTCTCTGATCTCTTGGAACCATACACGGCACTAGCCTCCTTCTTGAAGGGTTTCTTTTCAGAACTAGATGATGCACCCTTCGGAATCTTCCCAGACTTTAACCCAGCCTCAATTCTCTCTCCAGTTAGAATCAAATTAGTGAACCCAGCAGAAGAATTCCCGATCAGATGGTTGAAAAACGGCCCAGATAGGGTCCCCAAGAACATGTCTACCAACTCCCGATCAGTCAATGGTGGCTGCACCCTACCAGCCAGGTCTCTCCACTTCCGAGCGTACTCCTTAAAACCTTCGCTTGCACCTAACGACATACCCTGGAGTTGAGTACGTGTAGGGGCAAGGTCGGCATTATATTGATACTGCTTATAGAAAGCAGTAGCCAACTCCTCCCAGTTACGAACCTTGGTCCCATCCAGCTGATAGAACCATTCGAGATGAGTCCCTGAAAGACTCTCCAGTTGCTTGTATCTGTCTTCTGCAGGAGGGTACTGCTCTTCATCAAAATCAGTCTCATTGTCGGAGACTACCGGACTAGGAACCCTTGCTTCTGCCTGAGGACTACTCTTGCCAACAGAAGAACCAACCTCTTCCTGCTGCAGAGTATTGCCAAACCTTCGGCCCGAGTTAAACAGAACAGTTCTTCTCTTCTTCTTCTTCTTCTCCTTCTTCAGGAGCATAGCCTTCAGTTCTACTTGGCCCTGAGCCAAACCCTTGATTAACTCCTGAAACTGTGCATTCTGCGCCTGCAGAGCCTTGATTGATGTCTCAGTTGATGTAGAGTCGGGATTCATGATGCTGAAATAAACAGCGAAGAACTGTAAGCAACCTGAAAAGGGAAAACCTGCTATACACATGATGAATGATATGTGTTTATGCAATGCATTCAAGGGTTCGAAAGTTCAAATTTGTTGTAGACAAAAAGGAACACACGTTATCATTAAAGAAATCATTGTTTAATACATCAAAGCCTCCTGGGCAAAAATACAAAAATCAAATCAATCCCAAAATATGCTACGCATCCTCTTTGGAGCTATGTAAGTGTTGAGATTCCTCTCCTCATGCAACAGGCGGGTGAGCTCCAAGACCTTCTTTTCACTGGCATGTAGACTAGTCTCAAGAGAATTCCTTTCCTCCTTAAGTTGGATCCAGCTCTTCTGCATCTCTTCCCAGGATGTGGGCATATCAGGGTGTTGAATAGTGTAGGACACTTCCCCTTCCAAGACTGGTTCTTTGATCACAGGGAGCATATGGGGATAAGGCATCACTAACTTCTGGGAGCGGGCGCGTACCCACTTGCGATAAGGCTCCAAAGGGATGGAGTTACTGTGCCCCAGTGTCTTGCTGTCTATCCTACTTGGCATCCTCCAGGCCCTGATAAATCTCTGGCGAAGTCCTTGAGTATCATTGTCGAAGTCGAAAACTATGTCAGGAATTAACATGTCATGAGGACCATCCCTCTGAGCATAACCAAACTGTCTCCAAGCCAGGCATGGGCTATAAGTAATACCTCCTCTGATTCCAAGTAAAGGAACATTAGGGTACTCCCCGCAACGATCAATGATAGTGACATCTTCTCTGGACCTAGGGCACCAATGTATATCTGCATGTGTAAGAGTCATTAATCGTTGTGACCATCTCAGACCCCGCTCGTTCTTCAAAATTGATTGTGGAAGGTGCGAAATAAACCACCTTCCCAGGAGGGGAGTACAGCACATGAGAACACCTCTCTTTCTCATGGTTCGAGTGTAACATGAGTGGAGGATGTCCCCCAGCAACGTAGGTATAGGATTCCTGGACATGAAGATCTGAACAGCACTGATATCAATAAGCTGATCTGGGTTAGGGAACAACACCAAACCATAGACAAGGAGGGCCACAACTTCTTCAAAAGCTCGCAAGTCAAGGGAGTTCCAACATTCATGGGCCTTTTCAAACAGAAACCTGGCTAAGAACCCTTTGATACCACTTCTAACTTCCCAATGTCCCTTGAGGTCAGATGACTGTAGGTGCAAGGCTTTAGCAATCTCTTCAAGCTTAGGTTCCTTTTCTGTACCGTTGAAGGGTAGCTGATCAAGGATAGGGATCTTCAGGAGCCGGGAGAACTCCTCCAATGTAGGTACCAACTGATAGTCCAAGAAGGTGAAACAGTGATGCAGAGGATCAAAGAACTGGAACAGGACCTTTATCATATCTTCCTCAATATTGGTGTTGACCAAGCTGATGAGGCTTCCATGTCTTTCACTGAATGAAGAGTTCTCGGGAATCCTGGATATAAGCTCCTTAAGCTGAGGAGGGATCCTTACAAGATTGACTTGAATTGTCTTTCTACGAACAGTTTCCATGTCCTACAAAACAAGAACAAAGATGAAAATTCGAACCCCTGAAATGGTTAGTCAATGCATATGATGTTGGATGATGTCATGATGCTATGATTAAACACACCACAGATATTTACAAAGACAAACATGTAAGGCACACAAGGCACACAAGACAAGCCCTTAAGGTTTAAGGCCAGCATGGGGTCTGGGTAGTATCCTCTTTGAAGTTGGTGGGTTCAACCTGTCCTAATCAAAGTAACCGGGTTCTAAGGTTCCCAATATCACTGGATTGCTTTCATTGTTCATCGTTTCGATTTAGCCACTGAACTGGCGACCGAAATATTCCAGGAAAGCAACCCTCAATTGAGCGTAGTATCGAGTATCAACCAACCTCGGACTGCACCAAAGTCAGTTATCTCACTACCCTAAAGAGGCCAAGATAGTTCAATTAAGGTTCCTAAGGTTTGTTGATGCTTCACGACACCACGCGGAGGCCCCGTACTCTCCTTGACTGAACTCAAGGGTTACCGGTACACACCAAAGTGCCACATCAACGTAGCAGACTGTTTCAACCATGTCGGTATACCCCGCACAGTTCCCTCACAGCCTTGTTGCTACTTTCTAAGAAGGTATCCCCCAGATCTGGGTTAGGATCTATAGAACTCCCAAGCAACCCACAATTTAAAGCACACAAGGAAAACAATTGAAAACACAGTTATGAACTAGCCCTAAGGTACACCTCACTTTATAAGTTTTTCCCCAGCAGAGTCGCCAGTTCTGTGATCGGTGGATCTGGAACTGACTGTTTAACGCTGGTTCGCGAAATGTCGCGGAAGCAATAGTCGCCACCGTCTTTTATTTTCTCCAAATGGAAAGGACAAAAGCACAGAAAAATTCCTTAAAGAGATTGCTCTCGGTTCGGGAGGTAGGTTATAGAAAGGGAAGGTGTTAGCACTCTTTCTATCTGTGGTTATCCACGGGCTCTTAGGTACTTGCTCATTGTGTTTTCAAAAAATGGTTTATTTTCTTTTCAATTGTGGGCTTTAAAAAAGTTTCTTTGAAAATTTCAGTTCGACTCTTGTATCGGTCCTCAAGAGTGTTTGAAAAATTACTTTCGAAAGCTTTTTGAAAATGTGTCGGTGTGAAAAGTATTTTTGAATTTGTTTTTAAATTTAGAGCAAGTATCTACGAGAACCTACCTACCCTAAGGAATTCGTCTGTGTAAATGTCCTTTAAAGTAGTGCCATCCCACCATTGAGAGGTAGGTAGCACCACCGTTGGAGGTGTTCGGGTCAATTCGATGTTCGGGACATGGTGATCACCAGAGCAATATGAAGACACCTTAGAAGCTACCCTCATGCCAGGTTCCCGGATCATGAGGACTTACTAAGACATCCTCTACTCGACGATCACCTTTCGAGGCAAGGCAACAGTGAGGCGTACCCTAGGGGTGGTGTGTGCGATTCGTGTGTCGTTTTCAGATATTTATCTTGTCATGTTATTGGTGTTCTATCGCTTGTTTTTATTTTGTTCATACATTCTTTCATGCTTTGATTAACAGTTAAAAGTTGCGAGGAAAAGTAAATCTAAAGCTATTACAAATGGCGCGGGTCCACATCGCCAAAATTAACCAGGACCCGATTTGACAGAAAAAATAATAAATAGACAAAGTAAATAAAGAATTGAAAAGTGCGAGAAATAATTTACAAGGCTTCGAGAGAGGTACATAAATATTTAAATGGAAAAGAAAATAAATATGCGAATTAATAATTAAATCGAAACAAGGGCGTTGGACCCTTTTTGCAAAATATTAAAATTACATGAATTAATTAATTAAGAAAAGAAATTGTTTTTTTTTGGTATTTTTATGTCTTTTAAGATTTAATAGAAAAACTTAATTGCAATTAAACGCTAACCCTAATTCTATTTTATTTTAATTTATTAAGAAAAACATTAGAATTTAACCTAAATTAAACCTAATTTTTACATGCAAATTTGATTATAAAAATAAATAAAATAAATAATATTATTATAAAAAGAAAAATTAAAGGGAATAAAAACATTAATTAAACCTATTTCTACATTTTTTAGATTTTTATTAAAAGAATTAAAATTGCAAACCTAATTTAAAACTAAATTCAATTACATGCAAATTTATTTATAAAAATACTAGAAATAAAAATATTGATTATTTTTGCTCTTTTCTGACTTTTTTATGTGTTTTATGATTTTATGAAAATATAATTAATTAAACAAACAGTAATTAAAAGAAAAATAAAAAAATTATAACAAGAATAAAAAATAGAGAAAATTAAAAGAAGTTGCAAACCAAAGGGGGTGTCAGTCCCCAATATGGAGGTCTCTTGTTAGCAATTCAGGCCCATTTGACTGTGGCCTTGTTGGACTTTTTTACTCACGTGCTGGCATGTTGACTCAAGCTTAGGGTGTTCATCAATTCTCAGCCTTTGATCTGATGCTCCAAGAGGCGTGTACGCTGGATTCTGATGGTGTATCATGGACTATAACGTAGGCGCTGCATGTGAACGTTAAATGAAAAAATAACATAGAAATTATTGAAGACCTGGGGCTCGAACCCAGGTCAGGAATGTTACCAATAGCCTTGCTCACCACTAAGCCATTCCACGTGTTTTGATATATAATAAACAAGCAAATATAATAAAAGAAAACAATCCCTTAATGCCTTCAGCGCGCGAATTTTTGAACTGGCCTATCACGTCTTGCAACCACACCATCTTCTTCATCGTGTTTTATTTTTTCCTGAAACAATAACAACATAAGCAACGGTTTTCACGCGTTGCTGAAAGTACCATATGAAAAAATAGCGAATAGGCCATAAGGCCTCATAAATTGATCGCGAGTGTTGGTCTCTATTCATCCAAACGCGTTGAATCCAATGGTCTTGGTCTCAGCCTCCAATTTTGCCTTATTTCAAAAGCCCTAATTCTAAGGTTGAAGAACCCTAAATATCAACAATGGCATATTTGCATACAACACATAAAAAGGCAATTAAATATATTGGTTAGCTTCAGAATTTCATAAGGAACACGAATCAATGAATAAAATGTTATGAAAATGCCTAGATTTGAGAACACGATTATGAGTTTTTCATGAAATATTTGGAGTTCTGTATACCGATTCCTTGAGATTTGATGAAGGTTTTTGATTGTAATCGCTTCTGGGCAACCTTGGCAAGCTAATGGAACAAGAATTATGCTTTGAACCGCCCTCTAAAGTGGTTTTCAGATTTGAGTTTTTAGACAAAAATTCCAAGTTTGATTTGTGCTCTTTTGCGCAGCTTAGTGTGTTCTTGCACTAGGGTTGTATTCAGGCTTTTGTATTGAGTCCATTAGGTCAAGAAAAATCAATCAAATCCATTGCATTCATTGATTTTGGAAATTTGATTTTCTAAGATTTTTTCAATCTTTTTTCATGTGTTTTTGGTTCAAATCATCTCCAATCTCTCCAAATCTTTCCTTATCTGCATATGTACGAAATCTTGAGGCTAAAACATGTACAAAAAGATTTGTTAGGTTAAGTTAAATATTTTTCACATATTTAATTGATTTAAGTGAATTATTATAAATAAAAATTCAAATAAATAAATAAAAAATGAGAAAATACTTCCCTTTGGGCCAAGTGGTCGTGCACATGCCATGGATGATGAATTATGGAGGAAAAATGGGCCCATTAGCAATTTTAGGTCATTTGAATCAATGTTGACTTTTCAAAATATCCAAAAATTTCCCAACTTCCACAAGGCATAACTTGCTCAATTTTTAAGCTTTTCTCATGTTCTTGGACATTTTGGAAAGGTCTTTGAGTCCTCTAACCAATGTCTTTGGTCCCATGTCATTTTGATTTACCAATCTCAAGTTATGGCCTTTGACTTAAAGTCCCTTTTTGTTGACTTTTGAAAATGACCTATAATGTTGAAATTGATAACTTTTTGTGAGAGCATTTCTTGGACTTTAAGTATGAAGATGAGTTGTAGGAAATGTCTTTCTCTTCAAAATGAGCTTTGGATGGAATTTTTCTGATAATCCATGTGAAAGTTATGCCCTGGTCAATTTCAGTTGACTTTTTCAGCTGTCCAAATAAGGAAACTTTTGCATCTTGATGATTTCTGAGCCAAATTTTGAGAATCATGATCAAGCATTGATCAAATGATGTTTGTGGCTTCAAAATGATATGTTGACCAAAAATTTGAACTTTTGACTGTCAAATGACCATTTTGCCCCTACAGTTGACTGTAGTGCAATTAGGGTTTTGACTGTGCGATTTTGTGCTGAATGCCTTGAAACTTGATATGAGGATGCTTGACCATATTTGTAGGCATGTAAGACTTGATTGGACCTTTGAAAACTTCATTTTCTTGATCAGAAAACAAACCCTAATTTTGACTGTATAGGAGATCTTTGCACTGTGCAACCCTTGGGGAGATTTTGAAGCTTGGCTTGGCAATTTCTTGGAGAATATGGGAGGGCAAATTTTGGGGTACAACAGTGGCCACACTGTCCCTAAAATCGAATTGACCCGAACACCTCCAACGATGGTGCTACCTACCTCTCAATGGTGGGATGGCACTACCTTAAGGACTTTTACACAGCCTAATTCCTTAGGGTAGGTAGATGACTCATGGGTACTTGCTCTCTTCAAAAACAAATCAAACATCTTTCCGCACTCACACTTTCAAAAGTTTTCAAACAAATTTTTCATACACTCTTGAGGACAGATACAAGAGTTACCTAGAAATTTTTCAAACAAAACTTTTTCAAAACCCACACACATTTGAAAAGCAAACATCTTTTGAAAACATAAGAGCAAGTACCTAAGAGCCCATGGATAACCATGGATAAAAAGGGTGCTAACACCTTCCCTTTCTATAAATCTACCTCCCGAACCGAGAAACATTCTCATAAGGAATTTTGCTGTGCTTTTGTCCTGTCCATGTTGGAGAAAATAAAAGATGGTGGCGACTCTTGCTTCTGCGACATTTCGCGAACCAGCTTTAAACAGTCAGTTCTATTTCCACCGATCACAGAACTGGCGACTCTGCTGGGGATAATTATAAAGTGAGGTGTACCTTAGGATTAGATCATACTTATGTTTTCAATTGAATGTTTTGTTTGCTTTATTATTATGGGCATTGTCTTGGAGTTTCATAGATCCTAACCCGGATCTGGGGAAAACCTTTTAGGTAGCATAAGCTGTGAGGGACCTGTCCGGCGTAGACCGACACGGGTGAAGCAGTGGCTACGTTGGTGTGGCACCTTGGTCTGTACCGATATCCCTTGTGTTGCAACGAGGAGAATATGGGTCTTCTGAGGAGTCATTAAGCACCAACTGACCTTAGAACCCTAATTTGACCCAACTTGGCCATAGAACAGTAGCAGTATGCTACACCCATTGAGGCTAAACTCTCGTGATAGTTCTGGCCGCAAGAAAAGATTGCGATGCTAGAGTTATGACCGATTGAGGGTAGTCAGTGATATTGGGATCCCTAGAACCCGGTTACTTTTGATAGGACAGGTCTGAACCAACAAAACTGAAAGAGGGTAGTACCCAAACTTCATGCTGGCCTAAACTCTAAGGGCTGTCTTGTGTGACTTGTGTGCCTTATCATGTTTGCCTTTGTGAATAGTTGTGGTGTGCTTTATCATAACATCATACCATCATAACATTGCATGCATCCTGCATAAGGACTGACCCATTTCAAAGACAAGAGGGTTTCATCTTTACTCTGTTTTGTAGGACATTATGATGCTTGTGCGAAGGAATACTATTCGGCTCAACTTTGTTCACCCACATGATTTGCTTAAAGACTTGGTTGACAGAATTCCAAACACTACTTCCTTCGTTCAGAGGCATGGTTCTCTTCTCGGTTTAGTCACTTCAAAGTGGGACCAACAACTGATGAGTGTCCTAACCCAGTTTTATGATCCACTATACCATTGCTTCACTTTTCAAGACTTCCAGCTGGTCCCTACCCTGGAAGAATTCTCTGATTTGCTTGGTATCCCTATTTTGGATCAGACTCCCTTCACTGGTTGGGAAAAGACTCTTAGGCTTGAGGAGATTGCTGCAGCCCTTCCCTTGACCAACAAGGAGGTAATGGACAATTGGGTGACTAGAAGCAGAGTTAAGGGCTTCTTGGCCAAGTTTCTGATTGGTAAAGCTAACAGTTTCTGGAATGACTTAGACTTCAGGGCGTATGAAGACATTCTGGCTCTCTTAATCTATGGTCTAGTGTTGTTTCCTAATCCTGATAACTTCATTAACGTCAATGCCATAAGGATCTTCATGTCTCGGAACCCTGTGCCCACTCTCTTGGGTGATATCCTGCAACAACTCTATGCTCGTACTGCCCGAAGACGAGGAACTCTGTGTTGTTGTACTCCTTTGTTAGTGAGGTGGCTTATTTCTCACCTCTCTAAGTTCATGCTGAAGAACAAATAAGGAAGAGGCTGGGCTCATAGGTTAATGTCTCTCACTGATAATGACATCATTTGGACTCTCATAGGTTTGGATGAGGTAGCTGTTATTGATCGTTGCAGAGAATATCCTAATGTTCCTTAGATTGGTACCCAAGGAGGAATCTCTTATAATCCATGTCTAGCTCTCCGTCAGTTTGGAAGAGCCAGAAGAGCAGGGCCTCATGAGATGTTGGTGCCTCACATCAGTTTTGAGTTTCAGGTAGATAGTGACGAGCTGCGTCGTAGATTCATCAAGGCTTGGGACAGAATTCACAAAGCTGACCCACATGAGTTGGGACCGAAGACTTCTCTACCTATGGAATCCTACTACAGATGGGTCTGCATCCGTGCTCAGAAGTTAGGTATGCCATACGAAGCTGTCAGACCCATCATTCTTGAATTTCCTGATAGAGACGGGGTTCTTCCAACTGTTCTCCCTCCTCAGATACCTACTGATGTTGATACACTAAAGAGGTCTTGGGCACAACTACAGGAAGAACGGGATTCTTATCGGGAAAAGTTCAATGAACAAGAATAGAAAATCCAGAAGCTGACAAAGCAGTTGGAGAACGAGTGGGTCCTGAATGATTACATCCGTACTGAGAAGAGGAGACCATGGGAGCATTGATGAGCCTTGGATATTTCTTTTATAGCTTTATTTCCTTTTCAGTATTTTCATTCTTGTAACGCCTAAGGGCAATTTTCTTGAACAATTTAAATTCCAAAGTTTAAATCTAATAAAGTGTGTTCCTTTTGTCTACAAAGTTGATTCCCGATTGTCTTTGAAAACATAATTCATACGCATTTCATTCATCATGTGCATCACAGGTACTTTTCTTACAGGTTGCTTAATCTTCTTCGCTGTTTATTTCAGCAGTCTCATCATGAATCCTGAATCATCTACTGAGCAATCCATCAAGGCCCTCTAGGCCCAGAACGCCCAGTTCCAAGAGTTGATCATGAGCTTAGCCCAAGGTCAAGAGGAATTGAAGGCTCTGCTGGTGAAGAAGAAGAAGAAGAGAACTGTACTGCTCAACACTGGCCGGAGGTTTGGCAATACACTGCAAAATGAGGCTGACCAAGCTGCTTCTTCTGTAGGGAAAGGCAGTCCCCAAGCGGGAAGAGTTCCTAGTCCTGTGGTCTCTGACAACGAGACGGATTTCAATGATGAGCAGTACCCTCCCGCTGAAGACAGGTACAAGCAGTTAGAGGATCGTCTGAGTGCCATGGAAATTCAATAGGTGCCTGGGTTGGATTTTGGAGATCTGGGTTTATCTTCTGGGGTGGTGATCCCACACAAGTTCAAGGCGCCATCTTTTGCGAAGTATGACGGGGCTTCCTGCCCTAAGCTACATCTCAGATCTTATGTGCGGAAGATCCAACCGTACACGGCAGACAAGAACTTATGGATCCATTTCTTCCAGGAGAGTCTTTCAGGGACTCATCTCGAATGGTTCTATCAGCTGGATGGAACCAATATTCGTACCTGGGAGGACTTGGCTACTGCTTTTTACAAGCAGTATCAGTACAATGCCGACCTCTCTCCTACACGTACCCAACTCCAGGGTATGTCGCTAGGATCGGGAGAAGGTTTTAAAGAGTACGCGCAAAAGTGGAGGGACCTAGCTGGCAGGGTGCAGCCACCGTTGACCGACCGTGAACTCGTGGACATGTTCTTGGGGACCCTGTCTGGGCCGTTCTTCAACCACCTGATTGGTAATTCTTCTGCAGGGTTTATAGACCTCATCCTGACTAGTGAGAGGATAGAAGCTGGTATGAAATCAGGGAAGATACAGAAAGGTGCATCCTCAAGTTCTGAAAAGAAGCCTTTCAAGAAGGAAGCTAGTGATGTGTATGGTCCCAGAAGACAAAATAAACCGGAACGCCGCCAAGCTGTCAACGCGGTGGTGATTTCAAAGCCTGCTGCCGCTCCTCGGCAACCTAACCAACCAAGGGGTGAGAGACCCAAAAGGGAATACACTCGGCTTAGTATGACCTTGTCTCAGATCTTGCCGCAACTGCTATCAACCAACTTGGTAACTGTCAGAGAAGCTCCGAAGGTGGTAAACACAACCTTTCCGAAGTACAATCCCAACGCCCGCTGTGCTTATCACTCTGATAGCCCGGGACATTCTACTAATGATTGTTGGGCCCTGAGGAATAAGGTTCAGGACCTTATTGATGCTAAAGAGGTTCAGTTCGAGGCGCCCGAGAAGCCTAATGTGGTGACAGCTCCCATGCCCAATCATGGGGTGAATGCTATCAGGGATGGTGACGAAGTGGAGGAATCTGAGTTCAACAGCTGGATCTACCCAACGGCCGACGGTGGATCGAACAATTGGACTGCCAAAGATTTCATACCTGTTACTTTTGTTACTCAGTAATGAACTCCTTTGTTTTTAAATTTGTAACGAACAATAAATTGAAACTTTATGGCCCGGTGTCTTACCCGGGGCACCGTGGCTTCATTTGTGAGGGCTTATTACTTGTCATTTCCATATATCATGAATAAAAACATTGGACGTTTTTCGCATTTCGAATCTTGCGCTCCCTTTCTTTCTTTATATATTGCAAAACAGCTATATTTACACACACTCACTCATACAGGTTCCAATCCACTCTGGATCTCACTGGTAACGACTCTGCTACCGCCAGTTATGACTTCGAAAATCCGATCAACTTAGCCGAAGACGAAGGTGAAGATGATTGCGAAGTGCCTGGTGAGCTTGCAAGACTGTTACTCCAGGAAGAGAGGGCCATTCAGCCACATGAAGAGCCAGTGGAAACGGTAAATCTGGGTACTGAGACAAACAGAAAGGAAGTCAAGATTGGTGCCAATCTAGAGCTCAGTGTAAAACAATGGCTGATTCAGATGCTGCATGATTATGTGGAAATCTTTGCCTGGTCCTACGAAGACATGTGTGATCGGTGGAAATAGAACTGACTGTTTTTAGCTGGTTTCCGAAATGTCGCGGAAGCAAGAGTTGCCACCGTCTTTTATTTTCTCCAACATGGAAAGGACAAAAGCACAGCAAAATTCCTTATGAGAATGTTTCTCGGTTCGGGAGGTAGATTTATAGAAAGGGAAGGTGTTAGCACCCTTGCTATCCGTGGTTATCCACGGGCTATTAGGTACTTGCTCTTATGTTTTCAAAATGTTTGCTTTTCAAATGTGAGTGGGTTTTGAAAAAAAAATTCTTTGAAAGATTTCTGAATGACTCTTGTATTTGTCCTCAAGAGTGTTTGAAAAATTTGTTTTGAAAGCTTTTGAAAGTGTAAGGTGTGAAAAGTATTTTGTTTGTTTTTGAAAAGAGCAAGTACCCATGAGTCATCTACCTACCCTAAGGAATTAAGCTGTGTAAGTGTCCTTTAGGTAGTGCTATCCCACCATTGAGAGGTAGGTAGCACCACCATTGGAGGTGTTCGGGTTAATTCGATTTTAGGGACAGTGTGGTCACCGAAGCAACAGCTAGGACACCTTAGAAGTAACCATAATGTCCAAGATCCTTTTTAATCCGAGGCAACCGTTTCGAGGCAACTGTTTCGAGGCAACTGGATCTTTAGACAAAGGGTGACCTCTAAGACGTCTTATACTTGATGACCACGTTTGAAGGCAACGAGTGAGGCGTACCCTAGAAGTGGTGTGTGCTTTGTGTGTTGTATTCAGTTAATGTTTGTCTTTGTTATTAGTGAGCTACGAGTTGTTTTTATTTACCATACATTCTTTCATGCAAGTTTAGCAGTTAGGGGGTGCGGAAAGTAAATTGCGGAAACATAAATCCTACGCTATTACAAGGCGCGGGTCTATACATCTCCAAAAATACAAAGACCCGTTTTTGGTAAATAAGTACGGAAAGTTAAAATAAATCAGTAAACCTAATTAACTATTACATGTCTTGGAAGCAATTACATAATAATAAACTATAAGGAATTAAAACTAAAATGCGCGCGAAAGGATGAATCGGGAAGGTCTAAAGGGTGTTGACCCTTTTTTAGAAAAGAAGTTGATTTTTTTTTTTGGTCTTTTTGTAATTAAAATGAAATTAAAACTAACTAATGACTAATTAATTAATTTAATTAAAAGAAAATATTTTGTGTTTTTATGTTTTTATGAAATAAACGAAAAGAATTAAAATTCTAAATTAACCTAATTCTAATTTATTTTAATTGTTAAAAGAAAAGTCAAAATTGCCTAATTAGACTATTTCAATTAATGTTTATTTACAAAATAAAATAATAATAATACTAATAATAATGTTAATTCTATTTTTTTGATTTTTTTATGAAAATATTAGTTGGTTAATTGTTAATAATAAATAAATAAAATAAAGCAAGTAAATAAAAAAGGAAAATGTCAAAACAAAATAAAAAGAAGAGTAAAACCCAAGGGGGTGTGGGCTGAAATGGAGGGTGTATTGTTGGGATTTGAGGCCCATTTGAGCAAGCCACGTTTGACTTCCCTTGATTGTCTGCAGCATGCTTGACTCCAGAGTATGGTGTTCTACACTTTTTGCTCTTTGGATCTGCACTGATAACACATGGCAGGCAGAGATGTGTAAGGTGCATGGTGTTCAGCGCCTTGGAAACTGCACAGGAAGGCATTAAGAAAAAGAATATGGAAATTATAGGGGGACTTGGGAATCGAACCCAGGTCCCAGCACTTGCATGACACGTTCACCACCACTCAGCCAACTGCAATTGTTTGTAAACAAAATGGATAATGACAATAATATGCAAAACAACAATTATACTGGGAATTTTAAAAAAAAGGCGCGCCATATATTTGAATGCACCAATCCAGTTCATCCACGCATCATCTTCTTCATCTGGCTGAAACAAAAAAAAGTTATCACATAGCGGGGGTTTTAAACCCCCACGAAACAAAGTGTCAATAATAGCGATTAGCGCTATGGATCACATAAAAAGAGCGCGACATGTCCTTCTTGTTCGTCTTGTCACGCTGATTTTGACCATATATGTTTGGAGTTCTAATTTTACAGCATGACAAAACCCCCAATTCTAAAGCTCTGAAAACCCTAAATTGCTTTAATGGCAAGTCGTGATTCTGTACATGATAATGAAATTAGACAATGCCAATAGCTTTGGAAAGATGTCAGTAACACAAATCAACCAAGAGAATATATTAAAAACGCATGGAATGTGATATGTAAATTTGGAAATATATGCAAACCGTGTGAGTTCTGTAGCGTGATTCCTTGAGTGATTTGGCTTGATTCTGATTGCCAAAGATTCCTGGCAATGCAAGGAGTGTGTCTGAATTAAAATGGAGGCTTGAAATATGCTGGAAGATGGTTTTCGATTTGTCACTTTTCTCTTGAAAAAATTGAAATGGCTTATGTTGTATGACTGTTTCTAGGTCGTGTAATGTGTTGGGCAAGCTTGCATATATGGTTTTGAATGAGTATCAATCAGAATTATGGTCATTGAATCCTTGCAATTATGTTCTTGATTTTGCCATAAACTCCATTGAAACAACTTGCCATTTTTGTGTCAAATTTGAATTTTTATGCCCATAATAGGTCTTGCACGAATTTGGAATGTACTTCATGGTGTATCAAAGCAATTCAACACAAAATATATCCCTCCATTAATTTTCTTGATTTTTATTTAAATTTTAAAGATTTAAAATGAATTAAATAAAATAAAATAAAATAAAAATGGAAAAATTAATTTTTAATCTTGAAATAAATTGTGGGACACGTGGGAGGCATGGCCAAGCTGAATCAAGTGGAAAAAGTGGGGCCCTTTTGTCAAAAATGAAGTTTCAAGGATAATTGACTTTGGCCATTTCACAAAAATTTCCCAACTTCTCCAATGCATATCTTGCTCAATTTTGAAGATATGAACATGTTCTTGGACATTTTGGAAAGGTCTTGAAGTCCTATAACCAATGCCTTTGGTCCCATGTCATTTTGATTTACCAATCTCAAGTTATGGTCTTTGACTTAAAGTGCCTTTTTGTTGACTTTTGAAAATGACCTATAATGTTGAAATTGATAACTTTTTGTGAGAGCATTTCTTGGACTTGGAATGTGAAGATGAGTTGTAGGAATGTCTTCCCCTTCAAGATGAGCATTGGATGGGATTTTTCTGATGAACCATGAAAAAGTTATGCCTTGGTCAAGTTACAGTTGACTTTTCAGCTGTCCAAAAATAGAAACTTTTGACACCTTGATGATTTTTTGAGCCATTCCTGTGAAATCATGGTCAAGACATGACCAAATGATGATTGTGGCTTCAAAATAAGATGTTGACCAAAAATTTTGACTTTTGACTGCCAAATGACCATTTTTCCCCTACAGTTGACTGTGGAGCAATTAGGGTTTTTGATTGTGCAACTTGACCTTGTGAGCCTTGGAACTTGGCATGTAGATACTTGACAATGTGTATAGGCATATGTGACTTGATTGAGCCCTTGAAAACCTCAACTTCCTTGCAAGAACCAAAACCATAATTTGACTGGCTTTAGGAGAGTGGTTGATTGTGTAGCCCTTGAGTAGACTTTGAACCATTTGAGGATTGAGCTTGAAAAATCTTGAAGAATATGGGAGGGAAAATTTTGGGGTACAACAGTTGCCCCTGTTCAATCTTCTTAGACCTGAGGATGTAGATTGGCTTGTGTGCCTTTCGTGATCCGAGGGTGGAAGATGATTGAACACTAGAGTGCCCAGAAATTTGCACTCACATAGTTGAGTATCCGAGTGTGATGGCGGGAATGGGCTTACAGATGCCATTTGGAGGGATGGTGGATAAGAGGATGGGCTTATAGATGCCATTTGGAGATGTGACAGAACCTTGTCGGGAATGGGCTTATGGATGCCATTTGGAACTGTTGGTAAGTGGATGGGCTTATAGATGTCATCTAGGTGTCGATCGCGTAAGAGATTCCTTAGCGAGAACTTGCGTACCTGAGAAAGAAAGATAATTACCTGGCCTGTTACAGGGGTTGATCTTCAAACTCTTCAGACGTGCCCTGGCAGGATACAGGAATCGAGTCCGGAAAATAGTCGTCAACAGATACGCCCTGGATGGATACAAGAATCGGATCTTCAAACTCTTCAGACGTGCCCTGGCAGGATACAGGAATCGAGTCTGGAAAATAGTCGTCAACAGATACACCCTGGCTGGATACAGGAATCAGATCTTCAAACTCTTCAGACGTGCCCTGGCAGGATACAGGAATCGAGTCTGGAAAATAGTCGTCAACAGATACACCCTGGCTGGATACAGGAATCGGATCTTCAAACTCTTCAGACGTGCCCTAGCAGGATACAGGAATCGAGTCTGGAAAATAGTCGTCAACAGATACGCCCTGGCTGGATACAGGAATCGGATCTTCAAACTCTCCAGACGTGCCCTGGCAGGATACAGGAATCGAGTCTGGAAAATAGTCGTCAACAGATACACCCTGTCTGGATACAGGAATCAGATCTTTAAACTCTTCAGACGTGCCCTGGCAGGATACAGGAGTCGAGTCTGGAAAATAGTCGTCAACAGATACACCCTAGCTGGATACAGGAATCGGATCTTCAAACTCTTCAGACGTGCCCTGGCAGGATACAGGAATCGAGTCCTGAAAATAGTCGTCAACAGATACGCCCTGGCTGGATACAGGAATCGGATCTTCAAACTCTTCAGACGTGCCCTGGCAGGATACAGGAATCGAGTCCGGAAAATAGTCGTCAACAGATACGCCCTGGCTGGATACAGGAATCGGATCTTCAAACTCTTCAGACGTGCCCTGGCAGGATACAGGAATCGAGTCCGGAAAATAGTCGTCAACAGATATGCCCTGGCTAGATACAGGAATCGGATCTTCAAACTCTTCAGACGTGCCCTGGCTGGATACAGGAATCGAATCTGAAAATAATCGCTCACAGACATGCCCTGGCTAGATACAGGTATCGAATCTGGAATTGCGAGAATTGATAGTAATTATCTTTGGATTGGCCTTTTTCCTGAAAAGGCAAAACATCAGTTATATGCAATGTCATGATGTATGAAAAGCACGATGTCATGATGTTCTCAGGGAGAAATGAGATTGTGTGATATGATGCGTATATGCATGCATTGTGTATGTAAGCAGGATGTATGAATGCGATATGTTTATGAATGTATTTTCGTCTAGGAAAATAAATCCTTGACGAATGCCGGGAAGTTGAATCCTGGGCTGACGCTGAATAGTAGCGTTCTTCGTTTCCGCTGGGGATGATGGTTGCAAGAATAAACCGGTAGGAGAAGAAGACTCTGTTGGGGAATAAACTTGCTTGGAGAGGTTACTCTGCGGGGAATACTCTGTGGGAAGAGATACTTCGCTGAGGTTTTGATGATAACTCCGTTGGGGATACCGTTGATAAGCTTTGTTGGAAGATTTGATGAACTCCGCTGGGGGATAGAAAGAACTTCGCCGAGGACGATCTTTCCATGGTTTTTGGCTGAGGATAACCTAGTTATATCCTGGTGGGGAAATAACCTTTGAATAAATTCCGGGGAGACGCGTTCGTACTCTGCAGGTGATAAGCTTCCAGAATCTACTGGGGAGAGGCTTCCTACTGGGGAGATTGATTGAACTCTCCTGGGGAGATCTTTTGAGACTGTACTGGGGAGTGGCTCCACTGAAGTGTCTGTATTCCATCGGGGAACAATCTTAGATCAAGATTGTCGGGGATGCTTGTTAGGAATGTTTGTATACTCCGCTGGGAAATATTGAGATCTTCTGGGGAAAACCCAACTTCCTTAATGTTGACTGTAGGCTAACTCTGCTTGGGGAGAGTGTTGCTTGACTTGCTGGAGATACGATGCCTTGTTAGGGTTGATTGGAGACCAGCTTCTTGAGGAGAGTATTGATGAGTCCTGACTTACTCTGCGGGGAGTGGAGATATCTTGGTTACGTTCTTCAGCTGAACTTACCTTGGTACCTTGGTGGACAGAGCAACTAGATCGCTTGGACAACTTATTATTGCCCCTGGTTCTAATGTCACCTGTAATTAATCCTTTGTTTCGTATTCAAATATTTATGAGTTAGCAATTAGTGTCAAATGCATATATCAAAAATTGAACATTGGACGTTCTTTACAAAACAAAACAGAAAAAGGGAAAACAATTGGCAATTGGTCTGAAAAGTGAATTTGTATTGATTTTTGAATTTGCCTGTAAATAGGCGTTTATGTACAAGAGGCTGACATCCTAGTAAGAGAACGCCGCTGAACAACATAGAGTTTATACAATTTGTACAAAGAAAACAAAACAGCTGTGTGAAAAGACCCCACTGGGTTTCAACTCTGCTATCGCCTTTATGTCTTCAAGCGTCTCATCTCTTTGCTGCTCAGTTGACGGTGAAGCTGGTTGATTGATGCCGTCTGAACCTGATGTTTGATACCGGATTCTGGATGCGAGGTGATCCAATGAGACATAGTATTACGCTTATCCCTAACTTTTGCCTGGACCGCCCTTTCGGGTTTTCAGTCCACCGAGATACCCATTTTTGCCCAAGCCGCCCTTTCAGGTTTTCGACTTGCCGGGTGTACAGATTTTTTTCATTTCATCCCTTATTTTTGCCCGAACCCTTTTGGTTCGCCGGGAAGCCCTAATTTTTGCCTAGGTATGTCAACCTAGCGGGTCTTTTATCATGCGTAGTATCTTTTTACTATGTCTGCATTGGCGGGGTGAGGAAGGTCGTCACCATCCATGTTGGTTAGAATCATGGCTCCTCCTGAGAAGACATGCTTAACCACAAATGGCCCTTCGTATGTGGGGGTCCATTTGCCCCTGGGATCACTTTGAGGAAGAATGATGCGCTTGATTACCAGATCCCCAACTTGATATTCTTGTGGTCTGACTTTCTTGTTAAATGCCCTGATCATCCGTTTTTGGTACGTCTGACCATGACAAATAGCAGTGAGTCTCTTTTCGTCAATTAGGTTTAATTGATCAAGCCGAGTCTGGATCCAGTCATCTTCGCTCAAACCTGCATCCTTCATTATCCGGAGAGAGGGTATCTGGACTTCAATAGGCAAGACTGCCTCCATGCCATAGACCAAGGAAAAGGGAGTTGCCCCGGTTGACATCCTTGCTGAGGTACGGTACCCATGAAGAGCAAACGGTAACATCTCGTGCCAATCTTTGTAAGTCACCGTCATCTTCTGCACAATCTTCTTGATATTCTTATTAGCTGCCTCTACAGCCCCATTCATCTTCGGCCGGTAAGGAGAAGAGTTGTGGTGCTGTATCTTGAATTGCTCGCAGAGCTCAGTGATCATCTTGTTGTTGAGATTGGTACCATTGTCCGTAATGATCCTTTCCGGGACGCCGTATCGACAGATCAGGTTATGACGAATGAACCGTGCTACGACGTTCTTGGTTACCGTAGCATAGGAAGCTGCTTCAACCCACTTTGTGAAATAATCAATCGCTACCAGGATGAAACGATGCTCGTTGGATGCCGTAGGTCTGATCTCGCTGATCATATCAATGCCCCACATTGCAAAAGTCCAAGGTGCAGTCAAGACATTCAGAGGGACTGGAGGAACGTGCACCTTATCTGCAAAGATCTGGCACTTATGACATGTCCGAGAATGTTGGTAACAATCGGCTTCCATTGTGGACCAGAAATATCCCGCCCGAAGGATTTTCTTTGCCATGGTATGTCCACTGGAATGTGTTCCGAAGGTACCTTCATGTAGTTCTGCCATGATCCTTTCTGCTTCAGTCTTATCCACACAACGCAATAAGGTTGAATCATGGTTTCGCTTGTAGAGAATGCCATTGCTGAGGAAGAACTTCGCTGCGAACCTTCTCAGAAACTTTTTGTCATTGATGGATGCACCTTCAGGGTATTCTTGGGCTTCCAAGTACCTCTTCACTTCATGATACCAAGGTTTTTCAGTTACCTCTTCAGCCTCAAGATCACAATAATATACAGGTTCATCTAATTTCCAGATAATGATTCGGGGAGCCTCGTTGTCCCATTTGACTTTGAACATGGAAGACATCGTAGCTAACGCGTCCGCCAACTGATTCTCCTCCCTTGGGAAGTGTTCAAAGGTTATCTCTGTGAAATGGGGGATCAATGTCAACACACACTCTTTGTAAGGAATGAGGTTTGGGTGTTTCATATCCCACTCGCCTTTGATCTGATTGATCACGAGAGCGGAATCTCCGAAGACACTCAGAAACTTGATCCTTAAGTCAATTGCAGCTTGGAGACCCATGATGCATGCCTCATACTCCGCCATGTTGTTGGTACAGTTGAAACATAATCGGGCAGTAAGTGGAGTATGAGTGCCTTGAGGGGATATGATCACAGCGCCGATACCGTTACCCAAAGCGTTGCTGGCTCCGTCAAAGTGCATAGACCATCGGGATCCTTCCTCAGGTCCTTCATCCGGTCCAGGTACTTCATAATCAGTCACTACCATGATGCTCTCGTCTGGGAATTCAAAGTTCATTGACTGGTAGTCGTCCACTGCCTGGTGTGCCAAATGGTCTGCCAATACACTTCCCTTGATAGCTTTCTGAGTTGTATACTGGATGTCATATTCCGTCAAGATCATATGCCATCTTGCTATTCTTCCAGACAGAGCAGGCTTTTCGAATATGTACTTTATTGGATCCATTTTTGAAATCAATAGAGTAGTGTGAGTCAGCATATACTGTCTCAGCCGGCGAGCATCCCATACCAAAGCGCATCAAGTTTTCTCGAGCAGTGAGTATCGAGTCTCACAGTCGGTAAACTTTTTTCTAAGGTAAATAATAGCATGCTCTTTTCGGCCAGACTCGTCATGATGCCCCAGCACACACCCCATTGAGCTGTCCAGTACTGTCAAGTATAAGATTAGAGGTCTCCCTTCAACCGGTGGCATAAGAATGGGTGGTTCTTGGAGATACTCTTTGATTCTGTCGAAAGAGGCCTGACATTCATCATTCCAATGTACTACCTGATCTTTCTTCAGCAGCTTGAAGATTGGTTCACAAGTAGCGGTTAGATGTGAGATGAATCGGGCAATGTAATTCAGTCGTCCTAAAAAGCCTCTGACTTCCTTCTCTGTCTTGGGAGCTGGCATCTCTTGTATGGCTTTCACCTTGGCAGGGTCCACTTGAATACCTTTGTCACTCACGACGAAGCCTAGTAATTTTCCAGATCTTACCCCGAAGGTGCACTTGTTTGGGTTCAACCTCAGCTTATACAACTTCAGACGGTCAAACAGTTTCTGTAGATGGTCAAGGTGTTCCTCCTCAGTTTGAGACCTTGCAATCATATCATCGACATACACTTCGATCTCATGGTGGATCATGTCATGAAATAAAGCAACCATGGCACGTTGGTAAGTTGCCCCAGCATTTTTCAACCCAAAAGGCATGACCTTGTAGCAAAAGGTGCCCCACTGAGTAACAAAAGTGGTCTTCTCCATGTCTTCGGGAGCCATCTTGATTTGATTATATCCGGAGAAACCGTCCATGAAGGAGAACACCTTATGATGAGCAGTATTATCAACCAGAACATCGATATGAGGCAGAGGGAAATCATCCTTAGGGCTGGCCCTGTTCAAATCCCTGTAATCAACACACATTCTGACCTTACCATCTTTCTTTGGCACTGGAACCACATTGGCGACCCACTGAGGGTAAGAAGTCACTACTAGAAAGTCGGCGTCAAATTGTTTCATAACCTCAGCTTTGATTTTCCCGGACATCTCTGGACGCATACGGCGGACCTTCTGTTTAACCGGAGGGCAACCTTCCTTGGTAGGCAAATGATGGACCACAATGTCGGTATCCAACCCAGGCATGTCTTCGTAAGACCAAGCAAAGATTTCCACATAGTCATGCAGCATTTGAATCAACCGTTGTTTCACACTAGCCTCCAGATTAGCACCAATATTGACTTCCTTTCTATCTGTCTCAGTACCCAGATTTACCGTTTCCACTGGCTCTTCATGTGGCTGAATGGCCCTCTCTTCCTGGAGTAGCAGTCTTGCAAGTTCGCCAGGCACTTCGCAATCAAATTCACCTTCGTCTTCGGCTAAGTTGATCGGATTTTCAAAGTCATAACTGGTAGTAGCAGAGTCGTTACCAGTGAGATCCAGAGTGGATTGGAACCTGTATAAGTGAGTGTGTGTAAATACAGCTGTTTTGAAATATGTAAAGAAAGAAAGGGAGCGCAAGATTTGAAATGTAAAAACGTCCAATGCTTTTATTCATGATATATGGAAGTGACACACAAAAGCCCTCACAAATAAAGCCACGGTGCCCCGGGTAAGACATCGGGCCATAGAATTTAGTAATATTGTTTGTTACAACTTTAAAACAAAAGAGTTCATTATTGGGTGACAAAAGTAATAGGTGTAAAGTCTTTTGCAGTCCAGTTGCTAGGTCCACCGTCGATCGTCGGGTAGATCCAGCTGTCAAATTCAGATTCGTCCACTTCATCCTCATCCCCAATAGCATTCACTCCCGGGTTGGTGATGAGCACAGGAGGTCTTCCAATCCTTGCCTTGCGCACAGCCTTCTGAGCTTCTGCAGTGAAACCCAAGCCAAATTTTTCAGTCTTTGGAGTGAAATCAGGAATTCTGCCCCAGTTTGCACACTCACCCTTCTCGATCACAGCCCGGGCGTCCTTCAAGGAGGAAATCTTCAAAGGAGAACCCTCTTCAGTCACTGTTTCTGCTGCTGCCAATGTTTGTGGCACCTCTTCAAAATGTTGAAAGGGGGTCTCAATGAACTCCCCATCCATTTCCACGTACCTGAAGGAGTTCAGGTGGCTGACCATGTATTCCTCTTCCCCTTGCACTGTTACGATCTTCCCTCTGACCGGGTATTTGAGCTTCTGATGTAACGTGGAGGTCACAGCTCCATCCTTGTGGATCCACGGGCGACCCAGCAAACAAGAATAGGATGGACGGATGTCCATCACATAGAATTTTGAATCAAATACCTGCGAACCAACCCTGATCGGGATGTCAACCTCACCATGTACCATCCTTTTGGACCCGTCAAAGGCCCGGACAACAATGTTACTTGGTTTGAGCTCTAAACCCTCACAGTCCAGCCTGTCTAGAGCTTTCTTGGGTAGTACGTTCAGTGAAGAACCAGTGTCAACCAGCACGTGAGCAAGAGTAGTGCCCCTGCATTCAATGGAGACATGCAGGGCATCAGTATGGTTCTTCCCCTTGGTCGTTAGATCAGCATCAGAGAAACCCAGACCATTATCAGCGGTTAAGTTGGCCACACAGTCGGTGAATTGATAAGCAGACGTTTCTTGGGGCACGTGGGTCGTCTTCAGGAACGTAATCAGGGCCTTGGCATGGGCCTCTGAACACAGCAACAGTGATAGCATGGAGATTTTGGAGGGGGTGTGCCCCAGCTGTTCAACGACGTTGAAATCACTTTTCTTTATAATTTTGAGGATCTCTTCCATCTCTTGCTTGGAAGCCTCAACAGTGGTCTTCGGTGCCTCCGTCTGGGCGGGCACATCAGTAGCAATCCCCTTGCCCCGAGCGTCAGATGACTCGGCAATAGGGGTAGAAACTTGATCAGGGGGAAACAGGCACACTGGCAGGTGTGATGACAAGAGGCCTTTGAATGGATGGAGGTGCAATGTCTGGTGAGAACAGTCTTCCACTACGAGTGACCTTAGCAGGCCCGGTGATGTTGGTGACACCGGTACTAGTGTTGAACTCTTGTTTCACTCCCAGAACATAAACATCTGCCCTATAGTGCCATGGGACAACTTTATTAGACTTGTAGGGGATGGGCCCCGGAACAGTAATGGTTATAGGAGCAATCTTGTGAACAGGCAAAATTTGGACAGGCTTCTTTGAAGGAGCCTTGGAAGGGTTGTTGAAAATGGTAACAATTGAAACTTCTTCAACAGGGGCAGCAGGAACAACAGTCTTTTTGAACAAAATCTCCTTGCTATCCATCAGGTTTTGGACGCCTGACTTCAACCAAGGACAACCAGCAGGTGAAGCAGCACATAAATGGCAACCTTTGCTACATCCCGGAAATAAACCGGCTAGCAACAGGTTCCTCTTGACGATCAGCAGCGGAGTAGCAACATCATCCACAGAAGCTACATACAGATCCTCCTCAACAGCATTCACTCCATGCTGGGGCATGGGAGCGGTCACAACATTTGGCCTTTCGGGCGTCTCAAATTGTATTTCCTTAGCATCAATAAGGTCCTGAACCTTATTCCTTAGGGCCCAACAATCATCAGTAGAATGTCCCAGGCTATCAGAGTGATAAGCGCAACGGGCGTTGGGGTTGTACTTCGGAGATGATGTGTTTACCATCTTCGGAGCTTCCTTGACTGTTACCAGGCTGGTTGACAGCAGTTGCGGCAGGATCTGAGAGAGAGTCATGCTGAGCCGAGTATACTGCCGTTTGGGCCTCTCAGCTCTTGGCTGGTTGTATTGCTGAAGAGCAGCAGCAGGCTTAGAAATAACCACCGTGTTGACAGCTTGGCGGAGTTCTGGTTTATTCTGTCTCCTGGGACCATACACAGCACTGGCCTCCTTCTTGAAGGGCTTCTTTTCAGTATTTGAGGAGGCACCCTTCTGTATCTTTCCCGATTTTATACCAGCTTCGATCCTTTCACCTGTCAGGATCAGATCCGTAAACCCAGCCGAGGAATTACCAATGAGATGGTTGAAGAATGGACCAGATAGGGTCCCCAAGAACATGTCTACTAGTTCACGATCCGTCAATGGTGGCTGCACCCTGCCAGCCAGGTCTCTCCATTTCTGTGCGTACTCCTTAAAACCTTCACCCGTTCCCAGTGACATACCCTGGAGTTGGGTACGCGTGGGAGCGAGGTCGGAATTATATTGATACTACTTGTAAAAAGCAGTGGCCAAATCCTCCCCGTTACGAATGTTGGTTCCATCCAGCTGATATAACCATTCGAGATGAGTCCCTGAAAGACTCTCCTGGAAGAAGTGGATCCATAAGTTCTTGTCTGTTGTGTAAGTCTGGATCTTCCTTACATAATAATGGAGGTGCATCTTAGGACAGGAAGCCCCGTCATACTTCACAAAGGTCGGCGCCTTGAACTTGTGTGGGATCACCACCCCAGAAGATAACCCCAAGTCTCCGAAATCCAACCCAGGCACACGTTGAATCTCCATAGCATTTAACCTGTCCTCCAGTTGTTTGTACCGGTCCTCAGCAGGAGGGTACTGTTCATCTTTGAAGTCTGTCTCAGTGTCAGAGACCACAGGACTAGGGACCTCTCTCCCTTGATGACTGCCTTCCCCCACAGATGGAGTAGTCCTCTCAGCTTCATTTTGCAGCGTATTCCCGAGTCTGCGCCCAGTGTTGAATAACACAGCCCTCTTCTTCTTCTTCTTCTTCAGGAGCAAAGCCTTTAGCTCTTGTTGTCCCTGGGCCAAGTTCATGACCATCTCCTGAAATTGGGTGTTCTGGGCCTGGAGGGCCTTGATAGCTTGCTCGGTAGTGAGTTCAGGATTCATGATGCTTGAGTGCTGAAATAAACAGCGAAGAAGATTAAGCAACCTGTAGAAAAAGGGGTACCTGTAATGCATATGATGAATGAAATGCGTATGAATTATGTTTTCAAAGACAATCGGGAATCAACTTTGTAAACAAAAGGAACACACTTTATTAGATTTAAACTTTAAATTTTTCAACAATTTGCCCTTAGGCGTTACAAGAATGAAAATACTGAAAAGGAAATAAAGTTGTAAAAGAAACATCCAAAGCCCATCAGTGCTCCCATGGCCTCCTCTTCTCAGTACGGATATAGTCATTCAGGGTTCGCTCGTCCTCCAATTGCTTGGTCAGCTTCTGGATCTTCTGTTCCTGTTCGTTGAACTTTTCCCGATAATAATCCCGCTCTTCCTGTAGTTGCACCCAAGACCTCTTTAGTGTATCAACATTAGTGGGTATATGAGGAGGGAGAACAGTTGGAGGAACCCCATCTCCATCAGGACTTTCAAGAATGATAGGCCTGACAGTTTCATATGGCATACCTAACTTCTGAGCACGGATGCGGACCCATCTGTAATAGGGTTCCATTGGTAGAGAAGTCTTCAGTCCCAACTCATGTGGGTCAGCTTTGTGAATTTTGTCCCAAGCTTTGATGAATCTACGGCGCAGTTCGTCACTATCTTCCTGAAACTCAAAACTGATGTGAGGTATCAACATCTCATGAGGCCCTGCTCTTCTGGCTCTTCCAAATTGACGGAGAGCTAAACATGGATTATAAGAGATTCTGCCCTGAGTACCAATCAACGGAACATTAGGATATTCTCCGCAACGATCAATAACAGCCACCTCATCTAAACCTCTGAGAGTCCAAATGATGTCATTATCAGTGAGAGACATTAACCTATGAGCCCAGCCTTTTCCTTCTTAGTTCTTCAGCACGAACTTAGGGAGGTGAGAAATAAACCACCTCACTAACAAAGGAGCACAACACCATAGAGTTCCTCGTCTTCGGGAAGTACGAGCATAGAGTTGTTGCAGGACATCACCCAAGAGAGTGGGTACAGGGTTCCGAGACATGAAGATCCTTATGGCATTGATATTGACAAAGTTATCAGGATTTGGAAACAATACTAGCCCATAGATTAAGAGAGCCAGAATGTCCTGGTACGCCCTGAAGTCTAAGTCATTCCAGAAACTGTTAGCTTTACCAATCAGAAACTTAGCCAAGAAGCCCTTAACTCCGCTTCTAGTCACCCAGTTGTCCATTACCTCCTTGTTGGTCAAAGGAAAGGCTGCTGTAATCTCCTCAGGTCTAAGAGTCTTCTCCCAACCAGTGAAGGGAGTCTGATCCAAGATAAGGATGCCAAGCAAATCAGAGAATTCTTCAAGGGTAGGGACCAACTGGAAGTCTTGAAAGGTGAAGCAACTGTACAGAGGGTCATAAAACTGGGTCAAGACACTCATCAGTTGTTGGTCCCACTTTGAAGTGACTAAACCGAGAAGGGAACCATGCCTCTGGATGAAGGAGGCAGTGCTTGGAATTCTGTCAACCAGCTCTTTAAGCAAATCAGGTGGGTGAACAAAGTTGAGCCAGATAGTGTTCCTTCGCACAGGCATCATGAGGTCCTACAAAACAGAGCAAAGGTGAAACCCTCTTGTCTTTGAAATAGGTCAGTCCTTATGCAGGATGCATGCAATGTTATGATGGCATGATGTTATGATAAAGCACACCACAAGTATTCACAAAGGCAAACATGATAAGGCACACAAGTCACACCACAGCCCTTAGAGTTTAGGCCAACATGGAGTTCAGGTACTACCCTCTTTCAGTTTGTTGGTTAAGACCTGTCCTAATCAAAAGTAACCGGGTTCTAGAGGATCCCAATATCACTGACTACCCTCAATCGGTCATAACTCCAGCATCGTAATCTTTTCTTGCGGCCAGAACCATCGCGAGAGTTTAGCCTCAATGGGTGTAGCATACTGCTACTGTTCTATGGCCAAGTTGGGTCAATTAGGGTTCTAAGGTCGGTTTGTGCTTAATGACTCCTCAGAAGACCCATATTCTCCTCGTTGCGACACAAGGGATATCGGTACAGACCAAGGTGCCACACCAACGTAGCCACTGCTTCACCCGTGTTGGTCTACGCCGGACAGGTCCCTCACAGCTTATGCTACCTAACAGGGTATCCCCAGATCCGGGTTAGGATCTATGAAACTCCAAGACAATGTCCACAATAATAAAGCAAACAAAACATTTAATTGAAAACACAAGTGATCTTAGTCCTAAGGTACACCTCACTTTTAAGTGTCCCCAGCAAAGTCGCCAGTTCTATGATCGGTGGAAATAGAACTGACTGTTTTTATCTGGTTTCGCGAAATGTCGCGGAAGCAATAGTCGCCACCGTCTTTTATTTTCTCCAACATGGAAAGGACAAAAGCACAGCAAAATTCCTTATGAGAATGTTTCTCGGTTCGGGAGGTAGATTTATAGAAAGGGAAGGTGTTAGCACCCTTGCTATCCGTGGTTATCCACGGGCTCTTAGGTACTTGCTCTTATGTTTTCAAAATGTTTGCTTTTAAAATGTGAGTGGGTTTTGAAAAAAATTTCTTTGAAAGATTTCTGAATGACTCTTGTATCTGTCCTCAAGAGTGTTTGAAAAATTTGTTTTGAAAGCTTTTGAAAATGTAAGGTGTGAAAAGTATTTTGTTTGTTTTTTAAAAGAGCAAGTACCCATGAGTCATCTACCTACCCTAAGGAATTAAGCTGTGTAAGTGTCCTTTAGGTAGTGCTATCCCACCATTGAGAGGTAGGTAGATCCACCGTTGGAGGTGTTCGGGTCAATTCGATTTTAGGGACAGTGTGGTCACCGAAGCAACAGCTAGGACACCTTAGAAGTAACCCTAATGTCCTAGATCCTTTTTAATCCGAAGCAACCGTTTCGAGGAAACTGTTTCGAGGCAACTGGATCTTTAGACAAAGGGTGACCTCTAAGACGTCCTATACTTGATGACCACTGTGATACGGTGGGAGAACTGACTTGAGGTTTTGCGTTTGTATTCGCAAATGTTTCGGTTGAGCAAGAGTCGCCACCGACTTTTTATTTTATCCTAAGGAAAGGTTTAAAAAGCACAGCAAAAACCTTTGAGATTTTTCTTGGGTTCGGGGAGTAGATTATAGAAAGGGAAGGTATTAGCACCCTTTCTATCCATGGTTATCCATGGGCTCTTAGGTACTTGCTTAGATCAACTTGCCTTGAAATTGTTTGAAATGATGCTTTGTGTGTGTGTTTTGAAAATGTTTTTGAAAAGAGGCCAATGTGGTGGCAACCTTTGTAATGATCCATGTTGGGATGTATATAAAGGTGTATGTCTTTTGAAAAAATTTCAATTGTTTTTGAAAGTTGTTTTTTGAAAGTGTGTTGTGATATGGGGTTTTGAAAAATAGGCAAGTGTCTTTGTTTTTGCAAGTTGACAAGTACTTAAGAGCGATCTACCCTAAAGTTCTCAAAGATTTTTGTTATGTTTTTAACCCTTTTAACAATTTTGTTCCATCATTGTATTTGGTGGACAATCTTGTGTTAGGATGCAAAAGGGACGGGCGTGGGTCGTCGTTTTAGACCATAATTGCAATGGTGCCAAGTATCTTTGGGCAATTTTTCTTTAAGGGACTTTGATCATTTTAGGCAAAAAAAAAAAGCGTCATCGAGGGACTATGATCATTTGAGTTATTTGTTTTGCCCAAAGAGACCTAACATGCAATATGGCCCAATTTTTGAAAGGCAACAAGTGGATATAACCCTTGGGGTGTTAGTGTGCAAGTGTGTTTTATTGCATACAAGAGTTTCTTTTTCTTTGAATTAGGTTTTTCTATTTCATTGATTTTATCTTGCCATACACGTCCTAATTACTAGCAATAAGAAGCGGAAATGTAAAATCCTACGCTATTACAACAATTAGGGGAGGGGGATACACATTTGTACATGGGGGGTTCAACGAGAAAAATAGACAAAAAAGAAAGTAGCAAAAAACAAGATATAGAGAGAGAGAGAGGGAGCCCGCGCGCTGTTGGGAGGTCATCAGAAGTTCTGACTCAGATCCGCTGTCAGATGATCAACCTGTTAGTGAAACTGGATGAGTCAGAACTTCTGACTCTAGCACCTGCAAAACAGAACCTTGTTAGTGGGGAAATCAGAAGTTCTGATTTCCCTGCGCTGCAAGACAGAAGTTTGTTAGTGGAGAAACCAGAAGTTCTGATTCTGCTGAAAAGGCAATAACTCTCAGAGGTTCTGATATCATTGACAGCAAAACATACTTCATATGTGCTAACGTCAAAGTCAGCACTTGGCTTTTTCCTGTACTAATCAGAACATCTGCAATCCTGTTGTTACTCCACAAAACAGGAAACATATTTGGAACAAATCCAGCAAATACAAAAATGTTTCAGAGGTCAGAGTCAACAAGGTCACAGGCAGATCCTATACTGGCTCAGAACGTTCTGAGGTATGAAAGTCCTCAGAACATAAACAGCAATAACATGAATATTTACATTATGTTATTTGAATATGCACAGCTGATGATGCTTAACAGTGTGATGAGGGTCAGCAGGTGCTTACCTGACTGTTGGGAAAGTTGTGGGTGAAAGTTTAGCTTTTGGTTCTGGTGGTGTTCTGGACAGATTTTCTTTGAAAAAGGGGAAGTAAAGGTGTATACGTATGCAGGGTCAGAAGTTTAGAGAGGGTGTCTTTGGTTTACAGAAAAAAAACTGGATATTTGATGAAGTTTGAAGGTGAGAAACTCAAAGTTATGAAACAAAGCTGGAGATTTTGGCAGAGTTTCAGAATGCTGTGTTGCTAGGAGTTTTGTTTCTCACTTAGCAGTTTTTGTTTCTGTTTTTTTTCTTGAACGCCTTTTGCAGTGGTGAAGCCTCTCTATTTATAGGCAAAGTTCTTGTGGATGCCTTGAACATTTAAGGCGCCAACAGAGTTTGAATTTGCTCTTTGACAGAAATTCCTGGGAAGCTGTGATAACAGCTAGCTTTTAGCCTAGGTTGCAGCAGCAGGCGTAGATTGGGGAGAAGTGACCTCTGAAGTAAGCGGTGGCGTGAAGACCCATGCCAGAATCTGTGCAAAAGCGTTTTCCAAGCCACACGTGAATGCTCAGGAGTGGTTGGAAGCATTAATGGGCATTAAGTGGTGACAAGACCTGTCAATACCAACGTTCTGGTAATGGAAACCAGCGTTGAATCAGCAGCGTAAACCATGCTCTGGCCTTGGCTACCTGTTGTCTTAGTAAGCTCTGGAGATTCTCCTGGTTTTCTGGTACGTTCCTTGGATTTATTTCTGGACAATCTGGACTTAGAGATTCTGTATCAGTGTAACACCCATTCTTCTGACCTTTCATCTTCTGATTTCAACCTGTTCTGAAGGAGCCTTCAGACTTTCCTACTTCTCTTGCATTCCTTTAGCAAATTCTGACTGAGCTTGTGTAACTGCTGAAGGGGCATGTTCTGTTTGAGGCTTACATTCTGAACCACGTTTACAACTTCTGATTGAACTGATGTAGCTGCTGAAGAGCCAACTTCTGACCACGCTGAGCCAAGCTTGCAACTTCTGACCGTCTTCATTTGGAATGGGTCCAGAAGTTCTGAAGCGCTGATTTTTCTAAAAACACTTATTTTAGAGAGGCATTCTAAGTACTTAGAATTTGATTTTTTTCTCAAGATAAAAGTGTTATTTCTGGAGTTCGTGAGATCATCTTGCTCTTGTGAGCGGCTTGCTTGGGCAAAGGGATAACTCAGGGCTTGGATTTGTTTCAGAGGGACCTTGAAAATCCAAGATGGTTTCCTGAAGAAAGGGGAGGGCAAATTTTGGGGTACAACAGTTGCCCCTGTTCAATCTTCTTGAACCTGAAGAGTTAGATTGGCAAGTTTGCCTTTCGCGACTCGAAGGTAAAAGAAGATTGGACACTAGAGTGCCCGGAAATTTGCACTCGCATAGTAGAGTATCAGCAATGTGATGGCGGGAATGGGCTTATAGATGCCATTTGGAGAGACGGTGGATAGGGAGATGGGCTTATGGATGCCATCTGGAGATGTGACAGAACTTTGTCGGGAATGGGCTTACAGATGCCCTTTGGAAATGTTGATCGCATAAGAGATTCCTTAGCGAGAACTTTATGTATCTGACAAAGGCAGATGTTTTCCTGGCTTGTTATAGGTGTTTGATCTTCAACCTCCTTATGTAGATATGCCCTGGCTGGATACAGGAATCGAATCTTCGAACTCTTCAGACGTGCCCTGGCTAGATACAGGAATCGAGTCTGGAAATATGGTCAACAGATATGCCCTGGCTAGATACAGGAATCGAATCTGGAAATGGTCGTCAACAGATATGCCCTGGCTGGATACAGGAATCGAATCTGGAAATGTTGTAGTTGATAGATGTGCCCTGGCTGGATACAGGAATCGAATCTTCGAACTCTTCAGACGTGCCCTGGCTAGATACAGGAATCGAGTCTGGAAATGTGGTCAACAGATATGCCCTGGCTAGATACAGGAATCGAATCTGGAAATGTTGTCAATAGATATGCCCTGGCTGGATACAGGAATCGAATCTTCGAACTCTTCAGACGTGCCCTGGCTAGATACAGGAATCGAGTCTGGGAATGTTGTCAACAGATATGCCCTGGCTGGATACAGGAATCGAATATGGAAATGTTGTAGTTGATAGATGTGCCCTGGCTGGATACAGGAATCGAATCTTTGAACTCTTCAGACGTGCCATGGCTAGATACAGGGATCGAGTCTGGAAACTGATCACTCTCAGATATGCCCTGGCTAGATACAGGTATCGAATCCGGAATTTGTGACAGTTGAAGGTAGTTGTCTTTGGGATGGTCTTTTTCCCTGAAAAGGCAAAAACATAAGTTGTACGCAATGTCATGATGTATGATATGCATGATGTTTTAACATGAGACAGCGTTGTATGTACTTTATCATGTATGTAAGTGAAATGTTTATGAATGTATTTTCGTCTTAGGAAAATAAATCCTCGGCAATCGGCCGGGGAATTGCCCTGTGGCCGAGATACTTTGCTGAAGTTTTGATGAGAGGCCTGCTGAGGACTTCAATGACGGATCCCGCTGGGGATAAAAAAAAACTCCGCTGGGGAACACCAAAGGTAAACTCCGCTGGGGAATACCAAATATAGCCTCCGCTGGGGATTGAAAGGACTTTGTTGGGGGCGATCTTCCGTGGCGATTAGCTGAGGATAACCCAGTTACAAGCCCTTGTGAGGAATAACTCTGAATAAAGCTCGGGAGAGACGTCCGTATTCTGTAGGGAACAAGCTTCCAGAATCTTCTGGGGATAAGCTTTAAGACCTGCCGGGGAACGTTGCGCCTTTTCAGGATTGACGGGGAGTCAAATCCGCTTGGGGAAAGTATTGTTGAATCTTGTCTTACTCTGCGGGGCGTTGAGATGATTGGGTCATACCCTCAGTCGAATCTCCCTTGGTACCTTGGCGGTCAAAGCAACCAGACTGCATCAGACAACCTTACATTGCCCTTGTTTCTGATGTCACCTGTAATTGATCTTTTGCAAACATTTATAAATTAGCAATTTAATGTCAAATGCATATATCAAAAATGAACATTGGACGTTCTTCGCAAGACAAAACAGAAAAAGGAAAAAAACAATGGCAACTTGTATGGACAAGTGAATTTGTATTGATTTGAACTTTGCTTGTGAATAGGCGTTTCTGTACAAGAAGCTGACATCCTAGTAAGAGGATGCCGCCGAATAATCACAGAGCTTACAATTTTTGGAAAGAAAACAAAACAGCTATGTGAACAATCCCACTGGGTTCCAACTCTGCTATCGCCTTTATATCCCCAAGTGTCTCATCACTTTGCTGCCTAGTTGAAAATGAAGCTGATTGGTCGATGCCGAAATCTGAGCCAGACAGTTGATGCCGAATTCCGGGTGCAAAGTGATTCAATGAGACATAGTGTTACGCTTTATCCCTAACTTTTGCATGGACCGCCCTTTTGAGTTTTCAGTCCATCGGGATACCCTTTTTTGCCCAAGCCGCCTTTTCAGGTTTTCGACTTGCCGGGTGTACAGATTTTTTCATTTCATCCCTTATTTTTGCCCGAACCCTTTTGGTTCGCCGGGAAGCCCTTATTTTTGCCTAGGTATGTCAGCCTAGCGGGTCTTTTATTCATGCGTAGTATCTTTTCACTATGTCTGCATTGGCGGGGTGAGGGAGGTCGTCACCATCCATGGTGGTTAGGATCATGGCTCCTCCTAAGAACACATGTTTAACCACAAATGGACCTTCGTAAGTAGGGGTCCATTTGCCCCGGGGATCACTTTGAGGAAGGATGATGCGTTTGATTACCAGGTCCCCGACTTGATACTCTTGTGGTCTGACTTTCTTGTTAAATGCCCTGATCATCCGTTTTTGATACGTCTGGCCATGACAGATAGCGGTGAGCCTCTTTTCGTCAATTAGGTTTAACTGATCAAGCCGATTCTGGATCCAGTCATCCTCATTCAAGTCTGCATCCTTCATTATCCGGAGAGAGGGTATCTGGACTTCAATGGGCAAGACTGCCTCCATGCCATAGACCAAGGAGAAAGGAGTTGCCCCGGTTGACGTTCTTGCTGAGGTACGGTACCAATGAAGAGCAAATGGTAACATTTCGTGCCAATCTTTATAAGTCACTGTCATCTTCTGCACAATTTTCTTAATATTCTTATTAGCTGCCTCTACAGCCCCATTCATCTTCGGCCGGTAGGGAGAAGAATTGTGGTGCTGTATCTTGAATTGTTCGCAGAGTTCAGTGATCATCTTGTTATTGAGATTGGTGCCATTGTCCGTAATGATTCTTTCCGGGACGCCGTACCGACAGATCAGATTATGCCGGATGAAACGTGCCACGACGCTCTTGGTTACCGTCGCGTAGGAAGCTGCCTCAACCCACTTTGTGAAGTAATCGATCGCTACCAAGATGAAGCGATGCCCATTGGATGCCGTCGGTCGGATCTCACCGATCATATCAATGCCCCACATTGCGAAAGGCCAAGGTGCCGTCATGACGTTCAGAAGGACTGGGGGAATATGCACCTTGTCAGCATAGATCTGGCATTTGTGACAAGTTCGAGAGTGTTGGTAACAATCGGCTTCCATTGTGGACCAGAAGTACCCTGCTCGAAGGATTTTCTTTGCCATGGTGTGTCCACTGGAATGTGTTCCGAATGTACCTTCATGCAGTTCTATCATGATTTTCTCTGCTTCAGCCTTATCCACACAACGTAGTAGAGTTGAATCATGATTTCGTTTGTAAAGGATGCCGTTGCTGAGGAAGAATTTTGCCGCAAACCTCCTCATGAACTTCTTGTCATTGACAGATGCACCTTCAGGGTATTCCTGAGCTTCTAAGTACTTTTTCACCTCATGATACCAGGGTTTTTCAGTTGCCTTCTCGGCCTCGAGGTCGCAGCAGTATGCCGGTTCATCCAACTTCCAGATAATGATCCGGGGAGCCTCATTGTCCCATTTAACTTTGAACATTGAAGACATCGTAGCTAGTGTGTCCGCTAGCTGATTCTCCTCTCTTGGGAAGTGCTCAAAAGTTATCTCTTCAAAGTGGGGAAGCAAGGTCAACACATACTCCTTGTAAGGAATAAGATTTGGGTGTTTCGTATCCCATTCGCCTTTGATCTGATTGATTACGAGAGCGGAATCTCCGAAGACACTCAGAAATTTGATCCTTAAGTCGATTGCAGCTTGTAGACCCATGATACATGCCTCATATTCTGCCATGTTGTTGGTGCAGTTGAAACATAATCGGGCGGTGAGTGGAGTATGAGTTCCTTTGGGAGATATGATTACAGCGCCGACGCTGTTACCCAAAGCATTGGAGGCTCCGTCAAAATGCATAGACCATCGGGATCCTTCCTCAGGTCCTTCATCCGGTCCAGGTACTTCACAGTCAGTTACCACCATGATGTCTTCGTCCGAAAAATCAAAGTTCAATGATTGGTAATCGTCCACAGGTTGGTGTGCCAAATGATCTGCCAATACACTCCCTTTAATTGCTTTCTGAGTGGTATACTGGATATCATATTCTGTTAAGATCATTTGCCATCTTGCTATTCTTCCGGACAGAGCGGGCTTTTCAAATATGTACTTGATGGGATCCATCTTTGAAATCAACAAAGTGGTATGAGTCAGCATATACTGTCTCAGCCGGCGAGCAGCCCATACTAGAGCACAGCAAGTTTTCTCAAGCAGTGAGTAACGAGACTCACAGTCGGTAAACTTTTTGCTCAAGTAATAAATAGCATGCTCTTTTCGGCCGGACTCGTCATGCTGTCCCAGCACGCACCCCATTGAATTGTCCAGTACTGTCAAATATAGTATCAGAGGTCTTCCTTCCATTGGCGGCATAAGAATGGGTGGCTCTTGGAGATATTCCTTTATCTTTTCAAAGGCATCCTGACATTTATCGTTCCAGCGTACTACTTGATCTTTCTTCAGTAATTTGAAGATTGGCTCACAAGTAGCAGTCAGATGTGAGATGAATCGGGCAATGTAATTCAGTCGTCCCAGGAAGCCTCTGACTTCTTTCTCTGTCTTTGGAGTTGGCATCTCTTGTATGGCTTTTACCTTGGCAGGGTCCACCTGAATACCTTTATCACTTACAATGAAACCTAGCAATTTTCCGGACCTCACCCCAAAGGTGCATTTGTTGGGATTCAACCTCAGCTTGTATAACTTCAGTCGGTCAAATAGCTTCCTCAGATGATCAAGGTGCTCCTCCTCAGTTTGAGACCTTGCAATCATGTCATCGACGTATACCTCAATCTCGTGATGGATCATATCATGAAATAAAGCAACCATGGCACGTTGATAGGTTGCCCCAGCGTTTTTCAATCCGAATGGCATAACTTTGTAACAGAAGGTGCCCCACTGAGTCACAAAGGTAGTCTTTTCCATATCTTCCGGGGCCATCTTGGTCTGATTATACCCTGAAAAACCATCCATGAAGGAGAACACCTTGTGTTGAGCAGTATTGTCAACGAGAACGTCAATGTGAGGTAGAGGAAAATCATCCTTGGGGCTTGCCCTGTTTAAATCCCTGTAGTCGACACACATTCTGACTTTACCGTCCTTCTTCGGTACTGGTACCACATTGGCAACCCACTGAGGGTAAGAAGTTACTGCTAGAAATCCGGAATCGAATTGCTTCATAACCTCGGCCTTGATCTTTTCAGACATCTCTGGGCGCATGCGGCGAACCTTTTGCTTTACCGGAGGGCAGTCTTCCTTGGTTGGCAGGTGATGAACTAAAATGTCGGCATCCAAACCAGGCATATCTTCGTATGACCAAGCAAATATTTCTATGTAATCATGTAGCATCTGGATCAATCGTTGCTTCACGCTGAGCTCTAGATTAGCCCCAATTTTGACCTCTTTCCTATCTGTCTCAGTACCCAGGTTAACTGTTTCCACCGGCTCTTCATGTGGTTGAATAGCCCTCTCTTCCTGGAGTAGCAGTCTTGCGAGTTCACCAGGAACTTCGCAATCATCTTCACCTTCGTCCTCGGCCAAGTTGATCGGATTCTCGAAGTCATAACTGGCGGTAGCAGAGCTGTTACCAGTGAGATCCAGAGTGGATTGAAACCTGTATAAGTGAGTGTGTGTAAATATAGTTGTTTTGCAATATATAACACAGAAAGAAAAAGAGCACAAGATTTGAAATGCAACAAACGTCCAATGTTTTGATTGATGATATATGGAAATGTCATACAAAAAGCCCTCACAAATGGAGCTACGATGCCCCGGGTAGGACACCGAGCCAATAAAAGTTTTAACACATTGTTTGTTACAAATTGGAAATCAAAAGAAATAATTACTGCGTGACAAATGTGATAGGTGTAAAATCATTTGCCGTCCAGTTGCTTGGTCCGTTGCTGGTAGTCGGGTAGATCCAACTGTCAAACTCTGCTTCCTCTACATCCTCCTCAATAGCATTCACCCTTGGACTGGTAATAAACACTGGAGTCTTTCTGATCTTTTCCTTGCGCACAACCCTCTGAGCCTCTGCAGTAAAGCCCAGCCCAAACTTGTCGTTCTTTTGAGTGAAGTCAGGAAGCTGACCCCAGTTCGCACAATTGCCTTTCTCGATTACAGCCCGGGCATCCTTCAAGGATGCCATCTTCAACGGAGAGTCTTCTTCAACTACCGCTTCAGCTGATGCCAAAATTGGAGGTACCTCCTCAAAATGTTGAAAGGGGGTTTCAATAAACTCCCCGTCCATCTCGATATACCGGAATGAATTCAAGTGACTAACCATGTATTCCTCCTCTCCCTGCACGGTAACAATCTTCCCTTTGACAGGATATTTGAGCTTTTGGTGTAGAGTGGAGGTTACTGCCCCAGCCTTGTGAATCCAGGGTTGACCCAATAAGCAGGAGTAAGATGGACGAATATCCATTACATAGAACGTTGAGTCGAAGACTTGGGAACCCACACGAATAGGAATGTTTACTTCACCGTGCACCATCCTCTTAGAACCGTTGAAGGCTCTAACAATGATGTTACTGGGTTTCAATTCCAAACCTTCACAATCCAAGCGATCTAATGCCTTCTTAGGCAAAACATTCAGGGAAGAGCCGGTATCCACTAACACGTGTGCGAGAGTAGTGCCCCTGCATTCTATGGAAACATGCAGAGCATCATTGTGATTTTTCCCTTTGGGGGTGAGGTCAGCATCCGAGAACCCCAAGCCATTGTCAGCTGTCAAATTAGCCACACAGTCGGTGAATTAGTCCGCGGAGGTCTCTTGCGGCACATGAGCCGTTTTCAGAAATGAAATCAGGGCTTTTGCATGGGCCTCTGAGCATAGCAGCAATGATAGCATAGAGATTTTGTAGGGAGTATGCCCCAACTGTTCAACAACGTTAAAGTCACTCTTTTTGATGATTTTTAGGATTTCCTCCATTTCTTGTTGGGAGGCTTCTACAGCAGTCTTTTTTGGTGCCTCCGTCCTGGCAGGCAAATCGGTAGCAACTTCTTTGCCCCGAGTATCAGAGGACTCGGCGGTAGTAGTAGACACAGGAATTTGAATTGGAACATGCACACTTGCGGGTGTGATGGTGAGAGGTTTTCGGATAACTGGCGGCGCAATGTCAGGCGAGAAGAGCCTGCCACTGCGGGTAATCTTGGCGGGACCAGTGATGTTACTGATACTGGTATTGGTGCTGAACTCCTGCTTCACCCCAAGCACATACACGTCGGCCCCATAATGCCATGGGACCGCTTTATCAGACTCGTAGGGGAGAGGCCTCGGAACAGTAATAGTAATGGGTGCAACAGACATAATTTGGACTGGTTTCTTCATGGGAGCTTTGGCAGGATTGTAAATTGTGACAACAGATATTTCTTCAACGGAAACAAACGGAATAGCAGTTTTCTTGAACAGAATTTCCTTGCTATCCATCAGGCTTTGGATGCCTGATTTCAGCAGTGGACAACCGGTAGGGATAACAGCACACAGGAGGCAACCCTTACTGCAACCCGGAAATAAACCGGCTAGTAGCAAGTCCCTCTTAACAGTCAACAGAGGGGTAGCAACATCATTCACTGAAACAGCATACAACTCTTCTTCAATGGCGTTTACTCTATGATGGGGCATAGGAGCAGTTACAACATTCGGTTTTTCAGGCGCTTCAAACTGAATTTCCTTTGCGTCGATAAGATCTTGCACTTTGTTTCTCAAGGCCCAGCAATCATCAGTAGTATGCCCGGGGCTATTAGAATGATAAGCACAACGGGCATTCGGGTTATACTTAGGAGATGCAGTATTAACGACCTTAGGAGCTTCTTTGATGGTCACCAAGTTGGTTGATAACAGTTGGGGTAAAATTTGTGATAAGGTCATACTCAGCCGAGTATACTGCCTCTTGGGCCTTTCACCTGTTTGTTGATTGTACTGCTGAGGAGCAGCAACAGGTTTTGAAATGACCAGAGCATTGACGGCTTGGTGACTTTCTGGCTTGACTTGTCTTCTAGGACCATAGACGGCACTCGCTTCCTTCTTAAAAGGCCTCTTCTCAGTACTTGCAGCAACACTCTTCTGAATCTTTCCTGACTTGATGCCAGCTTCTATTCTTTTGCCTGTTAAGATCAAATCGGTAAATCCCGCGGAAGAGTTACCAATCAGATGATTGAAAAATGGCCCAGATAGGGTCCCTAGAAACATATCAACAAGCTCACGATCGGTTAAAGGAGGCTGCACCCTGCCAGCCAAATCCCTCCATTTTTGTGCGTACTCTTTGAATCCTTCGCCTGTTCCTAACGACATACCCTGAAGTTGGGTACGAGTAGGGGCAAGGTCAGAATTGTATTGGTATTGTTTGTAGAAAGCGGTGGCCAAATCCTCCCAATTTTGAACGCTGGTTCCTTCTAGCTGATAAAACCACTCCAACTGAGCTCCAGAAAGACTGTCTTGAAAGAAATGAATCCAAAGGTTTTTATCTGCCGTATAGGGTTGAATTTTTCTCACGTAGGACCTGAGGTGCATTTTGGGACAGGACAGCCCATCATACCTCACAAACACTGGCACTTTGAATTTTGGGGGAATCACAATCCCGGCAACCAAACCCAAGTCTTCAAAATCCAAACCCGGTACTCTTTGTAGCTCCATGGCGGCCAACCTGTCTTCTAGCCCTTTGTATTTATCATCAGCTGGAGGGTATTGCTGATCGGTATAATCTTCATCCTCTTCGACCTCCTCCTCTTCCGCATCAGACTCGGAAGGTACCGCAGCCCCACCTCCTTTGCTGGTTCCTTCATCAGAGATAGGAGGAAATTCAAGCACTCTCCGAGCTTCTCCGTCAAATCTTCTCCCCAAAGTAGCCATCCCGAGTCTCTTTTTCTTCTTTTTTACTGGGTCTTTGTTCCCCAATTGAGTCTTGATATCCTCCTGACCCTTAGCCAAGGTCATCAGGAGTTGCTGGAACTGTGCATTCTGAGCTTGTAGGTCTTTGACTGTTTGCTCGAGATCCATCCTGACTGTCATAAACAGCAGATAGATAAGGAAACTTGGAGTGAGACCTGCTTATGCACATGATGAATGGTATGCTTATGTATGCAATGCATTCAAGGATTTAGGACATTCAAAATTGTTTCAGACAAAGAAGAACGCACGTCATATTAATAAGAAGAAATTTGTTAGTACATAAATGCCCCATGGGCCAAATATTACAAAATAACTTCTCAAGGTAAAAAGACATTGCGCATCCTCTTTGGTGCGATGTAGGTGTTGAGGGCCTCTTGCTCATGGAGTCGGCGGGTAAGCTCCAGAATCTTCTTCTCACTGGCGTAGAAGCTAGCTTCAAAAGTATTTCGTTCCTCCTTGAGTTGAATCCAACTTTTCTGCATTTCCTCCCACGATGTAGGCATGTCTGGATGTAGGATGGTGTAGGGAACCTCTCCTTCATTGACGGGCTCTTTAATCACAAGGAGAATATGAGGATAAGGCATCATCAAACTTTGGGCTCGGGCTCGTACCCACTTGAGATAAGGCTCAAGAGGGATGGAGTTCTTGTGTCCCAGAGTCTTGCTGTCAACCTTGTTGAGTTTTCCCCAGGCTCTGATGAATCTTTGGCGAAGCCCTTGCGCATCGTTGTCGAAGTCAAAAACTAGGTCAGGAATCAACATGTCATGAGGACCATCCCTCCGTGCATATCCAAATTGTCTCAAAGCTAGGCAAGGGTTGTAGGTGATACCTCCTCTAATTCCAAGTAAAGGAACATTAGGGAATTCTCCGCAACGATCGACGATGATGACATTTTCTCTGGACCGAGAACACCAATGTACATCAGAGTGAGTAAGAGTCATCAACCGTTGGGACCACCTTGAGCCTTGGTCGTTCTTCAAGACAGATTGTGGAAGGTGCGAAATAAACCACCTTGCAAGGAGAGGAGTACAGCACATGAGAACACCCCTCTTTCTCATTGTTCGTGTGTAAAATGAGTGAAGGATGTCCCCAAGCAATGTTGGTACTGGATTTCTGGACAAGAAGATTTTGACGGCGTTGACATCTACCAATTGGTCAGGATTTGGGAACAAGACCAACCCATAGATAAGGAGTGCCACAATTTCTTCAAAGGCTTGTAGGTCCAATGAGTTCCAACATTCTTGTGCCTTCTCAAACAAGAATTTTGCTAAGAATCCCTTGACGCCGCTTCTGGTTTCCCAATGCCCCTTGATGTCGGATGGTTGTAGATGTAATGCTCGAGCAACATCTTCCGGCTTTGGTTCCTTTTCCGTACCGTTGAAGGGTAGTTTATTAAGGATAGGAATTCTCAGGAGTTGAGAAAACTCCTCCAAATTGGGTACCAACTGATAATCAGGGAAAGTGAAGCAGTGGTGAAGGGGGTCAAAGAACTGGAATAGCACTTTCACCATGTCTTCTTCAATGTTGGTGTTGACTAGGTTGAGCAGTCTACCATGTCTTTCACTAAAGGATGAATTTTCCGGAATTCTTGAGGTGAGCTCCTTGAGTTGAGGAGAGATTCTCACAAGGTTGACTTGAATGGTTTTTCTGCGAGGAACTCCCATGACCTGCAAAACAGGAACAAAGATGAAGATCCAAACCCTTGAAATGGTTAGTGAATGCATATGATGTTTTATGATGTCCATGATGTATGCACAAAACATATGTACAAGCAAATCACACCAAACCCTAGTTTCAGGCTTGCATGGGGTTTCATAGGTAAGTACCCTCTTGAGTGTAGTCGGCTTAAAAACCTGTCCTATAAATAGTAACCGGGTTCTAAGGAGCTCAATATCATTGGATTGTTTTAATTGTTCATTGTTTTGGTTTAGCCACTTAACTAGCAACCAAAATATTCCAAGAAAACAACCCTCAATGAGTGTAGTATCGAGTATCTACCAACTTCGGACTGCACCAAAGCCGGTCATCTCACTACCCCTAATAAAAGGCCAAGATGGTCAAGTAAGGTTCTAGGTCATTAGTGCTTAGTGACATCACTCAGCGGCCCCGTACTCTCCTTGATTGAACTCAAGGGTTACCGGTACTCACAAATATGTCGCACTAATATAGCTATTGCTTCGACCGTGTCGGTATACCCCGCATAGTTTCCACAACGTATTGCTATCTATGAATGTTTCCCAAAATCCGGGTGTAGGATTGCAAACCCAAACAAGAGAGTCAAAATATAAAGCAAACAATCCAAACAATTAGTCATGCAAGAGGGTGATCTAAGCCCTAAGGTTACTCCACTTTTAAAATATTATCCCCAGCAGAGTCGCCAGTTCTGTGATACGGTGGGAGAACTGACTTGAGGTTTTGCGTTTGTATTCGCAAATGTTTCGGTTGAGCAAGATTCGCCACCGACTTTTTATTTTATCCTAAGGAAAGGTTTAAAAAGCACAGCAAAAACCTTTGAGATTTTTCTTGGGTTCGGGGAGTAGATTATAGAAAGGGAAGGTATTAGCACCCTTTCTATCCATGGTTATCCATGGGCTCTTAGGTACTTGCTTAGATCAACTTGCCTTGAAATTGTTTGAAATGATGCTTTGTGTGTGTGTTTTGAAAATGTTTTTGAAAAGAGGCCAATGTGGTGGCAACCTTTGTAATGATCCATGTTGTGATGTATATAAAGGTGTATGTCTTTTGAAAAATTTTCAATTGTTTTTGAAAGTTGTTTTTTGAAAGTGTGTTGTGATATGGGGTTTTGAAAAATAGGCAAGTGTCTTTGTTTTTGCAAGTTGACAAGTACTTAAGAGCGATCTACCCTAAAGTTCTCAAAGATTTTTGTTATGTTTCTAACCCTTTTAACAATTTTGTTCCATCATTGTATTTGGTGGACAATCTTGTGTTAGGATGTAAAAGGGACGGGCGTGGGTCGTCGTTTTAGACCATAATTGCAATGGTGCCAAGTATCTTTGGGCAATTTTTCTTTAAGGGACTTTGATCATTTTAGGCAAAAAAAAAAAAAACGTCATCGAGGGACTATGATCATTTGAGTTATTTGTTTTGCCCAAAGAGACCTAACATGCAATATGGCCCAATTTTTGAAAGGCAACAAGTGGATATAACCCTTGGGGTGTTAGTGTGCAAGTGTGTTTTATTGCATACAAGAGTTTTTTTTTCTTTGAATTAGGTTTTTCTATTTCATTGATTTTAACTTGCCATACACGTCCTAATTACTAGCAATAAGAAGCAGAAATGTAAAATCCTACGCTATTACAACAATTAGGGGAGGGGGATACACATTTGTACATGGGGGGTTCAACGAGAAAAATAGACAAAAAAGAAAATAGCAAAAAACAAGATATAGAGAGAGAGAGGGAGCCCGCGCGCTGTTGGGAGGTCATCAGAAGTTCTGACTCAGATCCGCTGTCAGATGATCAACCTGTTAGTGAAACTGGATGAGTCAGAACTTCTGACTCTAGCACCTACAAAACAGAACCTTGTTAGTGGGGAAATCAGAAGTTCTGATTTCCCTGCGCTGCAAGACATAAGTTTGTTAGTGGAGAAACCAGAAGTTCTGATTCTGCTGAAAAGGCAATAACTCTCAGAGGTTCTGATATCATTGACAGCAAAACAGACTTCAGATGTGCTAACGTCAAAGTCAGCACTTGGCTTTTTCCTGTACTAATCATAACATCTGCAATCCTGTTGTTACTCCACAAAACAGGAAACATATTTGGAACAGATCCAGCAAATACAAAAATGTTTCAGAGGTCAGAGTCAACAAGGTCACATGCAGATCCTATACTGGCTCAGAACATTCTGAGGTATGAAAGTCCTCAGAACATAAACAGCAATAACATGAATATTTACATTATGTTATTTGAATATGCACAGCTGATGATGCTTAACAGTGTGATGAGGGTCAGCAGGTGCTTACCTGACTGTTGGGAAAGTTGTGGGTGAAAGTTTAGCTTTTGGTTCTGGTGGTGTTCTGGACAGATTTTCTTTGAAAAAGGGGAAGTAAAGGTGTATATGTATGCAGGGTCAGAAGTTTAGAGAGGGTGTCTTTGGTTTACAGAAAAAAAACTGGATATTTGATGAAGTTTGAAGGTGAGAAACTCAAAGTTATGAAACAAAGCTGGAGATTTTGGCAGAGTTTCAGAATGCTGTGTTGCTAGGAGTTCTGTTTCTCACTTAGCAGTTTCTGTTTCTGTTTTTTTTCTTGAACGCCTTTTGCAGTGGTGAAGCCTCTCTATTTATAGGCAAAGTTCTTGTGGATGCGTTGAACATTTAAGGCGCCAACAGAGTTTGAATTTGCTCTTTGACAGAAATTCCTGGGAAGCTGTGATAACAGCTAGCTTTCAGCCTAGGTTGCAGCAGCAGGCGTAGATTGGGGAGAAGTGACCTCTGAAGTGGGCGGTGGCGTGAAGACCCATGCCAGAATCTGTGCAAAAGCGTTTTCCAAGCCACACGTGAATGCTCAGGAGTGGTTGGAAGCATTAATGGGCATTAAATGGTGACAAGACCTGTCAATACCAACGTTCTGGTAATGGAAACCAGCGTTGAATCAGCAGCGTAAACCATGCTCTGGCCTTGGCTACCTGTTGTCTTAGTAAGCTCTGGAGATTCTCCTGGTTTTCTGGTACGTTCCTTGGATTTACTTCTGGACAATCTGGACTTAGAGATTCTGTATCAGTGTAACACCCATTCTTCTGACCTTTCATCTTCTGATTTCAACCTGTTCTGAAGGAGCCTTCAGACTTTCCTGCTTCTCTTGCATTCCTTTAGCAAATTCTGACTGAGCTTGTGTAACTGTTGAAGGGGCATGTTCTATTTGAGGCTTACATTCTGAACCACGTTTACAACTTCTGATTGAACTGATGTAGCTGCTGAAGAGCCAACTTCTGACCACGCTGAGCCAAGCTTGCAACTTCTGACCGTCTTCATTTGGAATGGGTCCAGAAGTTCTGAAGCGCTGATTTTTCTAAAAACACTTATTTTAGAGAGGCATTCTAAGTACTTAGAATTTGATTTTTTTCTCAAGATAAAAGTGTTGTTTCTGGAGTTCGTGAGATCATCTTGCTCTTATGAGCGGCTTGCTTGGGCAAAGGGATAACTCAGGGCTTGGATTTGTTTCAGAGGGACCTTGAAAATCCAAGATGGTTTCCTGAAGAAAGGGGAGGGCAAATTTTGGGGTACAACAACCACGTTTGAAGGCAACGAGTGAGGCGTACCCTAGAAGTGGTGTGTGCTTTGTGTGTTGTATTCAGTTAATGTTTGTCTTTTTTATTAGTGAGCTACGAGTTGTTTTTATTTACCATACATTCTTTCATGCAAGTTTAGCAGTTAGGGGGTGCGAAAAGTAAATTGCGGAAACATAAATCCTACGCTATTACAAGGCGCGAGTCTATACATCTCCAAAAATACAAAGACCCGTTTTTGGTAAATAAGTACGGAAAGTTAAAATAAAGCAGTAAACCTAATTAACTATTACATGTCTTGGAAGCAATTACATAATAATAAACTATAAGGAATTAAAACTAAAATGCGCCCGAAAGGATGAATCGGGAAGGTCTAAAGGGTGTTGACCCTTTTTTAGAAAACAAGTTGATTTTTTTTTGGTCTTTTTGTAATTAAAATGAAATTAAAACTAACTAATGACTAATTAATTAATTTAATTAAAAGAAAATATTTTGTGTTTTTATGTTTTTATGAAATAAAAGAAAAGAATTAAAATTCTAAATTAACCTAATTCTAATTTATTTTAATTGTTAAAAGAAAAGTCAAAATTGCCTAATTAAACTATTTCAATTAATGTTTATTTACAAAATAAAATAATAATAATACTAATAATAATGTTAATTCTATTTTTTGATTTTTTTATGAAAATATTAGTTGGTTAATTGTTAATAATAAATAAATAAAATAAAGCAAGTAAATAAAAAAGGAAAATGTTAAAACAAAATAAAAAGAAGAGTAAAACCCAAGGGGGTGTGGGCTGAAATGGAGGGTGTATTGTTGGGATTTGAGGCCCATTTGAGCAAGCCACGTTTGACTTCCCTTGATTGCCTGCAACATGCTTGACTCCAGAGTATAGTGTTCTACACTTTTTGCTCTTTGGATCTGCACTGATGACACATGGCAGGCAGAGATGTGTAAGGTGCATGGTGTTCAGCGCCTTGGAAACTGCACAGGAAAGCATTAAGAAAAAGAATATGGAAATTATAGGGGGACCTGGGAATCGAACCCAGGTCCCAGCACTTGCATGACACGTTCACCACCACTCAGCCAACTGCAATTGTTTGTAAACAAAATGGATAATGACAATAATATGCAAAACAACAATTATACTGGAAATTTAAAAAAAAAGGCGCGCCATATATTTGAATGCACCAATCCAGTTCATCCACGCATCATCTTCTTCATCTGGCTGAAACAAAAAAAAAAGCTATCACATAGCGGGGGGTTTAAACCCCCACGAAACAAAGTGTCAATAATAGCGATTAGCGCTATGGATCACATAAAAAGAGCGCGACATGTCCTTCTTGTTCGTCTTGTCACGCTGATTTTGACCATATATGTTTGGAGTTCTAATTTTACAGCATGACAAAACCCCCAATTCTAAAGCTCTGAAAACCCTAAAATGCTTTAATGGCAAGTCGTGATTCTGTACATGATAATGAAATTAGACAATGCCAATAGCTTTGGAAAGATGTCAGTAACACAAATCAACCAAGAGAATGTATTAAAAACGCATGGAATGTGATATGTAAATTTGGAAATATATGCAAACCGTGTGAGTTCTGTAGCGTGATTCCTTGAGTGATTTGGCTTGATTCTGATTGCCAAAGATTCCTGGCAATGCAAGGAGTGTGTCTGAATTAAAATGGAGGCTTGAAATATACTGGAAGATGGTTTTCAATTTGTCACTTTTCTCTTGAAAAAATTGAAATGGCTTATGCTGTATGAGTGTTTCTAGGTCGTGTAATGTGTTGGGCAAGCTTGCATATATGGTTTTGAATGAGTATCAATCAGAATTATGGTCATTGAAGCCTTGCAATTATGTTCTTGATTTTGCCATAAACTCCATTGAAACAACTTGCCATTTTTGTGTCAAATTTGAATTGTTATGCCCATAATAGGTCTTGCACGAATTTGGAATGTACTTCATGGTGTATCAAAGCAATTCAACACAAAATATATCCCTCCATTAATTTTCTTGATTTTTATTTGAATTTTAAAGATTTAAAATGAATTAAATAAAATAAAATAAAATAAAAATGGAAAAATTAATTTTTAATCTTGAAATAAATTGTGGGACACGTGGGAGGCATGGCCAAGCTGAATCAAGTGGAAAAAGTGGGCCCCTTTTGTCAAAAATGAAGTTTCAAGGATAATTGATTTTGGCCATTTCACAAAAATTTCCCAACTTCTACAATGCATATCTTGCTCAATTATGAAGCTATGAACATGTTCTTGGACATTTTGGAAAGGTCTTGAAGTCCGCTAACCAATGCCTTTGGTCCCATGTCATTTTGATTTACCAATCTCAAGTTATGGTCTTTGACTTAAAGTGCCTTTTTGTTGACTTTTGAAAATGACCTATAATGTTGAAATTGATAACTTTTTGTGAGAGCATTTCTTGGACTTGGAATGGGAAGATGAGTTGTAGGAAATGTCTTCCCCTTCAAGATGAGCATTGGATGGGATTTTTCTGATGAACCATGAAAAAGTTATGCCTTGGTCAAGTTACAGTTGACTTTTCAACTGTCCAAAAATAGAAACTTTTGACACCTTGATGATTTTTTGAGCCATTCATGTGAAATCATGGTCAAGACTTGACCAAATGATGATTGTGGCTTCAAAATAATATGTTGACCAAAAAATTTGACTTTTGACTGCCAAATGACCATTTTGCCCCTACAGTTGACTGTGGAGCAATTAGGGTTTTTGACTGTGCAACTTGACCTTGTGAGCCTTGGAACTTGGCATGTAGATACTTGACAATGTGTATAGGCATATGTGACTTGATTGAGCCCTTGAAAACCTCAACTTCCTTGCAAGAACCAAAACCCTAATTTGACTGGCTTTAGGAGAGTGGTTGACTGTGTAGCCCTTGAGTAGACTTTGAACCATTTGAGGATTGACCTTGAAAAATCTTGAAGAATATGGGAGGGAAAATTTTGGGGTACAACAACATGCCTGGGTTGGATACCGACATTGTGGTTCATCACCTGCCTACCAAAGAAGACTGCCTTCCGGTTAAACAAAAGGTCCGTCGTATGCGTCCAGAGATGTCCGAGAAAATCAAAGCTGAGGTTATGAAACAATTTGATGTCGGGTTTCTAGCAGTGACTTCTTACCCTCAGTGGGTTGCCAATGTGGTTCCGGTGCCAAAGAAAGATGGTAAGGTCCGAATGTATGTTGATTACAGGGATCTGAACAGGGCGAGTCCCAAGGATGACTTCCCTCTGCCTCATATCGATGTTCTGGTTGACAATACTGCTCAGCACAAGGTGTTCTCCTTCATGGACGGCTTTTCAGGTTATAATCAGATCAAAATGGCTCCTGAAGATATGGAAAAGACTACCTTTGTTACTCAGTGGGGCACCTTCTGTTACAAGGTCATGCCTTTTGGGTTGAAAAATGCTAGGGCAACCTACCAACGTGCCATGGTTGCTTTATTTCATGACATGATCCACCATGAGATTGAAATATACGTCGATAATATGATTGCAAGGTCTCAAACTAAGGAGGAACACCTTGACCATCTACAGAAGTTGTTTGACCGGTTAAAGTTGTACAAGCTAAGATTGAATCCAAACAAATGCACATTTGGGGTAAGATCTGGGAAGTTGCTAGGCTTCGTCGTAAGCGACAAAGGTATTCAAGTGGACCCTGCCAAGGTTAAAGCCATACAAGAGATGCCAGTTCCCAAGACAGAGAAAGAAGTCAGAGGCTTTCTAGGACGTCTGAATTACATTGCCCGATTCATCTTACATCTAACTGCTACCTGTGAACCAATCTTCAAGCTACTGAAGAAAGATCAAGTAGTACGTTGGAACGATGAATGTCAGGCCGCTTTCGACAGAATCAAAGAGTATCTCCAAGAACCACCCATTCTTATGCCACCGGTTGAAGGGAGACCTCTAATACTATACTTGACAGTACTTGACAGCTCAATGGGGTGTGTGCTGGGGCAGCATGACGAGTCTGGCCGAAAAGAGCATGACATTTATTACCTTAGCAAAAAGTTTACCTACTGTGAGACCTGATACTCACTGCTCGAGAAAACTTGTTGCGCTTTGGTATAGGCTGCTCGCCGGCTGAGACAGTATATGTTGACTCACACTACTCTGTTAATTTCAAAAACGGATCCAATCAAGTACATATTCGAAAAGCCCGCCTTGTTCGGAAGAATAGCAAGATGGCAGATGATCTTGACAGAATATGACATCCAGTACACGACTCAGAAAGCAATCAAGGGAAGTGTATTGGCAGACCATTTGGCACACCAGTCAGTGGACGATTACCAGTTAATGAACTTTGAATTTCCTGACGAGAACATCATGGTAGTGACTGATTGTGAAGTACCTGGACCGGATGAAGGACCTGAGGAAGGATCCCGATGGTCTATGCATTTTGACGGAGCCTCCAACGCTTTGGGTAACGGTATCGTTGTTGTGATCATATCCCCAAAAGGCACTCATACTCCACTTACTGCCCGGCTATGTTTCACTTGCACCAACAACATGGCAGAGTATGAGGCATGCATCATGGGTCTTCAAGCCTCAATTGACTTAAGGATCAAGTTTCTGAGTGTCTTCGGAGATTCCGCTCTCGTGATCAATCAGATCAAAGGCGAGTGGGATACGAAACACCCAAACCTTATTCCTTACAAAGAATGTGTGTTGACATTGATCCCCCATTTCACGGAGATAACTTTTGAACACTTCCCAAGAGAGGAGAATCAGTTGGCGGATGCGATGGCCATGATGTCTTCCATGTTCAAAGTCAAATGGGACAACGAAGCTCCCCGGATCATTATTTGGAAATTGGATGAACCTGCACATTGCTGTGATCTTGAGACTGAAGAGGTAGTTGAAAAACCTTGGTATCATGAGGTGAAGAGGTACTTGAAAGCTCAAGAATACCCCGAGGGTGCATCTGTTAATGACAAGAAGTTTCTGAGGAGGTTCACGGCAAAGTTCTTCCTCAGCAATGGCATTCTCTACAAGCGAAACCATGATTCAACCTTACTGTGTTATGTGGATAAGACTGAAGCAGAAAGGATCATGGCAGAACTACATGAAGGTACCTTCGGAACACATTCCAGTGGGCACACTATGGCAAAGAAAATCCTTCGGGCAGGATATTTCTGGTCCACAATGGAAGCTGACTGTTACCAGCACTCTCGGACGTGTCACAAATGCCAGATCTATGCTGATAAAGTGCACATTCCTCCCGTTCCTCTGAATGTCTTGACAGCACCTTGGCCTTTTGCAATGTGGGGCATTGATATGATCGGCGAGATCAGACCTACGGCATCTAACGGGCATCGCTTCATCCTGGTCGCGATTGATTACTTCACGAAGTGGGTTGAAGCAGCTTCCTACGCTACGGTAACCAAGAACATCGTGGCACGGTTCATTCGGCATAACCTGATCTGTCGATACGGCGTCCCGGAAAGGATCATTACGGAAAATGGTACCAATCTCAACAACAAGATGATCACTGAGCTCTGCGAGCAATTCAAGATACAGCACCATAACTCTTCTCCCTACCGGCCGAAGATGAATGGGGTTGTCGAAGCAGCTAATAAGAATATTAAGAAGATTGTGCAGAAGATGACAATGAACTATAAAGATTGGCACGAGATGTTACCGTTTGCTCTTCATGGGTACCATACCTCAGCGAGGACGTCAACAGGGTCAACTCCCTTTTCCTTGGTCTATGGCATGGAGGCAGTCTTGCCTATCAAAGTCCAAATACACTCTCTCCGGATAATGAAGGATGCAGGTTTGAGCGAAGATGACTGGATCCAGACTAGGCTTGATCAATTAAACCTAATTGACGAAAAGAGACTCACTGCTATTTGTCATGGTCAAACGTACCAAAAACGGATGATCAGGGCATTTAACAAGAAAGTCAGACGACAAGAGTATCAAGTTGGGGATCTGGTAATCAAACGCATCATCCTTCCTCAGAGTGATCCCAGGGGCAAATGGACCCCTACATACGAAGGGCCATTTGTGGTTAAGAATATCTTCTCAGGAGGAGCTATGATTCTAACCACCATGGATGGTGACGACCTTCCTCACCCCGCCAATGCAGACATAGTAAAAAGATACTACGCATGAATAAAAGACCCGCTAGGTTGACACACCTAGGCAAAAGTAAGGGCTTCCCGGCGAACCAAAAGGGTTCGGGCAAAAATAAGGGATGAAATGAAAAAATCTGTACACCCGGCAAGTCGAAAACCTGAAAAGGCGGCTTGAGCAAAAATGGGTATCCCGGTGGACTGAAAACCCGAAAGGGTGGTCCAGGCAAAAGTTAGGGATTAAAGCGTAATACTATGTCTCATTGAATCACCTTGCATCCAGAATCCGGTATCAACTATCAGGCTCAGACGGCATCGATCAATCAGCTTCATCTTCAACTAAGCAGCCAAGTGATGAGACGCTTGAAGACATAAAGGCGATAGCAGAGTTGGAACCCAGTGGGATTATTTTTTCACACATAGCTGTTTTGGTTTCCTTTTCACAAAATTGTAAACTCTATGTTTTTCGGCGACGTTCTCTTACTAGGACGTCAGCCTCTTGTACATAAACGCCTATTTACAGGCAAATTCAAAAAATCAATACAAATTCACTTTTCAGATAAATTGCCAATTTTTTTTCTTTTTTCTGTTTTGCAAAGAACGTCCAATGTTAATTTTTGATATATGCATTTGACACTAATTGCTAACTCATAAATATTTGCATGCGAAACAAAGGACTAATTACAGGCGACATCAGAAACAGGGGCAATAATGAGTTGTCTAAGTGATCTAGTTGCTCTGTCCACCAAGGTACCAAGGTAAGTTCGACTGAAGAATGTAACCCAGATACCTTCACTCCCCGCCGAGAAAGATAAGATGCAGCCATACTCTCCCCCGAGCAGAGAAGGCACAGTATTCTCCAGCAAGTCAGCAACACTCTCCCCCAAGCAGAGTTAGCCTACTGTCAGCCTTAAGGAAGTTGGGTATCCCCAGAAGATATCAATATTCCCCAACGGAGTATACAGACATTCTTAACAAGCATCCCCGGCAATCTTGATCTAAGATTGTTCCCCGGCGGAATACCGGACATCCAGTGGAGCCATTCCCCAGTGCAGTCCTAAGTCTCCCCAGGAGAGTTGAATCAATCTCCCCAGTAGGAAGCTTATCCCCAGTAGATTCTGGAAGCTTGTCCCCTGCGGAGTACACGTATCTCTCCCCGACCATGTTCAGAGGTTATTCCCCACCAGAGCTTATAACTGGGTTATCCTCAGCTAATCACCACGGAAAGATCGTCTCTGGCAAAATTCTTCATATCCCCAACATAACTCATCAATGGTATCCCAGCGGAGTTATCATCAACATCTCAGCAAAGTACCTCTCTTCCCACAGAGTAATTCCCCACAGAGTGATCTCCTCAACAAGTTTATTCCCCAATGGAGTTATCTTCTTCTACCGGTTTATTCCTGCAATCATCATCCCCAGCGGGAACGAAGAACTCTACTCTTCAAATTCAGCCCAGGACCAAACTTCCCGGCATTCGTCAAGGATTTATTTTCCGGGACGAAAATACAATTCATAAACATTTACATACATAATTCATCCATACACGCATCATATCACACAATCTCATTTATTCTCTGAACATCATGACATCATGCATTTCATACATCATGACATTGCATACAACTGATGTTTTGCCTTTTCAGGAAAAAGGTCAATCCAAAGATAATTACTATCAACTATCGCAATTCCAGATTCGATACATGTATCTAGCTAAGCATATCTGTGAGCGATCAATTCCATATTCGATTCCTGTATCCAGCCAGGGCACGTCTGAAGAGTTTGAAGATTCGATTCCTGTATCAAGCCAGGGCATATTTGTTGACGACTAATTCCAGACTCGATTCCTGTATCCTGCCAGGGCACGTCTGAAGAGTTTGAAGATTCGATTCCTGTATCAATCCAGGGCATATCTGTTGACGACTAATTCCAGACTCGATTCCTGTATCCTGCCAGGGCACGTCTAAAGAGTTTGAAGATTCGATTCCTGTATCAAGCCAGGGCATATCTGTTGACGACTAATTCCAGACTCGATTCATGTATCCTGCCAGGGCACGTTTGAAGAGTTTGAAGATTCGATTCTTGTATCAAGCCAGGGCATATCTGTTGACAACTAATTCCAGACTCGATTCCTGTATCCTGCCAGGGCACGTCTGAAGAGTTTGAAGATTCGATTCCTGTATCAAGCCAGGGCATATCTGTTGACGACTAATTCCAGACTCGATTCCTGTATCCTGCCAGGGCACATCTGAAGAGTTTGAAGATTTGATTCCTGTATCAAGCCAGGGTATATCTGTTGACGACTAATTCCAGATTCGATTCCTGTATCCTGCCAGGGCACGTCTGAAGAGTTTGAAGATTCGATTCCTGTATCAAGCCAGGGCATATCTGTTGACGACTAATTCCAGATTCGATTCCTGTATCCTGCCAGGGCACGTCTGAAGAGTTTGAAGATTCGATTCCTGTATCCGGCCAGGGCATAACTGTTGACGACTAATTCCGGACTCGATTCTTGTATCCTTTCAGGGCACGTCTGAAGAGTTTGAAGATTCGATTCCTGTATCCAGCCAGGGCATATCTGTTGACAACTAATTCCAGATTCGATTCCTGTATCTAGCCAGGGCACGTCTGAAGAGTTTGAAGATTCGATTCCTGTATCTAGCCAGGGCATGTCTACATGAAGAGTTTGAAGATCAACACCTGTAACAGGCCAGGAAATTATTTTTCTTTCTCAGGTACGCAAGTTCTCGCTAAGGAATCTCTTACGCGATCGACACCTAGATGGCATCTATAAGCCCATCCACATACCAACAGTCTCCAAATGGCATCTATAAGCCCATTCCCGACAAGATTCTGTTACAGCTTCAGATGGCATCTATAAGCCCATCCTCCTACCCGTCATCTCTCCAAATGGCATCTGTAAGCCCATTCCCGTCATCATACTACTGATACTCTACTATGTGAGTGCAAATTTCTGGGCACTCTAGTGTTCAATCATCTTCCACCTTCGGATTACGAAAGGCACGCCAGCCAATCTACATCCTCAGGTCTAAGAAGATTGAACAGGGGCAACTGTTGTACCCCAAAATTTGCCCTCCCATATTTTTCATGATTTGGCAAGATCAATCTCTAGATGGTTCAAAATCTCTCCAGGGTTGCACAGTCCAATTGCCTCCTAACACAGTCAAAATTAGGGTTTTGGTTCTTGCAAAGAAATTGAGGTTTTCAAGGGTACAATCAAGTCCCATATGCCTACATACATTGTCAAGCACCTACATGACAAGTTTCAAGGCTCACAACACCAAGTTGCGCAGTCAAAAACCCTAATTGCCTCACAGTCAACTGTAGGGGCAAAATGGTCATTTGACAGTCAAAAGTCAAAAAATTTTGTCAACATCTTATTTTGAAGCCACAATCATCATTTGATCAATTCTTGATCATGATTCCTCAAGCATGGCTCAAAAGGTCCCAAGATGCAAAAGTTTCTATTTTGGGACAGCTGGAATGTCAACTGCAAATTGACAAAGGCATAACTTTTTCATGGTTCATCAGAAAAATCCCATCCAATTCTCATTTTGAAGGGGATGACATTTCCTACAACTCATATTCACATTCCAAGTCCAAGAAATGCTCTCACAAAAAGTTATCAATTTCTACATTATAGGTCATTTTCAAAAGTCAACAAAAAGGCACTTTAAGTCAAAGACCATAACTTGATATTGGTGAATAAAAATGACATGGGACCAAAGGCATTGGTTAGAGGACTTCAAGACCTTTCCAAAATGTCCAAGAACATGTTCATAGCTTCAAAATTGAGCAAGATATGCATTGGAGAAGTTGGGAAATTTTTGGGAACTTTCAAAAGTCAACTTTGCCTAAAACATTTCATTTTTGCTAATGGGCCTCAAAATCTTTCTTGAATCTTTATCCAAAGCCTATGCACGACCCATTGAACTTAAAATGATTTATTTTCTTATGTTTAATTAATTAATTGAATTTTTATTAATATTAATTCATTTAATTGATTTTAATTATAGGAAAATTAAAAAAGATATGTTTTGGATCTTTTGGTGAAGCAAATCAGATCAGGGCAAGCTGGCAACTCGTTTCTCAATCAAAAAGGGAAAATCATCCATATTTGGTAAGGTTTTCATTCAAAAAAGATTGGAAATTATATGATTGAAAATCAAGGATTGAAAACATAAATTCATGGACTTTTGGGCCAAGGTTTTAACCTAATTCGCATCACATACATATGCTGAAGGAAACCCTGAATCCCTACACGCACAATTGCTGCTGAAACCATAGAACAAAATTGCAAAAAACTCAAGAACATTGTGAAACTGAAATCCTATTTGCAGAACAATTCAAAGCCTAAAAGTGATTCAAACATATTGCCTGAGTCTCCAGGAAGCTATTGCCATCAAGAACAAGCTCTCCTACCCAAGGAAACGGTAAAACAGAGTCACGGTTTGACCAAATATTCCCATAATCGAAATCTAATTTTTATGCATCATTGACATGTTTTGCTTATTGATTTGTATTACTGACATCTTCCTGAAGCTTTTGATATAGTTTAATTGTGCTAAAACTACCTGAATCGAAATCCACCATGGGAGATATCTAGGGTTTCAAAGCTTGAAAATTAGGGCTTTGCGTATACTGTAAAATTAGACCTCAATACCTGTATGGATGAATTCTTCAGGACAAGACGAAATCATTGAGACCCTCGCGCTCTTTTTATATGATCCATAGCCCTAATCGCTATTCTTGGGACTTTTGCTTTGTGGGGGTTTAAAACCCCCGCTATCCTGTTCATATTATTGCAGGTAAACGAAGAAGAAGGGTGAGCTGTCCAAACGCTAGTGGATCATTCAAACTCAGCGCGCGCTTTTTGGTGTTCCCAGCATAGCGGTACTTTTCATATATTATTGTTATTGATTATTATTATTATTACAAATGCGCATCATGGCTCAGATGGTGGGAGACGTGGCTGGTAAACACTGGGACCTGGGTTCGATTTCCAGTTCCCCCATATATTTCTTCATATTTTTCTTAACCCATTCCAGTGCAGCGTGTGCTTTAATGGTTCACCATAAGCCTCATGCATCAGCTAGCCAGGTGTCTCTCAACTTCCATCCAGTGGCCAGAAGGTGGAATCCATGGTGTGTCCTAGTCAAACAGGCTTTGTGCTTCTTGGGCCTGAATTCTCAACAAAAACCTCCACTTCGGGCCATCACACCCCCTTTGGTTTGCATATTTAATTTTATTTTCTTTTCTTTTAAATCATTTAAATTGTTATAATAATTATTATTAATTCACAAATAATTAATTTTTCCTAAAAAATCAGAAAATCAAAATTGTAAATATATTTATTAATTTCACCATTAACTTACTTTTGTAAATAAATATTAATAATTAACTTAGTTTAATTTAGGTTTAATTTTAATCATTTTTCTTAATAAATAAAAATTGCATAGAATTAGGTTTTGACACTTTTAAATCTTTTTCTTAATTAATTATTATTATCATATTAATTATTATTATTTTTGTACAAATAAATGTAAATTAATTAATTAGCTTAAAATAGGTTAACTTTAACATTTTCTTAATAATTAAAATAGACTTAGACCTAGGGTTTTCTTTTGATTTTAATTTACTTTATTTTCATTAAATACAAAAAACACAAAAAAAAAACATCTTTCTTTAATTAATTAAATAATTAAGTTTAATTTTAATTGAATTTCAAGCAAAAGGATCAAAAAACTCTTAATTTCTCAAAAGGGTCAAAACCCTAAGGACGTCCAATTAATTTTCTTTCCGCGCACGTTATTTATTGTATTTGATTATTATGTAACTGTTTCTGGATGTAATAGTACTTAGGTTTATTGCTTTTTTTACTTTCCGCATCTTTATCAAAAACGGGTCTTTGTTTTTTGGCGATGTATAGACCCGCGCCTTGTAATAGCGTAGCTTTTATCCTTCCGTATTTTACTTTCCGCACTCCTAACTGCTAAATAAGCATGAAAGAATGTATGATAATTAAAAACAACTCGTAGCTCACAATTACATGATCCAAGATAAATAATAACCTGAAAACAACACACAGTGCACATGCCACTCCTAGGGTACGCCTAACTCGTTGCCTCGAAAGTGGTCGTCAAGTATAGGATGTTTTAGCGGTCGCTCTTATGTCCAAGATCCAGTTGCCTCGAAACGGTTGCCTCGAATTAAAAAGGATCTAGGACATTAGGGTTACTTCTAAGGTGTCCTACTATTGCTTCGGTGACCACACTGTCCCTAAAATCGAATTGACCCGAACACCTCCAACGATGGTGCTACCTACCTCTCAATGGTGGGATGGCACTACCTTAAGGACTTTTACACAGCCTAATTCCTTAGGGTAGGTAGATGACTCATGGGTACTTGCTCTCTTCAAAAACAAATCAAACATCTTTCCGCACTCACACTTTCAAAAGTTTTCAAACAAATTTTTCATACACTCTTGAGGACAGATACAAGAGTTACCTAGAAATTTTTCAAACAAAACTTTTTCAAAACCCACACACATTTGAAAAGCAAACATATTTTGAAAACATAAGAGCAAGTACCTAAGAGCCCGTGGATAACCACGGATAGCAAGGGTGCTAACACCTTCCCTTTCTATAAATCTACCTCCCGAACCGAGAAACATTCTCATAAGGAATTTTGCTGTGCTTTTGTCCTTTCCATGTTGGAGAAAATAAAAGAAGGTGGCGACTCTTGCTTCCGCGACATTTCCCGAAACCAGCTAAAAACAGTCAGTTCTATTTCCACCGATCACAGTCAGGAACAAACCTTTCCAGATTGCTACTACATCACAAGCCCAACCACAACCTCACCAATGACAACGGGGAAATCAGCATAAGAAGAATACATCTGAAAGATACTTCACCAAAATCAACATGTCATTGGCTCAAGCATTGCAACGCATGTTTAAGGCCAAGTTGGTTATGTTAAGGGACCCTCCTCAGAATCCCAACATAGCCTCCCCAAGGTACAATCCAAATGTAAGATGTGTGTAACACTCCAACAGTCCTGGACATGACACCAACAGCTGTTGGGCGTTGAGAAATAAAATTCAAGACCTGATTGATGAAGGAGTGCTAGAATTTGCACAAGACGGTCAGGCTGAGTTCTTCTGCCATCCCTCCAAGGCATACCATCTGAAGTGACAAGTTCTCACAAGAAGACTTTTCGTTCATTAGAATTTTCAATGTGTAATTTTCTTTTGATTTGGTTGAACATTTATTCATATCAAACCTCGTTAATTCATCAATGCATTGTACGTGTTTGTCTTGAATCAATTCATTCGTATTCATTATTTCAAAAATACGTTCTTATTTCCTTTCGTGATATTCAACTCTCGATTAAAAACTCTAAGCCTTAGAGGGAGGATGATGAAAATGATACCACAATCTCTACAGTATGCTTTTGAACAGACCCTGCTGACGATGTACATGCATTGTTTCAAATCCTTAACAGTGGAGTTATAAGGAAGATAATCCCTAGTCAACCCCTTCGAGCCAAAGAAGTAAGAGTTTTTCTTTTCACACAAATTAAAACCCTTAATCATAACCTGTGGCCGGGTAGTTTTCTCAGTTAATTCAGAGGCGCATTTGGTCATAATCTATCGCTTCGTACACAATGAATGGCATCGAAGACGTCCTTCCAAAACAAAAGACGGTAATGGTTTCGTATAATCGTCAAGATAGGCAGTCATTATTTCTCGAAATAAAATCCCATTAAGTCAAAACTTATGAAGGAGACTTAAGAGAAAAATTGGGGCATCCCGCTGACTGTAATCACAAAAGAAACAGTTCAGGCAAAAAGAAGGGATAATGAAAACAAAAAAAAAAGAGGTTACTACAAATCCTCGACAAAAAGAAGATTACAAAAATGACTGCCTTTTCAAAACAAATCATCACCAAGTATCAGAGCAAAGATTCCAGACTCAATTGGGATCTAAACGCGCAATTAACTGAGCATAGGACTGAAGAACATCATGAAGAACGGGTTGGGTACAAATAAAATTTGAGCCTTTATCCTTGTTTCTTGAACCGTGAACCAGGCCACGTTATAACCCTTAAAAATCCTAGCTGAAGCATGGGTTAGCTTGAGAGCATACTGTTACAAAGGTATCCTGACTCCTGTAGGCTTTGTTACAAATCCTGAGTTGATATCACATTCTTGCAAATTTCGTTTTACTACAGAAAACACATTTTCAAAAAAATTTCAAGACAAACATGAGTTTTGCATTCTTTAAATGACATTGTTTTCATATGACTAATTGTTTGACAGCAGAGAAATCTGCACAATAATTATTCAATGAACAGACATCCTCTCAATGGACAAATACACCTCAGCGGGAAAGACACTTCCAATAACAGGTCTTCCATAAGCAAGGGGCATGACATGATGTCTAAACACACTTGGGGCAGTCTCTCCAAAAGTGCCAAATAACCAGGGGCAGATCTCCATCTGAATCGCTTGGGGAATTACGCACCCATTCCAGCAACGAATCATGTGCCATCAAGAAAACATTTTTGACAGTACTACAACACAACACTATGGACAGTGACAACTCTCTACATCCTGAAAGTGTGGACATAGTCGGAAAATACTACGCATGAAAAAAGACCCGCTAGGTTGACACACCTAGGCAAAAATTAGGGAATCCCGGGGAACCAAAAGGGTTCGGGAAAAAGTTAGGGATATACATAAAAAAATTAATAAAAAAATTATACACCCGACAAGTAGAAAACTTAAAAAGGCATCCCGGTGGACTGAAAACCCGAAAGGGCGGTCTAGGAAAAAGTTAGGGATTTAAAACATACGACTATGTCCCGTCGCCTGTCTATCAGTGGAAGACTTATACCTTGATCAGCATTCATCAAGAGCCTCAGCTTTCAGATACAGTTTAGATACACTCCAGATACAGATGCCATTCTGATACTCATTCTGATACTCATTCAGATTCAGCTTTCCGATACAGTTCAGATACGCTCCAGATACAGATGCCATTCTGATACTCATTCAGATTCAGCTTTTCGATACAATTCAGATACGCTCCAGATACAGGTGTCATTCTGATACTCATTCAGATTCAGCTTTCCGATACAGTTCAGATATGCTCCAGATACGGATGCCATTTTGATACTCATTCAGATTCAGCCTTCAGATACAGTTCAGATATGCTCCAGATACGGATGCCATTCTGATACTCATTCAGATTCAACTTTCAGATACAGTGCAGATATGATCCAGAGATGAATGTCATTCTAACACTCATTCAACACATGTTTCGAGTACAGTTCATATACGATCCAGAGACGGATGCCATTCTGACACTCATTCAACACATGTTTCAAGTACAGTTTAGATACGATCCAGAGACGGATGTCATCCTGACACTCATTAAATACATGTTCAAGTACAATCACGACATAGATCTATCCACAAAATCTCCACATGTACTTTTTCCAGCATGGTACAAGGGGCAGAGACAGTTGGAAGCGAAGTCACTATCACATACAAGCCATTGATACCTATATTACCCAGAGAGCTAAGACAACCAAGGTCCGACCTCCGTATCCCTAAGTAGGAATTCCTTCCCCAGCAGGTTCCTTCAGAAAGCTGATGTCTGTATTCCCCAGCCGAGTTTTATAACCATGATCAGTTTATAAAGCCATCTCCCGAGCATAGTTTTATTTCTCTAACAGCGGAAGCTCAATCTCCAATAGAGCTCTTCTCTCCAGCAATGGAAGTTCATCCCCGGCTGAGTTTATTTCTCCAAATCGGCAGATCTTCCAACAGAGTATCTCTCTTCCCCACAGAGTCATTCCCCCGCAGGATTGTTCTCAGACAGAGTCTCTCCCGGCAGAATATTCTCAAGCAGAATGGATGTAAATCCCTAGCTAATCATCTTCGGTCACTATCCCCAGCGGAAACGAAGAACTCAACTCCTTATACTCTCCAGCAGCAGTCCAGGATTTATTTTTCCCAGCTAGACAATATCACAATAGCATTGCATATCCATACATCATGGCATGTGCATACATATTATACAGCACAATCTCATTTATTTTGAGAACAACATTACTCAATACATTTCATACATCATGACATTACATACGACTAACTCTTTACCTTTCAGGGAAAGATGCAATCAAGTTCTCACAAGTTCTCTCTGGTTCAGTCAAACTGACACCAAGGTTTCTATTCCAGTTGAAGATATTCCAACACTTTTCAATATTTTCTCTAGTTTAGTCAAACTGACACTAAGGTTTCTATACTAGTTGAAGATGTTCTAAGACTTTCGTCTGGGTCAGCCAAATCGCCGTTAAGATTCTCCTGATTTCTATGCCAGTCAAAGTCAATCTGAGACCTTCCCCCGGTTAAGTCAAATCGATACTAAGATTTCTCTCCCAATTGAAGACAACTCGAGACCTTTCCCTGGTTCAGTCAAATGGATACTAAGATTTCTATTCTAGTTCAATTACTATGAAGCCTGGAATTGACCAGATAGTGGTATATCTCAAATTCAAGCTATAAAGCCCGGAAATCGACCAAATAATATCTTAATTTCTACAAAATACTACGAAGCCTGGAATGGACCAGATAGTGGTATATCTCAAATTCAAGCTATGTGTGATCGGTGGATCTGGAACTGACTGTTTTAACGCTGGTTCGCGAAATGTTGCGGAAGCAAGAGTCGCCACCGTCTTTTATTTTCTCCAAAGGGAAAGGACAAAAGCACAGAAAAATTCCTTATAGAGATTGCTCTCGGTTCGAGAGGTAGATTTATAGAAAGGGAAGGTGTTAGCACCCTTTCTATCCATGGTTATCCATGGGCTCTTAGATACTTGCTCATTGTGTTTTCAAAATTGTTTGTTTGCTTTTCAACTGTGGGTTTAAAAAAGTTTCTTTGTAAATTTCAGTTCGACTCTTGTATCAGTCCTCAAGAGTGTTTGAAAAATTGCTTTTGAAAGCTTTTTGAAAAGTGTCGGTGTAAAAAGGGTTTTTATGATTTGTTTTGAGTTAGAGCAAGTATCTATGAGTCGTCTACCTACCCTAAGGAATTCATCTGTGTAAGTGTCCTTAAAGTAGTGCCATCCCGCCATTGAGGGGTAGGTAGCACCACTGTTGGAGGTGTTCGGGTCAATTCGGGGGTTCGGGACATTATGGTCACCAGAGCAATGGGAAGACACCTTAGAAGCTACCCTCATGCCATGTTCATGGACATGAGGACTTACTAAAACGTCCTCTACTCGACGACCACCTTTCGAGGGGCAAGGAAACAGTGAGACGTACCCTAGGGGTGGTGTGTGATTTGTGTGTCATTTTCAATTATGTTTATCTTGTTCATGCATTGGTGATCTACGCTTTGTTTTTTTATTTTTGGCATTCATTCTTTCATGCAAGTTATTAACAGTTAAAAGATGCGGAATTAAAAGTCCTACGCTATTACAAAGGCGCGGGTCTACATTGCCAAATTAATCCAAGACCCGATTTGAAATAAAATAAAATGCGGAAAATAAATGTCCTAATCAATCTATTACATAGCTTTGGGATAAATACATTATATTCACAAAAAGAAATAAAAGTAAAATGCGAGAAGAAGTAAAGTCGGGAATGCGAGGGCGTTGGACCCTTTTAAGGAAATTAAATTGGAATTAATGAAATTAATTAAGTTTAAATAAAAGAAAGAATTTTTTTGGAGTTTTTGTATTTATGGAGTTTAATGAGAAAATTAAATTGGAATTAAAAGAAGTTAATTAACCCTAGTTCTAAATTGTTTTTAATTTATTAAAAATATTTTTTAGTTTGACCTAATTTACATTAATTATTTACATGGAAAATTTATTTACAAAAAATAATTAATATTTAATAATGGAAAAGAAAAGAAAAAGAACAAAGTATTTAAAACCCTAATTCTACATTTTCTAGTTTATTAAAAAAACATTAAAATTAAACCTAGAATTAAAACTAAATTAATTGATAAAATTTATTTACAAAAATATTTAAATAAAATATATTTTTATTTTTTGCCTTTCTGACTTTTTTGTTATTTTTTTATGTTAAAGAAAAAATTAATTTAAAGAATTAAAATAAAACAAATAATGTAATTAAAATAAATAAGAGAAAAAATAAAAAGAGAGAAAAATGCAAACATGGGGGGTTTGTTGGCCCTTTTGGAGGTAAATTGAGCAATTTGGCCCACCATATTCAGGCCCTTGGTTGACTTTCTCAGCGCGCGTGTGGCATGGTCAACGGAGGTGTATGATGGACCTCTCATCCTGACCTTCAGATTCGTCTCCTGGGCCATGTGGCAAGCTTTGATAGTGGGTGCATGGTGAATTTCTGGGCGTACACTGCATGGAATCAGGTTAAAACAAAATATATTGAGAAAGGGAGGGGACCTGGGAATCGAACCCAGGTCCCAAGGCTTGCCAACAATGCTTTCCACCAACTGAGCTATTTGCGCGTGTTTGTTAATTAATGGAATATGAATAATAAAAATGAAACCAGCGCTTATAGTATTAACCAAGCAAAAAGCGCGCCAGCTATTCAAACTAGCCAACCCATGTCCAACACCTCAGCATCTTCTCCATCACGCCTTTGTTTTTGCCTGAAAAAATACATCAAATAGCGGGGGTTTTGAACCCCCACTAACCACAGTACAAGAAAATAGCGATTAGGCCATACTCAAATATAAAAAAGGCACGACCTATGGAATTGAATCGTCATGAGCTTCCGGTTTCAGTGGTATAGGTCTTGTGTCTCAATTTTTCCAGAGGAACAAAGCCCTCTTTTAAAGTCTCTGCAACCCTAAAGGGCTCCCATGGCAAGTTTGCATATAGGCGATGAAAATTCAATTAAATAGTATCAATAGATTCAGAAGGTCCATGTTAGTATAAACCAACAATCAAAATGTATGAAAAATGTCCAGAAATTCAAACACGATTATGCATAAAGTTTGAGGAATTTTGACTTTGTTATACCACTTCTTGATGCGTGGGGACTGGAAAAGGATTCAATTAGGTTCAGGGAGACCTCAGCAAGATTTTTGGATGGATTATAGGCTTTGAATCACGCCCTATGAGTGTTTTCAGTTTTGAAATTTTTGACAAAAATTGCAAAGTTTGTATTTGGTTTCAGGCGCAGCTTCAAGGTTCTTGGCATTAGGGTTGCATTCTATTTATGTATGGGAATGTTTTAGGGTGAAAATTCAAGCCAAGAAATCAATGTTTTGATGAATCAAATATTTGATTTTTAATGAAATCTTTTTCAATCTTTTTATCATGAAACCTAGCCAATTTGCATGGAATCTTTCTTCTTTGGGCATGCACGAAATCCTTAGGCCTTGATGAGAGATTATACTGCACAAAAAGATTTGAAAACCTTATTTTAGTATTTTTCTTGTAATTAATTTTGATTAAATGAATTAAATAGATTAAATATTCAATTAATTAATTAAAAATAAGAAAATAACTCCCCTTTGGGTCAATGGGTCGTGCATAGCTTTTGGATGATGATTCTTGGAAGAAAATGTGGCCCATTAGCAATTTTGAGGCATTTGAAGCAAAGTTGACTTTTCAAAATTCCCAAAAATTTCCCAACTTCCACAAGGCATATCTTGCTCAATTTTTAAGCTTTTATCATGTTCTTGGACATTTTGGAAAGGTCTGGAAGTCCTATAACCAATGCCTTTGGTCCCATGTCATTTTGATTTACCAATCTCAAGTTATGGTCTTTGACTTAAAGTGCCTTTTTGTTGACTTTTGAAAATGACCTATAATGTTGAGATTGATAACTTTTTGTGAGAGCATTTCTTGGACTTGAAGTGTGAAGAGGAGTTGTAGGAAATGTCTTTATCTTCAAAATGAGCTGTGGATGGAATTTTTATGATAAACCATGTGGAAGTTATGCCTTGGTCAAGTTACAATTGACTTTTTCAATTGTCCAAATATGGAAACTTTTGCATCTTGAGACTTTTTGAGCCATGCCTTGAAAATCATGATCAAGAATTGATCAAATGATGTTTGTGGCTTCAAAATAAGATGTTGACCAAAAATTTGAACTTTTGACTGTCAAATGACCATTTTGCCCCTGCAGTTGACTGTTGAGCAATTAGGGTTTTTGACTGTACAATTTTATGCTGTGAGTCTTGAAACTTGACATATGGATGCTTGACCATGTTTGTAGGTATGTGAGACTTGATTGTACCCTTGGAAACTTCCATTTCTTTGTCAGAACCAAAACCCTAGTTTTTGACTGTTAGGAGGCCCTTGAACTGTGCAACCCTTGGGGAGATTTTGAAGCATGCTTTTTGTAAATCTTGAAGAATATGGGAGGGAAAATTTTGGGGTACAACAGTTGCCCCTGTTCAATCTTCTTAGACCTGAGGATGTAGATTGGCTGACGTGCCTTTCGTAATCCGAAGGTGGAAGATGATTGAACACTAGAGTGCCCAGAAATTTGCGCTCACATAGTAGTGTGATGATGGGAATGGGCTTATAGATGCCATTTGGAGATTGATGGATAGGATGATGGGCTTATAGATGCCATGCTGAGAGGTGATGAATAGGTGGATGGGCTTATAGATGCCATCTGGATGTCGATCGCACAAGAGATTCCTTAGCGAGCAGTTGCGTACCTGAAAAAGAAAATGATTACCTGACCTGTTACAGGAGTTGGTCTTCAAGCTCTTATGTATAGATGCGTCCTGACTGGTTACAGGAATTGAATCTGGAGCTTCAAAAGGTGATGAATGAACCAGGGATGGTTACTACCTCAACGGGACGGTGAGAGAACCTTGGATGATTACTACCTCAACAGGAACGATGAGAGAACCTTGGATGATTACTACCTTAACAGGAACGCTGAGAGAATCATAGGCGACTTCAACCTCAACAGTAACGCTGAGAGAATCTTGGGCGACTTCAACCTCAACAGTAACGCTGAGAGAATTTGGGGCGACTTCAACCTCAACAGTAACGCTGAGAGAATCTTGGATGTCTTCTACTGGGATAAGAATCAGGGAGATCTTAGGGTCGATCTAACTGAACCGGAGAAGGCCTTTAACTGGATAAGAATCAAGAAAATCTTAGGGTCGATTTAACTGAATCGGGCAAGGTCTTAGAATATCTTCAACTGGATAAGAATCAGGGAGATCTTAGGGTCGATCTGACTGAACCAGAGAAGGCCTTTGACTGGATAAGAATCAGGAAAATCTTAAGGTCGATTTAACTGAACCGGGCAAGGTCTTGGAATATCTTCAACTGGATAAGAATCAGGGAGATCTTAGGGTCGATCTGACTGAACCAGAGAAGGCCTTTGACTGGATAAGAATCAGGAAAATCTTAGGGTCGATTTAACTGAACCGGACAAGGTCTTGGAATATCTTCAACTGGATAAGAATCAGGGAGATCTTAGGGTCGATCTGACTGAACCAGAGAAGGCCTTTGACTGGATAAGAATCAGGAAAATCTTAGGGTCGATTTAATTGAACCAGACTAAAGTCTTACAACGTAGCTGAGAACTTAACTGGATCTTTCCTGAAAGGTAAAGGTCAGTCATATGCAATGCATGATATGGATCAAGCAATGATGTTCTCAACATAAATGAGATTTGTAAGATATGATGCATATATGCATGCTATAATGTATGGAAGTGTGATGTTTATGAACATATGTTTTCGTCCTAGGAAAATAAATCCTTGACGGGCGCCAGGAAATTAAATCCTGGGCTGATGTAGAGCTTATGTTTCCACTGGGGATGATAGTTGCAAGAATGAACCGGTAGGAGAAGATAACTCCGTTGGGGAATAAACTTGGCGAATAGATTACTCTGCGGGGAGAAAATTACTCTAGCGATCTTGCTGGGAAGCAACACTCTGTGGGAAGAGAGATACTTTGCTGGGATGTCGATGGTAACTTCGTTGGGGATACCATTGTTACGTTGGAAGTGTTAATAGACTTTGCTGGGGATAAGAAGACTTCGTCGGGGACGATCTTTCCGTGGCTTTTGGCTGAGGATAACCCAGTTATATCCTGGTAGGGAAATAACCTTTGAATAAAGCCGGGAGACGCGTTCGTGCTCTACGGGGATAAGCTTCCAGAATCTACTGGGGATAAGCTTACTGCTTGGGGAGATGGATTCCAACTTTCCTGGGGAAACTGGATTGGATTCTCCTGGGGAAGTTTTGAACTGTATCGGGGAAGTGACTCCATTGAATGTCTGGTATACCGCCGGGGAACAATCTTTAGGTCAAGATTGTCGGGGATGCTTGTTAAGAATGCCTGTATATTGCTGGGGAATGTTGAGATCTGCGGGGGATACCCAACTTCCTTAAGGTTTGATAATATAGCTTGGGGAGAGTGCACTGACTTGCTGGCTCACTCTCTGGGGATTTAAGATATACTGGTTATGTTCTTCAGCCGAACTCACCTTGGTACCTTGGTGGACGGAACAATTATATCGCTTAGACAACTCTTTATTGCCCCTGTTTCTAATGTTACCTGTAATTAATCATTTGTTTCGTATGCAAATATTCATGAGTTAGCAAATTATTGTCAATGCATATATCACAAATTGAACCTTGGACGTTCTTCGCAAAACAAAACAGAAAAAGGAAAAAACAAAAGGCAGTTTTAACTGAAAAGTGATCTTTTTATTGATTTTTTTGAATTTGCCTGTAAAATAGGCGTTTATGTACAAGAGGCTGACGTCCTAGTAAGAGGACGCCGCCGAACAAAAGAGTTTAATACAGATTTGTACAAAGGAATATAAAACAGTCGTGTGAATAGCATAATCCCACTGGGTTCCAACTCTGCTATCGCCCTTATATCTTCGAGCGTCTCATCACTTGATGACCTAGTTGAAGATGAAGTTGATCGATCGATGCCGTTTGAATTTGATGCTGATACCGGATTCTGGATGCAAGGTGATCCAATGAGACATAGTATTACGCTTTATCCCTAACTTTTGCTTGGACCTCCCTTTCGGGTTTTCGATCCACCGGGATACCCATTTTTGCCCAAGCCGCCTTTTCAGGTTTTCGACTTGCCGGGTGTACAGATTTTTCATTTCATCCCTTCATTTTGCCCGAACCCTTTTGGTTCGCCGGGAAGCCCTAATTTTTGCCTAGGTATGTCAACCTAGCGGGTCTTTATTCATGCGTAGTATCTTTTTACTATGTCTGCATTGGCGGGGTGAGGAAGGTCGTCACCTTGCATGTTGGTTAGAATCATGGCTCCTCCTGAGAACACATGTTTAACCACAAATGGTCCTTCGTACGTAGGGGTCCATTTGCCCCTTGGATCACTCTGAGGAAGGATGATTCGCTTGATTACCAGATCCCCAACTTGATATTCTTGTGGTCTGACCTTTTTGTTAAATGCCCTGATCATTCGTTTCTGATACGTCTGACCATGACAGATAGCAGCAAGTCTTTTTTCATCAATAAGGTTTAGCTGATCAAGTCGTGTCTGGATCCAATCATCTTCGCTCAGATCTGCATCCTTCATTATCCGGAGAGAGGGTATTTGTACTTCGATCGGTAAGACTGCCTCCATACCGTAGACCAAGGAGAAGGGAGTTGCCCCGGTTGACGTCCTGGCTGAGGTGCGGTACCCATGTAGAGCGAATGGTAACATCTCGTGCCAATCTTTGTAAGTCACTGTCATCTTCTGCACGATTTTCTTGATATTTTTATTTGCTGTTTCTACAGCCCCATTCATCTTCGGCCGGTAGGGAGAAGAGTTGTGGTGCTGTATCTTGAACTGCTCACAGAGCTCGGTGATCATCTTGTTATTAAGGTTGGTACCGTTGTCTGTAATAATTCTTTCAGGGACGCCGTACCGACAGATCAGGTTGTGATGAATGAACCGTGCCACAACGTTCTTGGTTACCGTAGCGTAGGAAGCTGCTTCAACCCACTTCGTGAAGTAATCAATCGCTACCAGGATGAAGCGATGCCCGTTGGATGCCGTAGGTTTAATCTCACCGATCATGTCTATGCCCCACATTGCAAACGGCCAAGGTGAAGTCAAGACGTTCAGAGTAACTGGAGGAACATGCACCTTATCTGCATAAATCTGGCACTTATGGCATGTCCGAGAGTGTTGGTAACAGTCAGCTTCCATGGTGGACCAGAAATACCCTGCCCGAAAGATCTTCTTTTCCATAGTGTGTCCACTGGAATGTGTTCCGAAGGTCCCTTCATGTAGCTCTTCCATGATCCTTTCTGCTTCTGTCTTGTCCACACAACGCAGTAAGGTCGAATCATGGTTTCTCTTGTACAGAATGTCGTTGCTAAGGAAGAACTTGGTTGCGAACCTTCTCAGAAACTTCTTATCATTGACAGATGCACCTTCAGGGTATTCCTGAGCTTCCAAATATCTCTTCACCTCATGGTACCAAGGCTTCTCAGTCACTAATTCAGTCTTGAGGTCACAACAGTATGCCGGTTCGTCCAATTTCCAGATAGTGACCTGGGGTGCCTCATTGTCCCATTTGACTTTGAACATGGAAGACATCGTAGCTAACGCGTCCGCTAACTGATTCTCCTCTCTTGGGAAATGTTCAAAAGTTATCTCTGTGAAGTGGGGGATCAAGGTCAACACACATTCTCTGTAAGGAATAAGATTCGGATGTTTCGTATCCCACTCTCCTTTGATCTGATTGATCACGAGAGCGGAATCTCCGAAGACACTCAGAAACTTGATCCTTAAGTCGATCGCGGCTTGGAGACCCATGATGCACGCCTCATACTCCGCCATGTTGTTGGTGCAGTTGAAACATAGCCGGGCAGTGAGTGGAGTATGAGTGCCTTGGGGAGATATGATCACAGCGCCGATACCGTTACCCAAAGCGTTGGAGGCTCCGTCAAAGTGCATAGACCATCGGGATCCTTCCTCGGGTCCTTCATCCGGTCCAGGTACTTCACAATCAGTCACAATCATGATACTCTCGTCAGGAAACTCGAAGTTCATTGACTGATAGTCGTCTACTGCCTGATGTGCCAAGTGGTCTGCCAATACACTTCCCTTGATGGCTTTCTGGGTCGTGTACTGAATGTCGTATTCTGTCAAGATCATTTGCCATCTTGTTATTCTCCCAGACAGAGCAGGCTTTTCAAATATGTACTTTATAGGATCCATCTTTGAGATCAACAAGGTAGTGTGAGTCAGCATATACTGTCTCAACCGGCGAGCAGCCCATACCAAAGCGCAGCAAGTTTTCTCAAGCAGTGAGTATCGGGTCTCACAGTCGGTAAACTTTTTGCTAAGGTAATAAATGGCATGCTCTTTTCGGCTAGACTCGTCATGCTGCCCCAGCACACACCCCATTGAGTTGTCGAGTACTGTCAGGTATAATATCAGAGGTCTCCCCTCAACCGGTGGCATAAGAATGGGTGGTTCTTGGAGATACTCTTTGATTCTGTCAAAAGCGGCCTGACATTCATCATTCCAATGTACTACCTGATCTTTCTTCAACAGCTTGAAGATTGGTTCACAAGTAGCAGTTAGATGCGAGATGAATCGGGCAATGTAATTCAGGCGTCCTAGAAAGCCTCTGACCTCTTTCTCTGTCTTAGGAACTGGCATCTCTTGAATGGCCTTAATCTTGGCAGGATCCACTTGAATACCCTTATCACTTACAACTAAGCCTAGCAACTTCCCAGATCTAACCCCGAAGGTGCACTTGTTCGGGTTCAACCTCAGCTTGTACAGTTTCAGACGGTCAAACAATTTCTGCAGATGATCAAGGTGTTCCTCCTCAGTTTGGGACCTTGCAATCATGTCGTCAACATACACTTCTATCTCATGATGGATCATGTCATGAAATAAAGCAACCATGGCACGTTGGTAGGTTGCCCCAGCATTCTTCAGTCCAAAAGGCATGACCTTGTAGCAGAAGGTGCCCCACTGAGTAACAAAGGTAGTCTTTTCCATGTCTTCAGGAGCCATCTTGATCTGATTAAAGCCTGAAAAGCCATCCATGAAAGAGAACACCTTGTGCTGAGCAGTATTGTCGACCAGGACGTCAATGTGAGGTAGAGGAAAGTCATCTTTGGGGCTGGCCCTGTTCAGATCCCTGTAATCAACACACATTCTGACCTTACCATCCTTCTTCGGTACCGGCACCACATTAGCAACCCACTGAGGGTAAGAAGTCACTGCAAGAAACCCGGCATCAAACTGTTTCATAACCTCAGCTTTAATCTTCTCAGACATCTCTGGACGCATACGGTGGACCTTTTGCTTGACCGGAGGGCAGTCTTCCTTGGTAGGCAAATGATGGACCACAATGTCGGTATCCAACCCAGGCATGTCTTCTTAGGACCAGGCGAAGATCTCCACATAATCATGTAGCATCTGAGTCAACCGTTGCTTCATGCTGAGCTCCAGATTAGCACCAATCTTAACCTCCTTTCTGTCTGCCTCAGTACCCAGATTTATCGTTTCCACCGGCTCTTCGTGTGGTTGAATTGCCCTCTCTTCCTGGAGTAACAGTCTTGCAAGCTCGCCAGGCACTTCGCAATCATCTTCACCTTCGTCTTCGGCTAAGTTGATCGGATTTTCGAAGTCATAACGGGCAGTAGCAAAGTCGTTACCAGTGAGATCCAGAGTGGATTGAAACCTGTATGAGTGAGTGTGTGTAAATACAGCTGTTTTGCAATATATAAAGAAAGGAAAGAAAGAAAAGGAGCATAAGATTTGAAATGCGAGAAAACGTCCAAGGTCTTTATTCATGATATATGAAATGACAATTAATATACCCTCACAAATGAAGCCACGGTGCCCCGGGTAAGACACCGGGCCATAGAGTTTCAATTCATTGTTTATTACAAATAACAAAAACAAAGGAGTTTATTACTGCATAACAAAAGTAACAGGAGTATGATCTTTAGCAATCCAATTGGTCAATCCACCATCAATCGTCGGGTAGATCCAGCTATCGAACTCTGACTCTTCTACTTCATCTTTATCCCCAATGGCATTCACTCCTGGATTAGTAATGAGCACAGGAGGTCTTCTGGTCTTTGCCTTGCGCACATCCTTCTGACCCTCTGCAGTAAAACCCAGTCCAAACTTGTCAGTTTTAGGTGTAAAATCAGGGAGCCTACCCCAGTTAGCACATTCACCTTTCTTGATTACAGCCCGGGCATCCTTCAAGGAAGCCATCTTCAATGGAAAGTCCTCTTCAACCACTGTTTCCGCTGCTGCCAATGTTGGAGGTACCTCTTCAAAATGCTGAAAGGGGGTTTCAATAAACTCCCCGTCTATCTCAATATACCTGAAGGAATTCAAATGGCTCACCATATACTCCTCCTCTCCCTGCACAGTGACAATCTTCCCTCTGACGGGGTATTTGAGCTTCTGGTGTAGGGTAGAGGTCACTGCCCCAGCTTTGTGAATCCAAGGTCGACCCAGTAAGCAAGAATAAGATGGACGGATATACATCACATAGAAAGTAGAGTCGAATACTTGAGAACCCACACGAATAGGAATGTCTACCTCTCCATGAACCATCCTCTTAGAACCGTCAAAGGCTCTGACAATGATGTTGCTAGGTTTCAGCTCCAGGCCCTCACAATCCAACCGGTCTAAGGCCTTTTTGGGTAGCACATTTAGGGAAGAACCAGTGTCCACCAACACGTGCACAAGAGTAGTGCCCCTGCATTCAATAGAGACATGCAGGGCGTCATTGTGGTCCTTTCCCTTAGCAGTAAGGTCAGCATCTGAGAAACCCAAACCATTGTCGGCTGTCAAATTGGCTAGGCAATCAGTAAACTGGACTGCAGATGTCTCCTGTGGCACATGGGCCGTCTTGAGAAATGAAATCAGGGCCTTAGCATGGGCCTCTGAGGACAGTAGTAAGGAGAGCATAGAGATCTTGGAGGGGGTATGCCCCAGCTGTTCAACAACATTAAAGTCGCTCTTCTTGATTATCTTCAGAATTTCCTCCATCTCTTGTTGGGAGGCCTCAGCATTCACAGATTTCGGTGCCTCCATCCGGGCAGGCTCATCTTCAATCCCTTTGCCCCGAGCATTAGATGACTCGGCAGCAAGGGAAACAACTTGATCAGAAATGGGAACAGGTACACTTGTAGGTGTTATAGTGAGAGGTCTTCGAATAGCTGGTGGCGCAATGTCAGGCGAGAAGAGCCTGCCACTGCGGGTAACTTTGGCTGGACCAGTGATATTGCTGATGCTGGTGCCAGTGTTGAACTCTTGCTTTATTCCATGTACATATACATCTGCCCCATAGTGCCATGGGACAGCCTTATCAGATTCATAGGGGAGAGGCCCCGGAACAGTAATCACAATGGGTGCGACAGTCATGATTTTAACCGGCTTCCTTGGGAGAGCCTTGATCGGATTATTAAAGATCGTAACAACAGATACTTCTTCCACCGGAGCAAACTGAACAGCAGTCTTCTTGAACAGAATCTCTTTGCTGTCCATCAGGCTTTGGATGCCTAACTTCAGCAATGGACAACCAGAAAGGGAAACAGCACAGAAAAGGCAACCTTCACTACAACCCGGAAATAAACCGGCCAGCAGTAGGTTCCTCTTAACAGTCATTAAGGGAGTAGCTACATCATTCACAAAAACGGCATACACATCTTCATCAACGGCGTTCACTCCATGCTGGGGCATAGGAGCAGTCACTATGTTTGGCCTCTCAGGCGCTTCAAATTGTATCTCTTTTGCGTCAATAAGGTCTTGCACCTTATTCCTTAAGGCCCAACAGTCATCAGTGGAATGCCCTGGGCTATCGGAGTGATAAGCACAGCGAGCATTTGGATTGTACCTGGGAGAGGCAGTATTCACAACCTTCGGGGCCTCCCTGACAGTCACCAAATTGGTGGATAGCAACTGCGGCAAGATTTGTGATAGAGTCATGCTTAGATGGGTAAACTCTCTTCTGGGTCTTTCAGCCCTTTGTGGATTGGTTGGCCGAGGAGCGGCAGCAGGCTTAGCAATCATCACCGCATTGACAGATTGGAGGCGCTCAGGTTTATCATGTCTTTTAGGCCCATACACAGCACTGGCCTCCTTTTTAAAGGGTTTCTTCTCAGAGCTTGCAGATGCACCCTTCTGAATTTTACCGGACTTCATTCCAGCCTCTATTCTCTCTCCAGTCAGAATAAGATCAGTAAACCCTGCAGATGAGTTACCGATAAGATGATTGAAAAATGGCCCAGATAGGGTCCCCAAGAACATATCCACCAGCTCACGGTCTGTTAACGAAGGCTGCACCCTGCCAGCCAGATCCCTCCACTTCTGTGCATACTCTTTAAAACCTTCGCTTGACCCTAGCGACATACCCTGGAGTTGGGTACGTGTAGGGGCAAGGTCAGCATTATATTGATACTGCTTGTAAAAAGCAGTAGCCAACTCCTCCCAGTTACGAACCTTGGTCCCATCCAGCTGATAGAACCATTCGAGATAAGTCCCTGAAAGACTCTCCTGGAAGAAGTGGATCCACAAGTTTTTATCCACTGTGTACGGTTGAATCTTCCGCACATAATATCTGAGGTGTAGCTTGGGACAAGACGCCCCGTCATACTTGGTGAAAGATGGTGCCTTAAACTTGTGAGGGATAATCACACCAGTAGATAAGCCCAAATCTCCGAAATCCAGCCCAGGCACTTGTTGGATCTCTATTGCATTCAGTCTGTCCTCCAACTATTTATACCGGTCTTCAGTCGGAGGATACTGTTCCTCATCAAAGTCAGTCTCGTTGTCAGAGACTACTGGACTTGAAGCCTTTCCCCCCTGGGGACTGCCTTTGCCTACAGAAGAACCAGCCTCTTCATTCTGCAGAGTGTTGCCAAACCTTCGGCCCGAGTTGAAAAGAATAGTTCTCTTCTTCTTCTTCTTCTTCTCTTTCTTCAGGAGTAAAGCCTTCAGCTCTTCTTGGCCTTGAGCCAAACCCATGATCAGCTCCTGAAATTGCGCGTTCTGCGCCTGAAGGGCCTTGATAGACATCTCGGTTGATGATGAGTCAGGGTTCATGATGCTGAAATAAACAGCGAAGAACAGTAAGCAACCTGAAAAGAAGAAAACCTGCTATGCACATGATGAATGATATGTGTTTATGCAATGCATTCAAGGGTTCGAGAGTTTAAATTTGTTGTAGACAAAAAGGAACACACGTTATTATTAAGGAAACAATTGTTTGGTACATCAACTCCTCATGGGCAAAATAATACAAAAGCAAATCAATCCCAAAAGACACTGCGCATCCTCTTTGGAGCTATGTAGGTGTTGAGATTCCTCTCCTCGTGCAATAGGCGGGTGAGCTCCAAAACCTTCTTTTCACTAGCATGTAGACTGGTCTCAAGAGAATTCCGTTCTTCCTTAAGCTGGATCCAGCTCTTCTGCATCTCTTCCCAGGATGTGGGCATGTCAGGATGTTGAATAGTGTAGGACACTTCTCCTTCCAAGACTGGCTCTTTGATCACAGGGAGCACATGAGGATAAGGCATTATTAACTTCTGGGAGCGGGCTCGTACCCACTTGAGATAAGGTTCCAATGGGATGGAATTCTTGTGCCCCAGGGTCTTGTTGTCTATCCTACTGGGCATCCTCCAAGCTCTGATAAATCTCTGGCGAAGTCCTTGTGCATCGTTGTCGAAGTCAAAAACTATGTCAGGAATTAACATGTCATGAGGGCCATCTCTCCGAGCATAACCAAATTGTCTCCAAGCCAGGCATGGGTTGTAAGTAATACCTCCTTTGATTCTGAGTAAAGGAACATTAGGGTACTCCCCGCAACGATCAATGATAGTGACATCCTCTCTGGACCGAGGGCACCAATGTATATCTGCATGTGTAAGAGTCATCAACCGTTGTGACCATCTCAAACCCCGCTCATTCTTCAAAACTGATTGTGGAAGGTGCGAAATAAACCACCTTCCCAGGAGAGGAGTGCAACACATAAGGACACCTCTCTTTCTCATGGTTCGAGTGTAACATGAGTGAAGGATGTCCCCCAGCAACGTAGGTATAGGATTCTTGGACATAAAGATCTGGACAACACTGATATCTATAAGCTGATCTGGGTTAGGGAACAACACCAAACCATAGACAAGGAGGGCCACAACTTCTTCAAAAGCCTGTAAGTCAAGGGAGTTCCAACATTCCTGGGCCTTTTCAAACAGAAACCTGGCTAAGAACCCTTTGATGCCACTTCTAACTTCCCAATGTCCCTTTAGGTCAGATGATTGCAGGTGTAAGGCTTTAGCAATCTCGTCAAGCTTGGGTTCCTTTTCTGTACCGTTGTAGGGTAGTTGATCAAGGATAGGGATCTTCAGAATCCGGGAGAACTCTTCCAATGTAGGCACCAGTTGATAATCCAGGAAAGTGAAACAATGATGCAGAGGGTCAAAGAACTGGAACAGGACCTTTATCATATCTTCCTCAATGTTGGTATTGACCAAGCTGATGAGTCTTCCATGTCTTTCACTGAATGAAGAGCTCTCGGGAATCCTGGATATAAGCTCCTTAAGCTGAGGAGGGATCCTTACAAGGCTGATTTGAATTGTCTTTCTGCGAACAGTTTCCATGTCCTACAAAACAAGAACAAAGATGAAGATTTGAACCCCTGAAATGGTTAGTCGATGCATATGATGCTGGATGATGTCATGATGCTATGATTAAACACACCACAAATATTTACAAAGGCAAACATGTAAGGCACACAAGTCACACAAGACAAACCCTTAGAGTTTAGGCCAGCATGGGGTCTGGGTATTACCCTCTTGAAGTTGGTGGGCTCAACCTGTCCTATTAGAAGTAACCGGGTTCTAAGGGTCCCAATATCACTGGATTGCTTTCATTGTTCATCGTTTCGATTTAGCCACTGAACTGGCGACCGAAATATTCCAGGAAAGCAACCCTCAATTGAGTGTAGTATCGAGTATCAACCAACCTCGGACTGCACCACAGTCAGTTATCTCACTACCCTAAAGAGGCCAAGATAGTTCAATTAAGGTTCCTAAGGTCAGTTGATGCTTCACGACACCACATGGAGGCCCCGTACTCTCCTTGACTGAACTCAAGGGTTACCGGTACACACCAAAGTGCCACATCAACGTAGCAGACTGCTTCAACCATGTCGGTATACCCCGCACAGTTCCTACACAGCCTTGTTGCTACTTTCTAAGAAGGTATCCCCAGATCCGGGTTAGGATCTATAGAACTCCCAAGACAGTCCCACAATTTAAAGCAAACAAGTCAAAGCAATTGAAAACACAGTGATCTTAGTCCTAAGGTACACCTCACTTTAAAGTAGTCCCCAGCAGAGTCGCCAGTTCTGTGATCGGTGGATCTGGAACTGACTGTTTTAACGCTGGTTCGCGAAATGTCGCGGAAGCAAGAGTCGCCACCGTCTTTTATTTTCTCCAAAGGGAAAGGACAAAAGCACAGAAAAATTCCTTATAGAGATTGCTCTCGGTTCGGGAGGTAGATTTATAGAAAGGGAAGGTGTTAGCACCCTTTCTATCCATGGTTATCCATGGGCTCTTAGATACTTGCTCATTGTGTTTTCAAAATTGTTTGTTTGCTTTTCAACTGTGGGTTTAAAAAAGTTTCTTTGTAAATTTCAGTTCGACTCTTGTATCAGTCCTCAAGGGTGTTTGAAAAATTGCTTTTGAAAGCTTTTTGAAAAGTGTCGGTGTGAAAAGGGTTTTTATGATTTGTTTTGAGTTAGAGCAAGTATCTTTGAGTCGTCTACCTACCCTAAGGAATTCATCTGTGTAAGTGTCCTTAAAGTAGTGCCATCCCGCCATTGAAGGGTAGGTAGCACCACTGTTGGAGGTGTTCGGGTCAATTCGGGGGTTCGGGACATTGTGGTCACCAGAGCAATGGGAAGACACCTTAGAAGCTACCCTCATGCCATGTTCATGGACATGAGGACTTACTAAAACGTCCTCTACTCGACGACCACCTTTCGAGGGGCAAGGCAACAGTGAGACGTACCCTAGGGGTGGTGTGTGATTTGTGTGTCGTTTTCAATTATGTTTATCTTGTTCATGCATTGGTGATCTACGCTTTGTTTTTTTATTTTTGGCATTCATTCTTTCATGCAAGTTATTAACAGTTAAAAGATGCGGAATTAAAAGTCCTACGCTATTACAAAGGCGCGGGTCTACATCGCCAAATTAATCCAAGACCCGATTTGAAATAAAATAAAATACGGAAAATAAATGTCCTAATCAATCTATTACATAGCTTTGGGATAAATACATTATATTCACAAAAAGAAATAAAAGTAAAATGCGAGAAGAAGTAAAGTCGGGAATGCGAGGGCGTTGGACCCTTTTAAGGAAATTAAATTGGAATTAATGAAATTAATTAAGTTTAAATAAAAGAAAGAATTTTTTTGGAGTTTTTGTATTTATGGAGTTTAATGAGAAAATTAAATTGGAATTAAAAGAAGTTAATTAACCCTAGTTCTAAATTGTTTTTAATTTATTAAAAATATTTTTTAGTTTGACCTAATTTACATTAATTATTTACATGGAAAATTTATTTACAAAAAATAATTAATATTTAATAATGGAAAAGAAAAGAAAAAGAACAAAGTATTTAAAACCCTAATTCTACATTTTCTAGTTTATTAAAAAAACATTAAAATTAAACCTAGAATTAAAACTAAATTAATTGATAAAATTTATTTACAAAAATATTTAAGTAAAATATATTTTTATTTTTTGCCTTTCTGACTTTTTTGTTATTTTTTTATGTTAAAGAAAAAATTAATTTAAAGAATTAAAATAAAACAAATAATGTAATTAAAATAAATAAGAGAAAAAATAAAAAGAGAGAAAAATGCAAACATGGGGGGTTTGTTGGCCCTTTTGGAGGTAAATTGAGCAATTTGGCCCACCATATTCAGGCCCTTGGTTGACTTTCTCAGCGCGCGTGTGGCATGGTCAACGGAGGTGTATGATGGACCTCTCATCCTGACCTTCAGATTCGTCTCCTGGGCCATGTGGCAAGCTTTGATAGTGGGTGCATGGTGAATTTATGGGCGTACACTGCATGGAATCAGGTTAAAACAAAATATATTGAGAAAGGGAGGGGACCTGGGAATCGAACCCAGGTCCCAAGGCTTGCCAACAATGCTTTCCACCAACTGAGCTGTTTGCGCGTGTTTGTTAATTAATCGAATATGAATAATAAAAATGAAACCAGCGCTTATAGTATTAACCAAGCAAAAAGCGCGCCAGCTATTCAAACTAGCCAACCCATGTCCAACACCTCAGCATCTTCTCCATCACGCCTTTGTTTTTGCCTGAAAAAATACATCAAATAGCGGGGGTTTTGAACCCCCACTAACCACAGTATAAGAAAATAGCGATTAGGCCATACTCAAATATAAAAAAGGCGCGACCTATGGAATTGAATCGTCATGAGCTTCCGGTTTCAGTGGTATAGGTCTTGTGTCTCAATTTTTCCAGAGGAACAAAGCCCTCTTTTAAAGTCTCTGCAACCCTAAAGGGCTCCCATGGCAAGTTTGCATATAGGCGATGAAAATTCAATTAAATAGTATCAATAGATTCAGAAGGTCCGTGTTAGTATAAAACAACAATCAAAATGTATGAAAAATGTCCAGAAATTCAAACACGATTATGCATAAAGTTTGAGGAATTTTGACTTTGTTATACCACTTCTTGATGCGTGGGGACTGGAAAAGGATTCAATTATGTTCAGGGAGACCTCAGCAAGCTTTTTGGATGGATTATAGGCTTTGAATCACGCCCTATGAGTGTTTTCAGTTTTGGAATTTTTGACAAAAATTGCAAAGTTTGTATTTGGTTTCAGGCGCAGCTTCAAGGTTCTTGGCATTAGGGTTGCATTCTGTTTATGTATGGGAATATTTTAGGGTGAAAATTCAAGCCAAGAAATCAATGTTTTGATGAATCAAATATTTGATTTTTAATGAAATCTTTTTCAATCTTTTTATCATGAAACCTAGCCAATTTGCATGGAATCTTTCTTCTTTGGGCATGCACGAAATCTTTAGGCCTTGATGAGAGATTATACTGCACAAAAAGATTTGAAAACCTTATTTTAGTATTTTTCTTGTAATTAATTTTGATTAAATGAATTAAATAGATTAAATATTCAATTAATTAATTAAAAATAAGAAAATAACTCCCCTTTGGTTCAATGGGTCGTGCATAGCTTTTGGATGATGATTCTTGGAAGAAAATGTGGCCCATTAGCAATTTTGAGGCATTTGAAGCAAAGTTGACTTTTCAAAATTCCCAAAAATTTCCCAACTTCCACAAAGCATATCTTGCTCAATTTTAAAGCTTTTATCATGTTCGTGGACATTTTGGAAAGGTCTTGAAGTCCTCTAACCAATTCCTTTTGTCCCATGTCATTTTGATTTACCAATCTCAAGTTATGGTCTTTGACTTAAAGTGCCATTTTGTTGACTTTTGAAAATGACCTATAATGTTGAGATTGATAACTTTTTGTGAGAGCATTTCTTGGACTTGAAGTGTGAAGAGGAGTTGTAGGAAATGTCTTTCTCTTCAAAATGAGCTTTGGATGGAATTTTTCTGATAAACCATGTGGAAGTTATGCCTTGGTCAAGTTACAGTTGACTTTTTCAACTGTCCAAATATGGAAACTTTTGCATCTTGAGACTTTTTGAGCCATGCCTTGAAAATCATGATCAAGAATTGATCAAATGATGTTTGTGGCTTCAAAATAAGATGTTGACCAAAAATTTGAACTTTTGACTGTCAAATGACCATTTTGCCCCTGCAGTTGACTGTTGAGCAATTAGGGTTTTTGACTGTACAATTTTGTGCTGTGAGTCTTGAAACTTGACATATGGATGCTTGACCATGTTTGTAGGTATGTGGGACTTGATTGGACCCTTGGAAACTTCCATTTCTTTGTCAGAACCAAAACCCTAGTTTTTGACTGTTAGGAGGCCCTTGAACTGTGCAACCCTTGGGGAGATTTTGAAGCATGCTTTTTGCAAATCTTGAAGAATATGGGAGGGAAAATTTTGGGGTACAACACTATGAAGCCTGGAAATCGACCGAATAATATCTTAATTTCTCCAAAATACTACGAAGCCTGGAATCGACCAGATAGTGCTATATCTCAAATTCAAGCTATGAAGCCCGGATATCGACCGGATAATATATTAATTTCTACAAATTACTACGAAGCCTGGAATCGACCAGATAGTGAGATATCTCAAATTCAAGCTATGAAGCCCAGAAATCGACTGGATAATATCTTAATTTCTACAAAATACTATGAAGCCTAGAATCGACCTGATAGTGGTTGTGATATGGTGGGAGAACTGACTTGAGGTTTTGCGTTTGTATTCGCACTTGTTCGGTTTAGCAAGAGTCGCCACCGACTTTTTATTTTATCCTAAAGGAAAGGTTAAAAAGCACAGCAAAAACCTTTTGAGATATTTCGTGGGTTCGGGGGGTAGATTACGAAAAGGGAAGATATTAGCACCCTTTTCATCCATGGTTATCCATGGGCTCTTAGTTACTTGGTTTTTAGATCACTTGCCTTGATTTGCGATTGCTTTGAAATTGTGGTGTGTGTGTGTTTTGAAAATGTTTTTGAAGAGATGCCTTGTTTTTAGGAAACCAATGTATTTGACTCGTGTTTGAGTGTTTTACAAAAGTGTGTATCTTTTCGAAAAGATGTTTCAAATGTTTTTGAGAGTTTGTTTTGAAAGTGTTTGTGAAATGTGGTTTTTTGAAAAGAAGGCAAGTGTTTTTGCAAGTTGATCTCAAGTAACTAAGAGTTTTGTCTACCCCTATTGTACTCAAAGGTCTTCTCTATGTTTTCAACCCCTTTTTAACAATTTTGTTCCACCATTGAATTTGGTGGACAATCTTGCGTTTAGGAAGTTTAACGGGACGGGCGCGGGTCATCGTATGGACCATGAATGCAATGGTGCCAAGTGTCTTTGGCAATTTGCTTTGAAGGGACTATGATCATTCTATTTAGGCAACTTTCGAAAGCGTCATCGAGGGACTTGTGATCATTTGAATTTGTTTTGCCAAAGAAACTCGACGTGCAAGCATGGCCCATTTTGGAAGGCAACATGTGGGATTACCCTAGGGGGGTGCAAGTGTGATTGTGTATTGATTTCATGTATTTGTCTTTGTATTAGGTTATCTAGCGTTTGATTTTATGTACATACAAACCCTAGGTCTAACCATGGTATAGTTTGAAAGCGGTAAATTGCAAGAATTTAAAGTCTACGCTATTACAAATAGTATCCGGGAGTGGGGGTACAAATTCACAAATGGGGATGAGACTTTAGGAATGTAGTGTCCAATAAGTTACAACCAAATCGAATTGCGATAAAAATGTAAACAATGTATAGTAACGTATAAGAATAGCAAATGTATATTGTCAAATGTAAAGTGTATTGTGTAGGTGTATATGTGTATGTAATTTATTTACAAGTGCGAAATGTGAATTTAATGTGTATTATTAAGTATTGTTTGACCTAAATGAAAAGAATTAAATGTTTATTTATTTAGTCTTTTGTAGTCTTGTATATTTTCCTTAATATGTACAAAAAGAAAATTTAATAAAAGAAAAGAAAATGTTCTAAGCTTGAAAATTGTTATTTACATTTGATATAAATTTGTATCTTCATATTTTATTTAACATATACAAAAGAGGTATTTTAATTAAAAGAAAGAATGTATGTTTTTTCAATTTTAATTATATTATGTAAAAAGATATATTTTCATTTATTATGTATCATTGTATAAATAAAATGTTCTAATAAAACAAAAAAAAAATGTTTTAGTGTTTTAATTATATTATATATTATTGTTTTATGTACAAATTATTTCTAAGAAAAGAAAATGCACTAACTTAAAAAAGAATTTATATACAAATCAAAATAAAAATAAAAAAAAGTTTTAAACAATGTATTTTTATGTATTTTACGTATTAATGTATTAATGTATTAATGTATTAATGTACAAAAGTTTGTTAATTGAAAGAAAGTGTTTTAATATATTGTGTTCAAAAATTATGTTGTAAAAAAAAAGTTATATTAATTTGTATGTAGAAAAAGAATATGATAATAAAAAAAGGTTTGAAAACAAACAGAAATGGGCTTAGGCAATGCTGGACAAGGCAAGGCCCAAATATGATTCAGAGAAAATGAAAAGAGCAGGGGGGGGGGGGGGGTGTGAACTTGGAACGCTTGGGCTTAGGTGTAGAAAGGGCAAGGCCCAGGTTTGACACAAAATGTTTTTTAGGGTTCTCACATTTGTTTTCATTTGGATAACGCTTTAGGGTTTGTGAGAGCAGCGGCGGCGTCGTTCTTCGTTTCACTTCGTCTTTGCCTTTGCCTGAGCTTCTTTCGCCCAATGGCCACCGGTGCTTCAGTCAGCTCCTTCTCCTCCAAGGTCACGTAGGCAACGGTCTACAAGGTACTGATTTTCATCTTTGTTTGTTTTACGGCTTTGCATGTTTTTATTTTCTTCTGATTCTTTTATATTGTTCAATGTTTGCACAAGATGTGAAAAAGAAAAGAAACGAGGGGTTATACCTTTGGGAGGGGAGGTGAGGAGGACCGGAGGCACCTAGGGCGGCCAAGGGCGGAGGAGAATGAGATGGGGTTGTGCTTGCTTTGACCCTGGTATTTCGTTTCTTACTTCTTTTTGTTTGGTGATGAAATCCTGAAAACAAATCTTTATCCTCTTCCTCTTACTGCTTCTTTGCTTCGTCTCTTAGTTGCCTTGAACGTTTGCCTTTTACTCTTCTTTCTCTGCCTCGTTGCTTGCTTAGTATGCTTGAATGTTTGCCTGTGATGTTAATTTTCTGAGGCTTCTGTACCGTCTTCTTGTTGGCTTGTATGTATGCCTTAGTATGCTTGTTCCTTTTCTGGTTGGATTGATACGTTTTGGTGACTGAGTTGTAGTGATATTTGTTGATGTTGGTTATGGCCTTGGATGTTCGTTTAGTGGCCCAATGATGAGTATTCTGAGGGCATGTGGCTTGGTTATGATTCAGGTTTCGAAACAAGTTGATAGATTTTTTTTTTTGGGGTTTATGTGAACTTACAGGTTATGGCCTTGGGGGTTCTGCTTCAGGTTAGGCCTTGACAGGTTTTTAGGTTGTGGCCTGGATCATTTGACAGGTTATCTTTGGTTTACTGGTTTGAGCTTTGGTGAGGCTTCAGGCAGGTTTTTGATTTGTTTAGGCTTCTGGCTGGACAGCTTGTGGTTAGGCTCGTTCAAGCTTGCAGGTTCTATGTTTTGATATGGCTTTGGATGTTTAGGCAGGTATGAGGCACAGGTTTACTGAGTTTGAACTTGTTTGAAAGCTTCAAGCATGTTTGTGCTTGTTGATTTTGACAGGGTTTTGGCTATTAAGCTTTCTTGATGGTTGAGTTTAACTTGTTTTCTGTGGGTTAAGGGCTTCAGGCAGGGTGAGTTTGAAACTTGGCTTTACTGTTTTTGTTTGGTCATTACAGGTTTGGGATGGAGGTTTACTTCAGGCTATGTGTTTGGGCTTGAGTTTGGACGGTGGTCTTGACTTTTTGCTTGATAAGTTTTGGTTCAAGGTTTTTATGTTTTGGCTTTTTTGCTTGCTGTTGCAGTTTATGCTGGTTTTTGATGGTTAAGGCTTATGCTTCAGTTTGCATTCTTTTGTGTGTATTGGTTTGCCTCTGATCTCTGTTTGATATATCCTGCTTTTTTGATCTCCTCCTCTTCTGACCCTGTTAGCAGTTTTATTTTCTATATTCTTAAGCCTCAAAGCAAAACCTGTAAGCCTAAACACTTTTTCTCTCTTCTCTCTCTCCAGTACACTTCAAAAATATTAAAATATGTTTTATGTGTACTTAAAGCTGAAAGGGCAGCACTGGGAAATGATGAAAATGAATTAGCTTGCTTGCATAACATGCTTACTCTGCACATTTGTCTCTTTTCTTCCATATTTTGTGCTTCTTGTTATCTTTCCATATCTTCTTTTTGACAGCTTTGAGTAGCCTTGTACTTGTTTGACATCTTTGACAGTTTGTTGGACAGTTTGGAATTTTTGATTCAGTTTTGACTTTGTAGTTTGATTTGGACTGTGCAGTGGTTTGATAATTTTGACTTGTGCATTCTTTATATTTGTGCATTCAAAGTTTAGAAAATAAATATTCATCCCTCTTTGTGAACCGGGAGAAATCCCGTGATTTGCAGAGAGGGCTAACTGATCCCAGTCAGTTGCCCTTAATGATGACCCCTTTTTTATCTGTCTCTTTTATTTATTTATCTGCTATTGACTTTTCTTTCTCTTATTTGTTTTTTTTTGCAGATAAAAATCCATGGAGCACTGAAGCAAGGGATTGAAGAATTGAAGATTTAGAAACATACTTAGGATAGTTTGTATTTAAATTTAAATAAATGTAAAATCATTGTTGTAAACAATTTGTAAACAAAACAATTGTACAAATAATTTAAAAATAAATAAAAAGTTTCTTTATCCAATTAATTCTTTTCTTCTTTTTTTAATTGTTCGTTTTATTATTTATAATTCTTTAATTATAATAATTGAAAATAAATTCCAATCATTTAATCTTAGAATAATAAATAATTAAATAAACAATGCTTCAGCATTTGATCAGTTAAACCTGGCGTTTCAAACATCCAGAGCAAAACAACAGTCAATCACAGCAATTGATCAGTTAAACCTGGCGTTTCAAATATCCAGAGCAAAACAACAGTCAATCACAGCAATTGCCCAGACGCTTTTTCCCTTTACTGACTTTAATCAAACATTTCAAATTCAAACCCAATGCAACCTTTTACTGATTCAGTCAAACAAATGTGAATTCAATCCAAATCTCGGAATGTCTTGCAAAGCACCGTAGAATTAAATCTTTCTGAGGAACCGCGCATGAACAAACCTAATTCCTGATTAAATGCCAAAGAAGCGTTCGCCTGATCGAAATTGAGCCAAAATCAACCAAAACCCTAAGCCAACTGTTTGAAACATTCTAGAGCCCTGAAAATAAGTAAAACCCTAATTGTGTCTGACTAACGAGAAAAGTCTGTTTGGCCGATTCTTGAGCCAGTTAAAAAAAAATCAGGAAACGCCTGAAGCTGTGATTTCTTGAGGAAAAATGCGAGGGAAAATTTTGGGGTACAACAGTTGCCCCTGTTCAATCTTCTTGAACTTGAAGAGTTAGATTGGCAAGTTTGCCTTTCGCGACTCGAAGGTAAAAGAAGATTGGACACTAGAGTGCCCTAAAATTTGCACTCGGTGATGTGATGGTAGAGGGAATGGGCTTAAAGATGTCATTTGGTGATGGGCTTAAAGATGCCATCTGATGCGATAGAATCTTGTCGGGGGATGGGCTTAGAGATGCCATCTGAGAATGGGCTTAAAGATGCCATTTGGTGATGTTTGTTGGAGGATGGGCTTAGAGATGCCATCTGAGAATGGGCTTAAAGATGCCATTTGGTGACTGCTGGTAGGAGGATGGGCTTATAGATGCCATCTGAGAATGGGCTTAAAGATGCCATTTGGTGACTGCTGGTAGGAGGATGGGCTTTATAGATGCCATCTGGTGATGTTGAACTGTATTTCATTGGTGAGTGGACGAGTATCAGAAAGGCCTCCATGTTTCAGAACATCTCTGAACTGGGGGTCTGAATAAGCAATAGATTGACATCCGTATCTGGAGGCATCCGTAAACTGTTTTAAAAAGTTGAGAAGAGTCTGAACAAGCGATAGATTAACATCCGTTGTTGGGAGGAATCCGTAAACTGTTTTCAGAAGTCTTGAAGTTGAATAAGCAATAGAGCAGCATCCGTTGTTGGGAAGCGTCCGTAAACTGTTTTCAAAAGTTGCATCTGAACAAGCGATAGATTAACATCCGTTGTTGGGAAGAATCCGTAAACTGTTTTCAGAAGTCTTGAAGTTGAATAGGAACCGGTGTAGGGTTTCCTGATGATGTGTCCGTGTAAAATTACATCTGAGTGAATCTGGAATAAGTATCAGAATGTCTCCGTGTCTGGGTCACATCTGAACTATTTCTGGATGAATCTCGGAAAATGATCTTTGTCTGTCGACTGGTCTTACCTGAAAAGGTAAAGGGTTAGTTGTATGCAATGTCATGATGTATGATGCAATGTATGTGACATCAATGTTTATGACATGAATGTGATGAATGCGCATGTAAGCTGATAAGTTATCTTGCTGAGGATAAATGAATCCTGGATGGCTGGAGATAAAAGAATCTTGACTGCTGTCGGGGAGAACAATTCCTTGGTTGCTGCTGTGGAGGGCAAGAATCCTTGATTGTTGAAAAATGAGAAGTCTTGGGACCACTGTTGGGGGAATCAGAAACTTGGGTTGTATGCCAAACTACTGGGGACTTCCTGTTTTGAGGAGATCTGTATAGGGCTTCCTGATGATGAGTCAGTGTAAAACTGCATCGGGTTTTGAAAGGGAACCGGTGTAGGGTTTCCTGACGATGAGTCCGTGTAAAACTGCATCGGGTTTTTGAACACTTTTGACATTCGAATGCCCCAAGTGGTGATGTAGATAATTTCCTGGCTTGTTACAGGTGTTGATCTCTGACCTGAGAAAGAAAGATGGTTCCCTGGCTTGTTACAGGTGTTGATCTTCAATCTCTTCAGATGTGCCCTAGCTAGATACAGGAATCGAATCTGGAAATAGTCGTCAATAGATATGCCCTGGCTGGATACAGGAATCGAATCTTCAAACTCTTCAGACGTGCCCTGGCTAGATACAGGAATCGAGTCTGGAAATAGTCGTCAACAGATATGCTCTGGCTGGATACAGGAATCGAATCTTCAAACTCTTCAGACGTGCCTTGGCTAGATACAAGAATCGAGTCCGGAAATAGTCGTCAACAGATATGCCCTGGCTGGATACAGGAATCGAATCTTCAAACTCTTCAGACGTGCCCTAGCTAGATACAGGAATCGAGTCTGGAAATAGTCGTCAACAGATATGCCCTGGCTGGATACAGGAATCGAATCTTCAAACTCTTCAGACGTTCCCTGGCTAGATACAGGAATCGAGTCTGGAAATAGTCATCAACAGATATGCCCTGGCTGGATACAGGAATCGAATCTTCAAACTCTTCAGACGTGCCCTAGCTAGATACAGGAATCGAGTCTGGAAATAGTCGTCAACAGATATGCCCTGGCTGGATACAGGAATCGAATCTTCAAACTCTTCAGACGTGCCCTGGCTAGATATAGGAATTGAGTCTGGAAATAGTCGCAACAGATATGCCCTGGATGGATACAGGAATCGAATCTTCAAACTCTTCAGACGTGCCCTGGCTAGATACAGGAATCGAGTCTGGAAATAGTGATAGTTGATTTGTTGGTGGTTGTAATTTCCACCAGGTGGTGAAGGAATGATTGAACACTTTTGACATTCGAATGCCCCAAGTGATGATGAGTCTTGAATCAGATTAATCTGCGAACTGAGAGATTTCTTGAAATCTTGACTGGACTGCCCCAGGTTAACTGAATTTTGAAAGATCCGTTGAAACCTTGACTGGACTGCCCCAGGTTAACTGGACTTTGAAAGATCTGTTGGACCTTGACTGGACTGCCCCAGGTTAATTGGATGGTGACATGTCATGCCCCTTGTTGATAGGATATTCGCAATGGAAGTGTCATCCTTTTGAAGTGATTTTTCTCACTGAGAGAGTTTTCGTTCCTCCGAACATTCGCTGTATGAAATTCTTCGCTGTCAAACAAAAAGCCAAATGCAGACAGTGATATTCAAGCAATGCAAAGTTTATATTTGTCTCGAAGTTTTGAAAAATGCGTTTTTAGCAGAAAACTTTTTATAAGACAGATCAACACAAGATTTAGAGCAAAGCCTTACAGGAGTCAGGATACCTTTTGTAACAGTATGCTTTCGAACTAACCCATGCTTCAATTAGGACTTTTAAAGTGTTGTAACGTAGCTTGGTTCACGGTTTAAGAAACAAAGGATAAAGGCTCAAAGTATATTTGTACCCACCCGCTCTTCGTGATGTTCTTCATACCTAAGCTCAGTTAATTGTGCGTCACACTCTGTTTTGAGTTTGGAACGACTTTTGGGCGATGGTTCACCAGTTGAATTTGGGGAGACAGTCATCATCTCCTTTTTTCTTTTTCAACATTTTTCATGTTGTTGAGGATTTTGTAATGACCTCACTATTTTGATTTTGATTTGTTATCCCTAACTTTTGCATGACTGTTCCCATTTTCGAGATTACAGTCAGCGGGATGCCCCAGCTTTCTTAAGCCTCCTTTATAGGTTTTGGCTTGGTGGGCTTTTCTCTTTTGAGAGATTGACTGTCTATGTGATAGGGAACCACCCTTGTCTTTTGATTCCAAAGGAATGCTTTCTTTTTCTTTGACGTCGTTCATTGTATTACGAACTGAGAGTTTGCGACTTCAATGCGCGTTTCTCTTGAATTAACTGAGATACTACCCTGCCCCGGGTTTATATCAAAGGTTTTGATCGTTTAGAACAGAAAACTCCTACTTCTTTGGCTCGAAGGGGTTGACTAGGGATTAACTTCCTTATAACTCCAGTGTTTGGGAATTGAAAGAAATGCCTGTACATCATCAGCAAGGCCTGTTCAAAAGCATACTGTATGAGATTATGGTATTGTTTCGTCATCCTCCCTCTAAAGGCTTGCAGCTTTTTATCAAGAGTCAAATATCATAAAGAAAAGCATAAGAGTAGTGAAACGCATGGATGAATTCAAGACAAACATATGCAATGCATTAATGAAAACAGAGTTTAACATCAACAGATAATTGTTTGACAACAAAAGAAATTACAACTTTGAAAATTCAAAATGAAGCAAAAGTCTTTCAGCTTGAGCTTTGTCACTTCAGGTGGAGAACCCCTTAACGGAAGATTTTCATCTCGCCGTCTGGCATGAATTCCAGCACTCCAATGTCGATCAGATCTTGAATCTTGTTCTTCAAGGCCCAACAGTCGTTGGTGTCGTGTCCCGGGCTGTAGGAGTGGTAAACACAAAAGGCGTCGGGACGATAGTTAGGAGAGGAGGTATTGAGCTTCTGAGGAGGATCCCTTAAAGTAAGCAAGTTGACCTCCAACAGGCGCTTCAGTATGAAGAATGATGGTATTTCAGTCTCCGTGAACTGTCTTCCCGACGTTTCTTGCTTACGCCGATTACCCCGTTGACGCTGGCGAGGTTGTTGATGGGCTTGTGACCCTGAAGCAAGCGAAGGAGCCTTCCCCTTGTCTTCTTGAGTGGATGGAGGCTGAGTGGTGACTTGCTCTTCAACCTCAAATGTTTTCCCCAATTGGTTGTTTGGAAGCAGTTGGCGGACAAGAACTCTGAGTTCCTCTTGTCTTTGAGATAGGTCTTGGATGAGAGCCATCTGGCCCACCAACTGTCCCATCACTTTGGTCCTCAATGTTGTCAGATCAAACTGCAGCTCCGCAAGCTGATCACTCCTGGCATTGTTGGAATTCTCCAAGCCCTTTGTGAGAAGAGCTTTCATTTCTTCTTGCCCCAGAGACAAGTTCAGGAACATCTCCTGCAGGTGAGCAGTCTGGTCTTGGATATCTTTGACGGACCTTTCTAGAGCCATCTCTTACTGAAATAAACAGCAGGAGAGTAAGGAAACCTGAAAAAGGAAAGATCGTCAAGATGCAATGCATGATATGTGAATGCATGCTTTCAAGGATCTCTTGGGGTAAACACAAGAAAATGTTAGAGGTTGAACTTTGCTCTTGGATTGGAGATCTTCGCACCAGTGGATGTCTTTCCACGAGAATCAAGCTCACCATGTCAAGTGGGTCATAGCCACTGATTCAAGTTGTTGCACTTGATCTTTGATTGGAGAACTTTGTACCGGTGGATGTCTTTCCACGAGAATCAAGCTCACCATGTCCAGTGGGTCATAGCCACTGATTCAAGTTGTTGCACTTGATCTTTGACTGGAGACCTTTGTATCGGTGGATGTCTTTCCACGAGAATCATGCTCACCATGTCGAGTGGGTCATAGCCACTGATTCAAGTTGTTGCACTTGATCTTTGATTTGGAGAACTTTGTATCGGTGGATGTCTTTCCACGAGAATCAAGCTCACCATGTCGAGTGGGTCATAGCCCCTGATTTAAGTTGTTGCACTTGAACTTTGATGGCGTTTGCTTAGAGGAGGAAACCTCTTGCCCTTTGGTAGACGTCCGGTTCAACATAACCCTGCATCAAAAGAACCCTCGAGATCTTTGAAGTGGTTATTGAAAATGCTATGGTATGATGTTATGATGTTATGTACATGTATGCAAAAAAGAAAGTGAGTGTATATACAGACAAACATATTCACACAAAGCAAACAAGTCCTTAGGTTTAGGCTTGCATGGGGTTTAGGTAAGTACCCTCTTGAAGTTAGTTGGCTCATCCTGTCCTAAAATAGAAACTGGGTTCTAAGGAGCTCAATATCATTGGATTGTTTTCTGTGTTCATTGTTTCGGTTTAGCCACTTACTGGCGACCAAAATATTCCAAGAAAACAACCCTCAAATGAGTGTAGTATCGAGTATCTACCAACTTCGGACTGCACCAAAGTCGGTCATCTCACTACCCCTAAAAAGGCTAAGATGGTCAATTAAGGTTCTAAGAGTTCGTTAGTGCTTCACGACATCACTCAGCGGCCCCGTACTCTCCTTGATTGAACTCAAGGGTTACCGGTACTCACAAATATGTCACACTAACATAGCTTACTGCTTCAACCGTGTCGGTATACCCCGCACAGTTCCCTTGCAGTTTTTTGCTATTTACCTAAAATGGTGCCCCAAATCCGGGTGTAGGATTTACAACAAACCCAAACAAGAACCCAAAAGATAAAGCAATCAAGTCAATCAAAGCAAGAAAGTAAAGGTGATCTAAACCCTAAGGTAACCCCACTTTTAAGTTTGTCCCCAGCAGAGTCCCCAGTTCTGTGATACGGTGGGAGAACTGACTTGAGGTTTTGTGTTTGTATTCGCACTTGTTAGGTTTAGCAAGAGTCGCCACTGACTTTTTATTTTATCCTAAAGGAAAGGTTAGAAAGCACAGCAAAAACCTTTTGAGATATTTCGTGGGTTCGGGGGGTAGATTACGAAAAGGGAAGGTATTAGCACCCTTTTCATCCATGGTTATCCATGGGCTCTTAGTTACTTGGTTTTTAGATCACTTGCCTTGATTTGCGATTGCTTTGAAATTGTGGTGTGTGTGTGTTTTGAAAATGTTTTTGAAGAGATGCCTTGTTTTTAGGCAACCAATGTATTTGACTCGTGTTTGAGTGTTTTACAAAAGTGTGTATCTTTTCGAAAAGATGTTTCAAATGTTTTTGAGAGTTTGTTTTGAAAGTGTTTGTGAAATGTGGTTTTTTGAAAAGAAGGCAAGTGTTTTTGCAAGTTGATCTCAAGTAACTAAGAGTTTTGTCTACCCCTATTGTACTCAAAGGTCTTCTCTATGTTTTCAACCCCTTTTTAACAATTTTGTTCCACCATTGAATTTGGTGGACAATCTTGCGTTTAGGAAGTTTAACGGGACGGGCGCGGGTCATCGTATGGACCATGAATGCAATGGTGCCAAGTGTCTTTGGCAATTTGCTTTGAAGGGACTATGATCATTCCATTTAGGCAACTTTCGAAAGCGTCATCGAGGGACTTGTGATCATTTGAATTTGTTTTGCCAAAGAAACTCGACGTGCAAGCATGGCCCATTTTGGAAGGCAACGTGTGGGATTACCCTAGGGGGGTGCAAGTGTGATTGTGTATTGATTTCATGTATTTGTCTTTGTATTAGGTTATCTAGCGTTTGATTTTATGTACATACAAACCCTAGGTCTAACCATGGTATAGTTTGAAAGTGGTAAATTGCAAGAATTTAAAGTCTACGCTATTACAAATAGTATCCGGGAGTGGGGGTACAAATTCACAAATGGGGATGAGACTTTAGGAATGTAGTGTCCAATAAGTTACAACCAAATCGAATTGCGATAAAAATGTAAACAATGTATAGTAACGTATAAGAATAGCAAATGTATATTGTCAAATGTAAAGTGTATTGTGTAGGTGTATATGTGTATGTAATTTATTTACAAGTGCGAAATGTGAATTTAATGTGTATTATTAAGTATTGTTTGACCTAAATGAAAAGAATTAAATGTTTATTTATTTAGTCTTTTGTAGTCTTGTATATTTTCCTTAATATGTACAAAAAGAAAATTTAATAAAAGAAAAGAAAATGTTCTAAGCTTGAAAATTGTTATTTACATTTGATATAAATTTGTATCTTCATATTTTATTTAACATATACAAAAGAGGTATTTTAATTAAAAGAAAGAATGTATGTTTTTTCAATTTTAATTATATTATGTAAAAAGATGTATTTTCATTTATTATGTGTCATTGTATAAATAAAATGTTCTAATAAAACAAAACAAAAAAATGTTTTAGTGTTTTAATTATATTATATATTATTGTTTTATGTACAAATTATTTCTAAGAAAAGAAAATGCACTAACTTAAAAAAGAATTTATATACAAATCAAAATAAAAATAAAAAAAAGTTTTAAACAATGTATTTTTATGTATTTTACGTATTAATGTATTAATGTACAAAAGTTTGTTAATTGAAAGAAAGTGTTTTAATATATTGTGTTCAAAAATTATGTTGTAAAAAAAAAGTTATATTAATTTGTATGTAGAAAAAGAATATGATAATTAAAAAAAAGGTTTGAAAACAAACAGAAATGGGCTTAGGCAATGCTGGACAAGGCAAGGCCCAAATATGATTCAGAGAAAATGAAAAGAGCAGGGGGGGGTGTGAACTTGGAACGCTTGGGCTTAGGTGTAGAAAGGGCAAGGCCCAGGTTTGACACAAAACGTTTTTTAGGGTTCTCACATTTGTTTTCATTTGGATAACGCTTTAGGGTTTGTGAGAGCAGCGGCGGCGGCGTTCTTCGTTTCACTTCGTCTTTGCCTTTGCCTGAGCTTCTTTCGCCCAATGGCCACCTGTGCTTCAGTCAGCTCCTTCTCCTCCAAGGTCACGTAGGCAACGGTCTACAAGGTACTGATTTTCATCTTTGTTTGTTTTACGGCTTCGCATGTTTTTATTTTCTTCTGATTCTTTTATATTGTTCAATGTTTGCACAAGATATGGAAAAGAAAAGAAACGAGGGGTTATACCTTTGGGAGGGGAGGTGAGGAGGACCGGAGGCACCTAGGGCGGCCAAGGGCGGAGGAGAATGAGATGGGGCTGTGCTTGCTTTGACCCTGGTATTTCGTTTCTTACTTCTTTTTGTTTGGTGATGAAATCCTGAAAACAAATATTTATTCTCTTCCTCTTACTGCTTCTTTGCTTCGTCTCTTAGTTGCCTTGAACGTTTGCCTTTTCCTCTTCTTTCTCTGCCTCGTTGCTTGCTTAGTATGCTTGAATGTTTGCCTGTGATGTTAATTTTCTGAGGCTTCTGTACCTTCTTCTTGTTGGCTTGTATGTATGCCTTAGTATGCTTGTTCCTTTTCAGGTTGGATTGATACGTTTTGGTGACTGAGTTGTAGTGATATATGTTGATGTTAGTTATGGCCTTGGATGTTCGTTTAGTGGCCCAATGATGAGTATTCTGAGAGCCTGTGGCTTGGTTACGATTCAGGTTTCGAAACAAGTTGATAGCTTTTTTTTTGGGGGTTTATGTGAACTTACAGGTTATGGCCTTGGGGGTTCTGCTTCAGGTTAGGCCTTGACAGGTTTTTAGGTTGTGGCCTGGATCATTTGACAGGTTATCTTTGGTTTACTGGTTTGAGCTTTGGTGAGGCTTCAGGCAGGTTTTTGATTTGTTTAGGCTTCTGGCTGGACAGCTTGTGGTTAGGCTCGTTCAAGCTTACAGGTTCTATGTTTTGATATGGCTTTGGATGTTTAGGCAGGTATGAGGCACATGTTTACTGAGTTTGAACTTGTTTGAAAGCTTCAAGCAGGTTTGTGCTTGTTGATTTTGACAGGGTTTTGGCTATTAAGCTTTCTTGATGGTTGAGTTTGACTGGTTTTCTGTGGGTTAAGGGCTTCAGGCAGGGTGAGTTTGAAACTTGGCTTTACTGTTTTTGTTTGGTCATTACAGGTTTGGGATGGAGGTTTACTTCAGGCTATGTGTTTGAGCTTGAGTTTGGACGGTGGTCTTGACTTTTTGCTTGATAAGTTTTGGTTCAAGGTTTTTATGTTTTGGCTTTTTTGCTTGTTGTTGCAGTTTATGCTGGTTTTTGATGGTTAAGGCTTATGCTTCAGTTTGCATTCTTTTGTGTGTATTGGTTTGCCTCTGATCTCTGTTTGATATATCCTGCTTTTTTGATCTCCTCCTCTTCTGACCCTGTTAGCAGTTTTATTTTCTATATTCTTAAGCCTCAAAGCAAAACCTATAAGCCTAAACACTTTTTCTCTCTTCTCTCTCACCAGTACACTTCAAAAATATTAAAATATGTTTTATGTGTACTTAAAGCTTAAAACATGCTTACTCTGCACATTTGTCTCTTTTCTTCCATATTTTGTGCTTCTTGTTATCTTTCCATATCTTCTTTTTGACAGCTTTGAGTAGCCTTGTACTTGTTTGACATCTTTGACAGTTTGTTGGACAGTTTGGAATTTGTGATTCAGTTTTGACTTTGTAGTTTGATTTGGACTGTGCAGTGGTTTGATAATTTTGACTTGTGCATTCTTTATATTTGTGCATTCAAAGTTTAGCAAATAAATATTCATCCCTCTTTGTGAACCGGGAGAAATCCCGTGATTTGCAGAGATGGCTAACTGATCCCAGTCAGTTGCCCTTAATGATGACCCCTTTTTTATCTGTCTCTTTTATTTATTTATCTGCTATTGACTTTTCTTTCTCTTATTTGTTTTTTTTGCAGATAAAAATCCATGGAGCACTGGAGCAAGGGATTGAAGAATTGAAGATTTAGAAACATACTTAGGATAGTTTGTATTTAAATTTAAATAAATGTAAAATCATTGTTGTAAACAATTTGTAAACAAAACAATTGTACAAATAATTTAAAAATAAATAAAAAGTTTCTTTATCCAATTAATTCTTTTCTTCTTTTTTTAATTGTTCGTTTTATTATTTATAATTCTTTAATTATAATAATTGAAAATAAATTCCAATCATTTAATCTTAGAATAATAAATAATTAAATAAACAATGCTTCAGCATTTGATCAGTTAAACCTGGCGTTTCAAACATCCAGAGCAAAACAACAGTCAATCACAGCAATTGATCAGTTAAACTTGGCGTTTCAAACATCCAGAGCAAAACAACAGTCAATCACAGCAATTGCCCAGACGCTTTTTCCCTTTACTGACTTTAATCAAACATTGCAAATTCAAACCCAATGCAACCTTTTACTGATTCAGTCAAACAAATGCGAATTCAATCCAAATCTCGGAATGTCTTGCAAAGCACCGTAGAATTAAATCTTTCTGAGGAACCGCGCATGAACAAACCTAATTCCTGATTAAATGCCAAAGAAGCGTTCGCCTGATCGAAATTGAGCTAAAATCAACCAAAACCCTAATCCAACTGTTTGAAACATTCTAGAGCCCTGAAAATCAGTAAAACCCTAATTATGTCTGACTGACGAGAAAAGTCCGTTTGGCCGATTCTTGAGCCAGTTAAAAAAAATCAGGAAACGCCTGAAGCTGTGATTTCTTGAGGAAAAATGCGAGGGCAAATTTTGGGGTACAACAGTGGTATATCTCAAATTTAAGCTATGAAGCCCAGAAATCGACTGGATAATATCTTAATTTCTCCAAATTACTGAAGCCTGGGACACGACCAAATAATGGTATAAGACACCGTGAAGCCGGGAGCATGACCAGATAACGGTATTAGACGCTGTGAGGTCTGGAGTACGACCAGATAGCGGCAAGAGACATTGTGAAACCTGGAACATGACCAGATAACAGTATGAGGTACTGCGAAGCTTGGAATTCGACCAGATAGCAGTTTACTCGACCAATTACTATTGAAGCCTGGAAACGATCGGATGTTAGTATGCCTTAAATTCAAGTTGAAACCCGGATGCTACCGGATAACCACTTAATTCCTTCTGAAGCCTAGAGCATGACCAGATAACAGTTTTTGAGATTGCAAAGCCTGGAGCACGACCAGATAGCAAGTTTAATCTCATCTCCCTAGTAAGTCACTGTAAAACCTGGAGCACGACCAGAGAGCAACCAATCTTATTATCCTCAGCAAATCACTGTAAGGCCTGGAGCACGACCAGATAGCAGTTCATTTTCATCTCCTAGACTAAGAGATAATTCCCCAGTAGAGTAACAGACAACTGAAGTTCCTAAAATTCCATTTCTCCTAAGACAGAGACCAACATTCCTCAGCAGATTCCTCCTCAATGACAGGAGCGGGAATTCTCATCAAAGGAATATCTCGGGAAATCAACATCCTCTAGATGGCATCTTTAAGCCTGTCCCTGACGATTCTCCGTCATATCTTCTGGATGGCATCTTTAAGCCCATCTACGGTGAACTTCCGTCATCTCCTCCAAATGGAATCTGTAATCCCATTCTCGATACTACCTATACAGTCCAGCACCATCTCACACGAGTGCAAATTTCTGGGCACTCTAGTGTTCAATCATCTTCCACCTTCAGATTACGAAAGGCAAACATCCAATCTACATCCTAAGGTTTAAGAAGATTGAAAAGGGGCAGTTGTTGTACCCCAAAATTTCCCTCTCATTTCACTCAAGACATGCCTCTAGAGGTCCTCAATTTCTCAAGGATGACTAAGGATTTACCAGACAAATCCTCCTCCTAAGGCAATAAGCTTCAAACTAGGGTTTCACTCCTCATCAAGATGGTTGAAGTAAAAAGGTCCCAAATGCTTTCCATGATCCAAATATGTCCTTAAGATCATCCATGTCAAGTTTCATGCCTTGCACAAGAAGTTTTCTCAGTCAATTGCCCAGATGCCTGAAAATCAACTGTACTAGGTCAAAAGTCAATTGTGGCCCACATACAGTCAAAATTCAATATTTTTGGTCAACATCAAAATTTTGAAGTGATATCAATCATTTGATCAAGGGTTGATCATGATTCCCCAAGAAATGCTCCGAATTCATCAAAACCCAAAGTTTGCTAAATTAGGGTTTCTCAGGAAAAGTCAACCAAATTTTGTCCAGGCATAACTTTCTCATACTTTATCAGAAATTTCCCATCCAAGGATCATTTTGAATAGGATTCAATTCCCTACAACTCATCTTCATCACTCAAGTTCAAGAAAAGCATTCATGAAAAGATATAAATTCAGACATTATAGGTCATTTCAAAAAGTCAACAAAAACACCTTTTGGGTCAAAGATTCTTACATGAACATGAAAGATACAATTGAGATGAAACCAAAAGGGTTGTTGGGAGAACATCCTAAGCTTTCTAAAAAGTCCAAGAACACCCTCTTAGGGTTAAAATTGAGGGAGATATGTATTGTCAAAGTTGACCAATTTTTGGAAATCTGCATGAAGTCAACATTGATCAAAATGACTTTTTTTCTAAATGGGCCCATGTTTTCTTGTTTTAAACTTGTTCCTAATATGGCCCAAGACCCCTGATCTTATCCACCTATTATTTTATTATTTTTATTATTTAATTTGATTTTTTATTCATTTAAAGCAAAATAAATCAATTTAAATAGTAGAATAATCAAATAAAATTAAAGATTTGATTTTATGAGCATATTATGAGTCTATGGACAGCTAGAAAATCAAAAAATTCGTGCAAGAGCCAATTGATTGGAAAAGATCTTAATTTGGTCTATTTTGGAAACAAATCATACAAGACAAAGAATGAAATCAAATCTCCATAATTTGCAAAGATATGATTAGTTTTTATTGACCTAATTCATTACAATATAAGGGCATAACATTATCAAGGCAAAAAAAAGAGGATTGGGGTCGTGAAAGAAGGAGGACAAGTCTCAGTTTTTTGTCAAAAAAGTGCAGGTCGGTTTCAATTCTATAGGTCGTTTCAAGCAATTCCAAGGCCAGTGCTATCTAAAGGAAAACAAACAGACTTTTTTTAGAGTAGGTAGATTAGCTCCTAGATACTTTCTCAAACAAAACTTTTCACACCAACACTTTCCAAACAAAGTTTTCAAAAACAACTTCGTAACACTCTTGAGGACAGAAACAAGGGTTAAAACGAAGTAAAACAAAACTTTTCAAAGCAAACACACACAAGCAGTTTTCAAAACGAGCAAGTACCTAAGAGCCCGTGGAAAACCACTGATAGAAAGGGTTCTAACACCTTCCCTTTCTATAATTTACCCCTGTACTCAGAAACATATCGAAAAAGGTTTTTTCTGTTCTTTTTCCTTTTCCTTTGTTGGATGAAATAAAAGTCGGTGGCGACTCTTGCTTACCGCGACATTTTGCGAACAAAAAATGCAAACCAGTATTAACAGTCGGTTCTGCCACCGTATCACAGAACTGGCGACTCTGTTGGGGAATAAAATATTAAGTGGGGTAAACCTTAGGATCTAGCTCATATTTAATTGCTTTCTCTTGATTGTCTTGCTTGCTTTATATTTATGGGAACTGTTTGGGTTATTCGATCCTACACCTGGATCGGGAAATACCTTTTAGGTAAGTAGCAATAAACTGTGAGGGAGTTGTACTGGGGTATACCAATACGGTTGAAGCAGTAACTACATTGATGTGGCACTTTGGTTGGTACCCGTAACCCTTGAGTCAATCAGGGAGATGTACGGGGCCGCCGCGTGGTGTCACAAAGCATCAACTGACCTTAGAACCTTTAATTACACAACTTGGCCAGTAGGACGTAGCGAGATGGCCGACTTTGGTGTATTCCCAAGGTCGACAGATACTCGATGCTACACTCATTGAGGTTTGGCTTCTGATTTTTGTTTGATTACGAGCCAATCGTCGATTGAACAAGGCTTGGGGGAAAGATCAGTGATATTGAGATCCCTTTAGAACCCAGCTACATATTTATAGGACAGGTTGAACCAATCCAGCTTCAAGAGGGTATGACCTTAAAACCCATGCAAGCCTAAACCTAAGGTTGTTTGCGTGACTTGTGTGCTTTCAACTTGAATTACTTGCAGAGTTTTATTACCTGACAACATGAGTTCCTTGCAGGTTTTGTTTATAGTTATTATCCAATAACTTGGATTTCTTGCAGGGTTTACTTGCTTACATCACTTCACACCTTTGCTTAAAAGCATAACATACACATCATAACATCATGCCTTAATATTTCCTTAACCATTTCAAGGATCTTGAGGGCCTGTGATGCAGGTTATGATATATCAGACATCTAGCAAGGGGCAAGGGGATTTATTTTCCTTTAGCCAATGTCGTCAGAAGATCAAAACTCAATAACTTGATTCGGGGGCTATAACCCACGTGATATGGTGAGCTTGACTCTCGTAGAAGGACTCTCAACCATACAAAGTTTTTCAATCAAAGCTGCAAAGTTCAACTTTTGACATTTTCTTGTTTACCCTGCGAGATCCTTGAAAACATTGTATACATATATAATACATATCATTGCATAAGCAGGTTTCAAAGTAGGTCTCTCATGTTCTCGCTGTTTATTTCAGCAATGGCTCTCCAACAAGACAACCTAGATCTCCAAGCTCAAGATGCCCATTTCAAGGAATTTCTCCTGAATCTATCTAAGAGGCAAGAAGACCTGAAAACACTCTTCGCCGGGAATCTGACCAAGGAACATCCTGACAACAACAAGGATGAACAATTGGAACAACTGAAAGCTGAGGTATAAGCAATGAGAATCTAGACGCTGGGGCAAAGGGCTCTTATCCAAAACATAGCTCGAGGACAAGAAGGGCTAAGAGCCTTCATCAACAAGCTTCACCAAGATGGATGCAGATCCGTGAAACAAATAGTTAAAATTGTGGATCAAGGCATTAATCAGCCCCCAGTGAGAGAAGAGGTTGGTTTGGTCAGGAACAGAACTTTCTGGATTGCTACTACATCACAAGCCCAACCACAACCTCTCCAATGACAACGGGGAAATCAGCATAAGAAGAATACATCTGAAAGATGCTTCACCAAAATCAACATGTCATTGGCTCAAGCATTGCAATGCATGTTGAAGGCCAAGTTGGTTATGTTAAGGGACCCTCCTCAGAATCCCAACATAGACTCCCCAAGGTAAAATCCAAATGCAAGATGTGCGTACCACTACAACAGTCCTGGACATGACACCAACAGCTGTTGGGCATTGAGAAATAAAATTCAAGACCTGATTGATGAAGGAGCGCTAGAATTTGCACAAGACGGTCAGGCTGAGTTCTTCTGCCATCCCTCCAAGGCATACCATCTGAAGTGACAAGTTCTCACAAGAAGACTTTTCGTTCATTAGAATTTTCAATGTGTAATTTTCTTTTGATTTGTTTGAACATTTATTCATATCAAACCTCGTTATTTCATCAATGCATTGCACGTCTTTATCTTGAATAAATTCATTCGTATTCACTATTTCAAAAATGCATTCTTATTTCCTTTCGTGATATTTAACTCTCGATCAAAAACTCTAAGCCTTGGAGGAAGGATGACGAAAATGTACCACAATCTCTACAATATACTTTTGAACAGACCCCGCTGACGATGTACAGGCATTGTTTCAAATCCTAAACAGTGGAGTTATAAGGAAGATAATCCCTAGTCAACCCCTTTGAGCCAAAGAAGTATGAGTTTTTCTTTTCACACAAATTAAAACCCTTAATCATAACCTAGGGCAGAGTAGTTTTCTCAGTTAATTCAGAGGCGCATTCAGTCACAATCTGCCGCTTCGTACACAATGAATGGCATCGAAGACGTCCTTCCAAAAAAAAAGACGGTGATGGTTCTGTATAATCGTCAAGACAGGCATTCATTATTTCTCGAAATAAAATCCCATTAAGTCAAAACCTATGAAGGAGACTTAAGAGAAAAATTGGGGCATCCCGCTAACTGTAATCACAAAAGAAACAGTTCAGGCAAAAAGAAGGGATAACGAAAACAAAACAAAAAAAGAGGTTACTACAAATCCTCGACAAAAATAAGATTACAAAAATGACTGCCTTTTCAAAACAAATCATCACCAAGTATCAGAGCAAAGATTCCAGACTCAATCGGGATCTAAACGCGCAATTAACTGAGCATAGGACTGAAGAACATCACGAAGAACGGGTTGGGTACAAATAAAATTTGAGCTTTTATCCTTTTTTTCTTGAACCGTGAACGAGGCCACGTTATAACCCTTAAAAGTCCTAGCTGAAGCATGGGTTAGTTTGAGAGCATACTGTTACAAAGGTATCCTAACTCCTGTAGGCTTTGTTACGAATCCTGAGTTGATATCACATTCTTGCAAATTTCGTTTTACTATAGAAAACACATTTTCAAAAAAATTTCAAGACAGACATGAGTTTTGCATTCTTTAAATGACATTGTTTTCATATGACTAATTTTTGACAGCAGAGAAATATGTACAGTGGATATTCAATGAACAAACATCCTCTCAATGGACATAATCACCTCAGCGGGAAAGACACTTCCAATAACAGGTCTTCCATAAGCAAGGGGAATGACATGATGTCTAAACACACCTGGGGCAGTCTCTCCAAAAGTGTCAAATAACCAGGGGAAGATCTCCATCTAAATTTCTTGGAGAATTACGCACGCATTCCAGCAACGAATCATGTGCCATCAATAAAACATTTTTGACAGTACTACAACACAACACTATGGACAGTGACAACTCTCTACATCCTGAAAGTGTGGACATAGTCGAAAAATACTACGCATGAAAAAAGACCCGCTAGGTTGACACACCTAGGCAAAAATAAGGGAATCCCGGTGAACCAAAAGAGTTCGGGAAAAAGTTAGGGATATACATAAAAAAATTAATAAAAAAATTATACACCCGACAAGTAGAAAACTTAAAAAGGCATCCCGGTGGACTGAAAACCCGAAAGGGCGGTCTAGGAAAATGTTAGGGATTTAAAACGTACGACTATGTCCCGTCGCCTGTCTGTCAGTGGAAGACTTATACCTAGATCAGCATTCATCAAGAGCCCCAGGTTTCAGATACGCTCCAGATACGGATGTAATTCTGATACTCATTCAGATTCAGCTTTCCGATATAGTTCAGATACGCTCCAGATACGGATGCCATTCTGATACTCATTCAGATTCAGCTTTTCGATACAGTTTAGATACGCTCCAGATACAAATGTCATTCTGATACTCATTCAGATTCAACTTTCCGATACAGTTCAGATACGCTCCAGATATGGATGCCATTTTGATACTCATTCAGATTCAGCCTTCAGATACAGTTCAGATATGCTCCAGATACGGATGCCATTCTGATACTCATTCAGATTCAACTTTTAGATACAGTGCAGATATGATCCAGAGACGAATGTCATTTTGACACTCATTTAACACATGTTTCAAGTACAGTTCATATACGATCCAGAGACGGATGTCATTCTCACACTCATTCAACACATGTTTCAAGTACAGTTCAGATACGATCCAGAGACGGATGTCATCCTGACACTCATTAAATACATGTTCAAGTATAATCACGACATAGATCTATCCACAAAATCTCCGTATGTACTTTTTCCAGCATGGTACAAGGGGCAGAGACAGTTGGAAGTGAAGTCACTATCACATACAAGCCAGTGATACCTATATTACCCATAGAGCTGAGACAACCAAGGTCCGACCTCCGTATCCCTACGCAGGAATTCCTTCCCCAGCAGGTTCCTTCAGAAAGCTGATGTCTGTATTCCCGAGCCAAGTTTTATAACCATGATCAGTTTATAAAGCCATCTCCCGAGCATAGTTTTATTTCTCTAACAGCGGAAGCTCAATCTCCAATAGAGCTCTTCTCTCCAGCAATGGAAGTTCATCCCCAGCTGAGTTTATTTCTCCAAATTGGCAGATCTTCCAACAAAGTATCTCTCTTTCCCACAGAGTCATTCCCCTGCAGGATTGTTCTCAGACAGAGTCTCTCTCGGCAGAATATTCTCAAGCAGAATGGATATAAATCCCCAGCTAATCATCTTCGGTCACTATCCCCAGCAGAAACAAAGAACTCAACTCCTTATACTCTCCAACAACAGTCCAAGATTTATTTTCCCCAGCTAGAGAATATCACAATAGCATTGCATATCCATACATCATGGCATGTGCATACATATTATACAGCACAATCTCATTTATTTTGAGAACAACATTACTCAATACATTTCACACATCATGACATTACATACGACTAACTCTTTACCTTTCATGGAAAGATGCAATCAAGTTCTCACAAGTTCTCACAAGTTCTCTCTGGTTCAGTCAAACCGACACCAAGGTTTCTATTCCAGTTGAAGATACTCCAACACTTTTCAAGATTTTCTCTGGTTCAGTCAAACCGACACTAAGGTTTCTATTCTAGTTGAAGATGTTCTAAGACTTTCATCTGGGTCAGCCGAATCGCCGCTAAGATTCTCCTGATTTCTATGCCAGTCAAAGTCAATCTGATACCTTCCCCCGGTTAAGTCAAATTGATACTAAGATTTCTCTCCCAGTTGAAGACAACTCGAGACCTTTCCCTGGTTCAGTCAAATGGATACTAAGATTTCTATTCCAATTCAAATACTATGAAGCCTAAAATCGACCAGATAATGGTATATCTCAAATTCAAGTTATGAAGCCCGGAAATCGACCGGATAATATCTTAATTTCTACAAAATACTACAAAGCCTGGAATCGACCAGATAGTGGTATATCTCAAATTCAAGCTATGAAGCCCGAAAATCGACCGGATAATATCTTAATTCTCCAAAATACTATGAAGCCTGGAATCGACCAGATAGTGGTATATCTCAAATTCAAGCTATGAAGCCCAGAGATCGACCGAATAATATCTTAATTTCTACAAAATACTATGAAGCCTGGAATCGACCAGATAGTGGTATATCTCAAATTTAAGCTATGAAGCCCGAAAATCGACCGGATAATATCTTAATTTCTACAAAATATTATGAAGCTTAGAATCGACCAGATAGTGGTATATCTCAAATTCAAGCTATGAAGCCCAGAAATCAACCGGATAATATCTTAATTTCTCCAAATTTCTGAAGCCTAGGACACGACCAAATAATGGTATAAGACACCGTGAAGCCTGGAGCACGACACAACCAGATAACGGTATAAGACGCTGTGAAGTCTGGAGCACGACCAGATAGCGGCAAGAGACACTGTGAAACCTGGAACACGACCAGATAACAGTATATGGTACTGCGAAGCATGGAATTCAACCAGATAGCAGTTTACTCGGCTAATTACTATTGAAGCCTGGAAACGATCGGATGTTAGTATTCCTTAAATTCAAGTTGAAACTCGGATGCGACCGGATAACCACTTAATTCCTTCTGAAGCCTGGAGCACGACCAGATAACAGTTTTTGAGATTGCAAAGCCTGGAGCACGACAGATAGCAAGTTTAATCTCATCTCCCCAGTAAGTCACTGTAAAACCTGGAGCACGACCAGTTAGCAACCAATCTTACTATCCTCAGCAAATCACTGTAAGGCCTGGAGCACGACCAGATAGCAGTTCATTTTCATCTCCTAGACTAACAGATGATTCCCCAGTAGAGTAACAGATAACTGAAGTTCCTAAAATTCAATTTCTCCCAAGACAGAGACTAACATTCCTCAGCAGATTCCTCCTCAATGGCAGGAACGGGAATTCTCATCAAAGGAATATCTCGGGAAATCAACATCCTCTAGATGGCATCTTTAAGCCCATCCTAGACGATTCTCCGTCATATCTTTCGGATGGAATTTTTAAGCCCATCTCCGGTGACCTTCCATCATATCCTCCAAATGGAATCTGTAAGCCCATTCTCGATACTACCTACACAGTCCAGCACCATCTCACACGAGTGCAAATTTCTGGGCACTTTAGTGTTCAATCATCTTCCACCTTCAGATTACGAAAGGCAAACAGCCAATCTACATCCTAAGGTTTAAGAAGATTGAAAAGGGGAAGTTGTTGTACCCCAAAATTTTCTCTCTCATTTCACTCAAGACATGCCTCTAGAGGTCCTCAATTGCTCAAGGATGACTAAGGATTTACCAGACAAATCCTCCTCCTAAGGCAATAAGCTTCAAACTAGGGTTTCACTCCTCATCAAGATGGTTGAAGTACAAAGGTCCAAAATTCTTTCCATGATCCAAATATGTCCTCAAGATCATCCATGTCAAGTTTCATGCCTTGCACAAGAAGTTTTCTCAGTCAATTGCCCAGATGCCTGAAAATCAACTATACTAGGTTAAAACTCAATTGTGGCCCACATACAGTCAAAATTCAATATTTTTGGTCAACATAAAAATTTTGAAGTGATATCCATCATTTGATCAAGGGTTGATAATGATTCCCCAAGGAATGCTCCGAATTCATCAAAACCCAAAGTTTGCTAAATTAGGGTTTCTCAGGAAAAGTCAACCAAATTTTGTCCAGGCATAAATTTCTCATACTTTATCAGAAATTTCCCATCCAAGGCTCATTTTGAAGAGGATTCAATTCCCTACAACTCATCTTCATCCCTCAAGTTCAAGAAATGCATTCATGAAAAGATATAAATTCAGACATTATAGGTCATTTCAAAAAGTCAACAAAAACACCTTTTGGGTCAAAGATCCTTACATGAACATGAAAGATACAATTGAGATTAAACCAAAAGGTTTGTTGGGAGAACATCCTAAGCTTTCTAAAAAGTCCAAGAACACCCTCTTAGGGTTAAAATTGAGGGAAATATGTATTGTCAAAGTTGACCAATTTTTGGAAATCTGCATGAAGTCAACATTGATCAAAATGACTTTTTTTCTTCTAAATGGGCCCATGTTTTCTTGTTTTAAACTTGTTCCTAATATGGCCCAAGACCGCTGATCTTATCCACCTATTATTTTATTATTTTTATTATTTATTTTGATTTTTTATTCATTTAAAGCAAAATAAATCAATTTAAATAGTAGAATAATCAAATAAAATCAAAGATTTGATTTTATGAGCATATTATGAGTCTATGGACAGCTAGAAAATCAAAAACTTCGTGCAAGAGCCAATTGATTGGAAAAGATCTTAATTTGGTCTATTTTGGAAACAAATCATACAAGACAAAGAATGAAATCAAATCTCCATAATTTGCAAAGATATGATTAGTTTTTATTGACCTAATTCATTCCAATATAAGGGCATAACATTATCAAGGCAAAAAAAAGAGGATTGGGGTCGTGAAAGAAGGAGGACAAGTCTCAGTTTTTTGTCAAAAAAGTGCAGGTCGGTTTCAATTCTACAGGCCGTTTCAAGCAATTCCAAGGCCAGTGCTATCTAAAGGAAAACAAACAGACTTTTTTAGAGTAGGTAGATTAGCTCCTAGATACTTGCTCAAACAAAACTTTTCACACCAACACTTTCCAAACAAAGTTTTCAAAAACAACTTCGTAACACTCTTGAGGACAGAAACAAGGGTTAAAATAAAGTAAAACAAAACTTTTCAAAGCAAACACACACAAGCAGTTTTCAAAATGAGCAAGTACCTAAGAGCCCGTGGAAAACCACTGATAGAAAGGGTTCTAACACCTTCCCTTTCTATAATTTATCCCCTGTACTCAGAAACATCTCGAAAAAGGCTTTTTCTGTTCTTTTTCCTTTTCCTTTGTTGGATGAAATAAAAGTCGGTGGCGACTCTTGCTTACCGCGACATTTTGCAAACAAAAAACGCAAACCAGTATTAACAGTCGGTTCTGCCATCGTATCACAGAACGGGCGACTCTGTTGGGGAATAAAATATTAAGTGGGGTAAACCTTAGGATCTAGCTCATATTTAATTGCTTTCTCTTGATTGTCTTGCTTGCTTTATATTTATGGGAACTGTTTGGGTTATTCGATCCTACACCCGGATCGGGAAACACCTTTTAGGTAAGTAGCAATAAATTGTGAGGGAGTTGTACTGGGGTATACACACACGGTTGAAGCAGTAGCTACATTGATGTGGCACTTTGGTTGGTACCCGTAACCCTTGAGTCAATCAGGGAGATGTACGGGGCCGCCGCGTGGTGTCACAAAGCATCAACTGATCTTAGAACCTTTAATTACACAACTTGGCCAGTATGACGTAGCGAGATGGCCGACTTTGGTGTATTCCCAAGGTCGACATATACTCGATGCTACACTCATTAAGGTTTAACTTCTGAGTTTTGTTTGATTACGAGCCAATCGTGATTGAACAAGGCTTGGGGGAAAGATCGGTGATATTGAGATCCCTTTAGAACCCAGTTACATATTTATAGGACAGGTTGAACCAATCCAGCTTCAAGAGGGTATGATCTTAAAACCCATGCAAGCCTAAACCTAAGGTTGTTTGTGTGACTTGTGTGCTTTCAACTTGAACTACTTGCGGAGTTTTATTACCTGACAACATGAGTTCCTTGCAGGTTTTGTTTACAGTTATTATCCAATAACTTGGATTTCTTGCAGGGTTTACTTGCTTACATCACTTCGCACCTTTGCTTAAAAGCATAACATACACATCATAACATCATGCCTTAACATTTCCTTAACCATTTCAAGGATCTCGTGGGCCTGTGATGCAGGCTATGATATATCAGACGTCTAGCAAGGGGCAAGGGGATTTATTTTCCTCTAGCCAATGTCGTCAGAAGATCAAAACTCAACAACTTGAGTCGGGGGCTATGACCCACTTGATATGGTGAGCTTGACTCTCGTAGAAGGACTCTCAACCATACAAAGTTTTTCAATCAAAGCTGCAAAGTTCAACTTCTGACATTTTCTTGTTTACCCCGCGAGATCCTTGAAAACATTGCATACATATATAATACATATCATTGCATAAGCAGGTTTCAAAGCAGGCCTCTCATGTTCTCGCTGTTTATTTCAGCAATGGCTCTCCAACAAGACAACCTAGATCTCCAAGCTCAAGATGCCCATTTCAAGGAATTTCTCCTGAATCTATCCAAGGGGCAAGAAGACCTGAAAACACTCTTCGCCGGGAATCTGACCAAGGAACGTCCTGACAACAACAATGATGTACAATTGGAACAACTGAAAGTTGAGGTAGAAGCAATGAGAATCTAGACGTTGGGGTCGTGAAAGAAGGAGGATAAGTCTCAGTTTTTTGTCAAAAAAGTGCAGGTCGGTTTCAATTCTGCAGGCCGTTTCAAGAAATTCCAAGGATAACAGTCCGTTCTTGGACATCTTCTGAAGCCATTCCAATCATCCTCGAGCCTTAAAACCTTCAGAAATCACGCCTCACAGTGCCACGGTTTGCATCTTTTTTCAAGATTCGTTTTCAATGATTTATCCATCATAAACATGTTTTGATCCTATATCCATGCTTGCTATCATATTTGCAATATTTTTGATTGGCTTGATTGAAGTTTAAGTGCAGGAATGTCACGATGTCATTGTTAGGGTTTTGAGGTCCCAAATTGAGAATTCTCTATAAAGGAAATATTGGACAAAATTAGGGGTACTATCATGCTCAGGAGATGATTTGCAATTGATTCATGCCTTTGGTTTTAATTTATTCTGCTTGTGCTGCGTTTTTTAATTTTGTAGGTTTTTAGTTACGAACAAAATCTGTCACTACAACCTATAGTGAGGGAAAAATGTTGTAGGTAAAAGTTCCCCATCTAAAACGACGGATCCCTGAAGAAGGTGATGGCGTAGTGCTCACTTATTCGTCCATTCAAACCATTGGGAACCCACAACGCGCGCGTTTTTGACATGTGACCATAGATCTTTATTTGCCTTATATTTATTTTGTATTATTTTGTTAACAATTAACACGCTTGGTTCAGTTGGCAAGGCAGGGCATGATAAGGCTTTAGTCCAAAAGGGGGTGGGTTCGATCCAGCCCTTTTGCAAAGTCAATTTTCACTAATTTGTGTCTTTAAATCCAATGCTCCAGGTCCCTGCGCGCTCCTCATGCACTTCCATCACCATACCACAAGATCTCATCATATCCAGATCTAACACTCAACACATGCAGACCATGGTGAACCCTTAAACGTGGCCAACACTAGATTCAAACGCCTGATTGGGCCAAAGGATTTGGGCTCAATAAAATTCAGGCGTCACACCTCCCATTCAGCTTTCATCACAGGCCCAAGTTCTTTTTCTCTTTTCTTTATTTCTTTTTTAATTATTTATTAATTACTTCTTTTACAAAAATAACACAAAAAATCATTTTTTTCTTTAAATCAAAAAATCACAAAAAACATCAAAACTCATTTTTTTCATAAAAATATTTTATTTCCTTAATTAATTAGTTTAATTAAAATTAGGGCAATTTAATTCTTTTCATAATTAAAATAATTAGAAATTAGGGGTTTAATTTGTACATAACCTAATTAATTTTTTCTCAAAAATAACCTAAATCTATTTCAATTAGATTTCTTAGGTTTTCTAATTATTCTCACATTTAATTCACCGCGCGCATTTTTTAATTTCCTTTTTTATTTTTATTGTAACTGCTTCGAGTTTGTAATAGTAATTAGGGTTTAAATTTCCGCATTTTATTTTCAGTTAAAATAATTATGTATCTGCGAAAGCCTTGTAATAGCTAGGACTTTAACTTTCCCGCATTTTAATTTCCGCAAACTATAAACTGTCTAGATGTATGGATAATAGGCTTGCATTCAAAAGACAAATAAAATTAAACAGTAGATCACCTTAATTGTGCAAAGATTAAATAACTGAAATCAAACACATGCACATGCTCACTCCTAAGGTTTGCCTCACTGGTTACCTCGGAAATAATGGTCGTGTCCCTCGAACGTAGGGATACCTTAGCAATGACCCGCGATTCAAAGTCGTCATAAAGATCATAGTCCCTACTTGTCCCTCGAGTTGCCTACGAATTGATCTTATGACGATAGTCCCTTCGAAATGTTAAGGTATCCTTACTTGTTGCCTCCAGAGACCATTTTGTCCCTTCGAACGTCCCTTTAAAAATCCAACGAAGGTGCTACCTATTCCTTAATAATAGGATAGCGCTGTTTAAAGGAAAACGAACAAACTTTTTTTCGAGTAGGTAGATTAGCTCCTAGATACTTGCTCAAACAAAACTTTTCACACCAACACTTTCCAAACAAAGTTTTCAAAAACAACTTCGTAACACTCTTGAGGACAGAAACAAGGGTTAAAATGAAGTAAAACAAAACTTTTCAAAGCAAATACACACAAGCAGTTTTCAAAATGAGCAAGTACCTAAGAGCCCGTGGAAAACCATGGATAGAAAGGGTGCTAACACCTTCCCTTTCTATAATCTACCCCCCGTACTCAGAAACATCTCGAAAAAGGTTTTTTCTATTCTTTTTCCTTTTCCTTTGTTGGATAAAATAAAAGTCGATGGCGACTCTTGCTTACCGCGACATTTTGCGAACAAAAAACGCAAACAAGTATTAACAGTGGGTTCTACCACCGTATCACACCCCCAAAACTCTTTATCAAAATAAATGTCTCAAGATGACCAGCATACAGGCATGCAAACTTAACAAAGGAAATAACTTACGCACAAACAAAAGTAAATACTTAAACAGTGCAGATGAAAGTAAATGACCACCACAGAGAAAATATTAAAATACGACCACAAAGGCTGCAATTGTCATGAAGATTACATAAGGGTACCCCAAGGCCTCCATCCGACAAAAATAACAAATGGCCACGAGGACCACGATTATTTTAGAGTTACATAAAAAATGGGCAAATCCCCAAAACAAGTTACAACAAAAACGACATGCAGGCTAGGATGAAGAACTAACAAGCTTCAATTAATTGACAGGTTGAGGCTGCTCTTCTGGATGGGGAGGCATTTCAGTGTCGGGCTGCTATTGCTCGGGTCCCCGTGGGGAGTGAAGAGAATCTTCTACATTCTCACCAGCCACCTCAAGGAAGTCAGGAATGAACATTTGGCCATCCACCACGCGGTGGAGGAAGCAAGTTCCCATACAAAAAAAAAGTCGAATTTTAGACAGGGCCTTCTTCGCCTTCGTCACCTCCTCGAGTTCATCCTTCAACTTCCTTAGCTTCTCCTAAAGAGCCTTATTCACCTCACGAGTTTTCCTCAACTCCATCTCCTTGGTGCTCCCCTCCTCAGTATGGTTCACCGCACCCAGGATCCGCATCAGAGCAGCAGTGTCTTGAGCCCAGCAAGGCCCTCTTGCTCGAACGATCCATTTTCCAGTTTATCAGGGACTCTTCCCGGTGGACCTCCAAGGAACCTCCTTCGAAGAGAGTTTTATTGTGAAATCAGGGAGGAACCTTGAATTTCCCAGGAACTTTCTCCTCAGTCAGATCTATCAAGTCATCTGAACTAGGTCTGTTAGTCCTTGGACTCACTGGCAGAGGAGAAGATTGTCCGACGACTGGACCATATGATGAGGTCCCTAACCCAGTCAGGGGAACACCTACCCCTTCAACACCCAAGATTCTCTTGGAAATCCCTTTCTGCCATTTATTGGCCTTGAGAGTAACCATCTTGATCAAACGCTCCTGCGGAGTAGACATTTTCTCTGCAATAAAAAAAAGCACAAATTAGCAAAACATAAATATCAGAATAAGGGCAAGACAAAAAACAAAACGACTACCTAAATATTTCAAAGGTTCATCATATTCGAGGAGCTCATTGACGTTAATAAGTCCATGCTCAAATACAGGCTTCCCCTCCTCGCCAACAAGGACCTTTCCCCCTTTGCCTAGTCGCTGAACTGGGGGTATTCCCTCAAAAAAGGCCAACAATCGGTCATAGCTAGCCTGATCCTCAGGACTCGACTGACCCGCCTTCATGATGTAATGATCGGTCCCACGATCAAAATGCTCCATGTTCCAGTGGAAGTGGAACCTTTGCATCAACTCCTCCTTGGTTCACCTTCCTTGGCCAGCATTGGCTCCCTGTCCTCACCACGCTTAAGGATGCTCATGAAAACATTAAAGATCGCTCTCTTCAACACGGGCTGAACCAACAAGAACTTATCCTTGAAGTGTCGAACAGATTCAAGGTAAGCCTTGAACAACTTCCCGTTAGCCTGCTTTAGAGAGACCCATCTGAACTGATTGCCAACAGCGCCCCGCTGAAGGTGGAAACAGTAGAAAAACAAAGGGACAATGGTCCCAATCTTGAAATAATAACACACGATCTCAAAGGCCCGCGTGAAGGAAATTGAGTTAGGGTGAAGTTGCGAGGGAGTAAGGCAAAGATAGTAAAAAACGGACACCTGAAGGTCCATAAAGGGAAGCCGGAAACCCAAGTCTCTGAAAAGAATATCGTACATAGGTAAATGATTTACGTCATACTTCAAGAAGAAACGGTGACGCTTCTAGGAAACGTAAACAACCCATTCCTCCTCAGCATTGTCTCACTCCATCCCCGGAGCCACAACTGTGAACACTTCCTCCGGGTGCTCGACAAAGTAGGAGGCAATCTCTCGAGGACCCAGTGCGACCCAGTCTAGAGAAGCCAGAGGTGCCTCAGACATGTTATGCTCGAATGCGTTTTTCCCTGACGTGCTCGGCTCAGAATCAGGTTTCCCTGACGTACTCTCTTTGGTCGAAGTATGCTCGGACGAACTCTGTTCAGAATCACTTTTCTCGTTCATAACTTCATCTTCGATGCTACTGGCAATTTAACCTGAAAAGCAGAGGGCATAAGTGAATTCAACATCAAATCAAATCCACTCTTCCACCGCTAATCAAGTGAAAGGGCGCACAAAGGAATGAGGACCCTATCCCCGACCAGAACCCTCACTTAAAAAGAAAAAAATGGACACAATGAAAATTCCCTCTAACGCGTTAGGCTCCTGCCCTCCAAGATGAACCTTAAACCACGCGAGGAGTAGTCTCCTCGACGACTGGGTTAAACCTCACTTGAGGGTTCATCAGAAATGCATGAAGATCATAATAGAAGCCCAAAAACGACCAAACTTCGCTGGAAAACTCATTGTAACTCACCGTTATCGGTCCTAACTCCATACATTTCCAAAGGATTCACAGCGGAGCCGACATCCTCATATGGTAGAACCACCATCTATCGCCAACAAACTAGTAGAAATTTCCGCACTAAAGCTACTTTAATCCTAACCGCATGCATCTCTAAAAGGAAAATTATAAACAGAGATGAATTTCACATAAGCAAAAGCGAAATCAAGAAACTTACTTGGTCGGGGAGGACTAACGAGCACAAACTTCGTTGGTGAACGGCAACGCTTTACAGAACTAGCAGAAACAAGCAGGAGAAAGCAAGCGAAAAAGTGAAAATGAAGCTTCTTGTCTCCCATTTATATGAAGCTTTGCTAGCACGTGAGTTAACACGCACCTAGGGAAGCCTAGGGGTCGTCATCATTACGCCCTAGTCCTAAGACTTGCCATCATTGCGCATTAATGACAACATGTGGCTCGATGCAAGCATGGCACGCCATCTCTCAGAGTCCAATCAACCATTCAACTCCCCGCACGTCGAACACAAGAGACCATGTTCGGGCCCCCCGACACAGTTGTCCCTGAACACATCCTGAAGTGTCCTCAACGAGCACCAAAAGCAGTGCCACTTCCTCGACACACGGGTTAACTCTAAGTCAGCACTCATTCGCCTAGGATTAACGACTTGGGGAACTCTTGTTCTGGACTGGCCCAACCGCTAGAATTGGTCCAATCCGCTTTCACCTTCCACATGGTCCAACAACGTTGAGCCATTAAATTTGGCCCTTATATTGGGCATACCTGGCCGACTACACCCCGTGGACAGTGAGACCAACGATTCCTAAGACACCTGCCTGCCCGCTTCAACAGCTATATCTCAGTCTGCTTGATGCACGTAGAGCAAACAACCATGAAATCTCTCATGACGCGTCTGCCCGTAATCTCTTCCTTGCTCGGAGCAACAACTAGTTACGAGCACGACTGCCCATTTTGACAAAGTCCTGGCAGTTACCTATTTTTGAGGAACCTAATATTTAGGTCCAAAAATAGGAACCAACTGCCAAGCGCCAGGGAAATTATATAAACCCTCACACTTGTGAGGGTCATGTGTAGAATATTCACACTCTAAAATCCTAATCTCTTTCTTGTATCTCTTTGCACCCATTCTTACTTGATCATCAGAGTGTTTTGCAGGTACATCCCCTCCTTTCTTCGAATTTTCAATGAGACAGAGATCATCCTTCGTCCCACCTTCAGGTTCTGATCAACCGGTAAAATCAAATATAGTTTATGTTATAGGATGTCAAAATTTATATTTCAATTTAGAAAAAACAAATAAAAAAATTTACAATATTTTAAAAAATAATTTTATAAAATCTATTTTCAAAAATAAAATAAAAAAAATCTATTTTTTCAAAACTGAAATAAACAGGCTCTACCTCACTACATTTGATGATTTTTTTTTCTTCTACTTTTTCTCGTAAGAGAGAACTTTGAAATGATAACAAGATGTGGGGTCCAATTTGATTATTTGATAGTTCCATTTAAACTTAAAGACCCCATGCATATTTCAATCTTTATCGTACACAAATATGATTATATACACATCACAAATTAATCTAAATAGGGCATAGATCTACTGCAATAATAGAAGACCCACATTATACCTATTATAACTATTATTAATAAATGCTATCTTAAATGTTATAGAAATGAAAAAAAGAGAGATCGGTAATACTACATGTTTTCGTTTTATGCTTTTCACTTTTCAAACTAGAATTCAGAACTAAAACACGCTAAAATGTTGCTATTTTCACTATTGGCAATCCTGTAATTTTTTGCAACTCAGTTTTATAAATAAAGTCAAAAAAGTTTAAATCAATACACACTGAAAGCATGTGCCACTTCAATTAATTAAACTTTAAACTTCAAATACTCGATAAATTAAAATATTAATAGACTAACTTATAAATAAATAAAATTAATTCACTTATGGTCAATTAATTTCACTTAATTAATTCTTCTTATAAAAATGTAACTCCATTTAAATTATGTGTTTGTATTTTTTTCAATAAAATATAATAATTTAGTTAACTCTAATTTTCCATTCAAATATTTATAATTTATCTTTTTACTCAATTTTTAATAATAATAATAATAATAATAATAATAATAATAATAATAATAATAATAATAATAATAATAATAATAATAATAATAAATTTCCAAACAAATTCAGTTTCTATATTTGTAAATATTATAATCAAATTTATATGTGTATTTATTTTTATTTATTGAACTATAAATTATCAGAATTTATTTAATATGTTTATAAACTAAGCTATATAAAACCCTATGTTTATATAAAATGTAATGGTATAATATAAAGTTTTAATATGTTTTGTATAGAGATGTTTTACCTTTTTTATATAAAAAAATTTAGTTTTTATATATGATGTGAAGAAAAACATTCAAGTTAACAAACCATGTTTTAAAAACAAAGCTATCAAGCAAGTTTTTTATTTTCTAATCTCTAAAACAGTTTTGTAAAATTAAATTATCAAACAGATTTTTGTAGTATATTTAAAAAAAAAACAGTTTTTAAAATTAATTTATAATACAATTTTTGGAAACTAAAAATTAGAAGTGATTCAAACATGCCTTAATCTTTATGAAAAATCTAAAGAGAACTTTTTTTTACATCTAATAGTTTTCTCATAAGTATTTGATAAAAAAAATTAAAGTATTTTCAAAATTCGGATGTGCGTATCCGAACGTATTAAATTTCAATTTTTTAAAGATATTATATATATATATATATATATATATATATATATATATATATATATATATATATATATATATATATATATATATATATATATATATATATATATATATATATATATATATATATATATATATATATATATATATATATATATATATATATATATATATATATATATATATATATATATATATATATATATATATATATATATATATATATATATATATGAGATGAAGCACACAAAAGATTAAAAAAAAATTGGTTAGTTTCGAATCAAAGTCTATGTGTGTAATGAGTCAAGTGAGCAAGAGAAAGGAATAAATGAGATTCATATTTTTGATCCATTTTGTAATTGATTTGAATGAAGTGCAATGTGTGATTCGAATCATAGGTCACGTGATTCGAATCATGTGCAATAATTGATTCGAATCAATCGTTTCAAGAATTTTAGAAAAACCAAAAAACAGTTTCATGATTTGAATCATGTGCAAAGTATGATTTGTAATCCCACGGAATATTGCGTCATAAGTCAAAGTAATTATAACATGCGTTTTAAAACAAGTGTCATACATACTCCATACATCACAAATCTCTATCATACTCAAATAACACTAAATTAAATTCATGCTTTTCATATCATTTCATATAAGCATGTTGCAGCGGAATTATTTTCATTAAGACACTACAAGAAAATTAAGGTTTTACGACACAAAAATTGAGACAGTTACTTGATAACCGTCGTGATTCTCTTGTAGAGACGGTTGTCACGATGGTTTACAACAACCGCCCTTACATTTTTAAAAAATTAATAAATATTACAACGGTTGTAACATGAACCACCCTAAAATTTTGGCTACAACAGTACTTCAACCGCCCTAATATACAGGTCACGACGGTAAGAAAACCGTCGCCCCTTAAACCTTTCAAGACACGCTAAAAACAACTGTCGCCCCATAAACTCTTTCAAGACACGCTAATAAAGTATATCTCCTAAAACATGAATCCAAATGTTTCCCTAGTGTTACATGACCAGAACATGACTCAACCCAACATAAATATGGAAATAAAATAAGTTAACTACTTCAGTTACTCTCTCGCTAGAAGCAACTCTAATCTTCAGTACCTGAGCGATGTCATATAAGACATCATTCCAACAAAAGAGTGAGAATTCACATAATTATCAAGAATTATATAATAATATATAATGTTTAACATACGTGCATATATCATATTCTCACACTTATATGCTTTATAAAACATAACATCACCCAGTTTATTATACCATTCACAAAATATACCAACACTCCACAATTGCACGGTTATATTAATTTGATCAATTTCACATAATGCACATAATCTTATATCATGACACAAAATACTATGTGACTCAATACGAGACTCAAATGCAATACTCATGTATGTGGTATCAATCACTATTATTTTTATTCGATTTTTACTTTAAATTAGATCTGTTCTATAGACCAATAACACACAAAAAGTCCATCCTCTAAGATTTCAAACCCCTCTCTAGGTTTAGGACAAGTCACTAGCTCCCTCAAAACTAATAAACATGTCTCTTGATAATAAATGATGTATGTGTAATTATAACAACGATATGTAATAAAGATCATTCTCTAATCTTAACATCCAATCATTGTTAGATATTTAGGGTGTGATAATCCTGGATAACTTCGAAGAATCGTGTTAGTACACTTTCCGAACAAAGTATTTCGACCCTATTCTTGCCTGGGTTCACGAAATCTTTGTGGGGATAATTCTCGAAGAAATTCTGTTTCCGACAAAAGAAAACGAATTGTAATTATAGAGAGAAGGATCCGTTTTTTCGGTGTTCGAGACCGAGGCCGAACGACTCCTTATATAGGAGAACAGTAATTGAAAACGAAGAGACATATTTGTTCGAAACGAATATGTCAGTTGGGAAACAGTTATGTCTGTTGGGGAAAGGATTCAAAATTTTTGCACGGGGCGCCGCCCCTTGGACCCCGCGGGGCGCTGACCCGCACCCCGCCAGGGGCTTCTCCCCTTGGAACCCCGTTTCAATTATTCGTATTCAATTATGCATTGGCTCGACGAGCGTGCACTCCGTACTTCCCTAACTCGTCTCCGAACTTAACGCATAATTGCATCGGCCTTTAGAAATCACATTACTACTAAAATACATTGGTGATACAAAATCGCCAACAATCATATCTTCAATAATTCATCACAATTGAATTACCACACAATTGCACATACATGCACATATTTATGAATCATCCACATACAATTCATATTCATTTAAAGCATTCTACCAAACGACAAATTATGCATACATATCATGCATACAATACAACACAATGTCATAGTATGACCATTCACCAAACATGTTATCAACTCATCATGTTATATTCAATAACAATAACGCAACATCACCATATTACAACAACATAACACAGAAATACATGTAATTTTACACAACCACACAGTAATTAAATCACCTAGTGTCAGTAAGACCATTTTTATTGAAAATAATATCACGCTAGCTTTCTAATGCTTCGAACAGAGACTCAAACGGAGCTACGGTTCAAAAGTTATGAATTTTTGAAATTTTACAAAAAATCTTGCATTTGCCTGCGATTTTCTTACGGGAATTTCACCCAAAAACTCATTTTAACATCCAATTTGCTACGATTTAAGGCATTATAACCTATATCTAACACATATTTTCAAATAGAAATATCACAACACTATTACTCATCATATTCAAGGATTTCTCATCAAAACCTAACAATTTCAAAACCATGGAAATTTAGGGATTTCCTCCTAACCATGAATCTACTCATCATACATCATCATACAATTCTCATAACAATATAAAAAACCCACCCTTACCTTAATTTTTTGATGAACTTTTGAATTCCTCCCTAGGTGTTCTTCTCCTCTTTCTCCCTTTTCCTTTTCTCTAGGTTAGCCTCTTTTCTCTTTTTCCTTTACTAACCTAGTTTTCTTTTCCTCTTATACTCTTACCAAAATAACACCAATCCAACAACTACTAGACACAATTACTCTTCATAATCTTGCATATTAGGCCCAATTACTTATTATTCTACTATTTTCTATAATTCTCACTTAATAAATTAATTTCATCATAAATTGACATTATTACTAATTATAATTCTACGATTCAACATACTTCACTCGACTAACCTGTTGTACCCCAAAATTTGCCCTCTCTTTTCTCAAGGCATTTCTCACAAGGATTCTCAAAAATTCAAGCTTACACAAGTACAATTGGATTTTCCAACGTTAATTTAAAGAGGAAACTGTTAAAAAAGGGGCAGAGCAGATAAAAATAATCTTTTTGACAAAATTGGAGAAAAAAATAAGTTTACTTCGATTCACAAGGTTTCGATTGGATTTTGGTCTCCTGCAAGCTTTCTTCGATTTCCCTTGCTTCGATTGGGCTATGGTCTCCTTTATGCCTTCTTCGATCCATAAGACAATAGCATCCTATATGATTATGTTGGTACACATGGCAATGACCTCCTACATGCAAGCTTCGATTGCACCATTGGTCTTACATATTTGCTGGATTCACAATGCAATGATTACTTGCATGCAAGCTTTGATTGGATATTAAGTTTCCTAAATATGTCCTTCGATTGAGCATTAGCTTCCTTCTTGCATGCTTCAAAACAAGGGGATCCCACCAGGCCAGTAGACACAAGGCAAAAAGCCTATTGTAGCCTCCTTCGATTCAAAGAGGAAAAGCCTCCTATTGATGTCCTTCGATTTAGAAATTGGTGGCTTCCTACTAGCCTCCTTCAATTCAGAAGACAAGTGCCTTCTTTACACTTTCTCCCAATTTACAAGGCAAGGACCTTCTTCAGGCCAGTAGGCATAAGGAAATGGCCTCCTGCAGCTTTCTTTCGATTCAGAAGCCATTTTCCCCTTGCATGCTTCCTCCGATTCACAAAAGAAAGGATTCCCTTTAGGCTATTATGCACAAGGCAAAAGCTTCCTCATGGCTAGCATTCACAAGGCAATGGCGCCCACAAAGAATTGGCTACTTTCACGCTAGTTTCGACTGGGAAATATTTCCTTTCGAAACAGTCTGTTTCGATTACACATAATTCCACACTATGACATACAATGGGTGTCCCATTCAAAAGACATGTCTGGGTGTCCCATTCAAAAGACATGTCTTGGTGGCCCATTTGAAGAATTGAAAATGGTGCACACAAATGATGCATATGATTCAATCGAATGACTCATATTTGGCCCTTTCAAAGATACACACACATTTGGTGAAAATCAAATAGTATTGTTTGAAGATGAATCTGGTCAAAGGTTGGACCTAGGAAGTCAAAGCGAAAGGTTGAGATATCAAAAGATGCTTGCTGCTAAGTTCAGGCCTGATACACTGGCCATAATGCTCCATAACACGTCTAAGGGACTGGACAACACACCCAGAGGCTTTTGGCAACTGGGAAAAAACTTTGATTTTGTGAAAATTATCAAACACTTAACGCATTATCATACCCAGATTCAAAAGACCATACCTTTGTTTCTGACCCTTTCGAATCCAACACTAGAAACACAACACTTGTTTCTTTTCCCTTTCGAATCCAGGAACAACCCCACACTTTGTTTTTATTTCGAATCTAGTAGAAAGAACACTACACCTGTTGTTCTCCTTCAAATCCAGAAAAAACAAACACCACCCCCACACCTCCTGACCTTCGAATCCAGTCAAAGAAACACCACACTTATTTCTTTCCTTCGAATCTAGGAGCATATAGTCTAATCACTCAAGGTCAAACACATGTTCTAGCTTCAAGGAAGGTAAGTCACTCTGACCTTAAAATTTTTGTTTTAATCATGTACATAACATTTGTTTCTTTTTTTCGTTTCCACCTTTTTAATTTTTTTTCTGGACAACCTTTTATTTTTGTTTATTGGTTTATCAAACATTTTTAAGAACTAACCTGGCTATGAGACAATACTAGCATGGCCTCAGGCCATGTTTCTATTTAAATCCCAAATGAAAGAAAACATGAGGAAGGGAGTATGAATCGAAGCTTTAGGCTTCACCCATGTCTGCTTCACAGTTGCAAGCAGAACAAAGAGTGTGGCCTTAGGCTTCGCCACACACAGACTTCCAGGCCATTCAAAGGAGAAAGAAGGGAGAAACGAAAGATGTCCACATTGACTCCTAGGCCTCAATCTAAAGAAGGACAAAAGGCGTGTCCTTATTACTTCCAGGCCAAATCGAAAGAAGCCAGGAAGAGCAGAATCGAAGGGTGTTGCTGCCTGAATCGAAAAGCTCATTTTCCTTTCTTTATGTTGTTTTGTCTTTACATTTTCTTGCTATTCAATATGGTTTTAATAGTGTAGGATATTTATTTTCTGCATTTTTATTGCTTTATACAAATATTAGTAATTAGGATATATGGCATGATAAAACCAACAAGTAGACAACCCAAAAATCCAAGACAAAATGCATGCAATCAAACACACTAATCCAAGACGGAATTATTTTCATTAAGACACTACAAGAAAATTAAGGTTTTACGACACAAAAATTGAGACAGTTACTTGATAACCGTCATGATTCTCTTGTAGAGACGGTTGTCACGATGGTTTACAACAACCGCCCTTACATTTTTAAAAAATTAATAAATATTACGACGGTTGTAACATGAACCACCCTAAAATTTTGGCTACAACAGTACTTCAACCGCCCTAATATACAGGTCACGACGGTAAGAAAACCGTCGCCCCTTAAACCTTTCAAGACACGCTAAAAACAACTGTCGCCCCATAAACTCTTTCAAGACACGCTAATAAAGTATATCTCCTAAAACATGAATCCAAATGTTTCCCTAGTGTTACATGACCAGAACATGACTCAACCCAACATAAATATGGAAATAAAATAAGTTAACTACTTCAGTTACTCTCTCGCTAGAAGCAACTCTAATCTTCAGTACCTGAGCGATGTCATATAAGACATCATTCCAACAAAAGAGTGAGAATTCACATAATTATCAAGAATCATATAATAATATATAATGTTTAACATACGTGCATATATCATATTCTCACACTTATATGCTTTATAAAACATAACATCACCCAGTTTATTATACCATTCACAAAATATACCAACACTCCACAATTGCACGGTTATATTAATTTGATCAATTTCACATAATGCACATAATCTTATATCATGACACAAAATACTATGTGACTCAATACGAGACTCAAATGCAATACTCATGTATGTGGTATCAATCACTATTATTTTTATTCGATTTTTACTTTAAATTAGATCTATTCTATAGACCAATAACACACAAAAAGTCCATCCTCTAAGATTTCAAACCCCTCTCTAGGTTTAGGACAAGTCACTAGCTCCCTCAAAACTAATAAACATGTCTCTTGATAATAAATGATGTATGTGTAATTATAACAACGATATGTAATAAAGATCATTCTCTAATCTTAACATCCAATCATTGTTAGATATTTAGGGTGTGATAATCCTGGATAACTTCGAAGAATCGTGTTAGTACACTTTCCGAACAAAGTATTTCGACCCTATTCTTGCCTGGGTTCACGAAATCTTTGTGGGGATAATTCTCGAAGAAATTCTGTTTCCGACAAAAGAAAACGAATTGTAATTATAGAGAGAAGGATCCGTTTTTTCGGTGTTCGAGACCGAGGCCGAACGACTCCTTATATAGGAGAACAGTAATTGAAAACGAAGAGACATATTTGTTCGAAACGAATATGTCAGTTGGGAAACAGTTATGTCTGTTGGGGAAAGGATTCAAAATTTTTGCACGGGGCGCCGCCCCTTGGACCCCGCGGGGCGCTGACCCGCACCCCGCCAGGGGCTTCTCCCCTTGGAACCCCGTTTCAATTATTCGTATTCAATTATGCATTGGCTCGACGAGCGTGCACTCCGCACTTCCCTAACTCGTCTCCGAACTTAACGCATAATTGCATCGGCCTTTAGAAATCACATTACTACTAAAATACATTGGTGATACAAAATCGCCAACAATCATATCTTCAATAATTCATCACAATTGAATTACCACACAATTGCACATACATGCACATATTTATGAATCATCCACATACAATTCATATTCATTTAAAGTATTCTACCAAACGACAAATTATGCATACATATCATGCATACAATACAACACAATGTCATAGTATGACCATTCACCAAACATGTTATCAACTCATCATGTTATATTCAATAACAATAACGCAACATCACCATATTACAACAACATAACACAGAAATACATGAAATTTTACACAACCACACAGTAATTAAATCACCTAGTGTCAGTAAGACCATTTTTATTGAAAATAATATCACGCTAGCTTTCTAATGCTTCGAACAGAGACTCAAACGGAGCTACGGTTCAAAAGTTATGAATTTTTGAAATTTTACAAAAAATCTTGCATTTGCCTGCGATTTTCTTACGGGAATTTCACCCAAAAACTCATTTTAACATCCAATTTGCTACGATTTAAGGCATTATAACCTATATCTAACACATATTTTCAAATAGAAATATCACAACACTATTACTCATCATATTCAAGGATTTCTCATCAAAACCTAACAATTTCAAAACCATGGAAATTTAGGGATTTCCTCCTAACCATGAATCTACTCATCATACATCATCATACAATTCTCATAACAATATAAAAAACCCACCCTTACCTTAATTTTTTGATGAACTTTTGAATTCCTCCCTAGGTGTTCTTCTCCTCTTTCTCCCTTTTCCTTTTCTCTAGGTTAGCCTCTTTTCTCTTTTTCCTTTACTAACCTAGTTTTCTTTTCCTCTTATACTCTTACCAAAATAACACCAATCCAACAACTACTAGACACAATTACTCTTCATAATCTTGCATATTAGGCCCAATTACTTATTATTCTACTATTTTCTATAATTCTCACTTAATAAATTAATTTCATCATAAATTGACATTATTACTAATTATAATTCTACGATTCAACATACTTCACTCGACTAACCTGTTGTACCCCAAAATTTGCCCTCTCTTTTCTCAAGGCATTTCTCACAAGGATTCTCAAAAATTCAAGCTTACACAAGTACAATTGGATTTTCCAACGTTAATTTAAAGAGGAAACTGTTAAAAAAGGGGCAGAGCAGATAAAAATAATCTTTTTGACAAAATTGGAGAAAAAAATAAGTTTACTTCGATTCACAAGGTTTCGATTGGATTTTGGTCTCCTGCAAGCTTTCTTCGATTTCCCTTGCTTCGATTGGGCTATGGTCTCCTTTATGCCTTCTTCGATCCATAAGACAATAGCATCCTATATGATTATGTTGGTACACATGGCAATGACCTCCTACATGCAAGCTTCGATTGCACCATTGGTCTTACATATTTGCTGGATTCACAATGCAATGATTACTTGCATGCAAGCTTTGATTGGATATTAAGTTTCCTAAATATGTCCTTCGATTGAGCATTAGCTTCCTTCTTGCATGCTTCAAAACAAGGGGATCCCACCAGGCCAGTAGACACAAGGCAAAAAGCCTATTGTAGCCTCCTTCGATTCAAAGAGGAAAAGCCTCCTATTGATGTCCTTCGATTCAGAAATTGGTGGCTTCCTACTAGCCTCCTTCAATTCAGAAGACAAGTGCCTTCTTTACACTTTCTCCCAATTTACAAGGCAAGGACCTTCTTCAGGCCAGTAGGCATAAGGAAATGGCCTCCTGCAGCTTTCTTTCGATTCAGAAGCCATTTTCCCCTTGCATGCTTCCTCCGATTCACAAAAGAAAGGATTCCCTTTAGGCTATTATGCACAAGGCAAAAGCTTCCTCATGGCTAGCATTCACAAGGCAATGGCGCCCACAAAGAATTGGCTACTTTCACGCTAGTTTCGACTGGGAAATATTTCCTTTCGAAACAGTCTGTTTCGATTACACATAATTCCACACTATGACATACAATGGGTGTCCCATTCAAAAGACATGTCTGGGTGTCCCATTCAAAAGACATGTCTTGGTGGCCCATTTGAAGAATTGAAAATGGTGCACACAAATGATGCATATGATTCAATCGAATGACTCATATTTGGCCCTTTCAAAGATACACACACATTTGGTGAAAATCAAATAGTATTGTTTGAAGATGAATCTGGTCAAAGGTTGGACCTAGGAAGTCAAAGCGAAAGGTTGAGATATCAAAAGATGCTTGCTGCTAAGTTCAGGCCTGATACACTGGCCATAATGCTCCATAACACGTCTAAGGGACTGGACAACACACCCAGAGGCTTTTGGCAACTGGGAAAAAACTTTGATTTTGTGAAAATTATCAAACACTTAACGCATTATCATACCCAGATTCAAAAGACCATACCTTTGTTTCTGACCCTTTCGAATCCAACACTAGAAACACAACACTTGTTTCTTTTCCCTTTCGAATCCAGGAACAACCCCACACTTTGTTTTTATTTCGAATCTAGTAGAAAGAACACTACACCTGTTGTTCTCCTTCAAATCCAGAAAAAACAAACACCACCCCCACACCTCCTGACCTTCGAATCCAGTCAAAGAAACACCACACTTATTTCTTTCCTTCGAATCTAGGAGCATATAGTCTAATCACTCAAGGTCAAACACATGTTCTAGCTTCAAGGAAGGTAAGTCACTCTGACCTTAAAATTTTTGTTTTAATCATGTACATAACATTTGTTTCTTTTTTTCGTTTCCACCTTTTTAATTTTTTTTCTGGACAACCTTTTATTTTTGTTTATTGGTTTATCAAACATTTTTAAGAACTAACCTGGCTATGAGACAATACTAGCATGGCCTCAGGCCATGTTTCTATTTAAATCCCAAATGAAAGAAAACATGAGGAAGGGAGTATGAATCGAAGCTTTAGGCTTCACCCATGTCTGCTTCACAGTTGCAAGCAGAACAAAGAGTGTGGCCTTAGGCTTCGCCACACACAGACTTCCAGGCCATTCAAAGGAGAAAGAAGGGAGAAACGAAAGATGTCCACATTGACTCCTAGGCCTCAATCTAAAGAAGGACAAAAGGCGTGTCCTTATTACTTCCAGGCCAAATCGAAAGAAGCCAGGAAGAGCAGAATCGAAGGGTGTTGCTGCCTGAATCGAAAAGCTCATTTTCCTTTCTTTATGTTGTTTTGTCTTTACATTTTCTTGCTATTCAATATGGTTTTAATAGTGTAGGATATTTATTTTCTGCATTTTTATTTCTTTATACAAATATTAGTAATTAGGATATATGGCATGATAAAACCAACAAGTAGACAACCCAAAAATCCAAGACAAAATGCATGCAATCAAACACACTAATCCAAGACGGAATTATTTTCATTAAGACACTACAAGAAAATTAAGGTTTTACGACACAAAAATTGAGACAGTTACTTGATAACCGTCATGATTCTCTTGTAGAGACGGTTGTCACGATGGTTTACAACAACCGCCCTTACATTTTTAAAAAATTAATAAATATTACGACGGTTGTAACATGAACCACCCTAAAATTTTGGCTACAACAGTACTTCAACCGCCCTAATATACAGGTCACGACGGTAAGAAAACCGTCGCCCCTTAAACCTTTCAAGACACGCTAAAAACAACTGTCGCCCCATAAACTCTTTCAAGACACGCTAATAAAGTATATCTCCTAAAACATGAATCCAAATGTTTCCCTAGTGTTACATGACCAGAACATGACTCAACCCAACATAAATATGGAAATAAAATAAGTTAACTACTTCAGTTACTCTCTCGCTAGAAGCAACTCTAATCTTCAGTACCTGAGCGATGTCATATAAGACATCATTCCAACAAAAGAGTGAGAATTCACATAATTATCAAGAATCATATAATAATATATAATGTTTAACATACGTGCATATATCATATTCTCACACTTATATGCTTTATAAAACATAACATCACCCAGTTTATTATACCATTCACAAAATATACCAACACTCCACAATTGCACGGTTATATTAATTTGATCAATTTCACATAATGCACATAATCTTATATCATGACACAAAATACTATGTGACTCAATACGAGACTCAAATGCAATACTCATGTATGTGGTATCAATCACTATTATTTTTATTCGATTTTTACTTTAAATTAGATCTGTTCTATAGACCAATAACACACAAAAAGTCCATCCTCTAAGATTTCAAACCCCTCTCTAGGTTTAGGACAAGTCACTAGCTCCCTCAAAACTAATAAACATGTCTCTTGATAATAAATGATGTATGTGTAATTATAACAACGATATGTAATAAAGATCATTCTCTAATCTTAACATCCAATCATTGTTAGATATTTAGGGTGTGATAATCCTGGATAACTTCGAAGAATCGTGTTAGTACACTTTCCGAACAAAGTATTTCGACCCTATTCTTGCCTGGGTTCACGAAATCTTTGTGGGGATAATTCTCGAAGAAATTCTGTTTCCGACAAAAGAAAAAGAATTGTAATTATAGAGAGAAGGATCCGTTTTTTCGGTGTTCGAGACCGAGGCCGAACGACTCCTTATATAGGAGAACAGTAATTGAAAACGAAGAGACATATTTGTTCGAAACGAATATGTCAGTTGGGAAACAGTTATGTCCGTTGGGGAAAGGATTCAAAATTTTTGCACGGGGCGCCGCCCCTTGGACCCCGCGGGGCGCTGCCCCGCACCCTGCCAGGGGCTTCGCCCATTGGAACCCCAACGGGGCGCTGCCCCGCACCCCGCCAGGGGCTTCGCCCATTGGAACCCCGTTTCAATTATTCGTATTCAATTATGCATTGGCTCGACGAGCGTGCACTCCGCACTTCCCTAACTCGTCTCCGAACTTAACGCATAATTGCATCGGCCTTTAGAAATCACATTACTACTAAAATACATTGGTGATACAAAATCGCCAACAATCATATCTTCAATAATTCATCACAATTGAATTACCACACAATTACACATACATGCACATATTTATGAATCATCCACATACAATTCATATTCATTTAAAGCATTCTACCAAACGACAAATTATGCATACATATCATGCATACAATACAACACAATGTCATAGTATGACCATTCACCAAACATGTTATCAACTCATCATGTTATATTCAATAACAATAACGCAACATCACCATATTACAACAACATAACACAGAAATACATGTAATTTTACACAACCACACAGTAATTAAATCACCTAGTTTCAGTAAGACCATTTGTATTGAAAATAATATCACGCTAGCTTTCTAATGCTTCGAACAGAGACTCAAATGGAGCTACGGTTCAAAAGTTATGAATTTTTGAAATTTTACAAAAAATCTTGCATTTGCCTGCGATTTTCTTACGGGAATTTCACCCAAAAACTCATTTTAACATCCAAATTGCTACGATTTAAGGCATTATAACCTATATCTAACACATATTTTCAAATAGAAATATCACAACACTATTACTCATCATATTCATGGATTTCTCATCAAAACCTAACAATTTCAAAACCATGGAAATTTAGGGATTTCCTCCTAACCATGAATCTACTCATCATACATCATCATACAATTCTCATAACAATATAAAAAACCCACCCTTACCTTAATTTTTTGATGAACTTTTGAATTCCTCCCTAGGTGTTCTTCTCCTCTTTCTCCCTTTTCCTTTTCTCTAGGTTAGCCTCTTTTCTCTTTTTCCTTTACTAACCTAGTTTTCTTTTCCTCTTATACTCTTACGAAAATAACACCAATCCAACAACTACTAGACACAATTACTCTTCATAATCTTGCATATTAGGCCCAATTACTTATTATTCTACTATTTTCTATAATTCTCACTTAATAAATTAATTTCATCATAAATTGACATTATTACTAATTATAATTCTACGATTCAACATACTTCACTCGACTAACCTGTTGTACCCCAAAATTTGCCCTCTCTTTTCTCAAGGCATTTCTCACAAGGATTCTCAAAAATTCAAGCTTACACAAGTACAATTGGATTTTCCAGCGTCAATTTAAAGAGGAAACTGTTAAAAAAGGGGCAGAGCAGATAAAAATAATCTTTTTGACAAAATTGGAGAAAAAAAATAAGTTTACTTCGATTCACAAGGTTTCGATTGGATTTTGGTCTCCTGCAAGCTTTCTTCGATTTCCCTTGCTTCGATTGGGCTATGGTCTCCTTTATGCCTTCTTCGATCCATAAGACAATAGCATCCTATATGATTATGTTGGTACACATGGCAATAACCTCCTACATGCAAGCTTCGATTGCACCATTGGTCTTACATATTTGCTGGATTCACAATGCAATGATTACTTGCATGCAAGCTTCGATTGGATATTAAGTTTCCTAAATATGTCCTTCGATTGAGCATTAGCTTCCTTCTTGCATGCTTCAAAACAAGGGGATCCCACCAGGCCAGTAGACACAAGGCAAAAAGCCTATTGTAGCCTCCTTCGATTCAAAGAGGAAAAGCCTCCTATTGATGTCCTTCGATTCAGAAATTGGTGGCTTTCTACTAGCCTCCTTCAATTCAGAAGACAAGTGCCTTCTCTACACTTTCTCCCAATTTACAAGGCAAGGACCTTCTTCAGGCCAGTAGGCATAAGGAAATGGCCTCCTGCAGCTTTCTTTCGATTCAGAAGCCATTTTCCCCTTGCATGCTTCCTCCGATTCACAAAAGAAAGGATTCCCTTTAGGCTATTATGCACAAGGCAAAAGCTTCCTCATGGCTAGCATTCACAAGGCAATGGCGCCCACAAAGAATTGGCTACTTTCACGCTAGTTTCGACTGTGAAATATTTCCTTTCGAAACAGTCTGTTTCGATTACACATAATTCCACACTATGGCATACAATGGGTGTCCCATTCAAAAGACATGTCTGGGTGTCCCATTCAAAAGACATGTCTTGGTGGCCCATTTGAAGAATTGAAAATGGTGCACACAAATGATGCATATGATTCAATCGAATGACTCATATTTGGCCCTTTCAAAGATACACACACATTTGGTGAAAATCAAATAGTATTGTTTGAAGATGAATCTGGTCAAAGGTTGGACCTAGGAAGTCAAAGCGAAAGGTTGAGATATCAAAAGATGCTTGCTGCTAAGTTCAGGCCTGATACACTGGCCATAATGCTCCATAACACGTCTAAGGGACTGGACAACACACCCAGAGGCTTTTGGCAACTGGGAAAAAACTTTGATTTTGTGAAAATTATCAAACACTTAACGCATTATCATACCCAGATTCAAAAGACCATACCTTTGTTTCTGACCCTTTCGAATCCAACACTAGAAACACAACACTTGTTTCTTTTCCCTTTCGAATCCAGGAACAACCCCACACTTTGTTTTTATTTCGAATCTAGTAGAAAGAACACTACACCTGTTGTTCTCCTTCAAATCCAGAAAAAACAAACACCACCCCCACACCTCCTGACCTTCGAATCCAGTCAAAGAAACACCACACTTATTTCTTTCCTTCGAATCTAGGAGCATATAGTCTAATCACTCAAGGTCAAACACATGTTCTAGCTTCAAGGAAGGTAAGTCACTCTGACCTTAAAATTTTTGTTTTAATCATGTACATAACATTTGTTTCTTTTTTTCGTTTCCACCTTTTTAATTTTTTTTTCTTGACAACCTTTTATTTTTGTTTATTGGTTTATCAAACATTTTTAAGAACTAACCTGGCTATGAGACAATACTAGCATGGCCTCAGGCCATGTTTCTATTTAAATCCCAAATGAAAGAAAACATGAGGAAGGGAGTATGAATCGAAGCTTTAGGCTTCACCCATGTCTGCTTCACAGTTGCAAGCAGAACAAAGAGTGTGGCCTTAGGCTTCGCCACACACAGACTTCCAGGCCATTCGAAGGAGAAAGAAGGGAGAAACGAAAGATGTCCACATTGACTCCTAGGCCTCAATCTAAAGAAGGACAAAAGGCGTGTCCTTATTACTTCCAGGCCAAATCGAAAGAAGCCAGGAAGAGCAGAATCGAAGGGTGTTGCTGCCTGAATCGAAAAGCTCATTTTCCTTTCTTTATGTTGTTTTGTCTTTACATTTTCTTGCTATTCAATATGGTTTTAATAGTGTAGGATATTTATTTTCTGCATTTTTATTGCTTTATACAAATATTAGTAATTAGGATATATGGCATGATAAAACCAACAAGTAGACAACCCAAAAATCCAAGACAAAATGCATGCAATCAAACACACTAATCCAAGACGGAATTATTTTCATTAAGACACTACAAGAAAATTAAGGTTTTACGACACAAAAATTGAGACAGTTACTTGATAACCGTCATGATTCTCTTGTAGAGACGGTTGTCACGATGGTTTACAACAACCGCCCTTACATTTTTAAAAAATTAATAAATATTACGACGGTTGTAACATGAACCACCCTAAAATTTTGGCTACAACAGTACTTCAACCGCCCTAATATACAGGTCACGACGGTAAGAAAACCGTCGCCCCTTAAACCTTTCAAGACACGCTAAAAACAACTGTCGCCCCATAAACTCTTTCAAGACACGCTAATAAAGTATATCTCCTAAAACATGAATCCAAATGTTTCCCTAGTGTTACATGACCAGAACATGACTCAACCCAACATAAATATGGAAATAAAATAAGTTAACTACTTCAGTTACTCTCTCGCTAGAAGCAACTCTAATCTTCAGTACCTGAGCGATGTCATATAAGACATCATTCCAACAAAAGAGTGAGAATTCACATAATTATCAAGAATCATATAATAATATATAATGTTTAACATACGTGCATATATCATATTCTCACACTTATATGCTTTATAAAACATAACATCACCCAGTTTATTATACCATTCACAAAATATACCAACACTCCACAATTGCACGGTTATATTAATTTGATCAATTTCACATAATGCACATAATCTTATATCATGACACAAAATACTATGTGACTCAATACGAGACTCAAATGCAATACTCATGTATGTGGTATCAATCACTATTATTTTTATTCGATTTTTACTTTAAATTAGATCTATTCTATAGACCAATAACACACAAAAAGTCCATCCTCTAAGATTTCAAACCCCTCTCTAGGTTTAGGACAAGTCACTAGCTCCCTCAAAACTAATAAACATGTCTCTTGATAATAAATGATGTATGTGTAATTATAACAACGATATGTAATAAAGATCATTCTCTAATCTTAACATCCAATCATTGTTAGATATTTAGGGTGTGATAATCCTGGATAACTTCGAAGAATCGTGTTAGTACACTTTCCGAACAAAGTATTTCGACCCTATTCTTGCCTGGGTTCACGAAATCTTTGTGGGGATAATTCTCGAAGAAATTCTGTTTCCGACAAAAGAAAACGAATTGTAATTATAGAGAGAAGGATCTGTTTTTTCGGTGTTCGAGACCAAGGCCGAACGACTCCTTATATAGGAGAACAGTAATTGAAAACGAAGAGACATATTTGTTCGAAACGAATATGTCAGTTGGGAAACAGTTATGTCCGTTGGGGAAAGGATTCAAAATTTTTGCACGGGGCGCCGCCCCTTGGACCCCGCGGGGCGCTGCCCCGCACCCCGCCAGGGGCTTCGCCCCTTGGAACCCCGTTTCAATTATTCGTATTCAATTATGCATTGGCTCGACGAGCGTGCACTCCGCACTTCCCTAACTCGTCTCCGAACTTAACGCATAATTGCATCGGCCTTTAGAAATCACATTACTACTAAAATACATTGGTGATACAAAATCGCCAACAATCATATCTTCAATAATTCATCACAATTGAATTACCACACAATTACACATACATGCACATATTTATGAATCATCCACATACAATTCATATTCATTTAAAGAATTCTACCAAACGAAAAATTATGCATACATATCATGCATACAATACAACACAATGTCATAGTATGACCATTCACCAAACATGTTATCAACTCATCATGTTATATTCAATAACAATAACGCAACATCACCATATTACAACAACATAACACAGAAATACATGTAATTTTACACAACCACACAGTAATTAAATCACCTAGTGTCAGTAAGACCATTTTTATTGAAAATAATATCACGCTAGCTTTCTAATGCTTCGAACAGAGACTCAAATGGAGCTACGGTTCAAAAGTTATGAATTTTTGAAATTTTACAAAAAATCTTGCATTTGCCTGCGATTTTCTTACGGGAATTTCACCCAAAAACTCATTTTAACATCCAAATTGCTACGATTTAAGGCATTATAACCTATATCTAACACATATTTTCAAATAGAAATATCACAACACTATTACTCATCATATTCATGGATTTCTCATCAAAACCTAACAATTTCAAAACCATGGAAATTTAGGGATTTCCTCCTAACCATGAATCTACTCATCATACATCATCATACAATTCTCATAACAATATAAAAAACCCACCCTTACCTTAATTTTTTGATGAACTTTTGAATTCCTCCCTAGGTGTTCTTCTCCTCTTTCTCCCTTTTCCTTTTCTCTAGGTTAGCCTCTTTTCTCTTTTTCCTTTACTAACCTAGTTTTCTTTTCCTCTTATACTCTTACCAAAATAACACCAATCCAACAACTACTAGACACAATTACTCTTCATAATCTTGCATATTAGGCCCAATTACTTATTATTCTACTATTTTCTATAATTCTCACTTAATAAATTAATTTCATCATAAATTGACATTATTACTAATTATAATTCTACGATTCAACATACTTCACTCGACTAACCTGTTGTACCCCAAAATTTGCCCTCTCTTTTCTCAAGGCATTTCTCACAAGGATTCTCAAAAATTCAAGCTTACACAAGTACAATTGGATTTTCCAACGTCAATTTAAAGAGGAAACTGTTAAAAAAGGGGCAGAGCAGATAAAAATAATCTTTTTGACAAAATTGGAGAAAAAAAATAAGTTTACTTCGATTCACAAGGTTTCGATTGGATTTTGGTCTCCTGCAAGCTTTCTTCGATTTCCCTTGCTTCGATTGGGCTATGGTCTCCTTTATGCCTTCTTCGATCCATAAGACAATAGCATCCTATATGATTATGTTGGTACACATGGCAATAACCTCCTACATGCAAGCTTCGATTGCACCATTGGTCTTACATATTTGCTGGATTCACAATGCAATGATTACTTGCATGCAAGCTTCGATTGGATATTAAGTTTCCTAAATATGTCCTTCGATTGAGCATTAGCTTCCTTCTTGCATGCTTCAAAACAAGGGGATCCCACCAGGCCAGTAGACACAAGGCAAAAAGCCTATTGTAGCCTCCTTCGATTCAAAGAGGAAAAGCCTCCTATTGATGTCCTTCGATTTAGAAATTGGTGGCTTCCTACTAGCCTCCTTCAATTCAGAAGACAAGTGCCTTCTTTACACTTTCTCCCAATTTACAAGGCAAGGACCTTCTTCAGGCCAGTAGGCATAAGGAAATGGCCTCCTGCAGCTTTCTTTCGATTCAGAAGCCATTTTCCCCTTGCATGCTTCCTCCGATTCACAAAAGAAAGGATTCCCTTTAGGCTATTATGCACAAGGCAAAAGCTTCCTCATGGCTAGCATTCACAAGGCAATGGCGCCCACAAAGAATTGGCTACTTTCACGCTAGTTTCGACTGGGAAATATTTCCTTTCGAAACAGTCTGTTTCGATTACACATAATTCCACACTATGGCATACAATGGGTGTCCCATTCAAAAGACATGTCTGGGTGTCCCATTCAAAAGACATGTCTTGGTGGCCCATTTGAAGAATTGAAAATGGTGCACACAAATGATGCATATGATTCAATCGAATGACTCATATTTGGCCCTTTCAAAGATACACACATGACCCATTTGAAAGACACATTTGGTGAAAATCAAATAGTATTGTTTGAAGATGAATCTGGTCAAAGGTTGGACCTAGGAAGTCAAAGCGAAAGGTTGAGATATCAAAAGATGCTTGCTGCTAAGTTCAGGCCTGATACACTGGCCATAATGCTCCATAACACGTCTAAGGGACTGGACAACACACCCAGAGGCTTTTGGCAACTGGGAAAAAACTTTGATTTTGTGAAAATTATCAAACACTTAACGCATTATCATACCCAGATTCAAAAGACCATACCTTTGTTTCTGACCCTTTCGAATCCAACACTAGAAACACAACACTTGTTTCTTTTCCCTTTCGAATCCAGGAACAACCCCACACTTTGTTTTTATTTCGAATCTAGTAGAAAGAACACTACACCTGTTGTTCTCCTTCAAATCCAGAAAAAACAAACACCACCCCCACACCTCCTGACCTTCGAATCCAGTCAAAGAAACACCACACTTATTTCTTTCCTTCGAATCTAGGAGCATATAGTCTAATCACTCAAGGTCAAACACATGTTCTAGCTTCAAGGAAGGTAAGTCACTCTGACCTTAAAATTTTTGTTTTAATCATGTACATAACATTTGTTTCTTTTTTTCGTTTCCACCTTTTTAATTTTTTTTTCTGGACAACCTTTTATTTTTGTTTATTGGTTTATCAAACATTTTTAAGAACTAACCTGGCTATGAGACAATACTAGCATGGCCTCAGGCCATGTTTCTATTTAAATCCCAAATGAAAGAAAACAGGAGGAAGGGAGTATGAATCGAAGCTTTAGGCTTCACCCATGTCTGCTTCACAGTTGCAAGCAAAACAAAGAGTGTGGCCTTAGGCTTCGCCACACACAGACTTCCAGGCCATTCGAAGGAGAAAGAAGGGAGAAACGAAAGATGTCCACATTGACTCCTAGGCCTCAATCTAAAGAAGGACAAAAGGCGTGTCCTTATTACTTCCAGGCCAAATCGAAAGAAGCCAGGAAGAGCAGAATCGAAGGGTGTTGCTGCCTGAATCGAAAAGCTCATTTTCCTTTCTTTATTTTGTTTTGTCTTTACACTTTCTTGCTATTCAATATGGTTTTAATAGTGTAGGATATTTATTTTCTGCATTTTTATTGCTTTATACAAATATTAGTAATTAGGATATATGGCATGATAAAACCAACAAGTAGACAACCCAAAAATCCAAGACAAAATGCATGCAATCAAACACACTAATCCAAGACGGAATTATTTTCATTAAGACACTACAAGAAAATTAAGGTTTTACGACACAAAAATTGAGACAGTTACTTGATAACCGTCGTGATTCTCTTGTAGAGACGGTTGTCACGATGGTTTACAACAACCGCCCTTACATTTTTAAAAAATTAATAAATATTACGACGGTTGTAACATGAACCACCCTAAAATTTTGGCTACAACAGTACTTCAACCGCCCTAATATACAGGTCACGACGGTAAGAAAATCGTCGCCCCTTAAACCTTTCAAGACACGCTAAAAACAACTGTCGCCCCATAAACTCTTTCAAGACACGCTAATAAAGTATATCTCCTAAAACATGAATCCAAATGTTTCCCTAGTGTTACATGACCAGAACATGACTCAACCCAACATAAATATGGAAATAAAATAATTTAACTACTTCAGTTACTCTCTCGCTAGAAGCAACTCTAATCTTCAGTACCTGAGCGATGTCATATAAGACATCATTCCAACAAAAGAGTGAGAATTCACATAATTATCAAGAATCATATAATAATATATAATGTTTAACATACGTGCATATATCATATTCTCACACTTATATGCTTTATAAAACATAACATCACCCAGTTTATTATACCATTCACAAAATATACCAACACTCCACAATTGCACGGTTATATTAATTTGATCAATTTCACATAATGCACATAATCTTATATCATGACACAAAATACTATGTGACTCAATACGAGACTCAAATGCAATACTCATGTATGTGGTATCAATCACTATTATTTTTATTCGATTTTTACTTTAAATTAGATCTATTCTATAGACCAATAACACACAAAAAGTCCATCCTCTAAGATTTCAAACCCCTCTCTAGGTTTAGGACAAGTCACTAGCTCCCTCAAAACTAATAAACATGTCTCTTGATAATAAATGATGTATGTGTAATTATAACAACGATATGTAATAAAGATCATTCTCTAATCTTAACATCCAATCATTGTTAGATATTTAGGGTGTGATAATCCTGGATAACTTCGAAGAATCGTGTTAGTACACTTTCCGAACAAAGTATTTCGACCCTATTCTTGCCTGGGTTCACGAAATCTTTGTGGGGATAATTCTCGAAGAAATTCTGTTTCCGACAAAAGAAAACGAATTATAATTATAGAGAGAAGGATCCGTTTTTTCGGTGTTCGAGACCAAGGCCGAACGACTCCTTATATAGGAGAACAGTAATTGAAAACGAAGAGACATATTTGTTCGAAACGAATATGTCAGTTGGGAAACAGTTATGTCCGTTGGGGAAAGGATTCAAAATTTTTGCACGGGGCGCCGCCCCTTGGACCCTGCGGGGCGCTGCCCCGCACCCCGCCAGGGGCTTCGCCCCTTGGAACCCCGTTTCAATTATTTGTATTCAATTATGCATTGGCTCGACGAGCGTGCACTCCGCACTTCCCTAACTCGTCTCCGAACTTAACGCATAATTGCATCGGCCTTTAGAAATCACATTACTACTAAAATACATTGGTGATACAAAATCGCCAACAATCATATCTTCAATAATTCATCACAATTGAATTACCACACAATTACACATACATGCACATATTTATGAATCATCCACATACAATTCATATTCATTTAAAGCATTCTACCAAACGACAAATTATGCATACATATCATGCATACAATACAACACAATGTCATAGTATGACCATTCACCAAACATGTTATCAACTCATCATGTTATATTCAATAACAATAACGCAACATCACCATATTACAACAACATAACACAGAAATACATGTAATTTTACACAACCACACAGTAATTAAATCACCTAGTGTCAGTAAGACCATTTTTATTGAAAATAATATCACGCTAGCTTTCTAATGCTTCGAACAGAGACTCAAACGGAGCTACGGTTCAAAAGTTATGAATTTTTGAAATTTTACAAAAAATCTTGCATTTGCCTGCGATTTTCTTACGGGAATTTCACCCAAAAACTCATTTTAACATCCAAATTGCTACGATTTAAGGCATTATAACCTATATCTAACACATATTTTCAAATAGAAATATCACAACACTATTACTCATCATATTCAAGGATTTCTCATCAAAACCTAACAATTTCAAAACCATGGAAATTTAGGGATTTCCTCCTAACCATGAATCTACTCATCATACATCATCATACAATTCTCATAACAATATAAAAAACCCACCCTTACCTTAATTTTTTGATGAACTTTTGAATTCCTCCCTAGGTGTTCTTCTCCTCTTTCTCCCTTTTCCTTTTCTCTAGGTTAGCCTCTTTTCTCTTTTTCCTTTACTAACCTAGTTTTCTTTTCCTCTTATACTCTTACCAAAATAACACCAATCCAACAACTACTAGACACAATTACTCTTCATAATCTTGCATATTAGGCCCAATTACTTATTATTCTACTATTTTCTATAATTCTCACTTAATAAATTAATTTCATCATAAATTGACATTATTACTAATTATAATTCTACGATTCAACATACTTCACTCGACTAACCTGTTGTACCCCAAAATTTGCCCTCTCTTTTCTCAAGGCATTTCTCACAAGGATTCTAAAAAATTCAAGCTTACACAAGTACAATTGGATTTTTCAGCGTCAATTTAAAGAGGAAACTGTTAAAAAAGGGGCAAAGCAGATAAAAATAATCTTTTTGACAAAATTGGAGAAAAAAAATAAGTTTACTTCGATTCACAAGGTTTCGATTGGATTTTGGTCTCCTGCAAGCTTTCTTCGATTTCCCTTGCTTCGATTGGGCTATGGTCTCCTTTATGCCTTCTTCGATCCATAAGACAATAGCATCCTATATGATTATGTTGGTACACATGGCAATAACCTCCTACATGCAAGCTTCGATTGCACCATTGGTCTTACATATTTGCTGGATTCACAATGCAATGATTACTTGCATGCAAGCTTCGATTGGATATTAAGTTTCCTAAATATGTCCTTCGATTGAGCATTAGCTTCCTTCTTGCATGCTTCAAAACAAGGGGATCCCACCAGGCCAGTAGACACAAGGCAAAAAGCCTATTGTAGCCTCCTTCGATTCAAAGAGGAAAAGCCTCCTATTGATGTCCTTCGATTTAGAAATTGGTGGCTTCCTACTAGCCTCCTTCAATTCAGAAGACAAGTGCCTTCTTTACACTTTCTCCTAATTTACAAGGCAAGGACCTTCTTCAGGCCAGTAGGCATAAGGAAATGGCCTCCTGCAGCTTTCTTTCGATTCAGAAGCCATTTTCCCCTTGCATGCTTCCTCCGATTCACAAAAGAAAGGATTCCCTTTAGGCTATTATGCACAAGGCAAAAGCTTCCTCATGGATAGCATTCACAAGGCAATGGCGCCCACAAAGAATTGGCTACTTTCACGCTAGTTTCGACTGGGAAATATTTCCTTTCGAAACAGTCTGTTTCAATTACACATAATTCCACACTATGGCATACAATGGGTGTCCCATTCAAAAGACATGTCTGGGTGTCCCATTCAAAAGACATGTCTTGGTGGCCCATTTGAAGAATTGAAAATGGTGCACACAAATGATGCATATGATTCAATCGAATGACTCATATTTGGCCCTTTCAAAGATACACACATGACCCATTTGAAAGACACATTTGGTGAAAATCAAATAGTATTGTTTGAAGATGAATCTGGTCAAAGGTTGGACCTAGGAAGTCAAAGCGAAAGGTTGAGATATCAAAAGATGATTGCTGCTAAGTTAAGGCCTGATACACTGGCCATAATGCTCCATAACACGTCTAAGGGACTGGACAACACACCCAGAGGCTTTTGGCAACTGGGAAAAAACTTTGATTTTGTGAAAATTATCAAACACTTAACGCATTATCATACCCAGATTCAAAAGACCATACCTTTGTTTCTGACCCTTTCGAATCCAACACTAGAAACACAACACTTGTTTCTTTTCCCTTTCGAATCCAGGAACAACCCCACACTTTGTTTTTATTTCGAATCTAGTAGAAAGAACACTACACCTGTTGTTCTCCTTCAAATCCAGAAAAAACAAACACCACCCCCACACCTCCTGACCTTCGAATCCAGTCAAAGAAACACCACACTTATTTCTTTCCTTCGAATCTAGGAGCATATAGTCTAATCACTCAAGGTCAAACACATGTTCTAGCTTCAAGGAAGGTAAGTCACTCTGACCTTAAAATTTTTGTTTTAATCATGTACATAACATTTGTTTCTTTTTTTCGTTTCCACCTTTTTAATTTTTTTTTCTGGACAACCTTTTATTTTTGTTTATTGGTTTATCAAACATTTTTAAGAACTAACCTGGCTATGAGACAATACTAGCATGGCCTCAGGCCATGTTTCTATTTAAATCCCAAATGAAAGAAAACAAGAGGAAGGGAGTATGGATCGAAGCTTTAGGCTTCACCCATGTCTGCTTCACAGTTGCAAGCAGAACAAAGAGTGTGGCCTTAGGCTTCGCCACACACAGACTTCCAGGCCATTCGAAGGAGAAAGAAGGGAGAAACGAAAGATGTCCACATTGACTCCTAGGCCTCAATCTAAAGAAGGACAAAAGGCGTGTCCTTATTACTTCCAAGCCAAATCGAAAGAAGCCAGGAAGAGCAGAATCGAAGGGTGTTGCTGCCTGAATCGAAAAGCTCATTTTCCTTTCTTTATTTTGTTTTATCTTTACATTTTCTTGCTATTCAATATGGTTTTAATAGTGTAGGATATTTATTTTCTGCATTTTTATTGCTTTATACAAATATTAGTAATTAGGATATATGGCATGATAAAACCAACAAGTAGACAACCCAAAAATCCAAGACAAAATGCATGCAATCAAACACACTATTCACACATGCACCTCTAGGATAATCTCACTTGTTGCCTCAGAAAATAGTCATGTTCCTCGAATATGGGCTTTTTAGCAAAGACCCTCGATAAAAGATCGCAGTCCCTCGATGACCCTTGATGTTGCCTTCGTTAAATGATCTAGTCCCTAAACGACATTTCTAAAATGTCCCATAGGTTACCTTCTATGACTATACAAATGACCCACACCCATCCCTTCACATCCAACGATGGGGCTTCTTATCAATCAATGGTAAGATAGTAATATCTAAAGGAGGAGGAAAAGAACACTAGACCTTCTGAGTAGGTAGGATTCTCATAGTTTCTCGCTTGCTCACAACAAAAACATTTTTCCACACCAACACTTTCAATTGAAACATTTTCAAAAGACAAAGCTCTTTGTACGCATTCTTATAGAGACGAGAATCATTACAAAGATACTTTTCAAAATCACTTTCAAAAACACATTCCACAAACACCTCTTTGAACTATTTTAAAAACCAACACTTTGTCCGCATTCTTATAGAAACGAGAATCATACAAAGACATTTTCAAAAAAATTTCAAACCCACACCACAAGCACATTTTCAAACAAAAGCAAGTGATCTAGCAAGCAACTAAGAGCCCGTAGATAACTATGGATGAAAAGGGTTCTAATACCTTCCCTTTTCATAACCTACCCCCCGAACTCAAGAAATAATCTCGAAAGCTATTTCCTATTATTTTCAACCTTTACTTATTGGATAAAAGAAAAGTTAGTGGCGACTCTTGCTATCCGCAACAATTGCGATCAAATGCAAAACACCCAAGTCAGTTCTCCCACCGTATTACATAACCCAACACATAAAACGTATATCAAATAATTCAAATAAAACCAATTACTTACAAAATTAAACAATTAACTAATTAATATAATATATTTAACTAATTAACAAAATTGGGGTGTTACATGATAATCAATTTGGATAGAAGTGACAGAAAATAGTCTGATTCGAATCATGTGTAAACCCTTATTCGAATCAAATGGTTTTTAAAATCTTTTGGTCACTTGTGTTTGATTTGATTCGAATCAAATATGGTGTGCAAATGGTTGATTAGAATAAATACATCAAAACACAATTTTTTCATGATTTTCAAGATTTCCTTTGCACCTTATTTGAACTAAACACACAAGGCTTTATTCACAAACTCATACACTGGCCAAAAAACATCTAGAGCAAGTTCAAACAAAACCAAAGGTTTATGCATGCAAAAATATTTACGAAGCAATTTCAAACTTGATTCACGGTGTGCAATTTATCAGGAAGAATTGATAAAAGATAATGAGTGAAATTTATAAGATAAGCAACAAAATAATTATATCATAGTTTCTCCCTCTACATATGATAAGGACATGCAACAAACTCCCCATAGAGATATATAGCTTCAAATGAAACATTAAGTGTGACTTAATCATGAGATCTCATTAAACATAAGAGAATTATTCTTAAATCATCTATAATCAAGCTTAATTTTAATGTAGGATAACATTAAAGCATTGAGAATATTATGTCGATAGAATGTTGATCATATCTCATGGATGATGGATAAAAAGTTATCAAGTCTTCACATATGAATATTATGAGTAGTATTCATACAAGATTGACCCACCATGTGAATACTACATAGAATATTATGCAAGTTTCATAATTGTTATTAAGGTGATTATACCAGCCTTTAACTTGAAACCACTATGGATCCTAGATTTAGAGTTAATTACTTTATTCGTAATCAAACGTTTTTCGTAATATGATGACCATAAAGATGATTGATGGGTACTCGAAAAATAAAAATAAGGGACATGAGGGACCTAGATGAAATTTTCCCATCATGTGTAGCCTGATAATGTATAACATCTAGATATTGAACTAGGCAAGGGTGACACAGTCTATTCTTTATGTTCAATGTAGACATGAGGAAAAAAATTATAGTTATACACATACACATTGCCACATAAAGGTTTTGTCATATCACATAACATAAGGACATTATCACAATGATTTTGATATAATTTCCAACATCACGAGAGCCTATAGGGTCACTCACATAAGAAAAAATTAATAAAAGAAAATAAATAAGTGAAGTTTATTCAATTGTGCAAATATTGCAATGCATAATCATTAATTAGAGAAACATGGTACACCATAAGGTATGGTGTACTTAAGTTTAAAATAAAACACCTGAAATTCTTGTATATCAAACTTCAGATGTCCTATGACATGTTGAGACATCTGGTCTAAACAAAACACACAAGCAAGGTATAAATAATAAAAAACAATACTGAAAAGCATAAACAACATACAAGAATTGTTAACCCAATACAGAGCAACTCTCCTACTCTAGGGGCATATCAAGTCAGGGACAAGTCCACTATGATAGTATCAATTCATAGACCCTACAACAGACATACCAGTTTACGATCTACTCACTTAATCACTATTAGTGCTATAATTTTACCTAAGACTCACCTAGATATGAGGCTCTCCTCAATCCCTCATCAATCCCAGACAATGATTGGACACAAACAGGAAGACACACTTCCATGACAAAAAAACTAAAAGACGCACTTCCATGATAATACCTAGCCAAGACTCTTGACTAAGAACACAATTTGGAGTTGCTTAAAATCTTCCTCCAAGAACAATACTCACTCTTGCTTCATAGCTTCGAGGAGAATAGAACCTTACAACTTAAGGAACACATTCAAACTCCCATGTCGAGTGGAACACATAACTAACTCTACTAGAGAGTGGTACAGACTTAGCCCTAATAACTACATCTTTTCATTCACGACTGATGCTTTCTTTTAGGTTACAATTCTTCTATTTATAACCTTTTTCCCAATTGGATTTGGGCTTCAAATCACAGCACATCGGTTGTTACAACTCTGCAGAAGACTCTGCAACAAAATAGGTCTTCAAGCAAATCTTTCCTAATTTATCCCCATAATTAGAAAGTCAATATTCTTCTTAATTCTGACTTGAATCTTCTAGACCTATTAAACAGCGCCACATAGGATAGAATAATATTCCTAGAATATTTTACATTTGTTAAATCTTGAACTGATCCAATTGTTCAGCCCATCACAGGTACTGTTTACAGTGATTTCTAGTAAACAACCGCTAGTCTTCCAATTTACTAATTTATTATTGGTTACTTGCAGGATCGACTAGATTGATCCTAGAACACATGTGTCATAACTTAGTTTTATGTTCATATGTATTATATTGATAGACTTATATTGTATGTTAAGTTTGAAGACGAGATTCTTAGGAAAGATTTCTAAAATGGTCTATAGGAATAAACTAAATGAATGTAGGCAGGGAAGGCTTCGAATTAAACTTGGGCTTGAATGTAAAGGTAATTCTAAAATGGCTTGAATATGAAGATAAGTGTTTGACTAAAAGGATAAAGTAAAAGTAAATTGAAGGATTTAAGGGTAAAAATATTGTCTAACGAAATGACTGTGTTTAAAGACAAGTAAAACAAAGGAAATGCAAGGAAACCGAAGTGTTTAAAGACAATGAAATAACTATAATGCAAGGAAATCGAAGTGTTTAAAGGACAAGGGAATACTGTAATGCAAGGAAATGTAAGGATGTAAAGAGCAAGGAAATACTGTAAAGGTGATCGAAGGATTTAAAGACAACGAAATACTGTAAAGTTGAATTAAATATAACAGGACTTGTATTGAAATTGTAAAAAAGTAATGATGTTCAACACGTACATTGTATCTTTTGACTCGTTTTCCTTAATTCACGGAAGTAATGAGTATTTTGAGATATTTTAGTACATAAAATTGAACATCCTTAAATCTAACATAAGAACACCTATTTATAGTGTTTCGACCCTAACGGCCCTACTCTAAAATCACGCCACGTTCGAAGCATGCAGGCTTCCTATGCTTGCTGACTTCCACGCGTCTTCTAGGATGGCGCTCTTTATTTGAAATTCGAAATCTATACCAATCGAAGCATCTTGTTGCTTTCGAAATAACCCAATTACTTGGACCGTTTCCAACTTCTGGCACCCTTACATAAAGGAGCTCTTTTGTAATTCGAACACCAAAAAAGTCCAAATCGAAATGTGCTGGAACTTGAATAATCCTTTAGCATAAAGACTCCATGTCTCCCAACAATATCCAATATTAATATTAATCTCCTTAGGTACTTCATTCGAAATATTATTTTGATAGCGGTTTCTTCCTTATTCGAAATAGCCAGCTAACAAATTGCCCCCAAAGAACATGTATTTCGACAGATATAAAGAAATACTTGTTTTTTGACTTATCCAGGCTATTTTGAGAGTATCAAAAACTCATGCATTATCCTGCAGTGATTCTAACCTCTTGCAAGCATGGTTTATACCTTTTTAAGTATTTCCCATTTACCCTCAAGATTCTTTTATCTTCTGCTAATTCTTCTATTTCATAAGAATTATTCGAAAATGTTTTCAATACTCGAAAGGGACCTTCCCAATGGGGTGACCATTTACCTAATAATCTGTTCTTTTTATCCATGGGTAATATAACTTCCATACCAAGTTATTGGTTGAGAACAACTTACTTTTAACTCTTTTGTTGTATGCTCTGACTACTCTTTCTTTCTGTCTTCTCATAAATTCTAAAGCATGTAGCCTATCTTCATCCACGTCCACTAATTCATTCATCATCATTTCCCAATATTGATCAGTTGGTATTTCATTTTGTCTTTGGATTCTTACTGATTGTAAGTGTATTTCAACAGGCAACACTGTATCATGTCCAAAGGTAAGTCGAAACAGAGTAGTATTCGTTGCTTCTTTAGGAGATGTTCGACATGCCCACAAAGCTTGGTCCAAAGTTTTGTGCCAATTTCTTGGCTTTCATCCTACATGTTTCTTTGTCAAACCTATAATGACTTTATTGGCTGCTTCTACTAGTCCATTAGCTTGAGCGTAGTAAGGAGTTGACGTGAGTAATTTAAATCCCATTTCTTTTGCAAACTCTTGCATTTTTCGCCCTGTGAAAACTGAACCTTGATCTGTTGTAATACTTTCTTGTATTCCAAACCTGTTAATTATTTGCCTCTGGATAAACTCCATAATGACCTCTTGATCAACGTTCACTAGAGGAATTGCTTCGACCCATTTTGTAAAATAATCTATACCCACAAGGATATATTTATGTCCTTTGGATGATGCTGGTCGAATTTCACCAATTAGATCTAATGCCCATCCTCTAAAAGGCCAAGGCTTAACAATTGAATGTAACTCACTTGCAGGAGCATGTTGAATACCTGCATGAACTTGGTATTGTTCGCAACCTTTAGAAAATTCTATGCAGTCTTTGAGCATAGTGGGCCAATACATTCCATATCGAAACAACAACCATTTCATTTTGTGACCTGCTTGATGTGCCCCACATGCCCCACTGTGCACACTGGATACTTCTAGATATGCTTCATTTTCTCCTAAACACTTGAGTAATATACCTTCTGGGGTTTTCTTGAAAAGATCATTTCCTATTAGGATATAAGATAATGCCCTATATTTGGTCTTTTTCTCTGTACTTACTGAAGGTTCTCTCAGGTAATTTACTATGGGACTTCTCCAATCTGTATCTGCCAAAGTATCAATATTTAGAACTTCGAATTCTTTCTGACCTGCATAACCCAATTTCGAATTTTCCAAGTCTAATGGTGATAATTTGGTAGCCAATATTCTGCCCCTTGTTTCTATAAGATATTGGAGTTTTTCTCTAGATATCTTATATCCTGAAGCTATTTGAGCCAAGTCGTTTGCCTCCTGATTATCAATTCTGGGAATATGTTTTATATCCACATATTCAAATTTTTTGAGTAATCTGTTAGCAATAACGAAGTACATGATCAAATTTTCTTTGATACATTTGTATTCTTTGGTTATCTGTTTGATGACCAGCTTTGAGTCTCCCTTAATTTCGACTTTGGTTTCCCCTAGTTCTAGCAAAGCTCCAAGTCCAACAATTAATGCTTCATACTCAGCTTCGTTGTTCGAACAAGGAGGGCCTTCTAACTTGTACTTGAATTTCGTTGGAATTCCCTCAGGAGAAATTATAAGGACTCCAACACCACTTCCATGTTTATGTGTTGACCCATCGAAGGATAATTTCCAAGGCTGGATCTCAACATAATCCAACGTGAAGTCTTCACTCACAAAGTGATCCACTATGAAATCTAAAACTACTTGTCCTTTTATAGATTTTAAAGGCTTGAAGGTCAAATTGTACTCAGTGAGCACTAAGGCCCATTTGCCAATCCTGCTGTGCATGATTGGTTTCGAAAGCATATGTTTAATAACATCAAAGTGAGATGAAACATAAACATCAACGGGTTTAATATAATATTTAAGTTTTGTACAAGAGAAATACAAACAAAGGCATAGTTTTTCAATGCTATTATACTTAGCCTCTGCTTTATTTAGGACCTTACTAAGATAATAGATGGCTCTTTCGACGCCATCATCATTTTCTTGGGCCAACATACTACCTATAGTTACATTGGAGGCAGATATGTACAACCTCATTGGTTTATCTTTCGAAGGGGGTGCAAGTATAGGATGATGCATCAAATAAGCTTTGATTTTCTCGAATGCCTCCTGATGCTGCGCAGTCCATTCAAAATTCCCTTGGTTGAGACGGAGCAGTGGAGAGAAAGCTTGAGTTCACCCACTCAAATTAGATATGAATCTCCTCAAAAAGTTAATTTTACCCAATAGAGATTGCAACTCTTTCTTGGTTGAAGGAGGCTTCGTCTCCATAATAGCCTTTGTCTTGTTCAAGTTAATTTCGATCCCCTTCTTGTGGACCACAAAGCCTAGGAAATCCCCAGCCTGAACAAAGAAAGCACATTTAAGAGGATTCATTTTTAAGCCATGTTTCCTCATTCTTTCGAATGACTGGCAAAGGTGAGCCAAATGATCCTCATCAGAAACAAATTTGACCACTATGTCATCTATATAAATCTGCATAAATGACTCAATGAAATCATGAAAAATAGTGTTCATTGCCCTCTGATATGTTGCCCCAGCATTTTTTAGTCCAAAGGGCCTAACCACCCATTCATAAGTGCCTAAAGCGCCTGGACATCTGAATGCAGTTTTGGGAACATCATCCTCAGCAATAAAAATCTGATTATACCCAGAGTATCCATCTAACATACTCAGGTATTCAAAACCCGCAGCAGAATCAATTAGCATTTCTGTTATAGGCATGGAATATTCATCTTTTGGGGTGGTAGTGTTTAAATCCCTAAAATCTATGCAAATTCATAAAGAGCCATTTTTCTTAATAACATGTACAATGTTAGCAAGCCATTCTACGTACCTTGTGGTCCTGATAAATTTGCATCGAAGGAGTCGTTCCACCTCTGCCTTTATTTTTGAGAGAATTTCTGGAGCGAATCGTCTAGGCATCTGCTTGATGGGCTTCTTGCCATCCTTGATTGGAAGCCTATGTTCTACCAGTTCCCTCTTTAAACCAAACATTTCATCATAGTCCCAAGCGAAGCAATCTCTATTTCGTTTGAGCATTTCAACCACTTTGCCTTTTAAGTTGGGCCTAAGTTTCGCACCGATGTATGTAATCCTTTTTTCAACACCATCCCCAATATCAACTTCCTCCAAAGGATCTTGGGCCAGCATCTTAGCATTTGATGACTCTGGATCCTTTTCGAACCCCAAGGGCTCTTGATCATAAATGGCATCTAGTCTTTGATCCATCAGTTCAGAAGTTTGTCCATCATATGGTGAGGATGAATGGTTTCCTTAAGGATTTGCTATTTCTTTTTTGTCTATGGCTTCGACAGCCATGTTTTGTATTTCGGCTTCGAGAGCCGTTCTTCGTTTGTTCTCAGCCAAATAGGCCGAAATCTTTTGGTAGTAATTCGATTCAGTCATAATAACCTTCGTTTGCCCAGCCAGTTGGCCGTATCTTCGAAGTCTCTCCATCTTTCTCAGTCACCTGTCCATCCCACATGATTTCCCTATCCCATTGGAATCCATTGGGATGCAAGGTTAGGGAATAATAAGCATTTTCATTAGGATCAAAATATTCCTCAGGTGGGTGACATGGCCCTATGTTGGCCATATTTCTGTCAAAATTCCTTTTGTCCACATTGTTGATTTCTGCCATATAGTAGCTTTGGTCTGCTTCTATATTTTCAACAATCCCATCATCTCTCCACAACACCAGCCTTTGATGCATTGAAGAAGGTACAACTCCAACTCCATGGATCCATTCCCTGCCAAGCAACAGATTATAATTTGCTTTTGCAGCAATGACCATAAACATTGTTGGCCTTGTGAGGGAACCAACTGTCGGGTTAACTTGTATTACTCCCAAAGTTTGGCCAACCTTCCCTTCATAATTCGACATCACCATGTTGTGAGGTCTGACATCTGAATCCTGTATTCCTATTCACTTCAGCATGAATTGGGGCATCAGATTAACAGCAGCTCCACCATCTACCAGAATCTTGTTCACACCATATTGTTCTACCTTCGCCCTGATGAATAAGGGCTTGAGATAGTTTTTCATTCCTTCGTCTGGCTTTTCAAAGAAAGCATTCTGCTCTTCGACCGCTCCATTGTTCATCACATAATAGCATACTGACCTATGTCTGGCCATTTCGTCCTCATATGTCCCCTCATCAGCATAAACCTCTGTTTCCTGATTGTACTCACAAGGCAGTACAGAAACTACATTGCAGTTTGCATTGAAGAAGGATTCCCCCTCAGATTCGAAGGCATCAGTCATCAGGTCCTCTTCATTCACAGCTTCCTTCTGAGTCCTATTTTCTTTAGTGTCCTTCTGTGGAGAAAAAATTCTCCTGGACACTGGGGGTTTGCCCCCCAGTCTGGTTTAGTGATGTTGATTTATTGGTACTGGATTCTCTTACTCCCATAGGTTACAAATCCCTTGCAGCTTTTTGGTTTCGCTGGTGTCTGCGCCATTGAGAGCGAGACATTGGGTTTCTACCTTTATAATTCTCTAATCTTATTTCCTCCCTCCTGTTCGAATTGAATTGCCTCTTATACGCCATTGCAGTCCTGCCTCCTCGATCGAAGTTGCACCACTTCCCTTTTCCCTTATCAGCATTCACTTGCAGCCATCTATCAGTAGGGATTTCTGCAGGTAGTTTAAAGGAAACTCTCTTTGCTCCCCTGGGATAGGGGCTATCTGGCCTCCTTGGCATACTTCTGGCTATGCTAACAAGATTCGAAGGCATTCCGCCTTGGTGGCCCCAACCTGACGAAAATGGAATTCTTTCGAATGCTTCAGCCATTTTGTTATCATACACTGCTGCACATCTGGGACATATCAAGCATTTTGTTCCAATCTTGTGGCAACGAACCAGGAATTCGAGCAGGCTTTCATCAGCCTTTGGATAGACTTTGTATAGTTGGTTGTCTTGCCTCCAGTTGACTCCTATTCGTTCATGCTGCGCCCTTTCAAATTCAGCAGCAATCCTGGGGTTGCAGATGATACTGCACCTTGGGCATAACAACTTCTCCTGATTTTTCTTATGACAGTGGAAGAGGTATTCACGCAAACTTGCGTCCTTTCTAGGTAAGTTCTCTCTTCTCTATTCTCTTTCCCTCTCTAGACAGCGTTCCACTTCTTCCATTTCAGCATTAGGCTGTTCGAAATCCACCATATTCACTCCCAGCATTTGGTCATCAGAAATTTTGACTCCCTCAAATTTCATCCTAAGACTTTCAGTGGCCTCAACTAATTTTCTATCCCTTAATATCTTTGATTTGAGCACCTTTGGGAGGCCATCAGTGGCTTCTGTTTCATTTTCGATCAATGGGAGGCCATCAGTAGCCTCTTTTTTATTTTCGATTAGGATGAAGTCCCCATCCTCTTCGAATTCCTCCTTCGACTCAACTTTCCCCTTAGGAATTTCCACCATATTGATGTCTAGTGGTTCAGCATAGTTAGTCTCCGCCATCAGCAACGGATCAGTATCAACTTTCATTGGATTCTTTCCCTTGTCTGAGAACTTCAGCCTGCCATCCTTGATTGCATTCTGTATCAGATCCCTGAAAAGAAAACACTGAGGTTTTATGGCCTAAAAAGTTGTGATATTTACAAAAGCCCCTCTTTTTCCTTTGTTCCAATGGAGGAATCTTAAGGTTAGGAGGAACTATTAACTGGCCATCTTTAACAAGTAGATCAAATATCTCATCACATTTGGTTATATCGAAAGTATAGATTTTCTTGGGGAATTTATCGTTCCTTTCACTTTCGACAGAATCCTTTCCATTGGAAGGAAGTAGAACTTTGCAAGCATAAGGGGGTGCTTCTTTTAGTTCTGCAAGATCTATTTCGAACTGATCGAAATCATAAGGGTCTTGAGAATCATCTATGTTTTCTTCTTCAGCCTCTATGTAGGCTATTCTCTCTTTCTTATGATTTTTACTAGCCCTGGCTTTTTCAGCTTTTAATCTTTCGACCTGACGCACTCTGTCTGCCAGTTGGGCCATGTCTCTAAGATATTGTGTATCCAATTTCTTTCGAATGGAATAATCTAGGCCCCCAGCAGCCATTTCGACGAATTCATGTTCAGGGACCACTGTGAAGCATCTGGATTTTAATAAACAGAATCTATTCAAATATTCATCTATTGGTTCCGTGAATTTTCTCTTAATGCTTGCTAGTTCCTTGAGACTAATTTTAGACTGACGCATGTAAAACTGTTCATGGAAAAGCCTTTCTAAATAAGCCCACGTGTCTACAGATCCAGGGGGAAAGGTGGTGAACCAAGTAAAAGCGTTCTTTGTCAAAGAACATGGGAAGTATTTTATCCTAAGATTTTCATCATTTTCTATATCTCCTACTTCTGTTAAATATCTTGCTATATGTTCCACTGTTGATTATCTCCAGCAAATTTCATGAATTTAGGAACTTTCAAGCCCCTGGGTAATTCTGTTTGCAAAATATAATCCACAATAGGAGATGTGTAATTTGGCCTCCTAAATCCTGAATTTAAACCATTCTGGTCCATTATTCTTTCAATCATGGTGGTGAGTTTATTTTCTGCCACTAAATTGTCATTCCTAATTCTATGAACAATTTCGTCTGTATTTTGGTCCCTATTCACCATCATGATAGGTCTAGGCTGTTCATTCTGAACTTCCTGAATTCCCTGATCTCTTAATCTCACCCCTATATTTGTTTCTTCGACCACTTGTATAGGGGGTCGAATTTATTCAATTATGGGTTCTTCATTTCGAATCTCCACTAGGTTTTGCCTACGCCTTGCAGGCACATTAGGGGCACCAAAGAAATCTGCTATTCTGGCCATCTGGGCTGCATTTTCTTGGTTTGTTCTATTTATATTCTGGATTAGGGGATTGAAAATAGCATTCATTTCGCGGGCTAGGATGCCTACCATATCATGATTGCTATCATCCATCTGTTGTCTAAGGGCTGCCTGACTATTGGTTGTAAGAGTAGGCAATTGGGCGAAGTTTCCTATATTCTGGAAATTTGTACCCAAATGGTTCATTCCTAAACCAGATCCTTGGAGTGGGGACGAAGTTGATGTGTTATGTAACCCTTCCATAAACGAAGTTGGCATCCCATACTGAGGATTTCTGGGTCTCAAAGGTTCGAAACCTGGAGGCTTAGGGGGGGTCGAATACTGTTGATTCCCTATGTGTGGTGCAGTTTGCACTGAAGGCACGTTTGATGGCATGTCTAATGTACTTACTGGGATTGTATTCGAACTGCCAACAGGAATGGCATTGGAGGCATCAATCGAACTTGAAACGATTGTTGCAGCCCCCTGTGGGGGATTCTGTACCCCATCTTGGTTGGTTGTATTAACCATTATTTTGGTATGTTGTTTTCTGGGTATATGTGGAATGTTATTCTTTATTTTGCCGCTTCGAAGGTTCATGTACTGAAACGCGCTCCACACTCAGAAAATCCTAAAACTTCTCTAATATGTTTGGTAAAACTTTTTTTTTTGTTATGACACTGTCCCACCAGGTGTGCCAATTTGTTTACAGTGATATCTAGTAAACAACCACTAGTCTTCCAATTTACTAATTTATTATTGGTTACTTGCAGGATCGACTAGATTGATCCTAGAACACATGTGTCATAACTTAGTTTTATGTTCATATCTATTATATTGATAGACCTTTATTGTATGTTAAGTTTGAAGACGAGATTCTTAGGAAAGATTTCTAAAATGGTCTATAGGAATAAACTAAATGAATGTAGGCAGGGAAGGCTTTGAATTGAACTTGTGCTTGAATGTAAAGGTAATTCTAAAATGGCTTGAATGTGAAGATAAGTGTTTGACTAAAAGGATAAAGTAAAAGTAAATCGAAGGATTTAAGGGTAAAAATACTGTCTAACAAAATGAATGTGTTTAAAGACAAGTAAAACAAAGGAAATGCAAGGAAATCGAAGTGTTTAAAGACAACGAAATAACTGTAATGCAAGGAAATCAAAGTGTTTAAAGGACAAGGGAATACTGTAATGCAAGGAAATGTAAGGATGTAAAGAGCAAGGAAATACTGTAAAGGTGATCGAAGGATTTAAAGACAACGAAATACTGTAAAGTTGAATTAAATATAACAGGACTTGTATTGAAATTGTAAAAAAGTAATGATGTTCAACACGTACATTGTATCTTCTGACTCGTTTTCCTTAATTCACGAAAGTAATGAGTATTTTGAGATATTTTAGTACATAAAAGTGAACATCCTTAAATCTAACATAAGAACACCTATTTATAGTGTTTCGACCCTAACGGCCCTACTCTAAAATCACGCCACGTTCGAAGTATGCAGGCTTCCTATGCTTGCTGACTTCCACGCGTCTTCTAGGACGGCGCTCTTTATTTGAAATTCGAAATCTGTACCAATCGAAGCATCTTGTTGCTTTCGAAATAACCCAATTACTTGGACCGTTTCCAACTTCTGGCACCCTTACATAAAGGATCTCTTTTGTAAATCGAACTCCAAAAAAGTCCAAATCGAAATGTGCTGGAACTTGAATAATCCTTTAGCATAAAGACTCCATGTCTCCCAACAATATCCAATATTAATATTAATCTCCTTAGGTACTTCATTCGAAATATTATTTTGACAGCGGTTTCTTCCTTATTCGAAATAGCCAGCTAACAGGTATGATGTCGAATGACCCTGCATAGGATATCTTATCTGACATATTGCTCCAGTTATTGAAACATTTCAAGTCAACATGTTCTTCATGAAGTAGAACTTCAACATGATTTCTCCTATAAGTTAGATAATCCTATTTAACATATTGTTGCTTATTATTTTTACCAAACATAATGCCAACTATAAAAACAGAGAATTAGCAATCTCCCCCCTTTGGCTTATTTTGGTTAAAACTAATTTACATAACCTTTGCATAAATACAATCAGAACATAACTCAAAGACTAAACAATACAATTAGTTAGTAGCAATCATAAACTAAAAACATCAGAAGCAGTCATTCTTTAGTCTCCACGCATTTGGCAGTCTTAAGTCTTCATTGTCTACATCTCCACACATGATTTCATAATATGATTAATGTTCTCTCTATCTTTTAGAGAGCCGCATATTATCTCCCCCTTTTTAGCCATAATATGAAAAAGGTATCATGCCCCCTTTATCCAGAAACATTCCTCACAGGGCGCATAAAAGGGAACTTAAGAGGTGACCTAACACCAATCCACGGGATCTTACTGTTACTTCGGGTAACTCAGAACACAAGTCAAAATTATGTTCTTAACCCAGATCGTAAGTCACAAAAACACCCATACATAACCTCAGAATAGGACATCATATTCGACATCTTTGCAAATGAAAAGACATCAGACTAATCAGCATCTGAACAATACCTCTCTTCCCCATTTTTGCCAAACTGTGACAAATCCCTCACATTTGGACACAAGCCATAAGAATAGAGAAGGAGTAACCCACACATGACGAAATAGATGAAGAAATGACTTCTTTAAATAGCCAAGCAGTTCTCTTAGAAATTAACGATCTAGATCAATGAGAATGTTATTTAAGGGGGATCACCAAATGACAATGCATCGTCCAAGACATATTTTGATTGTCCTAATAATTTCAATAAATGACCATGCATATAAGTAAATCACGCTTTACACATCCTCCTGACATCACCGTCCATAATACTTCCTTGTTTGGCTCAAGAAGAAAACATGTCCTAAAAATGTTCTGACATCCAATCAAACATTGTCAACAAAAACCGTGACCAATAATTATTCAAATATCCAGTAAAGAATGCTTCACTAGATTCTAGGCTTACTCCTTTCAGGGCACCACAAATAAAAATAACAAGACCATCGTATGTGATAAATCTCATTCATTAATAAATACCTTCAAAGAGACCTTCCAAAACAGTGCAGAGAAAAATAAATTCTCTCAGATACAAACAAGATTTCTCTTCAGACTCCTATTAAGAAGCATGTGTGCATTTGATTCAACCAACTAGTATTCACAACGCTAGAATTTACCATGCACTGTTAATGAACACAAACCATAACAACATTCAGCAACCCAAATGTCACAACATGTTGTCTGACATAATCACCTCACAAGGGGCACACAATATTCACAAGCTTAAAACACACGTAAGCTTCATAAATATGCACCATTGCAGCAATAAACCATAGACAAGTGAAAACTCCTCATGTCATGGATAATCAGTGCTCCTTCCGAACATAACCACTTCAGCACCAGATGAATATTCTTACAAGCTTATAATGAAGGACCATAACTTCACATATCTGCTGAACATATTCACACCATTGTGAACTCACTCCTGGACCAGATACTCTAGCTCCTTGAAAGCATACCCAGCACCCTGAGCTATTCACACAAAAGGGACACAACTGATACATGTCCTTACAGATCCATACAAGAGCACTTGGTTTGGAATTTCTCACATATTCCAGAAAAAATTCTCTTAGCTTGATTGCAACATAAGTTCCAGATTGCCACCATCTTTTACTTGTAGTAGAAGAAGCCACCATCTTAATAAGCATTTTGATCAGATCACCCTATCTGACAACATTCTTTTGCCCTTACATGCACTAGTAATTTCTAATACCAGTGGAGTCTTCAATACAGTAGTCATGCATTCATCAAGCATACCACTACAGACAAGATTAGAATATGCACATTATAATCCACATAGTCAGAACTGCCACTTCTGACAACAATGCTTGAAAATCCAACTCCAGATGCCCAACCCCAAGCATCTTCCAAACACAACCCAGCATGATGTTAAAACACCATTTAGGACATCAACTTCATAACACAAACCCAAACACCATGATTCTTAAAACACCATTCAAAGGACTTATTATGCAGAGAAGTTCTTCATGAAGCTCCCAACAAACACCAAAAGATCTCAAAATATCACACCTTCTACAGTTCATTCAGATTATCACAAGCACTTGAATGACATATAGAGAAATAAACTCTCAAACAATTTCTGAACCAAAAGTTCAGAAAGTAGACCTGCTCATACACATCAGAAAAGTACCCAACTCCCAACAAGATCATTACCATCAGTCACATGCTCATCTTCATCAAACTAATACCCAGCTCCTGACAAGGTATTTTTCATCACAGGAAAATTTCCTCACATACAAATAGTAGATGATGTTCCCCTTCCTAGAACAAGAGGATTCTTTGCAACATTCTAGACTTGGTTAGAAACTGGACTTCACACTCCATCATGGCCAGACTTCCCATTTTGGAATCCATTGGTGATCATCAATTCTCACCCCATGATCTTCAAAACAACTTCCTTTTATGAAGCTCCAAACACCTGAGATGATGTTCCAACATCTTATTCATACGTCACTCTCAGTCATATGGATTTCACCCTTAACTATAGTTCTGGAGACAATACCATAGTAATCTATACATCACTCTTGAAGATACGGAAAGAGAATCAACCATCAGTAGCTAACCATCCTTCAAGACTCGATAACAAGCATACGTACACATCTAGAAGCTTCTTCGTCATATCACAATATTCAGACCTCATGTCAGACTTTGAAGTGATAGATGCCATCTTTCTGCACCTAAAGAGGAGATTCCCTCTAACATGTATCTGGAGCATATTTCATCAAACAAGGCATTGAATGATCATTATACGCCACAAGCAGACTGTTCGGACTAAGTATGCTTCTACCAATCCTTCAAACCACAAGGATGCCCTTCAATCCTTGCAAAAACAAATGTTAAATCATGTGAGGACACCATATAACAGAACCCATGCTTGAGGAGAAACTTCTCAAGAAAACAATAGGGAACCATAATCCTTTGGTCCCAAAAACAACACCTCCTTTTTACTCCAGACATAAATCTGAAATGCTCATCCTAGGTGGTTTAGATGACACTCCAAACGTGCAGACAACAACCAACCACTTAACTCAGGTTGATACATACACAATGCTCACAATCCCTTGAAACTCTTTTCACTTCAATAGAACAAGAGTTTCATTCCCTCATTGACTTGATAGTGATATCAAGTTTGAGTAAATAACCCGAATCCGGTTTATGAGAAGCACCTCCAGAAATACTGAGAAAAATAAATTCTCAATACAAAGATGTCGAGACATTATATGTAATGATTCTTCAAGGTCTTCCAACTCCATATTTGGAATTCCCCTTCAACAGCTGCTAGGAACCACTAAGAGAACTATACATTCTCCCCCTAAATAGCAGCATAGCCTCTTTACCCCTGCTTGCTTAGATAAAAAATAAACTGACCTTAGGAGTAAATAGCATGTTGATCACACCTTGATCAACTCAAACATCTAAGACAAGTTTCTAGGCCTGAAACTTCTTAGGGATACAAACTAGATGCCTCCTCTTTAAGATCAAGAGAAGGTTCCAAACATATGTGATCAACACACATTTGTTTAGCGCTCAAAGCATGTGTTATCCCATCCCTGTAACCAACATAATTCTGCATAATTTTGATGTGATGTTCTAACATCTGGTAGGACATCATTCCAGGGAACACACTAAGAGATCCTTTATGCTTTCCTCATATCTCTTTTCAACAAGATCATTCAAAAGTGCCTTTATGATTGGACTTGAGATGAACCTCAAGTATCATTGGAAACTTTCTAAAGTTGTTTGAAATAATTCTCTAAGTATCACCACACCATGGAATACACCTTCAGAGAAGAACAGATGGCTATAACCTCGACACCAAAAACTCACACAACCACCAGGAGTTTTCCATAAAATACATATGCAGTGGAACACAAACCAAAAAAACTCCTCAACAACCTCCAGAAACACTTTAAATCCTTGCACACAACCACCACAATCCAAGTGCAAACATAACAACCTGGGTTTGAAAATAAATCAATACCAACACAACAGCTCACCACCAAAGCTACACGCTTGATAGCAATAGACAAGTCCAATACACACCTTGTCACGAATAATCCATCCTCCACTTCAAGGGAATATTCAAACAACAATATGAACTTATTCAAGTTCAAACAACTTTTCAGCATATACCTTCTTCCTTGCTTCTGACCAAAAAGTATCATCCCAGGATCTCACCCAGAAACATAATAGGATGCATGCTCTGATACCAATTGAAATTATGGTATATCAGGCTTCAAATGTCCTATGACATGTTGGGACATCTGATCTGAATAAAACACACAGGAAAGGTATAAACAATTAAAAAAGTACTGAAAAGCATAAATAACACATGAGAATTGTTAACCCAGTTCAGAGCAACTCTCATACTCTGGGGGCATACCAAGCTAGGTAAAAGTCCACTATGATAGTACCAATTTATATACACTCAGCAAACATACCAGTTTACGATCTACTCACTTAATCACTACCCGTGCTATACTTATATCTAAGAATGACCTAGATATAAGGCCATCCTCAATCCCTCATCAATCACAAACAATGATTAGACACAAACAGAAAGATTCACTTCCATGAAAAAAATCAGAAGAGACACTCTTCCATGATAATACCTAGCCAAGACTCTTGAATAAGAACACAATTTAGAGTTTCTTAAAAGCTTCCTCCAAGAAAAATACTTACTTTTGCTTCACAGCTTCAGGGAGAACAGAACCTTACAACTTAAAGAACACATTCTAGCTCACATGTCAAATGGAACACACAACCAGCTCTCCTAGAGAATGGTATAGACTCCGCCCTAATAACTATATCTTTTCATTCACGACTGGTGCTTTATTTTAGGTTACAATGCTTCTATTTATAACCTTTTCCAAATTGGATTTGGGCTTCAAATCACAACACATCGGCTATTACAACTCTACAGAACATTCTGCAACAAAATAGGTCTTCAAAAGAATCTTTGCTAATTTATCTCCATAATTATAAAGTCAATATTCTTCTTGATTCTGACTTGAATCTTCCAGACCTATTAAACAGTTCCACATAAGATAGCATAATATTCCCAAAATATTTTGCATCTGTTAAATCTTGAACTAATCCAACTGTCCAGCCCGACACAAGCGCGATGTCAAATGACCCTGCATAGGATATATTATCTTACATGTTGCTCTAATTGTTGAAACCTTTCAACTCAACATGTTCTTCATAAAATAGAACTTCGGTCTGTTTTCTCCTACAAGTTAGAGAATCCTATTTAACATATTGTTGCTCTATTAGTTTTACCAAACATAATGCCAACCATAAAAACAGAGAATTAACAACACTGTAAGATACAATGTACTTAAGTAAAATAAGGAACGATGTGAGGTATGGTGTACTTAATTAAAACATGGGACATTGTAATATATAATGCATTTAAGTGAAACATAGTAGATTGTAAGGTGTTGAGCGCTAAGTGGGGTTATTAAGTTTGAAGCTTATACAAACGATTTTATAAATAAAACCCTTGTGACGAAGTATATGATGATTGACTGAATTTTGTTTTTAAAACCCTAATAATACTCTTTCTCTCTCTCTCTCTCTCTCTCTCTCTCTCTTTTTCTCTCTTAAAGTCTTCATTCATAACAACTATCATTGAGATTGAAGGCGATATGTTCGTGTGGACTGGGTAGAGTCATTGTTCATCAATAATCACTCATGATCATTCTCTGGATTTTGTATAAACAATTACTCACCTCATTAGGTAAACATTCTATAACTGATCATTTTCATTCGTAAGGATCAACTTAAAAAAATTGTTTTCAAAGTGTTTTATATCACGCTTTCCCTTCAACCTGCCCTTAAGTTTAGACTTGGTTCGAGGCCGACATAATGGGGACTCGCCTCTTTCACTCTAGAGTGCCTAGCTACCTAGAGGGGGTGAGTCTAGATCACCATTTTTATTTTGTGTGTTGTTGTATTTATTTTCATGAATTTTTCTATGGAGTTTTGATTGATTTAGTCGTACACTCATGGTGTGTATGACAACGCCTGTTATTCTTATTTATCTTCACATGTCAATAAAGAGAATTTGGTGCACAAATTTATTCTTTGTTAGACAAAAAGATTACATGATAATATGAGTTTTTATATACATGATTCAAAGTATTTAACCAAAGTGACCTAGTTAATGTTTATTGGCCCAGGTGGTCCTAGGTCGGCCAATTATCATGAGCTCCAGGTTGAGTTGATGTTGTTCTTTGATTGTTTCTCAGAAGTAGAACTTGGATTATTCTTTGACCATTGTCACCATAACACATGAAGTTAAAACAATTCATGGTGTACATGTTAGGGGCACTGGTCCCTTGTTGTGCTGACTAAGTGTGACTTACTTAAGCGCTTGCTAAGGTAGGACTCACTGACTTTTATTGTGTTTTCTTTTTCCTTTCAAATTGGTGTCACATTCTAGCCTCTCTGTAGGGGCATTGTGTATTCGTTAGGATCCAGATAGATCATTACATATTGTGATGGGTTTGTTGTGAATGTTGTCGTATTTCATCTTTAGATGGTCGAGAAGGCCATGATGTCGAGAATCATCAATGTTTCTTCCTTAAATGCAGTTGTAAACGCTTTTGTATGGGACTACCAAGAACTGGAGGTCTATTTTTTGTGTGTATCCTTTCTCCAAGAGTAGTTATCCATTCTATATATCCCTAGGGGTGGATAACCATGTCGATGAAGGTGTGGAGGCCACAACCCTCATAAGGAGACAACTTCTCTCTTTTTAGCCCAAGCTTCTCGAAGAATTCTACACACATGATATCACATGAACTTCTCCCATTAATGAAGATTCTTGACACATCAAAGTTGGCCATAGACACTGTTATTACCATAGGAAAAAATTTGTTCAAAATACCACCCACACTCTTGCTATCGCTAAATCCAAGAATGGGTCTTCTATTTCCCCTTAAGGACCACTCCTCCCTCTTTACTAACTTCCACCAGCTCGACAATCCTTCTTTTCACTCCCCCTTTAGATGAATTATTTGGTCGGGGACGTATTCCTGTGACAAATGCTATATACCGATACTTTCCTATTTGATCTTCTTCTCCTTAATCATAGTTATCCTTTCTTCTTTTTGTCTCAGTCACAATGTAATACGGTGGGAGAACTGACTTGGGTGTTTTTGCATTTGATCACAATTGTTGCGGATAGCAAGAGTCGCCACCAACTTTTCTTTTATCCAACAAAGGAAAGGTTGAAAAGAACAGGAAATACCTTTAGAGATGTTTTCTTGAGTTCGGGGGTAGGTTATGAAAAGGGAAGGTGTTAGCATCCTTTTCATCCGTAGTTATCTACGGGCTCTTAGTTGCTTGCTAGATCACTTACTTTGTAGGCACTTAGCACGAAGGGAAGCCATTGCCTTGTGCAAGTAGGCATGCAGGAGGTCCTTGCCTTGTGCATCATGTAGGAGGCCAATGCTGAAGGTGGATTCCAAGCAGACATGCAGGTGAATTCGAAGCAGACATAAAGGTGAATTCGAAGCAATCATGGAGGAAGTTATTTGTCCAATCGAAATAGGCATGCAAGCATCAAATGTCCAATTAGAGCAGGTATGCAGGCATCAAATGTCCAATCGAAGTAGGCATACAGGCATCCATTTTTCCAATCGAAGCAAGGGAAATCAAAGTAAACTTGTTGTTCCTTAAAAAATCATTTTTATCTGTTTTGCCCCTTTTTAACAGTTTCCTCTTCAACTTGATGCTGCAAAATCCAATTTACTTGTGCAAGCTTGAATTTTTTTGAGAAATGTTGTGAGAAATGCCTTGAGAAAAGAGAGGGCAAATTTTGGGGTAAAACAGCTGCCCCTGTTCAATCTTCTTAAACCTGAAAAGCAAGTATGGCACATTGTCGTTCGTAGCTTGAAGGTAGAAGATGATTGAATACTAGAGTGCCCAAAAATTTGCACTCGATGATGTGGTGGTTGATTGTGTAGGGAATAGGCTTAAAGATGCCATCTAAAGGTGATTGTTGACAGAAATTAGACTAAGTCTAAGTTTGCCCGTATTTTGAAGAAGTATCAGGATAAATCTTTGGTTGATTTAAATCTGAAGGATAGGCTGGAATGGACCTGTGTTAAGCCGTGTCTGGAAATATATTAGAAGGAATCTGTGTAAGATTACTTTATGATGAGCCTATGTAGGGTTTCTTTAGGAGATATACGAGAGGGAAGCCTGGATAAGGCTGCTTCAGGATGAATCCATGTAAAACATCATCTGGAAATGAGAAGGAACCTGGGTAGGGTTACTTCAGGTTGAGTCCTTGTGAATCTGCATCTGAAAAATGAGAAGGAATCTGGGTAGGGTTGCTTTAAGATGAGTCTGTGTAAAACTTCATCTGGAAATGTATGGGAAGGAACCTGAGTAGGGTTGCTTCATGATGAGTTCGTGTTAAACTTCATCTGAAAATGTATGAGAAGGAACCTGGGTAGAGTTGCTTCAGGATGAGTCTGTGTAAAACTTCATCTGGAAAATGAGAAGGAACCTGGGTAGGGTTTCTTCATGATGAGTCAGTGCAAAACTTCATCTGGAAACGAGAAGGAACCTGGGTAGGGTTGCTTCAGGCTGAGTCCTTGTGAAACTGCATCTGAAAATGAGAAGGAACTTAGGTAAGGTTGCTTCATGATGAGTCCGTGTAAAACTTCATCTAGAAATGTATGAGAAGGAACCTGGGTAGGGTTGCTTCATGATGAGCCCGTGTAAAACTGCATATGAAAATGAGAAGGAACCTGGGTAGGGTTGCTTTAGGATGAGTCTATGTAAAACTTCATATGGAAATGTATGAGAAGGAACCTGGGTAGGGTTACTTCATGATGAGTTGAGTAGATAGTTGTCCTGTATTGTTTCAGGTATTAATCTATAATTAGTTGTTCACAGATAGTTTTCCTGTCTTGTTTCAGGTATTATTGTACCCCAAAATTTGCCCTCTCATACTTTCCCAAGATTTTTCTCTTACATAGGTGATTATAAGCATTTGATTAAAAGAAAACATAAAATTTTTGAAGATGAAAAAGGAGTCTTCGATTGACATCTTAACAAAGTCTTTCGATTGGCATGTTAAAGGGCCTTTCGATTGGTATTTGGACAGGATTCGATTGAGTGCCTAACCTTCTCCAAACTTGCCTTAAATTTCCAAGCTTCGATTGAAGCCTTAGTCTTTTGCTTGTTTGTTGCATACCAGCTTTGACTGAGCATGGATTTCCTTTGAAACAACCTCCTTCGATCCAAAAAGTAAGGGCCTTCTGTTAATTCTCCTTCAATTGCACCATTGGCTTTGCATACTGGCTTGATTCACAATGCAATGGCTACCTGCATGTAAGTTGGATTTCTTCTTTGTTTGGGCATTTAATGTCTTTGGAGAAAGCTTGATTCCTGCTTCGTCTAGGCAAATTATCCCTCTGTGCGTGCCTTCAGCCTATAAAGCAAGAACTTCTTCAAACTAGACTTCGATTCACAAAGCTCCCACTGGGTAAAAGGCCCCTAGGCGTGTCACCAGCGCATGTATGCCTCTTCATGCTTGCCTTGGTTTCACAAGGCAAAGACCTATTAGCATGGCTTCTATTCACAAGGAAAAGGCCCCTCTTCAGCTTGCCTTCAGCACACAAGGCCAAGACTCTTTCAGGTTTGCCTTCGATCCACCAGGCAAAAAGCTTCTTTTTGATTCACCAGGCAAAAAGGTTTCCTTCGACCCACAAGGTAATGGCTACCTTTGTGCCTACTTTGCCTAGGCAATGGCCTCCTTTACGCTTTCCTAACTTGCTTCATGCTAACATCCACAAGACATAGGATTCCTTTGTGCCAACTTCAACTGGGCGCTGGCCCCCTTTGAAATAATTGTACACACTTCAACACGCATGATGGACCATGCGAAGGACACACCAAAGGCTGATTCCAAGGGTACACAAAAGGACCATATAAAGACCCATTCGAAGGAAGTAATACTAGACCCGGTCGAAGGGTACGCAAGAGGTACATTCGAAGAAGCATGCAGAAGGCCCATTTAAAGTCTACACAAAAGAGCCAGTCAAAGGAGGCAACTTGAGGCTAATCGAAGGGCAGGGTTTGAAGGCATTCGAAAGAGTGAAGCGTGTCTAGGTTCATTCAAATTCAAAAAGGGACAAGTTTCCATGACTTTTGCAATGTTACAAAACTTCATTCATGACTTTGAAAACATTTGTTTATGGCTGTTTAAACCATTTTCTTCTTGTCCCCTCCCTTCTACTCTATATAAGCAGCATGCTTGCAAGCCAAATAGGTGCTTACACACATATTAGAGATACACTGCCCCATAAACCACCAAAGTTATCAAAAAAAATCTCATAAGTGATCCAAATCGAAGCAATTTTCAACAACGCTCCACTCACCCCCTGAAATCTGCAAGAGGCGTCCCCAAATACTAGACAGGCCCTAACATTCACTGGAGCATCACTCACACAATTAATCCATTGGTAACTTATTTTCGATCTCAAACTAGATAAGCATGCAATTTTTAAATTCATATTAATCATACATTCATGTTGTTGCTAATGTTTGTTATTGCTTTCATGTACTACATCCAAGATTAAGCGCAAGGTTTGGGATCGTGCCATGTCTTGGGCACAATCCATATTTTCTTTCGAATCTCAGGGTTTATGAGGTTGTAAGACACACGAAGTAGCCTCCGATTTAGATCCAGAGGATCCTTATTAGGATTATGCAGCCATAAGCTATCGAATCTAAGGCTAGATTCGACCCAAATCTGGACTTGTATCTTGTTTTCCCTAATAAATTTCCTACAGGAATACAACATACACCCCTAACAATATCCTCAAGTGGATCGAATGACATCTTTAATTGGATCGAAGGCCATCTTTAATTGGATCGAAGGCTACCTTATTCCTGGATCGAAGGATAATGCTCTTCATTGGATCGAAAGCTATCTTTTCTTGAGATCGAAAGATCTTTCTTCTTATATTTTTATTTTTGTTGTTCATTTATTTTCTATAGTTTTTTTTAAATTAACATAAAAATAATCAAAAATCACAAAAAATTAGGATTACCTTTTTTATTTTAATTAATTAAATTAATTTCTGAAATTAACTAATTAATTAACTTTTAACATTTTTTTTCAAATTTAAAATAAATTAGACTTAGGTTTAATTTTATATTTTTAAGTAGTTTCCATGACATAATAAAAAACAATAAAAATACTTAGATAATTTCTTAATTAAATTTATTTCTAAATAAATTTTAGGATAGTTTAATTATTTTCTTAAATAAAACAAATACAAGAAATGTTAGGTTTTTGCTTAGAATTTAATTTTGATCAACAACTTTCTTTTATTTTAATTAATTAAATTTAGGTTTAATTTAATTTAGTATTTTCCTAAATAAACAAAAACAATCAAAAAGATTTTTACTTAGCTATTCCCTAGGTTTCTTTTAGACATAATATTCGTTTCGCGCGCATTATTTTGTTCTCGCTTTTTTTATAACAATCTAATTGTATACTGGTATGTAATAGACTAAGTAAGACTTTTTTATCGCTTTCTTTATTTTACCTTTCCCCAGATTTGTATATTATAAATACCCCCTCCCCGAAGCCATGTAATAGTGTAGGTTTATACTTCCGCACTTTATTTCCTGCAAAATATTACTGCTAGTAATTAGGCATGTATAATAATACTGGAAAACAAAAGTGTTAGCAAACTTAACAAAAAGACAAAAATAACTGAACATAACACACTCGCACATATACACCTCTAGGGTACCCCACTTTGGTTGCCTTCGGAAATAAAGCAGTCATGTCCCTCTAAACGGGGACGCTTTAGCAAAGACCCGTAAATCAAAAAGCTCATAGTCCCTCGAAGACCCTATAGTTGCCTTCTCGATAAATGATCTAGTCCCTAAACAAAATTGCTAAAGCGTCTCCACATGTTGCTTTCATGACTGTATCGTCCCTTCAATGTCCCTCATACATCCAACGATATGGCTACCTACTCACTAATAATAGGATAGCACTATCTAAAGGATAGGAGGAAAAGAACCATCTTTTCGAGTACAAAGTAGATAGCTGTTAGAAGTTTGCTCAAAACATTCTACACTTACACAAATACTACTTTTTCAACAAAAAAAATTCAAAACATTTGCCTTGTTAAAACTCTTGAGGACTGATACAAGAGTTAACGCAAAGCAAATCTCCGCACTAAGGAATTTTCCAAACATTTTCAAACACACAAAGCACAAAGTACTTTCAAATTAAGAAAACCTCTAAGAACCCGTAGATAACTATGGATGGAAAGGGTGCTAACACCTTCCCTTTCCATAATCTACCCCCCTTACTCAGAAAATATCAAAAAGGTCTTTTTTGTTCGTTTCACCCTTTCCTTAATTTGGACAAAAGAAAAGTCGGTGGCGACTCTTGCTTACCGCAAAATTTGCAAACACAAAACACAAAAACTAGTATTAAACAGTCGGTTCTGCCATCGTATTACAGAACTGGCGACTCTGCTGGGGACATATAAAAAGTGGGGTTACCTTAGAGCTTAGTTCATTTTAAAATTGCTTTCATTGTGTGTTTTATGCTTTACTTTTGAGGTCTTGTTTAGGTTCTTACTATAGATACTACACCCGGATTTGGGGCACCTTATTAGGTAAGTAGCAATAAATCATGGAAGTTATGCGGCATAGACCAATGTGGACGAAGTGATAGCTATGTTAGCATGATACTTTGGTTTATACTAATGTTCCTTGAGTCGGTCAAGGATAACATTAGGCTTCCTTAGTGTCATTAAGCTCTAACTGACTTTTATAACCTTTAATTGACTCATCCTAAGCCATTAGAAAGTAGTGAGATGGACGGCTTTGGTTCTGACCGAAGATTGGTTGATACTCGATACTACACTCATTGAGACTAGAATTTTGGGATATTTTGGCCGCAATACTTCGGTGCTTGAGCTAGAACAATGCTTAAATGAAAGGTCAGTGATATGAGACTCCTTAGAACCCGGTTACTATTAATAGGATAGGTTGAGCCAACTGAAACTTCAAGAGGGTACTTACCTTTAAAACTCATGCAAGACTTTAAACCTAAGGTCTTTGTGTGACTTGCTTGTGTTTGATATACTTGTGATTTCAAAGCATAATCATAAAACCATAAACATCACAACATGTTATTTCAAGGGCCTGTTGATTTATCTCTTATCTATTTTGTAGGACATGGATTCAGCTTGCAGAAAAACCATTCGAATCAATTTTGAAGAGATCCTTCCCAAACTCAAAGAATTAGTTTCAAAGGTTCCTGAGAGTTCATCATTCAATAATATATATGGTTACTTACTCAGTTTAGTTGCTACCGGTTTTGACGAGGGTTTGATGAGTGTCTTATTCTAGTTCTTCGACCCTAAGCACCACTGCTTCACATTTCCAGACTATCAGTTGGTACCTACGTTGGAAGAATTCTCCAAAATACTCGGTTTGCCTATATTGGAGAAGATACCCTTTACCGGTTTATAACAAGATCCAACTACTGAAGATGTTGCCATAGCTTTGCATTTGAAACCATCTGATATTGAGTCCAATTGGGAAAGGAGGAGTGGAGTTAAGAGCCTCTTCACAATTTTCCTGATGAAGAAAGCCCAGGTATTCCTAGACGCTATGAGTTACCATGCCTTTGAAGATGTTTTAGCTCTTTTGATCTACGGGTTGGTTATGTTCCCCAATTCAGACCAGTTTGTAGATGTCAGTGCCATCAACATTTTCCTTACTCACAATACAGTGCCTACATTGCACGGGAATATTCTGCACTCACTCTATACACGCACTATGAAGAATCGAGGGACGCTTATGTGTTGGATACCTCTACTCTATAGGTGGTTTATTTCTCACCTTCCTCATTCAGTAATGAAGAATTAATTAGGCTTAAGATGGAACCAGAGATTAATTTCTATTTCTCACTCTGACATCTATTGGTGCCCTCACTCCCAAGAAGACATCTCTTTCATTGATCGTTGCGGAGAATTCCCCAATGTGCCACTCCTTGGCATTAAAGGGGGCATCACCTACAACCCCTCTTTAGCTTTACGTCAGTTAGGATGCACCCGGCGGGATGGTCCTCATGATATGCTCATTCAAGATATTATGTTCGACTATTCAAATGATCTGCAAGGCTATCATCAGAGGTTCATATGCGCTTGGGGAATGGTTAAAAAGACTGATAGCAAGACTTTAGGGTACAAGAACTCCACCCCTTTGGATCCATACCTCAAATGGGTGTGAACTCGTGCTCAAAATCTTATGATGCCATATGCTGCTATACTACCAGTGATTATAGAGACAATTGTTCAAGGGGTCGAGTCTCTCATCATTCTTCATCCTGATATGCCAACAAACTTCGAAGAACTGCAAAACAGGTTTTAGGACATGTTTCTTATCTTCTTCGCTGCTTATTTCAGTAAGAAGAAATGGCTCTTGAACAGACAGTAAAGGATCTCCAAACTCAAGATGCTCAATTCAAAGAAATGTTCCTGAGTCTAGCCAAGGGGCAAGAAGAATTGAAAACATTCCTTGCTGGGAATCTGACCAAGAAACATCCTGAAAACGACAAGGATGAACAGTTGGAACAACTGCAAGCTGAGGTAGAAGCAATGAGAATCCAAATGCTGGGGCTAATGGTTCTTATCCAAGGCCTAGCCCAGGGAAAAGAAGAGCTAAGAGACACTGTCAACAAGCTTCATCAAGACGGATGCAACCGTATGAGGCAAACAGTCGAGGTTGAGGTAAGTCATTAATCAGCCCTTGATGAGGCAAGAAGTGGGTTTGGTGGAGAGTGGACCTTTCCAAATTGCTGCTACGCCAAGGGTCCAACAACGATCTCGCCAACCGCAACTAGGTAATCAACAAAGGCAAGACAAGCCCAAGAGGTAATTCACCAAAATTAACATGTCCTTGACGCAAGCATTGCATCAGGTATTGGAGGCCAAGATGGTTACGTTAAAGGATCCTCCTCAGAATCCCAACACTGCCTCCCCAAGGTACAATCCAAATGCAAGGTGTACATACCACTCCGACAGTCCTGGACATGACACTAATAGTTGTTAGGCATTGAAGAACAAGATTCAGGACTTAATCAATAAAGGGGTGCTGGAGTTTACACAAGATGGCCAGACTGAATTCTTTCGCCGTCCCTCAAAGACGCACCATATGAAGTGACAAGTTCAGACAAAGGGGCTTTTTGTTCATTTGAATTTTTCAAATTGTAATTTTCTTTTTGTTTGAACACTTATGTATGTCAAACTTTGTTATTTCATCAACGCATCGCATATATTTCTCTTGAATCAATTCATTTGTATTCACTATTTCAAAACTGTGTTCTTACTTCCTTTTTGTGATATTTGAATCTTGATTAAAAGCTGTAAGCCTTTAGAGGGAGGATGACGAAAATGATACCACAATCTCTATAATATGCTTTTGAACAAACCCCGTTGACGATGTACATTCGTTGTTTCAAATCCTAAATAGTGGAGTTATAAGGAAGATAATCCCTAGTCAACCCCTTTGAGCCTAAGAAGTGGGATTTTTCTTTTCATACAAATTAAAACCCTTAATCATAACCCGGGGCAAGGTAGCTTTCTCAGTTAATTCAAAAGTGCATTCAGTCGCAAGCTCTATCTCCATACACGACAAATAGTGTAGAAGATGCTCTCCAAAAATAGTGATGGTTCCACATAATCATCAAAAGTAGGCAGTCATTATCTCTCAAAAGAAAAGCCCATTTAGTCAAAACCTATGAAGGAGACTTAAAAAACTAGGGCATCTTGCTGACTGTAATCACAAAAAAAACAGTTCAGGCAAAAGTATGGATAATAGAATTAAAAAAAAGAGGTCAATACAAATCCTCAACAAAAAGAAAAGGTTACCAAAAATGTCTACCTACTTAAACAAACGTTCAATTTCTGAACCGTCACCAAGTATCAGAGCAAAGATTCCAGACTCAATTGGCATCTAAATGCACAATTAATTGAGCATAGGACTGAAGAACATCATGAAGAGCGGGTTGGGTACAAATAAAATTTGAGCCTTTATCCTTTGTTTCTTGAACCGTGAACCAGACCACGTTATAACCTTTAAAAGTCCTAGCTGAAGCATGGGTTAGTTCAGAAGCATACTATTACAAAAGGTATCCTGACTCCTGTAAGGTTTACTATTAAATCCTGAGTTGATATCACACTTTTACAAAGTTTGTTTGTTTTACTAAAAAATGAATTTCAAGACAGACATAAGCTTTACATTCTTAAAATACCATTGTTTTCATATGACTATTTGTTCAACAACAGAGAAATTCACACAACGAATATTTAGTGAACAAAGATCCTCTCAATGGACAGAATCACCTCAGATGGAAAAAAACATTTCCAGTAACAGGCCTTTGATAATCAAGGGGCATAGCACAGTGTCCAGCTGATATAGGGAAGTCAAATCAAGGTTCAATGAATCCCTCAAAAATGCCAAATAATCAGGGGCAGATCTCAATTTGAATCACTTTATGCATTGGACATGAATTCCAGTAACGAATCATGTACGATCAAACAAACACCTTCTGGAAAGTGTGACAACACTTACTACTATAGATAGTGACCATTCTCCGTACCCGGTGAACATGGACATAGTCAGAAAATACTACGCATGAGTAAAGACCCGCTAGGTTGACTGGCCTAGGAAAAAAATAAGGGCATCCCGGTGAACCAAAAGGGTTCGGGAAAAATTAGGGATATGCATAAAAAAATCTGTACACCCGGCAAGTCGAAAACCTAAAAAGGAGGCTTGGGCAAAAAGGGGTATCCCGGTGGACTGAAAACCCGAAAGAGCAGTCCATGCAAAAGTTAGGGATTAGAACGTACGACTATGTCTCGTCATCTCGTCACTTGTATATCAATAAAAGGTTTATTACCCTAATAAACATACACCAAGGACTCCAGGAGTTGGGATGACACTCAAACCATCCACAAAACCTCCGCAGATACTTCCTCCAGCAGGTACAGAGGCAGGAGCATCCTAATAAAAGGTCACTACCACATCCTCAGCTTACAGCCTTGTGATGTCAGGTGTTCTTGTGTCCCCGACAGAGCAAGAATCTCTAATCACTGATCCGACATCTTAAAAATTCCCCAACCTAGTTCATATAGCTTTTCATGTTCCCCAGCGGATTTCCTCTCAAAACAACAAAACAGGAACTCCCAACGGAAACATTCTAAAGCAGATTCTCATCTAGAAACGGTTCATGTACGATCCAGATACGAATTCCATCCTGATACTAATTCAGATTCAGATTTCAGATATAGTTCATATACGCTCTAGATTTGTATACCATTCTGATACTCATTCAGATTCAGCTTTCAGATACAGTTCAGATATACTCCAGATACGGATGCCATTCTAATACTCATTCAGATACAGCTTTCAGATACAGTTCAGATATGCTACAGATATGAATGTCATTCTGATACTCATTTAGATTCAACTTTCAGATACAGTTCAGATACGCTCCAGATATAGATGACATTATGATACTCATTCAGATTCAGCTTTCAGATATAATTTAGATACACTCCAAATTAGGTTTCCATTCTAATACTCATTCAGATACAACTTTCAGATACAATTCAGATACACTCTAGATACGGATGCCATTCTGATACTCATTCAAATTCACCTTTCAGATACAGTTCAGATACGCTCTAGATACGGATGACGTTCTGATACTCATTCAGATTCAGCTTTCAGATACAGTTCAGATACGCTCTAGATACGAATTCCATTCTGATACTCATTCATATACAACTTTCAGATACAGTTCAGATACGCTCCATATATGGATGCCATTCTGATACTCATTCAGATTTAGCTTTCAGATACAATTTAGATATGCTCCAGATTCTGATGCCATTATGATACTCATTCAGATTCAGCTTTCAGATACATTTCATATACACTCTAGATACGAATGCCATTCTGATACTCATTCATATTCAACTTTCAGATACAGTTCAAATATGCTCTAGATACGGATGTCGTTCTGATACTCATTTGGATTCAGCTTTCAGATACAATTCAGATACGCTCCAGATACATATGCCATTCTGATACTCATTCAGATACAACTTTCAGATACAATTCAGATACGCTCCAGATACGGATTCCATTCTAATACTCATTCAGATTCAACTTTCAGACACAGTTCAGATAAAGGTTTTGTTTTGTGTAAAAAAGAAAACTCCTACTTCTTTGGCTCAAAAGGGGTTGACTAGGGATTATCTTCCTTATGACTCCAATGTTTGGGAATGAAAGAAACGTTTTTACATCATTGTGATATGGTGGCAGAACCGACTGTTAATACTGGTTTTGCGTTTGTGTTTGCAAATGTTGTGGTAAGAAAGAGTCGCCATCGACTTTTCTTTTATCCAAATTAAGGAAAGGGTGAAAATAATAGAAAGAGACCTTTTCAATATTTTTCTGAGTAAGGGGGTAGATTATGGAAAGAGAAGATGTTAGCACCTGCTGTACCCCAAAATTTTCCCTCTCATTTTACTCAACACATGCCTATTGAGGTCCTCAACTTGCCGAAGGATGCCCAAGAATTGATCAGACAAATTCTCCTCCTAAGGCAATGAACCCCCAACTAGGGTTTCCATTTGAATCAGGATGTGTCAACTCCAAAGACTTTAATTGATTTCCATGGTCCTATTATGCCTCCAAGAATGTCCATGACAAAATTCATGCCTTTCAGAACAATTTTGCACAGTCAATAGCCCAAATGCCTAAAAATTAATTGTACTAGGTCAAAATTCAACTGTGGCCTATATACAGTCAAACTTCAAGATTTTTTGTCAACAACATCGTTTTGAAGTGATAATCATAATTTGATCAAGGGTTGACCATGATTCCTCAAGAAATACTCCTAATTCATCAAAAGTCAAATTTGCAAAATTAGGGTTTCTATAGGAAAAGTCAACTAAACTTTGACTGGGAATAACTTTCTCATAATTTGTCCATTTGGCCCCAACCAAATACCATATTTAAGAGAATCCAATTCCCTACAATCGATATTTTATGTTCAAGTTCAAGAAGTGCACCATTTGAAAGATGCAAGCTCAAACATTACATGTCATTTTCAGAAAGTCAACAAAAGACACTTTTTGTCCAGACCTTTTACATCAAGATAACATCTTCAAATTCAAAAATAATTAGAAGAGGGATTGAAGTAGACATCTTGAGATTTACAAAAAGTCATAAATCATCTACTTGGGATAAATATTGAGCAGGTTATGGTTTGCCCAAGTTGGGAAATATTTGGAAAATTCAAAAATCCTACATCGAGGAAAGTTGAGTTTTCAAGGCATTAACTTATTTCTTTGAGTTTTAAACCTATCCATAGAATATTATAGGACCCATAATCTCTTCCCCTTGTGGTATTACTTTTTATCCATTTATTTTCCATTTATTTGGATTTATTTTCAATAAAAACATGAAATAAGTGGTTTAAATAACAAAGGGAGGTGTATAGCACAAATGGGCTTGGAATTATCTTGCACAAGGGCCCAAGCCACGCAAAAAATGATGTCTAGGTTCATCCCGTTCAAGAAATGGTGCAAAAGTTATTTGGGGCAAGTTTTCAAATTTTGCATTATGGTTTTTTAAAACATCAATTTGGCAAGTTTTTGAATATTATATCAATACTTCATTACAAGGCATTATGGCATGGATTTTTCATTCAAGACCATTCATTCCTTCCCTCCTATATATATTGGACCATTTGCAAGCATTAGAAAAAAAGAAAAAATACGCTTACCACGCTACAAAAGCTCTCTCTAAAAGTCTCCATTTTCATAAATTCGTCAAAAATTTGCAACCGCACTTACAAGTTGTTTCGTGGAAAACTAACACTAGTCATTCTCCCAACATTCCCAAGAATTTATCCAGGCCATCCCTAGGCCCTTGCACGACCAAGAACACTACATATCCGAACCTGTGTATTTGGTAAAAAATTTAATTCGAATTTCATTTATCTGTACATTTTAATACATTGGTTTGTTTGAATGTTGCACAGGACCTAAAACTATGAGGTTTGGGCGTGAGAATCACACGGTTTGAGCCTGAAATCCAATCGTGTCATAGCTAGGACACGATCTGCATTTCATGCTCATATCGCAGGATATAGGCCCATTTATTTTGTTTTTTCGTTCTATTCTTTATGTTTTATTTCTTCTTTTGATTTTATTTTTATTAATTAACCTTAAAACCAAAAAATCACAAAAATAATAATTAACTTTTTTTAAATAGATCATTAATTAATTAATTAATTAGTTAATATTTTCCTAAAGTAATGATTAAGTAGAACTAGGTTTTATATTTCATAATTCTTATTTTCTTTAATATTAAAAAATTTAAAAAATATTAATTAGGTTTATTTTATGTTATTAATTAGACTTTAATTTAATATTTTCGTAAATTAAAAACCAAACAAAAAAAACATGCCTTTTCTTTTCTTAAAACTAATTCAAAAAGTTTCCTTTACGCATTTTCCTATTTCGCGCGCATTTTCTTCTTTCGCACTTTTATATTCCTGTACATATCAATGTAGCCAAACTATACGGATTTTTTTATTATTTTCCTTTATATTTCTCCCGATTTTGGACTTGTAATTAAATCCCTCTCCCCGAAGCCATGTAATAGCGTAGGAATTTACGTTTTCGCACTTTATATATTTGTACATATATTAACTGTTAGATGTATGGCTAATAGGATTACATGAACAAGATGAAACCAATCACTAGAAAACTAAACACAAAGACTAATATATCTGAAATCAAATACACTCGCACATACGCACCCCTAGGGGATCACCACTTCGGTTGCCTTCGGTAAACATTCATGAAGCATAAGGAGTTTTAGTGGTCACCCTCCAGTCCAAAAAAGATCAAAATGAGCCATTCGAATGTTGTCTCGAAAAGATCTTTAGGACTTTAGGGTAATTACTAAAGTTTCCTAACTATTGCTTTTGTGACCATAAAAACGTCCCTTTCGATTGTCCCTTAAACTCCAACGATGGGGCTACCTACTCCTTAATATTAGGATAGCATTGTCTAAAGGAAATGAGAAAAAATGAACATCTTTTTTTTCCCGAGTAGGTATATAGTTCCTAGGTACTTGCTCAAAAATATCAAAATCTTTTCACACAAACACTTTCAAAACAGTTTTCAAAAACAGCTTCGTCACACTCTTGAGGATAGAAACAAGAGTTATCACGAAGCAAAACAATTTTTTTTCAAAACACACGCACAAAGCAATTTCAAAATGAGCAAAGTGCTAAAGAGCCCGTGGAAAACCACGGATAGAAAGGGTGCTAATACCTTCCCTTTCTATAATCTACCCCCCCTTACTCATAAAACTCTCGAAAAATGTTTTTTTCTGTTCTTTTTTTACCTTTCCTTTGTTGGATAAAATAAAAGACGGTGGCGACTCTTTGTTGCACCCCAAAATTTACCCTCTTAATTTAGGCTTATGTTTCATCATGAATATCATATTGCATTGCATTCATACATTGTGATGGGATCAAAATACTTTGGTTATCGAGTCTTCCTCAAGCTTTGAAGGTTGATTGCATTGACAAGTTGCTCAAGTAGAACCTTATCATCTAAACCTCTGGATCTTTCAAGCTCAAAAGTTATTGCATATCTCAAGATACTTTATCCATCTCTTTGGAATCATCAAAGGTTTGAAGTTTGTGATTGACTATAAGAAGAATCACTCTTTTGATTCACTAGTCAAAATTAGGGTTTTATTTGATCAAGGCTATTGATCAATGTACAAATCTTGATTTGGAAGCTACAGCATCTCATTGGTATTTGAAAAGTCTTTGTACAAGAAATTGGTCAAGATGCCCAGAGGATTTGAAATTTTGGAGATGATTCATCAGTCTCCTAAGGTGTTAACCAAAACTAGGGTTTGGGATTTTATCAAGATTTCTTGAGAATTTTGAAGTGAAACTTTGTACATGGCCTCTATATATTTGGGAGATAGTATGTTTGAAGTTTTGACCATCAATTTTGAAGAGAAGTGGACCAATTAATTCAAAGGGGAAAAATTGTCATTTTGGTCAAAATCAGTCAAAGTCAAGGTTGACCAAGTGAACTTTTGGTCAACCATCAATTCAAGGGTATACTTTTCATATTTCAAGTCCATTTTGATCATTGGATCAAAAATATTGAGGTTTGGGTTGAAACTTGTTCATGAAGAAACCCTAAAAGTTTCTAATTTTTTAGAAAATGAGGACTTAACTTCAAAAATTCATATTTTATTCACATTTGATCAAATAAATGCAAATGAAATATGCTTGGAAAGATAAGAGGGTGATATTTAATCTCCTTTTGGTCTCATGTCCAAATTGGCAAATAATCAAGAGTTATGGTCTTTGGAAGTTCATGCCTCAAGTTAAAATTATAGGTCATTTTCCAAAATTAGTGAATTTCATGTCATATTTTGAGGACCTTAATGGATTCAATTGAAAAAACTCAAAACTAAGGGATTGTATATATTTTCAATACCTTTCCAAATTGTACTCATTTGTGTCCAAATTCAAAAGTATGGGCAAGTTATGGTCTTTTGAATTTCATGCCATTTTATTGAACTTTAGCCATGCAAGCAAAATGCAATTTCTTGCAAACTCAAGTTTCAGCCATTCTTTTCATTTCTAATCAGGCCCATGACCCATTTGTGGCTTGTGGAAACCCATGATGCCAGCCATTTCATGCCCATGTGCTTGGTGTACTTGCTTGATTAAAAAAATGACAAACATGCTCAATTTGGCAAATTCATCCATACTCTCTCATTTTAAATGATCATGACCTGGCAATTTGAGGATTGGTTTCTGAGGTTATTTGGCTCATAAAATGTAAAGAAAATGGGGAAACACACAAGCAAATGGCTGAGACCCATGTGCACTCATTTTTTGGCCAAATTTTCCAATCAAGCCCTTGAACAACTTTGAGGACCAATTTCATCTTCTAACCTTCAATACTTACTCTATATAAGGGACTCCAAGCCTCATTTCAGAGGGGGGACGCTCCATTCATCACAAATCCAGATCTAAAAATTCCTTCTTCTTGCTGAAGTTTTCTTCGATTCACTCATCTCCTCCGCGCATTCATCAAATTTTTTATGGATTCTTCTTCCTTGAAGTGTGTAGATAGAGATTGAGAAGTTTATTTGCTTCTGTAACTAAGGAATCGATATTTCCAGTTTCACATTGAGGTAAGCTTCTTGAACTTCAATTTGCTATTTTCAGCTTGATTTGATGAATTACTTCATGTTTATGAGCTCATAGCTGGCCAAACAATAGGTTTGACGTATAATTTTGTTTGAAATTGAAGAATAGATCGTTGTTTCAACTTATGAATAATTCATATTCAGTGAGTTTTTGCAATTTTTGCGTCCATATTTCTGATTGCCTAGTCAATCTTTTTGAGATCTATAAGTATCATGATGTAGAGGTTAGATCTGGCTTTGTTTTGAGCTTTGAATCATTGATTTTGGTGGAGAAATGAGGAAGAAGTACTGATCAGAACATGAGGTTTTGAACTGTGAAAACACACGTTTAGGGATTTGTCTTGAGGTAGAAGATGATGAGGTGGCGCGCCCTGATTGGATGATTTAAATTCTTAATGCATTTTATATTGTTTGATTTTTATTGATTTCTTCTGATTTTATTTTTGTGATCAAAACATCTTCAAAAATCATGAAAAAATCACCATAGGCTAATAATAATTTCTAGTATTTGTCATATTTTTTTTGGAATTTTTTAAAAATGTTTTGATTGGTTCAAAATTTCATAAGTTTAATTAATTGTTTGTTCAATGATTATTTTTATTTTAATAGCTCTTTTGATATAAAAATTCCACAAAAATTATCTTTGACTCATAAAATAATTTAGAAATTTATTATGATTTTGGTTTAGAATTTTTCCTATTTTTGATTAGAAATTTAATTTGAGAAGTTTATTTGAAATGTTTGCTTCATAATTTTTATTTTAATACTTCCTTTAATTCAAAAATCCTCAAAAAAATCATATAAGTTTGTTTTTAATCATAGTATCTGAATATAATTTTGTTTTGACCTTTTTATGACTTTTGGCTAGGGTTTGCATTTTGTCATTAAATAATAGTCTAATTGTTTAATTGTTTGTTTGATTTTATTTTAATATTTACTTTAATTCTAAAATTCCACAAAAAAATCATGGATGCTGGTTTTTAATTCTAATATTTTAATATAATTTTGGTTGGATTTTTTTCTTCAGACTTTTGATTGGAATTTTATTTTGAGATTGGAATTTTTGTTTAATTGTTTAAAGGTTTGAATTTTGATTTTATTTTTGACTTTCCTTTAATTCTAAAAATTTAAAAAAAAGTTCTCTGATCTTTAGAGTTTTCTTTATTTTTGTATGATTTTAATTTGATTTGTTTAGAATTGGAACTTGATTAATCTATAATTGAGTTCATTTTCTAAATAATTAGGGTTTTGCTAATTCCCTTGTTTGTTTTGATTCCAAAAAGCAACTAACCTTGAGTTTCAATTGAATTTGGTTCTTGTTTAAGGTTCATAGATGGATTTAGGTCCTTAAAAATATTTTTCTTGAATTAATTGATAAGGTTTGGTAATTTCCAAAAAATATTTTGAAAACTTGTCTAGTTTGGTGGTTTTTGCCAACTAGTTTTTGATATTTGAAGTTTGATTGATCCTTTCCTCATCCATCCATGAACTTAAAACATGTTTGCTGACTCTTATACATATCAAAGATGCTAAGAAATTTTTTGTTTGAATTATGGAAACCCTTTTCTTTTTTTGATGTATTTTTGAAGTGAAGGTACCCAAATTAATGTTGCATATCTTGTTGCAATTTTCTTGATGGCCAGTGAACTTGCGTGAGGCCTATAATTGGGCACCTAATGATCATGTTGGTTCTGTTTATCCACATAAACTCAAGTCATTACACTTAATGCCCCATGTTTGACTGATTGAACCTTTTGATGCATGTTTTATGACTTTTTGCTTTCTTGTTGATTTTCACTTTGAAACTTAAGCTTTCAATATGAGTTTGAGGTCATTAAATATCCAATGATAACATGAAGGGAAATGATATTTCAATGATAGTCTCATGAGGACTTTAGAGTAATTGGTCCCTATTACTTAAGTTAGTTATAATCATGAATGAAGTTTGGCTTCTTTCCTTTATCCTTGTTGAATTTTTGAGGCATTTTGAATGAACTTGTGCAACATGTTTTAGAATCAACATTTTAACCTTTTGATCATGTCCTAATCATGTTTTGGAAGCTTTACTTCAAATCTTTGATTGTTACAAACCCTTTAATATTTTGTCCTTATTTGACTTTCTTCCATGGTTAGCTTGAGATCTAAGTCTTTGATGCATTGTGTGGGATTCTTCTTCTATTATGCTTGTGAGCTGTGATGAAGTAATTGAATATGATTGAATTGTGGTTGCTACTGACCTTCATGGTCTTTGATTGTATTCTTCTCAAGCTCCCATGATCCTTGATTGATATTCAATTGTCAATTTAATATGGTGATAGAAAGGAGCAACATTCCTCTAACTTTTGACCAAATTGTGCATATGCCTGTTTCTTTTTGTCTATTATATCCAATGTTTTGATAGTTGCTATCATGTTTTCTCACTTCATTATGGTGTCATCATCCATCCCTTATGTGAGTCATCATTCCATTTATGGGAATACTAACTTGGTTGTTGAATGCGCGAGGTACTCTGAGAAAAGTTTTCCATTTTTGACTTGAGGCTACTGTGTTTCACTTTATTTGTGGAACACAATTTATTATATTGGTACTACTATTGTGCTTGGCATATTTGATAGTCTATGTAGGATATATGTATGTGTGATCGGTGGAAATAGAACTGACTGTTTTGAAATGCTGGTTCGCGAAATATCGCGGCAAGCAAGAGTCGCCACCGTCTTTTATGTTCTCCAACAAGGAAAGGACAAAAGCACAACAAAATTCCTTTTCGAGATGTCTCTCGGTTCTGGAGGTAGATTATAGAAAGGGAAGGTGTTAGCACCCTTCCTATCCGTGGTTATCCACGGGCTCTTAGGTACTTGCTCACTATGTTTTAAAAATGTTTTGCTTTTCTTGTGTTTGTGGGTTTTGAAAAGTTTGTTTGAAAACTTCGATTTAACTCTTGTATCAGTCCTCAAGAGTGTATGAAGTGTTTTTGAAAGATTTGTTTGAAAAGTGTAAGTGTGAAAAATTTGTTTTGTTTTGAAAGAGCAAGTACCTGAGAACCTCTACCTACTCAAAAGGGAATTAAACTGTGCAAATGTCCTTTAGACAGTGCTATCCCACTATTGAGGAGTAGGTAGCACCGTCGTTGGAGTTATTCGGGTCAATTCGATTATAGGGACATGTGATCAGCAAAGCAATAGTAGGACGCCTTAGCGGTAACCCTAATGTCCTAGATCCTTTTTATCCGAGGCAACCGTTTCGAGGCAACTTGGATCTTTAGACAGGAGGGCGACCTCTAAAACACCCTATACTCAATGACCACATCGAGGCAACCAAGTGAGGCGTACCCTAAGAGTGGCATGTGCACGTGTGTCAAGTTCAGTTAAGTTATCTTTGTACATGTTATGGTGAGCTACGTTTTGATTTTAATTTTCAGATATAAGTCTTGTCAAGCATAGCCTAGTTAACATACATCTAACAGTTAATTGTTGCGGAAAGTAAATTGCGGAAATTAAAGCTACGCTATTACAAGGCGTCGGGTATTTACATCGCCAAAAACAAACCCTTGAAAAAGTAAATTGCGGAAAAGTAAAGAAAGCGATAAAAGTCCTAATTAACGTTATTACATCCTCGGAACAATTACATAAATATGATCAAAAAATAATATGCGCGAATAGAAATTGAATCGGAGAAGTCCTTAGAGTTTTGACCCTTTTTGAGAAAGAAAGAAGTTTGTTATTATTTTGAAATTAATTAAATTAATCCTAAAACTAATTAATTAATTAAAAGAAAGGTTTTTTAAGTTTTTTATGTTTTTAATGAAAATAAAATAAAATAGTTAAATATATTAATTAACTTAATTTTACATGGATTTTATTTTTTGTGAAACAAAAAGTTAAAATTGCCCTAATTAACTAAATTAATCTATGTTAGTATTTACTTACAAAATAATAAAAAGAAAGTGACCAGGGGGTGCTGGCCCAATAAGGAGGTATTCTTGGCAATTCTCAGGCCCCTTAACTCCAAGCCCTTTTGACTTTCTGGATTGTCCATGCGCATGGTTGACTGGGAGTATGGTGATCCTTCATCTTTGGCCACAGGATTTGAGCTCAGAGACACATGGCGCTTGGATGTTAGAGGTGCATAATGGACTCCTTTTGGAAAGCTGCATATGAATATGTAAAGAAAAATAATAGAAACATTTTGGGGGACCTGGGATTCGAACCCAGGTCCCAATGATTCCAATCTAATGCCTTAACCACTCCAACTGCACGCTTTAGTCATTAATAAAATAAAAGGCAATTAATATATTGAGAAACCAAACAATATGCTGTATAAAAGAAAAACGCGCGCTTCTTTTTTGAATGGTCCAATGATGTATCACCACATCATCATCTTCTTCATATTTCCTGCAAAAAACACAAATAGATAGCGGGGGTTTTTAACCCCCACAAACTGCAGTGGTGAAAAATAGCGATTAGCCCTGTGATTAATATAAATATTTTGCGAATAGTCAGTTATGTTCGTCTGGTTCTCACGAATCTAGTCATATGCCTTACAAGTCCTGATTTTTCTGGGTTTAGAAAGCCCCAATTCCAAAGTTCAGGAACCCTAGAATTTTTCCATGGCAACTTTTGATTCTGTGCACTATAATTCAATTAACTTATGCCATTAGCTTCATATGGATTCAAGCAATGCAAAACAATCAAAAAATCACGTTAAATGCTCATGAATTAAGAGTTACGATTATGAAAAAAAGTGTCAAACCGTGAGACTGTAAGTGATGATTTCTTGAGCTTCAGCGTGTGAATTTAATTGCTACACGTTCCTGGGAACCCCTGCAAGGTGTTAGAATCAACCAATTGCTTTGAATCGCCCTAGAATATAGAAATCAGTTTTGCAATTTTCTTGAATTTTTTCAATATGGTTATGGCTTTTTCTGCAGAAATTTCACGTGTGCATGATCAGGGTTAGCTTGTATATTTATAGGAGAATGGGGTTAGGTCAGAATCTTGAGCAAAAATCCATGGAATGATGATTTGAATATTTGATTGGAAATCATATATTTTTGAATCTTCATGATTGGAAAAAGTTGCCAAATTTGGAGATATTGCATCTTTGACTTGGTGCACGAAATTGCCATCCTTTTTAGGTCATTCTTGCTTCACAAAAAGATTGAAAAAACCATATCTTTATATTTTCCGACAATTTAAATTAATTAAATAAATTAATATTGATTAAAAATCCAATTAATTAATAAAAATAAGAAAATAAATTTAATTAAGCTTGATGGGTCGTGCATAGGCCATGGATAAAGTTTCAAGAAGAAATTTGAGGCCCATTAGCAAAAATAAGGTGTTTTGAGCAAAGTTGACTTTTGCAAATTCCTAAAAATTTCCCAACTTCTCCAATGCATATCTTGCTCAATTATGATCATATGAACATGTTCTTGGACATTTTGGAAAGGTCTTGAAGTCCTCTAACCAATGCCTTTGATCCCATGTCATTTGGATTTACCAATCTCAAGTTATGGTCTTTGACTTAAAGTGCACTTTTGTTAACTTTTGAAATTGACCAATAATGTAGAAATTGATAACTTTTTGTGAGAGAATTTCTTGGACTTGGAATGTGAATATGGATTGTAGGAAATGTCATCCCCTTCAAAATGAGAATTGGATGGGATTTTTCTGATGAACCATGAAAAAGTTATGCCCTGGTCAAGATACAGTTGACTTTTCTACTGTCCCAAAATAGTAACTTTTTGTATCTTGATGATTTTTGAGCCATTCTTGTGGAATCATGATCAAGACTTGATCAAATGATGATTGTGGACTCAAAATAAGATGTTGACCAAAATATTTGACTTTTGACTGCAAAATGACCATTTTGCCCCTGGTAGTTGATTATGGGTCAAATAGGGCTTTTGACTGTGGAATTTGGCACTGTGAGTCTTGAAACTTGGCATGTAGGTGCTTGAGAATGCATATAGGCTTATGAGACTTTATTGAGCCATTGAAAACTCCAAATTCCTTGAAAGAACCAAAACCCTAATTTTTGACTGTCTTAGGAAGTGATTTGACTGTACAACCTTTGAGCAATCTTGAGCAATTTGAGGATCATTCTTGACAAATATTGAGGAATATGGGAGGGCAAATTTTGGGGTACAACAGTTGCCCCTATTCAATCTTCTTAAACCTGAGGATGTAGATTGGCTTGCGTGCCTTTCGTGATCCGAAGGTGGAAGATGATTGAACACTAGAGTGCCTAGAAATTTGCACTCGCATGGTGTAGTATCAACAATGTGATGTCAGGAATGGGCTTACAGATGCCATTTGGAGATATGATGGATAGGAGGATGGGCTTATAGATTCCAGCAGGAGATGTGACAGAATCTTGTCGGGGGTGGGCTTATAGATGCCATGTGGAAACGTAATGGGTAGTTGTAGAGATGGGCTGAAAGATGCCATCTGGAAATGTCTGTTGAATTGTGACTTGGTAGGTTGAAAGAAGGAACCTGTGTAGGGTTGCCTGATGATGAGTCCGTATAAAACTACATCCTAGAAGAGAAGGAACTGGGGTAGGGTTACTTCATGATGGTCAAGTAGATAGTTGTCCTGTCTGGTTTCAGGTATTAATCTACAATCCGTCGTCCACAGATATTTCCTGGCTAGTTACAGGTGTTGATCTGGAACTTAAGAGAGGTGGGTCAAGGAGATAGTTGTCCTGGATGGATACAGGTATTAATCTCTGACTTGAGAAAGAAAGATTGTCTTCCTGGCTTGCTACAGGTATTGATCTTCAATCTCTTCATGTAGATACTTTCCTGGCTAGTTACAGGTGTAGATCTACAATCAATCGCTCACAGATATTTCCTGGCTAGATACAGGTATTAATCTGGAACTTAAGAAAGGTTGGTCGAGATAGCTTTCCTGGCTGGATATAGGTATTAATCTTTGACTTGAGAAAGAAAGATGATTTCCTGGCTAGATACAAGTATTGATCTTCAATCTCTTCAATGTAGATACTTTCCTGTCTGGTTTCGGGTATAGATATACAATCAGTCATTCACAGATATTTCCTGGCTAGATACAGGTGTTGATCTGGAACTTAAAAAAGGGTGGTCGAGATAGCTTTCCTGGCTGGATACAGGTATTAATCTCTGACTTGAGAAAGAAAGATTGTCTTCCTGGCTTGCTACAGGTATTGATCTTCAATCTCTTCAATGTAGATACTTTCCTGGCTAGATACAGGTATAGATCTACAATCAGTCGTTCACAGATATTTCCTGGCTAGATACAAGTGTTGATCTGGAACTGCAAAGGTTGATGGCAGTCATCCTTTGATTTGACTTTTTCCTGAAAAGGCAAAACATTAGTTGCATGCAATGTCATAATGTATGAAATGTATGATGTCATGATGTTCTAAAAAATAAATGAGATCGTGTCGTATGCACTTTATCATGTATGTAAATAGGAGGTATGAGATGTGATATGTTTATGAATGTATTTTCGCCTGGGAAAATAAATCCTTGACGAATGCCGGGAAGTTTGTTGAATCCTGGGCTGATGTTAAAGAGTAGAGTTCTTCGTTTCCGCTGGGGATGATGCACGAAGATGATTGCAAGAATAAACCGGTAGAAGGAGATGACTCCGTTGGGGAATAAACCTGGTGAAGAGATTACTCTGCAGGGAATTACTCTGTGGGAAGAGATGCTTCGCTGAGATTTTAATGATAACTCCGCTGGGGACTCCGTTGATAAGCTTTGTTGGGGATTTTGATGAACTCCGCTGGGGGATAGGAAGGACTTCGCTGAGGATGATCTTTCCGTTGCAATTTGCTGAGGATAACCCAGTTAGACTCTGGTGGGGAATATCCTTTGAATATGGCTAGGGAGAGATATTTGTACTCTGCAGGGGACAAGCTTCCAGAATCTACTGGGTAAGATGATTCAACTCTCCTGGGGAAACTTTTGGACTGTACTGGGGAAATGGCTCCCCTGGGATGTCCGTATTCCTCCGGGGAACAATCTTATATTTCTGTCGAGGAATATTAAGACTGTCGGGGATGCTTGCTGAGGAATATCTGTATACTCTGCTAAGGAATATTAAGATCTTCTGGGGATACCCAACTTTTCCAGGACTGATGGCAGACCAACTCTGCTCGGGGGAGAGTATTGCTGACTTGCTGGAGATACTGCGCCTTTTTTAGGGCTGATGGGAGACCAACTCTGTTTGGGGAGAGTATTGCTGATTCTTGTCTTAATCTGCGGGGAGTGAAGGTATCTTGGCCATATTCTTCAGCTGAACTTACCTTGGTACCTCGGTGGACAGAGCAACTAGATCGCTTAGAAAATTCATTATTGCCCCTGTTTCTGATGTCACCCGTAATTAGTCCTTTGTTTCGCATGCAAATATTTATGAACAACAATTAATGTCAGGGGCATATATCAAAAATGAACATTGGACGTTCTTTGCAAAACAAAACAGATAAAGAAAAAAAACAATTGGCAATTTGTCTGAAAAATGAGCTTGTATTGATTTCGAAGTTTTCCTGTAAATAGGCGTTTTGTATACAAGAGGCTGACGTCCTAGTAAGAGAACGCCGCCGAACAAAATAGAGTTTATACAATTCGTGAAAAGGAAACAAAACAGCTATGTGAAAAATCCCACTGAGTTGCAACTCTGCTATCGCCTTTATGTCTTCAAGCGTCTCATCACTTTGTTGTTTAGTTGGGGATGAAGTTTGATTGATTGGTGTTGTCTGAGCCTGATAGTCGATACCGAAGTCTGGATGCAGGGTGATCCAATGAGACATAGTATTACGCTTATACCTAACTTTTGCCTGGACCGCCCTTTCGGGTTTTCAGTCCACCGGGATACCCATTTTTGCCCAAGCCGCCTTTTCAGGTTTTCGACTTGCCGGGTGTACAGATTTTTTTCATTTTCATCCCTTATTTTTGCCCGAACCCTTTTGGTTCGTCAGGAAGCCCTTATTTTTGCCTAGGCCAGTCGACCTAGCGGGTCTTTAATCATGCGTAGTATCTTTTTACTATGTCTGCATTGGCGGGGTGAGGAAGTTCGTCACCATCCATGGTGGTTAAAATCATCGCTCCTCCTGAGAAAATGTTCTTAACCACAAATGGCCCTTCATATGTAGGGGTCCATTTGCCCCTAGGATCACCTTGAGGTAGGATGATGCGCTTGATTACCAGGTCCCCAACTTGATATTCTTGTCGTCTGACTTTCTTGTTAAATGCCTTGATCATCCGTTTTTGGTACGTCTGACCATGACAAATAGCAGTGAGTCTCTTTCCGTCGATTAGGTTTAATTGATCAAGCCGGGTATTGATCCAGTCATCTTCGCTTAAACCTACATCCTTCATGATCCGGAGAGAGGGTATCTGAACTTCAATAGGCAAGACTGCCTCCATGCCATAGACCAAGGAAAAGGGTGTTGCCCCTGTTGACGTCCGTGCTGAGGTACGGTACCCATGAAGAGCAAACGGTAACATCTCGTGCGAATCTTTATAGGTCACTGTCATCTTCTGCACAATCTTCTTGATGTTCTTATTAGCTGCCTCTACAACCCCATTCATCTTCGGCCGGTAAGGAGAAGAGTTGTGGTGCTGTATCTTGAATTGCTCGCAGAGCTCAGTGATCATTTTGTTGTTAAGATTGGTACCATTGTCCGTAATGATCCTCTCTGGTACACCGTATCGACAGATCAGGTTATGCCGAATGAACCGTGCCACTACATTCTTGGTTACGGTAGCGAAGGAAGCGGCTTTAACCCACTTCGTAAAGTAATCAATTGCTACCAGGATGAAACGATGCTCGTTGGATGCCTTAGGTCTGATCTCGCCGATCATATCAATGCCCCACATTGCAAAAGGCCAAGGTGCTGTCAAGACGTTCAGAGGAACTGGAGGAATGTGCACTTTATCAGCATAAACCTGGCATTTGTGACATGTCCGAGAATGTTGGTAACAGTCGGCTTCCATTGTGGACCAGTAATATCCTGCCCAGAGGATTTTCTTTGCCATTGTATGTCCACTGGAGTGAGTTCCGAAGGTACCTTCATGCAGCTCTGCCATGATCCTTTCTGCTTCAGTCTTATCCACACAACGCAGTAAGGTTGAATCATGGTTTCGTTTATAGAGAATGTCATTGCTGAGGAAGAACTTTGTCGCGAACCTTCTCAGAAACTTCTTGTCATTAACAGATGCTCCCTCGGGGTATTCTTGAGCTTCAAGGTACCTCTTTACTTCGTGATACCACGACTTTTCTGTTACCTCTTCGGTCTCAAGATCACAGCAATGTGTAGGTTCATCCAATTTCCAAATAATGATCCGGGGAGCCTCATTGTCCCATTTGACTTTGAACATAGAAGACATCGTAGCTAGCGCATCCGCCAACTGATTCTCCTCTCTCGGAAAGTGTTCAAAAGTTATCTCCTCGAAATGGGGAAGCAACGTCAATACATACTCCTTGTAAGGAATAAGATTTGGGTGTTTTGTATCCCACTCGCCTTTGATCTGACTGATCACGAGAGCGGAATCTCCGAAGACACTCAGAAACTTGATCCTTAGGTCAATTGCCGCTCGAAGACCCATGATGCATGCTTCATACTCCGCCATGTTGTTGGTACAGTTGAAACATAGCCGGGCGGTAAGTGGAGTATGAGAGCCTTTTGGGGATATGATCACAGCGCCAATTCCGTTACCCAAGGCGTTTGAGGCTCCGTCAAAGTGCATAGACCATCAGGATCCTTCATCAGGTCCTTCATCCGGTCCAGGTACTTCACAATCAGTCACTACCATGATATTCTCGTCTGGAAACTCAAAGTTCATCGACTGGTAATCATCCACTGCCTGATGTGCCAAATGGTCTTCCAACACACTTCCCTTGATTGCTTTTTGAGTCGTGTACTGGATGTCATATTCAGTCAAGATCATCTGCCATCTTGCTATTCTTCCGGACAAGGCAGGCTTTTCGAAGATGTACTTGATCGGATCCATTTTTGAAATCAACAGAGTAGTGTGAGTCAACATATACTGTCTCAGCCGATGAACAACCCATACCAAAGCGCAACAAGTTTTCTCGAGCAGTGAGTATCGGGTCTCACAGTCGGTAAAATTTTTTCTAAGGTAATAAATAGCGTGCTCTTTTCGGCCAGACTCGTCATGCTGCCCCAGCACACATCCCATTGAGTTATCAAGGACTGTCAAGTATAAGATTAGGGGTCTCCCTTCAACCGGTGGCATAAGAATGGGTGGCTCCTGGAGATACTCTTTGATTCTTTCGAAAGCGGCCTGACATTTATCGTTCCAACGTACTACTTAATCTTTCTTCGGTAGCTTGAAGATTGTCTCACAGGTAGCAGTTAGGTGCGAGATGAATCGGGAAATTTAGTTCAGACGTCCCAGAAAGCCTCTGACTTCTTTCTCTGTCTTAGGAACTGGCATCTCTTGTATGGCTTTCACTTTGGCAGGGTCCACTTGAATACCTTTGTCGCTCACGACGAAACCTAGTAGTTTTCCAGATCTCACCCTGAAGGTGCACTTGTTCGGGTTCAACCTCAGCTTGTACAACCTCAACCGGTCAAACAGCTTCTGTAGATGGTTAAGGTGTTCTTCCTCAGTTTGAGACCTTGCAATCATATCATCGACGTATACTTCTATCTCATGATGGATCATGTCATGAAACAAAGCAACCATGGCACGCTGGTAGGTTGCCCCAGCATTTTTCAACCCAAAAGGCATGACCTTGTAGTAAAAGGTGCCCCACTGAGTAACAAAAGTGGTCTTCTCCATGTCTTCAGGGGCCATCTTGATATGATTATAACCGGAGAATCCATCCATGAAGGAGAATACCTTATGCTGAGCAGTGTTGTCAACCAGAACGTCGATGTGAGGCAGAGGGAAGTCATCCTTAGGGCTCGCCCTGTTCAAATCCTTGTAGTCAACACACATTCGGACCTTACCATATTTCTTCGGCACTGGAACCACATTGGCAACCCACTGAGGGTAAGAAGTCACTGCTAGAAAACCGGCGTCAAATTGTTTCATAACCTCAGCTTTGATTTTCTCGGACATCTATGGACGCATACGGTGAACCTTCTGTTTTACCGGAGGGCATTCTTCCTTGGTAGGCAGGTGATGAACCACAATGTCGGTATCCAACCCAGGCATATCTTCGTAAGACAAGGAAAAGATTTCCACATAGTCATACAGCATCTGAATCAACCGTTGTTTCACACTAAGCTCCAGATTGGCACCAATCTTGACTTCCTTTCGGTTTGTCTCCGTACCCAGATTTACCGTTTCCACTGGCTCTTCATGTGGCTGAATGACCCTCTCTTCCAGAAGTAGCAGTCTTGCAAGCTCACCAGGAACTTCGCAATCATCTTCACCTTCGTCTTCGGCTAAGTTGATCGGATTTTCGAAGTCATAACTGGCAGTAGCAGAGTCGTTACCAGTGAGATCCATAGTGGATTGGGACCTGTATATGTGAGTGTGTGTAAATATAGTTGTTTTGCAATATATAATAAATAAGGACAAGGAGCGCAAGATTTGAAATGCAAAAACGTCCAATGTTTTTATTAATGATATATGAAAATGACACACAAAAGCCCTCACAAATGAAGCCACGGTGCCCCGGGTAAGACACTGGGCCATAAAAGTTTCATAATATTGTCTGTTACAAATTCAAAACAAAGGAGTTCATTACTGAGTCACAAAAGTAATAGGTATGAAGTCTTTCGCAGTCCAGTTGCTTGGTCCACCGTCGGTCGTAGGGTAGATCCAGCTGTCGAATTCAGATTTCTCCACGTCGTCTTCAATGGCATTTACTCCCGAGTTGCTGATGAACACAAGAGGTCTTCCGATCCTTGCACTATGCATAGCCCTCTGAGCTTCTGCAGTGAAACCCAAACCAAACTTGTCAGTCTTCTGAGTGAAATCAGGAAGTTGGCCCCAGTTTGCACACTCACCCTTCTCAATAACAGCCCGGGCATCCTTTAAGGAAGCCATCTTCAAAGGAGAATCTTCGATCACAGTCTCTGTTGATGCCAATGTCTGAGGGACCTCTTCAAAGTGCTGAAATGGGGTCTCAATGAACTCCCCATCCATTTCTATGTACCAGAACGAGTTGAGGTGGCTGACCATGTATTCTTCCTCCCCCTGAACTGTCACAATCTTCCCCCTGACCGGGTATTTCAGCTTCTGATGTAGTGTGGAGGTCACAGCTCCAGCCTTATGGATCCAAGGATGACCCAGCAAACAAGAATAGGACGGTCGAATATCCATCACGTAGAATGTGGAATCGAAGACCTGAGAACCAACCCTAATTGGAATATCAACCTCACCATGCACCATCCTCTTAGACCCGTCAAAGGCTCGTACAACAATGTTGCTTGGCTTTAGTTCCAAACCCTCGCAATCCAACCTGTCTAGAGCTTTCTTGGGTAATACGTTCAACGAGGAACCAGTGTCAACCAGCACATGGGCAAGAGTAGTGCCCCTGCATTCAATGGAGACATGCAGGGCATCGTTATGATTCTTCCCTTTGGCAGTCATATCAGCGTCGGAGAAACCCAGACCATTATCAGCAGTTAAGTTGGCCACACAATCGGTAAATTGATCAGCTGACGTCTCTTGTGGCATGTGGGCCGTCTTCAGGAAGGTAATCAGAGCCTTGGCATGGGCCTCTAAACACAACAACAGTGATAGCATAGAAATTTTGGATGGGGTGTGCCCCAGTTGCTCAACTACATTAAAATCACTATTCTTGATAATCTTAAGAATCTCTTCCATCTCCTGCTTGGAAGCTTCAACAGTGGTGGTCTTTGGAGCCTCCGTCTGGGAAGGCGTATCTGTAGCGATCCCTTTTCCCCGAGCATCAGATGACTCGGCAGCAGGGGTAGAAATAGGAACTTGATACGGAAGGGAAACAGGCACACTTGCAGGTGTGATGACAATAGGTCACTAGATAGCTGGTGGCGCAATATCTAGTGAGAACAGTCTACCACTGCGGGTGACTTTGGCAGGCCCGGTGATGTTGCTGACGCCGGTACTAGTATCAAACTCTTGTTTTACTCCAAGAACATAAACATATGCCCCATAGTGCCAAGGGACAGCTTTGTCGGATGTATAGGGGATGGGCCCCGGAACGGTGATGATTATAGGTGCAACCTTCTGAGCAGGCATAATTTTGACAGGCTTCCTCGGGGGAGCCTTAGGAGAGTTGTTGAAAATGGGGACAATGGACACTTCTTCAGTAGGGGTAGCAGGAACAGCAATCCTCTCAAACAAGATCTCTTTATTATCCATCAGGTTTTGGATACCTGACTTCAAAGATGGGCAACCAGCAGGTGCAACAGAACATAGATGGCAACCTTTACTACCTCCCGGAAATAAACCGGCTAGCAACAGGTTCCTTTTGACAGTCAACAACGGAGTAACAATATCATCCACAAAGGCTACATACATGTCTTCCTCTACAGCATTCACTCCATGCTTGGGCATGGGAGCAGTCACAACATTGGGCCTTTCGGGCGCCTCGAACTCTATCTCTTTAGCATCAATAAGGTCCTGAACCTTATTCTTCAGAGCCCAACAATCATCCGTAGTATGCCCCGGGCTGTCAGAGTGATAAGCGCAGCGGGCGTTGGGATTGTACTTTGGAGATGTTGTGTTTACAATCTTCGGAGCTTCTTTTATAGTCACCAGATTGGTTGTCAGTAACTGCGGCAATATCTGGGACAAGGTCATACTGAGTCGAGTGAACTGCCTTCTAGGTCTCTCACCCCTTTGTTTGTTGTATTGCCGAGGAGCAGCAGCAGGCTTTGAAATTACCACCGCGTTGACAGCTTGGCGGCGTTCCGGTTTATTCTGTCTCCTTGAACCATAGACAACACTAGATTCCTTCTTGAACGGCTTCTTCTCAGTGCTCGAGGAGGCACCATTTTGTATCTTCCCAGACTTGATACCAGCTTCTATCCTCTCACCAGTCAAGATAAGGTCTGTAAACCCAGCAGAAGAATTTCCAATCAAATGGTTGAAAAATGGACCAGACAGGGTCCCCAAGAACATATCCACAAGTTCACGGTCAGTCAAAGGTGGCTGCACCCTTCCAGCCAGGTCTCTCCACTTTTGAGCATACTCCTTAAATCCTTCACCCGTCCCTAGTGACATACCCTGGAGTTGGGTACGCGTAGGAGCGAGGTCGGAATTATACTGATACTGCTTATAAAACGCAGTAGCCAAGTCCTCCCAGTTACGAATACTGGCTCCATCCAGCTGATAGAACCATTCGAGTTGAGTCCCTGAAAGACTATCCTGGAAGAAATGGATCCACAAATTCTTGTCAGCTGTATAAGGTTGGATCTTCCTTACATACGATTGGAGGTGCAGCTTAGGACAGGAAGCTTCGTCGTACTTTGCAAAAGCATGTGCCTTGAACTTATGGGGGAATCACCACCCCAGAGGATAAGCCTAGGTCTCCAAAGTCCAATCCGGGCATGTTCTGTATCTCCATAGCACTTAAGCGGCCCTCCAGCTGTTTGTACCTATCCTCGGCAGGAGGATACTGTTCATCATTATAATCCGTCTCGTTGTCGGAGACCACGGGACTAGGAACCCTTCTCTCTTGGGGACTGTCTTTCCCTACAGAGGAAGTAGTCAGATCAACCTCATTTTGTAGTCCATTCCGGAATCTGCGTCCAGTGTTGAACAACACAGTCCTCTTCTTCTTCTTCTTCAGAATCAGAGTCTTCAACTCCTGTTGACCCTGGGCTAGGCTCATAACCAACTCTTGGAACTGGGCATTCTGGGCCTGGAGGGCCTTGATAGCTTGTTCAGTGGAAGGTTCAGAAGACATGATGATTGCTGAAATAAATAGCAAAGAAGATAAGTGACCTGTAAAAAGGGTACCTGTTATGCATATGATGGAATGAAATGTGTATGATTTATGTTTTCAAAGACAATCGGGATTCAACTTTGTAGACAAAAAAGGAAACAAACTTTATTAAATTAACTTTGGATTTTAAATTGTTCAACAAATTGCCCTTAGGCGTTACATGAATGAAAATACTGAAAAGTAAACAAAAGCTGTAAAAGAAACATCAAATGCCCATTAATGCTCCCATGGCCTCTTCTTCTCGGTGCGGATATAATCATTCAGGATCCGTTCATTCTCCAGTTGCTTAGTCAGCTTCTGGATCTTTTGTTCCTGCTTGTTGAACCTTTCCCGATAGGAATCCCGTTCTTCCTGCAGTTGCGCCCAAGACCTTTTCAGTGTACCAATATCAGTGGGTATCTGAGGATGGAGAACAGTTGGAGGAACCCCGTCTTTGTCAGGAACTTCAAGAGTAATAGGCCTGACAGCTTCGTATGGCATATCTAACTTCTGAGCGCGGATGCAGACCCATCTGAAGTAGGAATCCATAGGCAGAGAAGTCTTTGGTCCCAACTCATGTGGGTCAGCTTTGTGAATTCTATCCCAAGCCCGGATGAATCTACGACGCAGCTCGTCACTATCTACCTGAAACTCAAAACTAATGTGAGGTATCAGCATCTCATAAGGCCCTGCTCTTCTGGCTCTTCCAAACTGATGGAGAGCTAAACATGGATTATAAGAGATTCCTCCCTGGGTTCCAATCAAAGGAACATTAGGATACTCTCCGCAACGATCAATAACAGCCACCTCATTTAAACCTCTGAGAGTCCAAATGATGTCATTATCAGTGAGAGACATTATCCTATGAGCCCAGCCCCTTCCTTCTTTGTTCTTCAGCACGAACTTAGGGAGGTGCGAAATAAACCACCTCACCAATAAAGGAGCACAACAACACAAAGTTTCCCGTCTTCGGGCAGTACGAGCATAGAGCTGTTGCAGGATATCACCCAAGAGAGTGGGTACAGGATTTTGAGAGATGAAGATCCTTATGGCGTTGACATTAACAAAGGTATCAGGATTTGGAAACAATACTAGACCATAGATTAAGAGATCCAGGATGTCTTCGTACGCCCTGAAGTCTAAGTCATTCCAGAAACTATTAGCTTTGCCAATCAGAAACTTAGCCAAAAAGCCTTTAACTCCGCTTCTAGTCTCCCAGTTAGCCATTACCTCTTCTTTGGTCAAAGGAAGGGATGCAGCAATCTCTTCAAGCCTAAGAGTCTTTTCCCAACCAGCGAATGGATTCTGTTCCAAAACAGGGATACCAAGCAAATCAGAGAATTCTTCCAGGGTAGGGACCAGCTGGAAGTCTTGAAAGGTGAAGCAATGGAATAACGGATCATAAAATTGGGTCAGGACGCTCATCAACTGTTGGTCCCACTTTGAAGTGACTAAACCGAGAAGAGAACCATGCCTCTTGATGAAGGAAGTAGTATTTGGAATCCTGTCAACCAATTCTGTAAGCAAAGCAGGTGGTTGAACAAAGTTGAGTCGGATAGTGTTCCTACGCACAGGCATCATGATGTCCTACAAAACAGAGCAAAGATGAAACCCTCTTGTCTTTGAAATGGGTCAGTCTTTATGCAAGAGGCATGCAATGGTATGATGGTATGATGTCATGATAAAGGCACACCACAAGTATTCACAAAAGGCAAACATGGTAAAGGCACACAAGTCACACAAGACAACCCTTAGATTTTAGGCCAGCATGAAGTTTAGGTACTACCCTCTTTCAGTTTCAGTTGGTTAAGACCTGTCCTAAAAAATAGTAACCGGGTTCTAGAGGATCTCAATATCACTTACTACCCTCAATCGGTCATAACTCCAGCTTCTCAACCTTTTCTTGCGGCCGGAACCATCGCGAGAGTTTAGCCTCAATGAGTGTAGCATACTGCTACTGTTCTATGGCCAAGTTGGGTCAATTTAAGGTTCTAAGGTCAGTTGGTGCTTAATGACTCCTCAGAAGACCCATATTCTCCTCGTTACAACACAAGGGATATCGGTACAGACCAAGGTGTCACACCAACGTAGCTACTGCTTCACCCGTGTCGGTCTACGCCGGACATGTCCCTCACAGTTTATTGCTACCTAAAGGGTATTCCCCAGATCCGGGTTAGGATCTATGAAACTCCGATACAAGCCCACAAATATTAAAGAAAACAAGGTATACAATTGAGAACATAGAATGATCTAATCCTAAGGTACACCTCACTTATTAAATCCCCAGCAGAGTCTCCAGTTCTGTGATCGGTGGAAATAGAACTGACTGTTTTGAAATGCTGGTTCACGAAATATCGCGGAAAGCAAGAGTCACCACCGTCTTTTATGTTCTCCAACAAGGAAAGGACAAAAGCACAACAAAATTCCTTTTCGAGATGTCTCTCGGTTCGGGAGGTAGATTATAGAAAGGGAAGGTGTTAGCACCCTTTCTATCCGTGGTTATCCACGGGCTCTTAGGTACTTCCTCACTATGTTTTAAAAATGTTTTGCTTATCTTGTGTTTGTGGGTTTTGAAAAAAATTTGTTTGAAAACTTCGATTTAACTCTTGTATCAGTCCTCAAGAGTGTTTGAAGTGTTTTTGAAAGCTTTGTTTGAAAAGTGTAAGTGTGAAAAATTTGTTTTGTTTTGAAAGAGCAAGTACCTGAGAACCTCTACCTACTCAAAAGGGAATTAAACTGTGCCAATGTCCTTTAGACAGTGCTATCCCACTATTGAGGAGTAGGTAGCACCGTCGTTGGAGTTATTCGGGTCAATTCGATTATAGGGACATGTGATCACCAAAGCAATAGTAGGACGCCTTAGCGGTAACCCTAATGTCCTAGAACCTTTTTATCTGAGGAAACCGTTTCGAGGCAACTTGGATCTTTAGACAGGAGGGCGACCTCTAAAACACCCTATACTCAATGACCACATCGAGGCAACCAAGTGAGGCGTATCCTAAGAGTGGCATTTGCACGTGTGTCAAGTTCAGTTAAGTTATCTTTGTACATGTTATGGTGAGCTACGTTTTGATTTTAATTTTCAGATATAAGTCTTGTCAAGCATAGCCTAGTTAACATACATCTAACAGTTAATTGTTGCGGAAAGTAAATTGCGGAAATTAAAGCTACGCTATTACAAGGCGTCGGGTATTTACATCGCCAAAAACAAACCCTTGAAAAAGTAAATTGCGGAAAATTAAAGAAAGCGATAAAAGTCCTAATTAACGCTATTACATCCTCGGAACAATTACATAAATATGATCAAAAAATAATATGCACGAATAGAAATTGAATCGGAGAAGTCCTTAGGGTTTCGACCCTTTTTGAGAAAGAAAGAAGTTTGTTATTATTTTGCAATTAATTAAATTAATCCTAAAACTAATTAATTAATTAAAAGAAAGGTGTGATATGTGGAAATAGAACTGACTATTTTTAATGCTGGTTCGCGAAATGTCGCGGTAAGCAAGAGTCGCCACCGTCTTTTATTTTCTCCAACAAGGAAAGGACAAAAGCACAACAAAATTCCTTTTCGAGATGTTTCTCGGTTCGGGAGGTAGATTATAGAAAGGGAAGGTGTTAGCACCCTTTCTATCCGTGGTTATCCACGGGCTCTTAGGTACTTGCTCACTATGTTTTCAAAAATGTTTGTTTTTCTTGTGTTTGTGGGTTTTGAAAAAGTTTATTTTGAAAACTTCTAGGTAACTCTTGTATCTGTCCTCAAGAGTGTATGAAGGGTTTGTTTGAAAACTTTTGTTTGAAAGTGTAGGTGCAAAAAGTTGTTTTTTGTTTTTGAAAGAGCAAGTACCCAGGAGAAATCTACCTACTCAAAAGAAATTAAGTTGTGTAAATGTCCTTTAGACAGTACTATCCCACTATTGAGAAGTAGGTAGCACCGTCGTTGGAGTTATTCGATTCAATTCGATTAATGGGACATGTATGGTCACCAAAGCAATAGTAGGACGCCTTAGCGGTAACCCTAATGTCTTAGATCCTTTTTATCCGAGGCAACCGTTTCGAGGCAACTGGATCTTTAGACAAGAGGGCGACCTCTAAAACACCCTATACTAAATGACCACCTCGAGGCAACCAAGTGAGGCGTACCCTACGAGTGGCATGTGCATGTGTGTCAGGTTTCATGTTAAGATTATCTTTGCACAAGTATTATGGTGAGCTACGAGTTGGTTTTATTTTTCAGGGAAGTCTTGCATGCATAATTAACATTTAATAATTGTGTGGAAAATAAATTGCGGAAAGTAAACCTACGCTATTAGAAGGCGTCGGGTATTTACATCGCCAAAATATAACCCTTGAAAAGTAAATGCGAGAAAATAAAGAAAGCGATAAAAAGGGTCCTAATTATCTATTACATCCTCGGAGCAATTACATAAATATGATCAAAATTAATATGCGCGCGAGAAAAATTGAATCGGGAAAGTCTTTAGGATTTTGACCCTTTGTTGAGAAAAGAATGGAATTTTGGTCCTTTTTGTATTAAATTAAACCTAATTCTAATTCATTAATTAATTACCAAAAAAAGTATTTTTTATGTTTTTTAATGAAAATAAAATAAAAAAAGAAAAGAATTAAAATTGTCAAAAGAAAAACCCTAATTTTATGTTGATTTTATTTATTGTAAAAAAAAATTAAAGTTAACCTAATTAAAAGACTAAATCAATTTTGTTAGCATTTATTTACAAAAAATAAAGTGAAATTAATAAATAATAATAATAATAAAAATATTTACATTTTTTGGTTGTCTGAATTTATTATGAAAATATAATATGTTAGTTAATAATAATAATAATAATTAATTATAAAATAGTTAAAAAGAAAAATATAAAAGAAAAATAATAAACCAGGGGGGTGTGCTGGCCCATTAGGAGGTGTTAATGGCAATTCTGGCCCATTAAGCTACAAGCCTTGTTGACTTTCTGGAAATTGTCCATGCATGCTTTGACTGGGAATACCATGGTCTTCCAATCATGACCGTTGGATTGATGCTTAAGACCACTTGGCGCTTGGATGCCTGGAGATACATGGTAGAACGCTTTTGTTTCCCTGCATGTGATCAAGTTATGAAAAATATGATAAGAATTTTGGGGGACCTGGGAATCGAACCCAGGTCCCAATGATTCCATGCCAGCACGTCCTCCACTACACCAACTTGCATGCTTTGATAATATAATAAGAAGTGAATATAATATATCAAAAATAAAAATTATGCTGGAAAGCAAATAAAAATGCGCGCTTTTTGAATAGACCAACCATGCATCACCACGTATTCATCTTCTTCGTTTGCCTGTAAAAAACACAGTTAGATAGCGGGGGTTTTTAACCCCCACAAAACATGATGAGGAAAAATAGCGAATAGCCCTACAGGCTATATAAATATGTCGCGATGGTAGCTTTGTGTTCGTCTGGATGCAACGGTTCCAACCATAGGTCTCTTGAGGCTTGATTTTTCCTATACTGTAAAGCCCCAATTTGGAAGCTTATGAACCCTAGATTTTGTCAATGGCAACTCACGATTCTGTACACTATTATCCAATTAACCAATACCATTAGCTTTATATGAACTCAAGCAATGCAAAACAAACCATAAATCATGTTAAAAGCTTATGAATCATGAGTTTCGATTATGAGAAAAGTATGCAAACCGTATGACTGTAAACAACGATTTCTTGATCTTTAGCACTTGGTTTTGATTGTAATCTGTCTCTGGAAACCCCTGCAATGTATTAGAAACCACAAAAGCCTTTGAATCACGTTAGAATATGGAAATCAATTTTCAAATTTCTTGAGTTTTTTTCAAAGTGGTTATGGCTTCTTCTGCAGCAATCTCACGTCTGCATGATTAGGTTTAGCTTGTGCATATATAGTAGAATGAAACTAGGTCAAATCTTTGCCAAGCAATCCATGGAATTGATGTTTCAATATTTGATTGAAAATCAAATATTTTTGAATCTTTTTGATTGGAAAAACTTGCTAAATTTGGAGATTCTTGTCCCTTTGGTTTACACACGAAATTTCCAGCATATATTGACCACTTTTGCTTCACAAAAAGATTGAAAAATCAAATCTTTGTATTTCCAACAATTTAAATTAATTAAATGAATTAAAATTGATTAAAAATCCAAATAATTAATAAAAATAAGAAAAATAAGTTCAAATAAGCTTGATGGGTCTTGCATAGATCATGGATAAAGTTTCAAGAAGAGATTTCAGGCCCATTAGCAAAAACAAAGTGTTTTGAGCAAAGTTGACTTTTGCAAATTCACAAACATTTCCCAACTTCTCCAATGCATATCTTGCTCAATTTTGATCATATGAACATGTTCTTTGACATTTTGGAAAGGTCTTGAAGTTCTCTAACCAATGCCTTTGGTCCCATGTCATTTGGATTTACCAATCTCAAGTTATGGTCTTTGACTTAAAGTGCACTTTTGTTGACTTTTGAAATTGACCTATAATGTAGAAATTGATAACTTTTTGTGAGAGCATTTCCTGGACTTGGAATGTGAATATGGATTGTAGGAAATGTCATCCCCTTCAAAATGAGCATTGGATGGATTTCTTCTGATGAACCATGAAAAAGTTATGCCCTGGTCAAGATACAGTTGACTTTTCTACTGTCCAAAAATAGTAACTTTTTGCATCTTGATGATTTTTGAGCTATCCTTGTGGAATCATGATCAAGACTTGATCAAATGATGATTGTGAGCTCAAAATAAGGTGTTGACCAAAAATTATGACTTTTGGCTGTGAAATGACCATTTTGCCCTTGCAGTTGATAGTTGATCAAATAGGGCTTTTGACTGTGCAAACTGGCATTGTGAGTCTTGAAACTTGACATGTAGATGCTTGAGAATAGGTATAGGCCTATGAGACTTGATTGAACCATTGAAAACCTCAAATTCTTTGAAAGAACCAAAACCCTAATTTCAGCTGGCTTAGGAGGTAGTTTGACTGTGCAACCCTTGAGAAATCTTGGACCATTTGAGGATGATTCTTGACAAATCTTGAGGAATATGGGAGGGAAAATTTTGGGGTACAACAGTGGCCCCTGTTCAATCTTCTTAAACCTGAGGATGTAGATTGGCTTGCGTGCCTTTCGTGATCCGAAGGTGGAAGATGATTGAACACTAAAGTGCCCAGAAATTTGCACTCGGATGGTGTAGTATCAGCAATGTGATGTCGGGAATGGGCATACAGATGCCATTTGGAGATGTGACAGAATCTTGTCGGGGATGGGCTTATATATGCCATCTAGAGATGTAATGGATAGTTATGGAGATGGGCTTAAAGATGCCATCCAAGAGTGATTGTTGAATCGTTCGAGCTGGTCGAGTAGATAGTTGTCATGTCTAGTTTCAGGTATTAATCTATAATCCGTCGTCCACAAATACTTCCTGGCTAGTTATAGGTATTGATCTGGTAATTTGAAAAAGGTTGGCCGATATAGCTTTCCTGGCTGGATACAGGTGTAGATCTCCGACCTGAGAATGAAAGATAATTTCCTGGCCTGTTACAGGTGTTGATCTTCAATCTCTTCATGTAGATAACTTTCCTGGCTAGTTACAGGTATCGAATCTACAATCAATCGCTCACAGATATGCCATGGCTAGATACAGGTATCGAATTTGGAACTTCAAAAGGTTGATGGGTTGTCTCTACTGACAGGTTATCTCAGAAAAATCTTTAGGAATCGATTTAACTGAACCAGGGGAGGTTTTGTCTTCTTTGACGAGTTGTCTCTTTTGTCGGGTTGTCTTCATTGACAGGTTGTCTTTATTGACGGGTTGTCTTCATTGACAGATTGTCTTTATTGATGGGTTGTCTTTATTGACGAGTTGTCTTTATTGACGGGTTGTCTTCATTGACAAGTTGTCTTCATTGACAGGTTGTCTTTATTGACGGGTTGTCTTTATTGACGGGTTGTCTTCATTGACATGTTGTCTTCATTGACAGGTTGTCTTCATTGACAGGTTGTCTTTATTGACAGGTTGTCTTCATTGACAGGTTGTCTTTTTTGACTGAATTTGTCTCTATTGATTGAATTTAGAGTTTAACTGCATCTTTCCTGAAAGGTAAAGGTCAGTCATATGCAATGCATGATATGGATCAAGCAATGATGTTCTCAACATAAATGAGGTTGTATTATATGATGCGTATATGCATGTATCATGATGTATGACAATGTGATGTTTATGAATGTATCTTCGTCTGGGAAAATCAATCCTTGACGAATGTCGGGAAGTTCGTTGAATCCTGGGCGGATGTTAAAGAGTAGAGTCCTTCGTTTCCGTTGGGGATGATGAACGAAGATGATTGCAAGAATAAACCGGTAAGAGAAGATGACTCCGTTGGGGAATAAACCTGGTGAAGAGATTACTCTGCGGGGAATTACTCTATGGAGAAGAGATGCTTCGCTGAGATTTTAATGATGACTCCGCTGGGGATTTCGTTGATAAGTTATGTTGGGGATTTTGATGAACTCCGCTGGGGGATAGAAAGAACTTTGTTGAGGACGATCTTTCCGTTGCAATTTGCTGAGGATAACCCAGTTAGACTCTGGTGGGGATAACCTTCTGAATATGGCCGGGGAGAGATATTTGTACTCTGCAGGGGACAAGCTTCCAGAATCTACTGGGGAGATGATTCAACTCTCCTGGGGAAACTTTTTGGACTACACTGGGGAAATGGCTCCACTGGGGTGTCTGTATTCCGCCGGGGAACAATCTTATATTTCGGTCGAGGGACATTAAGACTGCCAAGGATGCTTGCTAGGGAACATCCGTATACTCCGCTGGGGAATATTAAGATCTTCTGGGGATGCCCAACTTTTCCAGGACTGATGGTAGACCAACTCTGCTCGGGGGAGAGTACTGCTGACCTGTTGGAGATACTGTGCCTTTTTAGGGCTGATGGGAGACCAACCCTGCTTGGGGAGAGTACGGCTGAATCTTGTCTTACTCTGCGGGGAGTGAAGGTATCTTGGTCATGTTCTTCAGTTGAACTTACCTTGGTACTTTGGTGGACAGAGCAACTAGATCGCTTAGACAATTCTTATTGCCCCTACTTCCGATGTCACCCGTAATTAGTCCTTTGTTTCGCATGCAAATATTTGTGATTAGCAATTAATGTCAAATGCATATATCAAAAATGAACATTGGACGTTCTTTGCAAAACAAAACAGATAAAGGAAAAACAATTTGCAATTTGTCTGAAAAGTGAGTTTGTATTGGTTTTTGAAATTTTCCTGTAAATAGGCGTCTGTACAAGAGGCTGACGTCCTAGTAAGAGAACGCCGCCAAACAGAATAGAGTTTATACAATTTGTAAAAAGGAAAACAAAACAGCTATGTGAAAAATCCCACTGGGTTCCAACTCTGCTATCGCCTTTATGTCTTCAAGCGTCTCATCACTTTGTTGCTTAGTTGGAGATGAATCTGATTGATCGGTGCCGTCCGAGCCTGATAGTCGATACCGAAGTCTGGATGCAAGGTGATCCAATGAGACATAGTATTACGCTTATCCCTAACTTTTGCCTGGACCGCCCTTTCGGGTTTTCAGTCCACCGGGATACCCATTTTTGCCCAAGCCGCCTTTTCAGGTTTTCGACTTGCCGGGTGTACATATTTTTTCATTTTCATCCCTTATTTTTGCCTGAACCCTTTTGGTTCGCCGGGAAGCCCTTATTTTTGCCTAGGCTAGTCGACCTAGCGGGTCTTTTATTCATGCGTAGTATCTTTTTACTATGTCTACATTGGCAGGGTGAGGAAGGTCGTCACCATCCATGGTAGTTAGAATCATTGCTCCTCTTGAGAAGATATGCCTAACCACAAATGGCCCTTCGTACGTAGGGGTCCATTTTCCCCTTGGATCACCTTGAGGTAGAATGATGCGCTTGATTACCAGGTCTCCGACTTGATACTCTTGTCGTCTGACTTTCTTGTTAAATGCCTTGATCATTCGTTTTTGGTACGTCTGACCATGACAAATAGCAGTGAGTCTCTTTTCGTCGATTAGGTTCAGTTGATCAAGCCGAGTCTGGATCCAGTCGTCTTCGCTCAAACCTGCATCCTTCATTATCTGGAGAGAGGGTATCTGAACTTTGATGGGTAGGACTTCCTCCATGCCATATACCAAGGAAAAGGGTGTTTCCCCTGTTGACGTCTGTGCTGAGGTACGGTACCCATGAAGAGCGAATTGTAACATCTTGTGCCAATCTTTGTAGGTTACTGTCATCTTCTGCACAATCTTCTTAATGTTCTTATTAGCTGCTTCGACATCCCCATTCATCTTCGGCCGGTAAGGAGAAGAGTTATGATGCTGTATCTTGAATTGCTCGCAGAGCTCAATGATCATCTTGTTGTTAAGATTGGTACCATTGTCCATAATGATCCTCTCTGGTACACCGTATCGACAGATCAGGTTATGCCGAATGAACCGTGCCACGACGTTCTTGGTTACGGTGGAAAAGGAAGCTGCTTCAACCCACTTTGTAAAGTAATCGATCGCTACCAGGATAAAGCGATGCCCATTGGATGCCGTAGGTCTGATCTCGCCGATCATATCAATGCCCCACATTGCAAAAGGCCAAGGTGCTGTCAAGACGTTCAAGGGAACTGGAGGAACATGCACCTTATCAGCATAGATCTGGCACTTGTGACACGTCCGAGAATGTTAATAATAATCGGCTTCCATTATGGACCAGTAATATCCTGCCCGAAGGATTTTTTTTGCCATGGTATGTCCACTGGAATGCGTTCCGAAGGTACCTTCATGCAGCTCTGCCATGATCCTTTCTGCTTCAGTTTTATCCATACAACGCAACAAGGTTGAATCATGGTTTCGTTTATAGAGAATGTCATTGCTGAGGAAGAACTTTGCCGCGAACCTTCTCAGAAACTTCTTGTCATTAACGAATGCACCCTCGGGATATTCTTGAGCTTCCAAGTACCTGTTTACTTCATGATACCAAGGCTTTTCTGTTACCTCTTCAGTCTCAAGAGCACATCAATGTGCAGGTTCGTCCAATTTCCAAATAATGATCCGGGGAGCCTCGTTGTCCCATTTGACTTTGAACATAGAAGACATCGTAGCTAGCGCGTCCGCCAACTGATTCTCCTCTCTCGGGAAGTGTTCAAAGATTATCTCCTCGAAATGGGGAAGCAATGTCATTACATACTCCTTGTAAGGAATAAGGTTTGGGTGTTTCGTATCCCACTCGCCTTTGATCTGACTGATCACGAGAGTGGAATCTCCGAAGACACTCAGAAACTTGATCCTCAGGTCAATTGCAGCTCGAAGACCCATGATGCATGCTTCATACTCCGCCATGTTGTTGGTGAAGTTGAAACATAGTCGGGCGGTAAGTGGAGTATGAGAGCCTTTGGGAGATATGATCACAGCACCAATACCGTTACCCAAAGAGTTTGAGGCTCCGTCAAAGTGCATAGACCATCGGGATCCTTCCTCAGGTCCTTCATCCGGTCCAGGTATTTCACAATCAGTTACTACCATGATATTCTCGTCTGGAAATTCAAAGTTCATCGACTGGTAATCATCCACTGCTTGATGTGCCAAATGGTCTGCCAATACACTTCCCTTGATTGCTTTTTGAGTTGTGTACTGGATGTCATATTCAGTCAAGATCATCTGCCATCTTGCTATTCTTCCGGACAAGGCAGGCTTTTCGAAGATATACTTTATTGGATCCATTTTTGAAATCAACAGAGTAGTGTGAGTCAACATATACTGCCTCAGCCGGCGAGAAGCCCATACCAAAGTGCAACAAGTTTTCTCGAGCAGTGAGTATCGAGTCTCACAGTCGGTAAACTTTTTACTAAGGTAATAAATAGCATGCTCTTTTCGGCCAGACTCGTCATGCTGCCCCAGCACACATCCCATTGAGCTGTCAAGCACTGTCAAGTATAAGATTAGAGGTCTCCCTTCAACTGGCGGCATGAGAATAGGTGGCTCTTGGAGATACTCTTTGATTCTTTCGAAAGCGGCCTGACATTCATCGTTCCAACGCACTACTTGATCTTTCTTCAGTAGCTTGAAGATTGGTTCACAGGTAGCAGTTAGATGTGAGATGAATCGGGATATGTAGTTCAACCGTTCTAGAAATCCTCTGACTTCTTTCTCTGTCTTGGGAACTGGCATCTCTTGTATGGCTTTCACTTTGGCAGGGTCCACTTGGATACCTTTGTCGCTTACGACGAAGCCTAGCAATTTTCCAGATCTCACCCCAAAGGTGCATTTGTTCGGGTTTAATCTCAGTTTGTACAACTTCAACTGGTCAAACAGCTTCCGCAGATGGTCAAGGTGTTCTTCCTCAGTTTGGGACCTTGCAATCATATCATCGACGTACACTTCGATCTCATGATGGATCATATCATGAAACAGAGCAACCATGGCACGTTGGTAGGTTGCCCCAGCATTTTTCAACCCAAAAGGCATGACCTTGTAGCAAAAGGTGCCCCACTGAGTGATGAAAGTGGTCTTCTCCATGTCTTCAGGAGCCATCTTGATTTGATTATAACCGGAGAACCCGTCCATGAAGGAGAATACCTTATGCTGAGCAGTGTTGTCAACCAGAACGTCGATGTGAGGCAGAGGGAAGTCATCCTTAGGGCTCGCCCTATTCAAATCCCTGTAATCAACACACATTCAGACCTTACCATCTTTCTTCGGCACTGGAACCACATTGGAAACCCACTGAGGGTAAGAAGTCACTGCGAGAAACCCGACATCAAATTGTTTCATAACCTCAACTTTGATTTTCTCGGACATCTCTGGACGCATACGGTGGACTTTCTGCTTTACCGGAGGGCATTCTTCCTTGGTAGGCAAGTGATGAACCACAATGTCGGTATCCAAACTAGGCATATCTTTGTAAGACCAGGCAAAGATTTCCACATAGTCATGCAGCATCTGAATCAATCATTGTTTCACATTAGGCTCCAAATTGGCACCAATCTTGACTTCCTTTTTGTCTGTCTCAGTACCCAGATTTACCGTTTCCACTAGCTCTTCATGTGGCTGAATGGCCCTCTCTTCCTGGAGTAGCAGTCTTGAAAGCTCACCAGGCACTTCGCAATCATCTTCACCTTCGTCTTCGGCTAAGTTGATCGGATTTTCAAAGTCATAACTGGCAGTAGCAGAGTCGTTACCAGTGAGATCCAGAGTGGATTGGGACCTGTATATGTGAGTGTGTGTAAATATAGTTGTTTTGCAATATATAATAAAGAAAGACAAGGAGTGCAAGATTTGAAATACAAAAAACGTCCAATGCTTTTATTAATGATATATGAAAATGACACACAAAAGCCCTCACAAATGAAGCCACGGTGCCCCGGGTAAGACACAGGGCCATAAATTTTAGTAATATTGTTTGTTACAAATTCAAAATAAAGGAGTTAATTACTGAGTGACAAAAGTAATAGGTACGAAGTCTTTCGCAGTCCAGTTGTCCGGTCCACTGTTGGTTGTGGGGTAAATCCAGCTGTCGAATTCAGATTCCTCCACGTCGTCTTCAATAGCATTTACTCCCGGGTTGGTGATGAATACAGGAGGTCTTCCAATCCTTGCTTTACGAACAGCCCTCTGAGCTTCTACAGTGAAACCCAAACCAAACTTATCAGTCTTCGGAGTGAAATCAGGAAGTCGGCCCCAGTTTGCACACTCACCCTTCTCAATCATAGCCCGGGCATCCTTTAAGGAAGCCATCTTTAAAGGAGAATCTTCGATCACTGTCTCGGCTGATGCCAACGTCTGAGGAACCTCTTCAAAGTGTTGGAACGGAGTCTCAATGAATTCCACATCCATCTCTATATACCGGAACGAGTTAAGGTGGCTGACCATATACTCTTCCTCTCCCTGAACTGTAACAATCTTCCCTCTGACCGAGTATTTAAGCTTCTGATGCAGTGTGGAGGTCACAGCTCCAGCCTTATGGATCCATGGACGTCCCAGCAAACAAGAGTAGGATGGACGAATGTCCATCACATAGAATGTTGAATCAAAGACCTGAGAACCAACCCTGATTGGAATGTCAACCTCACCATGTACCATCCTTTTGGACCCGTCAAAGGCCCGGACAACAATGTTACTTGGCTTTAGCTCTAAACCCTCACAATCCAACCTGTCTAGAGCCTTCTTGGGTAAAACATTCAACGAGGAACCAGTGTCAACCAGCACATGGGCAAGAGTAGTGCCCCTGCATTCAATGGAGACATGCAGGGCATCGTTATGATTCTTCCCCTTAGCAGTCAGATCAGCGTCGGAGAAACCCAAACCATTATCAGCAGTTAAATTGGCCACACAATCGGTAAACTGATCAGCAGATGTTTCTTGTGGCACGTGGGCCGTCTTCAGGAAGGAAATCAGAGCCTTGGCATGGGCCTCTGAACATAATAACAGTGATAGCATAGAAATTTTAGACGGGGTGTGCCCCAACTGCTCCACTACATTAAAATCACTCTTCTTGATAATATTAAGGATCTCTTCCATCTCTTGTTTGGAAGCTTCAACATTAACAGTCTTTGGTGCCTCCGTCTGGACAGGAAAATCAGTAGCGATCCCTTTGCCCTGAGCGTCAGATGACTCGGCAGCAGGGGTAGAACTAAGAACTTGGTCAGGAGGAGAAATAGGCACACTTGCAGATGTGATGACAAGAGGTCTCTGGATAGCTGGAGGTGCAATATCTGGTGAGAAGAGCCTACCACTACGAGTGGCTTTGGCAGGCCCGGTGATGTTGCTGACGCCGGTACTAGTATCAAACTCTTGTTTAACTCCAAGCACATAAACATCTGCCTAGTGCCAAGGGACAGCTTTGTCAGATGTATAGGGGATGGGCCCCAGAACAATAATGACTATGGGTGCAACCTTCTGAGTAGACATGACTTTGACAGGCTTCTTTGAGGGAGCCTTAGGAGAGTAAATAGTAACAATAGACAATTCTTCAGTAGGGGTAGTAGGAACAACAATCTTATCGAACAAGAGCTCTTTATTATCCATCAGGCTTTGGATACCTGACTTCAAATATGGGCAACCAGCAGGTGAAACAGAACATAGGTGGCAACCTTTACTACATCCCGGAAATAAACTGGCTAGCAACAGGTTTCTTTTGACAGTCAACAACGGAGTAACAATATCATCCACGGAGGCTACATACATATCTTCCTCTACAGCATTTACCCCATGCTTGGGCATGGGAGCAGTCACAACATTGGGCCTTTCGGGCGCCTCGAACTCTATCTCCTTTGCATCGATTATATCCTGAACCTTATTCCTCAAAGTCCAGCAATCATCCGTATTATGTCCCGGGCCATCAGAATGATAAGCGCAGCGGGCGTTGGGGTTGTACTTTGGAGATGTCTTGTTGGGATTCTTTGGGGCTTCCCTTAGAGTTACCAAATTGGTTGTCAGCAACTGCGGCAATATCTGGGACAAGGTCATGCTGAGTGGAGTGAACTGCCTTCTAGGTCTCTCTTCTCTTTGTTGGTTGTGACGCTGAGGAGCACCAGCAGGCTTTGAAATGACCACCACGTTGACAGCTTGGCGGTGTTCAGATTTGTTTGGTCTCCTTGAGCCATAGACAACACTAGATTCCTTCTTGAACGGTTTCTTTTCAATACTCGAGGAGGCACCCTTTTGTATCTTCCCATACTTGATACCAGCTTCGATCCTCTCACCAGTCAAGATCAGGTCTGTAAACCCATCAGAAGAACTCCCAATCAGATGGTTGAAGAACGGACCAGATAGGGTCCCCAAAAACATATCCACGAGTTCATGGTCAGTCAAAGGTGGCTGCACCCTTCCAGCCAGGTCTCTCCACTTTTGAGCATACTCCTTAAATCCTTCACCCGTCCCTAGTGACATACCCTGGAGTTGGATACGCGTAGGAGCAAGGTCGGAATTATACTGATACTGCTTATAAAACGCAGTAGCCAAGTCCTCCCAGTTACGAATACTGGCTCCATCCAGCTGATAGAACCATTCGAGTTGAGTCCCTGAAAGACTATCCTGGAAGAAATGGATCCACAAATTCTTGTCAGCAGTATAAGGTTGGATCTTCCTTACATACGATCGGTGGTGCAGCTTAGGACAGGAAGCTCCGTCGTACTTTGCAAAAGCAGGTGCCTTGAACTTATGTGGGATCACCACCCCAGAGGATAAGCCTAGGTCTCCAAAGTCCAACCCGGGAACATTTTGTATCTCCATAGCACTTAAGCGGTCCTCTAGCTGTTTGTACCTATCCTCAGCAGGAGGATACTGTTCATTTTCATAATCCGTCTCGTTGTCGGAGACCACGAGACTAGGAACCTCTCTCTCTTGGGGACTGTCTTTCCCTACAGACGGGGTAGTCAGCTCAACCTCATTCTGCAGTGCATTCCCATATCTGAGTCCAGTATTGAACAAGACAGTCCTCTTCTTCTTCTTCATAAGCAGGGTCTTCAACTCCTGTTGACCTTGGGCTAGGCTCATAACCATATCTTGGAACTGTTCATTCTGGGCCTGGAGGGCCTTGATATCTTGTTCATTAGTAGGTTCAGAAGTCATGATGATTGCTGAAATAAACAGCGAAGAAGATAAGTGACTTGTAAAAAGAGTACATGTTAGATTTATGTTTTTAAAGACAATCGGGATTCAACTTTGTAGACAAAAAGGAAACAAACTTTATTAGATTCAACTTTGGAATTTAAATTGTTCAACAAATTGCCCTTAGGCGCTACAAGAATGAAAATACTGAAAAGTAAATGAAACTGTAAAAGAAACGATCAAGGCCCATCAGTTCTCCCATGGCCTCCTCTTCTCAGTGCAGATATAGTCATTCAGGGTTCGTTCGTTCTCCAATTGCTTAGTCAGCTTCTGGATTTTCCGCTCTTGTTCATTGAACCTTTCCCGATAAGAATCCCGTTCTTCCTGCAGTTGCGCCCAAGATCTCTTTAGTGCATCAACATCAGTGGGTGTCTGAAGACGGAGAACAGTTGGAGGAACCCCGTCTCTATCAGGAAATTCAAGAGTAATAAGCCTGACAGCTTCGTATGGCATACCTAACTTCTGAGCACGAATGCGGACCCATCTGAAGTAGGATTCCATTGGTAGATAAGTCTTCGGTCCCAACTCATGTGGGTCAGCTTTGTGAATTCTGTCCCAAGCTCGGATGAATCTACGACGCAGCTCGTCACTATCTACCTGAAATTCAAAACTGATATGAGGTACCAACATCTCATGAGGCCCTGCTCTTCTGGCTCTTCCAAACTGACGGAGAGCTAAACATGGATTATAAGAGATCCCTCCCTGGGTACCTATCAAAGGAACATTAGGATACTCTCCGCAACGATCAATAACAGCCACCTCATCTAAACCTCTGAGAGTCCAAATGATGTCATTATCAGTGAGAGACATTATCCTATGAGCCCAGCCTCTTCCTTCTTTGTTCTTCAGCACGAACTTAGGGAGGTGCGAAATAATCCACCTCACCAATAAAGGAGCACAACACCATAGAGTTCCCCGTCTTCGGGCAGTACGAGCATAGAGTTGTTGCAGGATATCACCCAAGAGAGTGGGCACAGGGTTCTGAGAGATGAAGATACTTATGGCATTGACATTAACAAAGGTATCAGGATTTGGAAATAATACTAAACCATAGATTAAGAGAGCCAGGATGTCCTCGTACGCCCTGAAGTCTAAGTCATTCCAGAAACTATTAGCTTTGCCGATCAAAAACTTAGCCAAAAAACCCTTAACTCCGCTTCTAGTCTCCCAGTTATCCATTACCTCTTTATTGGTCAGGGGAAGGGCTGCAGCAATCTCCTCAAGCCTAAGAGTCTTTTCCCAACCAGTGAATGGAGTCTGTTCCAAAATAGGGATACCAAGCAAATCAGAGAATTCTTCCAGGGTAGGGACCAGCTGGAAGTCTTGAAAGGTGAAGCAATGGAATAACGGATCATAAAATTGGGTCAGGACGCTCATCAACTGTTGGTCCCACTTTGAAGTGACTAAACCGAGAAGAGAACCATGCCTCTTGATGAAGGAAGTAGTGTTTGGAATTCCATCAACCAATTCTTTAAGAAAATCAAGTGGGTGAACAAAGTTGAGCAGGATAGTATTCCTTCGCATAGGCATCATGATGTCCTACAAAACAGAGCAAAGATGAAACCCTCTTATCTTTGAAATGGGTCAGTCCTTATGCAGGATGCATGCAATGGTATGATGGTATGATGTTATGATAAAGCACACCACAAGTATTCACAAAAGGCAAACATGATAAGGCACACAAGTCACACAAGACAACCCTTAGAGTTTAGGCCAGCATGAAGTTTAGGTACTACCCTCTTTCCGTTTCAGTTGGTTAAGACCTGTCCTAGAAAATAGTAACCGGGTTCTAGAGGATCTCAATATCACTGACTACCCTCAATCGGTCATAACTCCAGCTTCGCAATCTTTTCTTGTGGCCAGAACCATCGCGAAAGTTTAGCCTCAATGAGTGTAGCATACTGCTACTGTTCTATGGCCAAGTTGGGTCAATTTAGGGTTCTAAGGTCGGTTGGTGCTTAATGACTCCTCAGAAGACCCATATTCTCCTCGTTCCATCACAAGGGATATCGGTACAGACCAAGGTGTCACACCAACGTAGCTACTGCTTCACCCGTGTCGGTCTACGCCGGACAGGTCCCTCACAGTTTATAGCTACCTAAAAGGGTATTCCCCAGATCCGGGTTAGGATCTATGAAACTCCGATGCAAGCCCACAAATATCAAAGCAAACAAGGCATACAATTGAAAACATAGAATGATCTAATCCTAAGGTACACCTCACTTTTATAATTTCCCCAGCAGAGTCGCCAGTTCTGTGATCGGTGGAAATAGAACTGACTGTTTTTAATGCTGGTTCGCGAAATGTCGCGGTAAGCAAGAGTCGCCACCGTCTTTTATTTTCTCCAACAAGGAAAGGACAAAAGCACAGCAAAATTCCTTTTCGAGATGTTTCTCAGTTCGGGAGGTAGATTATAGAAAGGGAAGGTGTTAGCACCCTTTCTATCCGTGGTTATCCACGGGCTCTTAGGTACTTGCTCACTATGTTTTCAAAAATGTTTGTTTTTCTTGTGTTTGTGGGTTTTGAAAAAGTTTTTTTTGAAAACTTCTAGGTAACTCTTGTATCTGTCCTCAAGAGTGTATGAAGTGTTTGTTTGAAAACTTTTGTTTGAAAGTGTAGGTGCGAAAAGTTGTTTTGGTTTTTGAAAGAGCAAGTACCCAGGAGAAATCTACCTACTCAAAAGAAATTAAGTTGTGTAAATGTCCTTTAGACAGTACTATCCCACTATTGAGAAGTAGGTAGCACCGTCGTTGGAGTTATTCGGGTCAATTCGATTAATGGGACATGTGTGGTCACCAAAGCAATAGTAGGGCGCCTTAGCGGTAACCCTAATGTCCTAGATCCTTTTTATCCGAGGCAACCGTTTTGAGGCAACTGGATCTTTAGACAGGAGGGCGACCTCTAAAACACCCTATACTCAATGACCACCTCGAGGCAACCAAGTGAGGCGTACCCTATGAGTGGCATGTGCATGTGTGTCAGGTTTCATGTTAAGATTATCTTTGCACAAGTATTATGGTGAGCTACGAGTTGGTTTTATTTTTCAGGCAAGTCTTGCATGCATAATTAACATTTAATAATTGTGCGGAAAATAAATTGCGGAAAGTAAACCTACGCTATTACAAGGCGTAGGGTATTTACATCGCCAAAACATAACCCTTGAAAAGTAAATGCGAGAAAATAAAGAAAGCGATAAAAAGGGTCCTAATTATCTATTACATCCTCGGAGCAATTACATAAATATGATCAAAATTAATATGCGCGCGAGAAAAATTGAATCGGGAAAGTCTTTAGGATTTTGACCCTTTGTTGAGAAAAGAATGGAATTTTGGTCCTTTTTGCATTAAATTAAACCAAATTCTAATTAATTAATTAATTACCAAAAAAGTATTTTTTATGTTTTTTAATGAAAATAAAATAAAAAAAGAAAAGAATTAAAATTGTCAAAAGAAAAACCCTAATTCTATGTTGATTTTATTTATTGTAAAAAAAATTAAAGTTAACCTAATTAAAAGACTAAATCAATTTTGTTAGCATTTATTTACAAAAAATAAAGTGAAATTAATAAATAATAATAATAATAAAAATATTTACATTTTTTGGTTGTCTGAATTTATTATGAAAATATAATTTGTTAGTTAATAATAATAATAATAATTAATTATAAAATAGTTAAAAAGAAAAATATAAAAGAAAAATAATAAACCAGGGGGGTGTGCTGGCCCATTAGGAGGTGTTAATTGCAATTCTGGCCCATTAAGCTACAAGCCTTGTTGACTTTCTGGAAATTGTCCACGCATGCTTTGACTGGGAATACCATGGTCTTCCAATCATGACCATTGGATTGATGCTTAAGGCCACTTGGCGCTTGGATGCCTGGAGATACATGGTAGAACGCTTTTGTTTCCCTGCATGTGATCAAGTTATGAAAAATATGATAAGAATTTTGGGGGACCTGGGAATCGAACCCAGGTCCCAATGATTCCATGCCATCACGTCCTCCACTACACCAACTTGCACGCTTTGATAATATAATAAGAAGTGAATATAATATATCAAAAATAACAATTATGCTGGAAAGCAAATAAAAACGCGCGCTTTTTGAATAGACCAACCATGCATCACCACATATTCATCTTCTTCGTTTACCTGTAAAAAACACAGTTAGATAGCAGGGGATTTTAACCCCCACAAAACATGATGAGGAAAAATAGCGAATAGCCCTACAGGCTATATAAATATGTCGCGATGGTAGCTTTGTGTTTGTCTGGATGCAACGGTTCCAACCATAGGTCTCTTGAGGCTTGATTTTTCCTATACTATAAAGCCCCAATATGGAAGCTTATGAACCCTAGATTTTGTCAATGGCAACTCACGATTCTGTACACTATTATCCAATTAACCAATACCATTAGCTTTATATGAACTCAAGCAATGCAAAACAAACCATAAATCATGTTAAAAGCTTATGAATCATGAGTTTCGATTATGAGAAAAGTATGCAAACCGTATGACTGTAAACAACGATTTCTTGATCTTTAGCACTTGGTTTTGATTGCAATCTGTCTCTGGGAACCCCTACAATGTATTAGAAACCACAAAAGCCTTTGAATCACGTTAGAATATGGAAATCAATTTTCAAATTTCTTGATTTTTTTTCCAAAGTGGTTATGGCTTCTTCTGCAGCAATCTCACGTCTGCATGATTAGGTTTAGCTTGTGCATATATAGTAGAATGAAACTAGGTCAAATCTTTGCCAAGAAATCCATGGAATTGATGTTTCAATATTTGATTGAAAATCAAATATTTTTGAATCTTTTTGATTGGAAAAACTTGCTAAATTTGGAGATTCTTGTCCCTTTGATTTACACACGAAATTTCCAGCAAATATTGACCACTTTTGCTTCACAAAAAGATTGAAAAATCAAATCTTTGTATTTCCAACAATTTAAATTAATTAAATGAATTAAAATTGATTAAAAATCCAAATAATTAATAAAAATAAGAAAAATAAGTTCAAATAAGCTTGATGGGTCGTGCATAGATCATGGATAAAGTTTCAAGAAGAGATTTGAGGCCCATTAGCAAAAACAAAGTGTTTTGAGCAAAGTTGACTTTTGCAAATTCACAAAAATTTCCCAACTTCTCCAATGCATATCTTGCTCAATTTTGATCATATGAACATGTTCTTGGACATTTTGGAAAGGTTTTGAAGTCCTCTAACCAATTACTTTGGTCCCATGTCATTTGGATTTACCAATCTCAAGTTATGGTCTTTGACTTAAAGTGCACTTTTGTTGACTTTTGAAATTGACCTATAATGTAGAAATTGATAACATTTTGTAAGGGCATTTCCTGGACTTGGAATGTGAATATGGATTGTAGGAAATGTCATCCCCTTCAAAATGAGCATTGGATGGAATTTTTCTGATGAACCATGAAAAAGTTATGCCCTGGTCAAGATACAGTTGACTTTTCTACTGTCCAAAAATAGTAACTTTTTGCATCTTGATGATTTTTCAGCTATCCTTGTGGAATCATGATCAAGACTTGATCAAATGATGATTGTGAGCTCAAAATAAGGTGTTGACCAAAAATTCTGACTTTTGGCTGTGAAATGACCATTTTGCCCTTGTAGTTGACTGTTGATCAAATAGGGCTTTTGACTGTGCAAACTGGCATTGTGAGTCTTGAAACTTGACATGTAGATGCTTGAAAATAGGTATAGGCCTATGAGACTTGATTGAACCATTGAAAACCTCAAATTCTTTGAAAGAACCAAAACCCTAATTTCAGCTGGCTTAGGAGGTAGTTTGACTGTGCAACCCTTGAGAAATCTTGGACCGTTTAGGGATGATTCTTGACAAATCTTGAGGAATATGGGAGGGAAAATTTTGGGGTACAACAAAAGGTTTTTTTAAGTTTTTTATGTTTTTAATGAAAATAAAATAAAATAGTTAAATATATTAATTAACTTAATTCTACATGGATTTTATTTATTGTGAAACAAAAAGTTAAAATTGCCCTAATTAACTAAATTAATCTATGTTAGTATTTACTTACAAAATAATAAAAAGAAAATGAAATTAATTTTAATTAAGAAAAGATATTATTTTTAGTTTTTCTGAATTTATTATGAAAATAATTAATTATGAGCTAATTAAATAATAATAATAATAATAATTAATAAAAAGATTAAATGAAAAATGTAAAAGAAAAGAAGAAAAAAAAAAGAATGAATGAACCAGGGGGTGCTGGCCCAATAAGGAGGTATTCTTGGCAATTCTCAGGCCCCTTAACTCCAAGCCCTTTTGACTTTCTGGATTGTCCATGCGAATGGTTGACTGGGAGTATGGTGATCCTTCATCTTTGGCCACAGGATTTGAGCTCAGAGACACATGGCGCTTGGATGTTAGAGGTGCATAATGGACTCCTTTTGGAAAGCTGCATATGAATATGTAAAGAAAAATAATAGAAACGTTTTGGGGGACCTGGGATTCGAACCCAGGTCCCAATGATTCCAATCCAATGCCTTAACCACTCCAACTGCACGCTTTAGTCATTAATAAAATAAAAGGCAATTAATATATTGAGAAACCAAACAATATGCTGTACAAAAGAAAAACGCGCGCTTCTTTTTTGAATGGTCTAATGATGTATCACCACATCATCATCTTCTTCATATTTCCTGCAAAAAACACAAATAGATAGCGAGGGTTTTTAACCCCCACAAACTGCAGCGGCGAAAAATAGCGATTAGCCCTGTGATTAATATAAATATTTTGCGAACAGTCAGTTATGTTCGTCTGGTTCTCACGAATCTAGTCATATGCCTTACAAGTCCTGATTTTTCTGGGTTTAGAAAGCCGCAATTCCAAAGTTCAGGAACCCTAGAATTCGTCCATGGCAACTTTTGATTCTGTGCACTATAATTCAATTAACTTATGCCATTAGCTTCATATGGATTCAAGCAATGCAAAACAATCAAAAAATCACGTTAAATGCTCATGAATTAAGAGTTACGATTATGAAAAAAAGTGTCAAACTGTGAGACTGTAAGTGATGATTTCTTGAGCTTTAGCGTGTGAATTTAATTGCTACATGTTCTTGGGAACCCCTGCAAGGTGTTAGAATCAACCAATTGCTTTGAATCGCCCTAGAATATAGAAATCAGTTTTGCAATTTTCTTGAATTTTTTCAATATGGTTATGGCTTTTTCTGCAGAAATTTCACGTGTGCATGATCAGGGTTAGCTTGTATATTTATAGGAGAATGGGGTTAGGTCAGAATCTTGAGCAAAAATCCATGGAATGATGATTTGAATATTTGATTGGAAATCATATATTTTTGAATCTTCATGATTGGAAAAATTTTGCCAAATTTGGAGATATTGCATCTTTGACTTGGTGCACGAAATTGCCAGCCTTTTTAGGTCATTCTTGCTTCACAAAAAGATTGAAAAAACCATATCTTTATATTTTCCTACAATTTAAATTAATTAAATGAATTAATATTGATTAAAAATCCAATTAATTAATAAAAATAAGAAAATAAATTTAATTAAGCTTGATGGGTCGTGCATAGGCCATGGATAAAGTTTCAAGAAGAAATTTGAGGCCCATTAGCAAAAATAAGGTGTTTTGAGCAAAGTTGACTTTTGCAAATTCCTAAAATTTTTCCAACTTCTCCAATGCATATTTTGCTCAATTTTGATCATATGAACATGTTCTTGGACATTTTGGGAAGGTCTTGAAGTCCTCTAACCAATACCTTTGATCCCATGTCATTTGGATTTACCAATCTCAAATTATGGTCTTTGACTTAAAGTGCACTTTTGTTGACTTTTGAAATTGACCTATAATGTAGAAATTGATAACTTTTTGTGAGAGCATTTCTTAGACTTGGAATGTGAAGATGGATTGTAGGAAATGTCATCCCCTTCAAAATGAGCATTGGATGGGATTTTTCTGATGAACCATGAAAAAGTTATGCCCTGGTCAAGATACAGTTGACTTTTCTACTGTCCCAAAATAGTAACTTTTTGTATCTTGATGATTTTTGAGCCATTCTTGTGGAATCATGATCAAGACTTGATCAAATGATGATTGTTGACTCAAAATAAGATGTTGACCAAAAATTTGACTTTTGACTACAAAATGACCATTTTGCCCCTAGTAGTTGATTATGGGTCAAATAGGGCTTTTGACTGTGGAATTTGGCACTGTGAGTCTTGAAACTTGGCATGTAGGTGCTTGAGCATGCATATAGGCTTATGAGACTTGATTGAGCCATTGAAAACTCCAAATTCCTTGAAAGAACCAAAACCCTAATTTTAGACTGTCTTAGGAAGTGATTTGACTGTACAACCTTTGAGCAATCTTGAGCAATTTGAGGATCATTCTTGACAAATCTTGAGGAATATGGGAGGGAAAATTTTGGGGTACAACCGTATGTGATTATGAATGCTACACATTGCCCATGGGATCTGTTCATATCTGAAAATCTCAATACTTACATCCTGATGGCGTAATTTCTGACCTGATTTGTCTGCTGATGTCAGCTTGCTTGAAGTTCTCTAGGTTTCTTTTATTATTGCTCAGTTGCTACGGATAGTTATCCGTTTAGTATTGCACTATTTCCTTTCTTCTATTTTCATTTTGTATAGTTATATGTTGCATGATGGGACCTCTGTTGTTGATATATGTCAGGAGGCCCTCTGTTTTGTTTGATACGTGTGTTGTGTTTGTGTTTGTTTCTTTAACTATTGATCGATGAGCCACTCAATTTAGAAATTGAGATCACGACTTCGCTCTCAATGCATGTTCCCTATATGATTTTTATTGTTTTTTTTCTTTAATTGTTGATCGATGAGTCACTCAATTTAGAAATTGAGATCACGACTTCGCTCTCAGTGCATGTTCCCTATAGGATATTTATTGTTTTTTTCTTTAATTGTTGATCGATGAGTCTCAATTTAGAAATTGAGATCACGACTTCGCTCTCATTGCCTGTTCCCTATAGGATAGTTTTTTTAAGCTTCCTTTGACATGTTGATTAAGGTAGGAATCCATGTATGCTAGCATAGGGTGGGAATTTCCTTTATCCTCAACCTTAGGGTCAATCATTGTATGATAACACTAGGGATAGTTCTAGGCTAGTTTCCCTTAGTTGACTTTCCTTCCTTTGCATTTTTGCATCTAAAAACAAAAAATGTTTTCTTGACAAATCATAAAACACCTCTAATAAACTCAAACCCTTCTTCTAGGTAAAAGATATAAATCAATCTTATTTGTTTGTGCGCCTCTTGGCTTTGTTTTTAAACCTGGTTTATTGATGTTTCGCCATCTTTTCCATGATACCTTGTTATCTTTTAGCCGATGTTTCGCCATCGCATACTTGTTTGAAGTTGATGTTTCACCATCGCATACTTGTTTGAAGCCGATGTTTCGCTATTGCACATGTTTGTTATCCTACCTTGATTCTCAATATCATTGTTAGGTGTGACGTTTCGTCATCCAGTTTATTGATGTTTCGCCATCTTTGCCATGATACCTTATTATCTTTTAGCCGATGTTTCGCCATCGCATACTTGTTTGAAGCCGATGTTTCGCCATCGCACATGTTTGTTATCCTACCTTGATTCTCAATATCATTGTTAGGTGTGATGTTTTGTCATCCGGTTTATTGGTGTTTCGCCATCTTTGCCATGATACCTTGTTATCTTTTAGCCGATGTTTCACCATTGCATACTTGTTTGAAGCTGATGTTTCGCCATCGCACATGTTTGTTATCCTACTTTAATTCTCAATGTCATTGTTAGGTGTGATGTTTTATCATTTGGTGTTTCGCCATCTTTGACATGTTACTTTGTTATTATTTAGTTGATGTTTTACCATCTCATTTGTTTGTTGTTTTATTTGATGTTTTGCCATCTTGACTATTTTTGTTGTCTTAACTAAAAAACACAAACCAACCAGAATATATGAGCCGAACTACGGATGCTCTGATTCCTTAAAAGGGATACATAGGCATTGGGGTAGGGCCCAACCGATCACAACTTTTATTTTCCCTACATTGTCTTCTTTTTTCTTTCGCATGCATTCCCTTTTTAGCTTTAAGCCATAGACATAGGTTTTGACCATACCCATTAGATTAGACAATAAGAGTGGATACCGTAGAGTACTACGGGCGTGTGTGGTACTAATACCTTCCCCTCGCGTAACAGACTCCCTTACCCGATCTCTCGGTCGAAAGACCGTGATTTCTCATTATTCAGGTTTTCTCGATGTTTACCTTTCCCTCTTGGCGGGATAAAAGACGTTTGGTGGTGACTTCATTGATATTTAATTACTAGATGACGGTTCGACCAGGTTGTTTCAGCTGGCGACTTCACTGGGGACAGATTGACCTCTTGCTTGTCCATCCCGGAGTCGATCCTAGCTCTTGTTTGTTTTCTTTTTGGGTGTTTATTTTACCTCTTTGCATATTTATCTGTTTGCATTTCATCCTATGTGCGCTTTACTTTCTGCATACTGGATTTGGCTGCACTGTTTGGATTCTGGATTTCTTGGTGGGTGGGTTGTTCCATGAGGTAAAAGGCCTCATACCTAGGCTATGAGTGAATTCCATAGGAACTAGGAATAGAGTGGCCATGGCAGCTATGAGGCGGATGCTTTGTAGACCTGACCATTAGACCCATGACTTCAGAGGTAGTTCAGATAGGTGTTATCGTATGATGATACCGACAATCGAGCTCTTGTACTCTGATTTGGCTTTTAACCTTACCTTGACCTAGACTACAGGTACTGTTGGTGACTTTGTGTTGCGAAGGTAACTCAGGTTCCCATGATAGCTTTGAAGCTTTGGGATTTTCTTTTGATCTTTAGTGGTGTTGTTCTGTAATGGTCCAGCCATTATCCAGTGTGAAACTTTGATCCTGTCATGTTGCATCATAGCATATTTATTTCTTAAAAAAATGATGTATAAAAATAATTAGCATGCACATGTCATCTTCCAAGGACATTCGAGAGTCTTCTTTCCATCAGAAATGGATGGCCTCCCATTAGATGAGTTTGATTCAGTTCGTGTTAAAGAGCCCAACAGGCATACATTCTCTTATCAGATTCCTACTATTTATGTGTCCGAATTGAAGAGGTTGAGTTCTTATCTGAAGAGTGATGTTCTGAATAATTTCAACAAAAATTATGGCAATTTGTTACTAATCCTTAACACTCCAGTTGACCCAATGGCTTTGATCACCCTCTTCCAGTTCTATGATAAGGAATTACGGTGTTTTACTTTTCAAGATTATTAACTGGTTCCCACACTAGAAGAGTACGCGTACCTACTTAATATCAAGTTGTCTGATGAAGTTCCTTTTGTCCAAGTGCCGGAGAAGCTGAAGTTCGAAGTTATTGCTGAAATTCTTCATTTGAATTGGAAAGAGGTGAAAGAAAATTGGAAATCAAGTGAGGATACTAAAGGGTTCTATTTGGATTTCTTAGTGAAGAAAGCTGAAGACTGGGCAAAGAAAGGGAATTGGAGTGACTTCAGCTCTCTGTTTTCTCTCATGATATACGGGATCATCCTCTTTCCTCACAAGAGAAATTTTGTGGATTTGACAACTATTTGTGTTTTTAGAAATAAGAACCCGGTACCGACACTCTTGGTAGATAATCTTTACACCATTCATTTCAGGTATGGAAAAGGAGGTAATATAAGTTTATGTCATTCGATGTTGTATCAATGGTTTAAGTTGCACCTACCGGTAAAGTGGCCCTTTCATGGATACCAGACATTCTCTCTGATGGTCATCAAGACTTGTCAACCTTACTTCATTTGATATCCGGTGGAATTATGACATGGGGGAAGTATGAAGTATTATCACTAGATGCAGAGATTTCCCTAATGTTCCCCTCATAGGAACTAAGGGGTGTATAAACTATAATCATGTGCTTGCTTATTGTCAATTGGGATATGCAATGGATGGACCGCCAAAGGTTGAGGAGGTGTCTAAATCAGTGTATTTTGTTAGAGGAAGTGATCCTGTGATGTTGAAAAGAGTGACGAGTGCTTGGAAGGGAATTCACAAGAAGGATAGAACTACTTTAGGCAAGAAGGTTCCTATTGCTAGAGTTCCTTACTTGGAATGGATTAGAGACAGATTTAAGATTTTACAGTTACCATTTGCAAGGTCGGCTCCTATATGTGAGCAACCTCCTACTGTTCTGAGTAACACGGTGCCTACCGAGGTGTTCACCCAGGTTCATGTTGAGAACATTCAACTTCATGCAAAAGACCGTGAGGCAGGGATGAAACTTTATTGGGTAGATCAAGAAAGGGCCGACTTAGCTCGCAAACTCAAAGAAGCTCAAGGGGAAACTCCTGATGCAGCCAGTTTTAGGAAGAGGTCTCATGCTGAAATGGAAGAAGAGTTGAGTAAGACCCAGATAGAGTGCCAGAAGCTTCAGGAATATGAGAATATCTACAGGAAGAAGATTTAAAACTTGGAGAAACAGCTCAAATAAAAAGATGCTCAGCTTAAGAAGGAAGTAGCCTAGAGGCGTGTCGCAGAGGATCAGTTTCAAGAAAGTAAAGTAGTCGGATCACAACTTTTGGAGGGGAAAGCCAGGCTTGAAGAGTATTGTTAACACCTTGAAGCGTGTCTTGTTCCGAAGATTTAGTTTTGTTACTTACCTTTGGTGTATTTGGTCACCCCAGGATTGTTGGAAGGGACCATTGTTTGTTTTTATTATTCAGTTTTTTTTGTTAAGTTTACTTTGAAACACGTATTTTGTTGTTTATCGCTACACTCTTAAATGTCCGAAGTTACTTGAACATCGTTTCTTTTGCTTGTAGATAATTGAAGTGTTGTCTTATTGTCTTTTTTTTCCTTTGATTGTATGCTTTATTATTTTTGGTTGCGCGCCGTGATTGATGAATAAAAGGACTCTTGAATACCAGGAAATGACAAACATATCATGCACATCATGCATTTCATAACATTACAGGTTATCTCAAGACGGTATTCTTATTATTCTGCTTTTATTATTCAGAATTCAAGACGAATACTCATCGGTATTCCACCAGAAACAATTTTTCAAGACAGATGGAACAAGTTCAAGCTAAACTTGCTGAAATAAGGGCCCAGATGGCTACTCAAATGACCCAGTTCATGGAGATCATCACCAATGTAAATCGCCGACAAGAGGAACTAGCTGCCATTGTCAACAATCAGCACCGCTATCCAGGGGATGGTGGAAATCAAGGGCTCTATCAGGACATTTCTGTAGGATTGGGGGATGTGCAAGATCAGCCTGTTGGAAATTTTCACGGGATGCCCGAAAACCCTTTTGTGCGCAAGATAGGGCAGTTTCCCCCGTCTCTGGGACCTTGTCTTGTGGGGAACAGAAGAGATAATTAGGGCGGTGTAAGGAACTATCAGGAGCAGGATTATGACTTTGACCAGGATGAAGATCAGTTTTTTGTTTGGCGTTCGGAGCCAGAAGTTCAGGTTGAGGATGGGAAGTATCGGTTGTTGGAAGAACGTTTGAAGATTGTGGAAGGGCAAGGAGCCCTTGGTATATATGCTAATGATCTCGGGTTGGTGTCTGGGGTGAAAGTTCCTCCAAAGTTCAAGGCTCCTATATTTGAAAAGTACAACAGAACGTCATGTCCTGTTACTCATGCAACTGCTTATTTCCGAAAGATGTCAGTGCATACTGAGGATCAGGGGCTTTTGATTCACTTTTTCCAAGATAGCCTATTTGGGGCATCCCTGGAGTGGTACATGAAGTTGGAGAAAACCCATATTCGTTGCTGGAATGATCTTGCTCGGGCTTTTGTCAAACATTATCAGTACAATATGGATATGGCGCCTAATCGCACTCAGTTACAGAATTTATCACAGGGACCAATAGAATCTTTCAAGGAATATGCTCAGAAGTGGCGTGAGTTGGCTGCGAGGGTTCAACCTCCACTTATGGAGAGAGAACTCATTTATATGTTTATGAGTACCCTGCAAGGGCCATTCTATGAGCACATGATAGGAAGTACTTCGGCAGGATTTGCAGACTTGCTTACGGCTGGTGAAAGAATTGAGGTAGGTTTGAAATTGGGGAAAATTCAGATTGGAGGTTCTAGTGGCTCATCAGAGGGCAGTAAGAAACCATTCAACACTTACCCTAAGAAAAGGGAAGGCGAAGCAAGTGCGGTTTACTCTCATAGAGGAAGAGGAGAGGATCATCAGCACCAACAGATCAATGTTGTTTCTATTCCTGTTAATGCTCCTCCGCAGCAGAGACCGAATACAGTTCCTCAACAACAAAGACAACAAGATGCTCCCCGTCAGTATAATAATCAACAGCAGAGACAGTTGAGAAAATTCGACCCCTTGCCGGTATCTCTTACTGAAGAATTCCACCATTTACTCGATTTGAAGTTGATCGGTTTGAGAAATATGCCACCACCCCCCGCAAGACTTCCTCCTAACTATGATGCTAACGCAAGATGTGAATTCCATTCAGGAGGAGTTGTTCATTCTACTTACAATTGCTTTGCGTTGAAGTGCAAAATACAAGACTTGTTGGATGCTAAGGAAATTGAGTTTACTCTAGTGACTGGTCCGAATGTTACTCAGAACCTAATGCCTAGGCATGGAGGGGGTGTTGTTAATATGATTGATGATAATGGTGTGTTGAATTTAATCATGAATGTGGAACAAGTAACTACTCTGCTGTGGTATGTTAAGAGGTATTTGCTTGACAATTCTATTTTCCCGGGTTGTACTTCAGAGTGTGCCAAGTGTAGAGAGCAACCGAAGGGCTTTGATGATTTAAAAGCCGATATCCAGTTGATGATAAAGGAGGGTTCCCTGCGGTTTGATAAAAAACCGAGCTACCGTAAGGTTACCGAAGAAGATGTTGCTGTGGTATCTATTCCTTACACCCCTGTATGCATCACTACCCCATCTAGGGTACCTCCTTTGATGATTACGGTACCTGGTCCCATGCTGTATACCAGCGAGAAGGCCATCCCATGGCATTATGGTGTTGATGTTTATTACCATGGGGTGAAGCAGGAGGTAAGTACTCGTTTGTCTGAGGAAGAACGTGTTAAAGGTAATGAAGGGGAAGTTCATAATTTTTCTGGTGTGGATCGAATGACTAGAAGCGGGAGAGTATTTGGTCCTTCCAATGTGCAAGATGCGGCAGATGCTTCTACAAGAGAAAAAGGAAAACAGTAGGCGATGATTGGTAATCCAAGGGTTACGCCAATCAATGTGACTCAACCAATTCCGTTACCAGAAGCTTCTTCAGTTCCTGATGAGGTTGAAGAGTTAATGCAAATTATCAGAAAAAGTGATTATAGCATAATTTATCATCTGAGCCATACTCCTTCTAAGATGGCTATATCGTCTCTGTTTATTTATTCAGAACCTCACAGAAATGCTTTGATGAAGTTGTTAAATAATGCGTTCGTGCCACATGAGATAACAGTCAATCAGTTTGAGAATGTTTGTGCTAACATATCTGTCGGGAACAGTCTGGGCTTCACAGATTTTGATCTTCCTCCGGAGGGGCGAGACCATAACAAAGAGTTGCATATTTCAATGGAGTGCAGGGGCATTACCTTATCCCGGGTTTTGGTGGACATAGGGTCGTATTTGAATGTATTGCCTAAGTCAGCATTGATGAAAATTGATTATTCTGGACTGGAGCTGCACCCTAGTGATTTGATGGTGAAGGCGTTTGATGGGTCTCGAAGGTTAGTGTTTGAGAAGGTGGAGTTACTGATCAAGGTTGGTCCTCGCACCTTCACGGCTACATTTTTTGTGATAGATATACAACCAGCGTATTGTTGTTTGTTGGGGAGGACATGGATTCATAAAGCAGGGGCAGCCACTTCTACTCTTCATCAGAAACTCAAGTATCCTACAGAGGGAAAGGTGATAAATGTGTGTGGTGAGGAAGAGTACATCGTGAGTCATTTGACATCATTCCTCTATGTTGAAGTTGAAGGCGAGATACATGAGACTCCGTTTAAGGTGTTTGAGACAGTTCATGCTATCAATTTTCCTCCTCCAGAGCAAAAAAGGAAACCTGAAACTGTTATGTCTTCTCTCAAGGATGCGAGAGCTATGGTGGAAAATTGCAACCCTGAAGGTTGGGGTCAGGTGCTGGACGTTACCCCAAAATTTAATAAATTTGGTCTTGGTTTTATCCTAGGTCAGCAGAGTACAACTCTCATAGCATCTAGTTTATCTACTCCCGTGAAGTTTTCCCGTCCTTGTGCTACTCAAGAAGGACACGTCAATGCAGTTGGCAACGATAGGGTTGATGGCTACAATATTGAAGATTGGATTCGTCCGAGTATTCCAGGCCAGACACTCAACAATTGGACTTCTGTAGATGTTATCCAAGTTTCAAGTGTTAAGGAGTAATTTTCTTGTTTCCTTTTATTATCATATCATAATTCCTACGCTCTGCCCAAGGCGTGGTGGATCATTTGTGTAGGGCCACCATGTTTATTTTCAAAAGTTTATCATGAAATAAAGGACGTTTTTGCATTCAAGATTTTGCTCCATTTCTTTTTTTTATTTGCATGGCAATGTTTCTCTTTTCACACACTGTCACTAAAAAACGCCAAAATGTCGTTCATGCAGATCCACTTCCACCACCGATTATATTGATAACGACTCTGCTATGGCTCATTATGACTTTGATACTCCTATTTATCAAGCTGAAGAAGAAGCATATGAGGATTGTGGTCTTCCTGAGGAATTAGCAAGATTGTTAAAACAAGAGGATAAGGTTATCCAGCCGAATCAGGATTCGATTGAGGTGGTGAATATTGGCACAGAAGAGGTAAGAAGAGAAGTCAAGATAGGGGATGATCTCGAAGAAAGTATAAAGGTCGGATTGATTGAGCTACTCCGTGAGTATTCTGATATCTTCGCTTGGTCTTATAAGGATATGCCTGGGTTGGATACAAACATAGTGGTGCATCGACTTCCGCTCAAAGAAGGTTGTTCCCCTGTCAAGCAAAAGCTCCGAAGTACTCATCCTGAGATGTCTAAGAAGATCAAGGAGGAGGTCCAGAAGCAGTTGGACGCGAATTTCTTAAAGGTCATCAGTTATCCGCCATGGATTTCAAATATTGTGCCTGTGCCCAAGAAGGATGGTAAGGTCAGGATGTGCGTGGATTATAAGGATTTGAATAGGGCCATCCCTAAAGATGACTTCCCTCTTCCGCATATTGATGTGTTGGTCGATAATACTGCTCATTCCAAAGTGTTTTTGTTCATGGATGGTTTTTCGAGTTACAATCAAATTAAGATGGCTCCGGAGGATGTGGAGAAGACAACATTTATCACACCTTGGGGAAATTTCTTCTATAAAGTGATGCCGTTTGGTTGAAAAATGTCGGGGCAACATATCAGCGTGCCATGGTCACTCTCTTTCATGATTTGATTCACAAAGAGATTGAGGTTTATGTGGACGATATGATTGATAAGTCTGACACGAAAGAGGAACATCTTGTTCATCTGGAAAAATTGTTCGAGAGACTGAGGCGGTTCTTGCTGAGGTTAAATCTGAATAAGTGCACCTTCGGGTGAGATTTGGCAAGCTGTTGGGTTTTATTGTAAGTGAAAAAGGTATCGAGGTGGACTCGGCCAAGGTAAAAGCGATACAGGAAATGCCTGAACCAAGGACAGAGGAGGAAGTACGTGGTTTCTTGGGAAGGTTAAACTAAATTTTTAGATTTATTTCTCATCTCACAGCCACCTGTGAACCACCTTTGTTCAAGTTGTTGAAGAAAAGTCAGACAGTGAAATGGAATGAGGATTGTCAGAAGGCCTTTGACAAAATAAAGGAGTATTTGCAGGAACCTCCGATACTCATGCCGCCAGTGGAAGGAAGGCCACTAATCATGTATCTAACTGTGTTGGAGAGCTCAATGGGTTGTATCCTCAGTCAGCACGACGAGACAGGGAAGAAAGAGCAAGCTATTTACTACTTGAGTAAGAAGTTTACGGAATGCGAGTCGAGGTACTCATTGCTGGAAAAGACATGTTATGCGCTTTCCTAGGCCGCCAAACGTTTGAGGCAGTACATGTTAACTCACACCACCTACTTAATATCCAAAATGGATCCAATCAAGTACATTTTCGAGAAGCCAGCTCTTACAGGCAGGGTAGCCCGTTGGAAGATGATACTCACCGAATATGATATCCAATACACTACTCAAAAGGAAATTAAGGGTAGTTTACTGGCCGACCATCTTGCTCATCAGCCCATGAACGATTATGAACCGATGAAGTTTGATTTTCCAGATGAGAAAATTGTGTATATTCAAGATTGTAACATGCCAGACCCAGACGAAGGACCCGAGCCGGGATCATGTTGGACGCTTGTTTTTGATGGTGCCTCCAATGCCATGGGCAACAGCGTCGGAGCTATTATCACTTCCCCTGAGGGATACCACATTCCTTTCACGGCTCGTATTTGTTTCGATTGCACTAAAAACATGGCCGAATATGAGGCTTGCATTTATGGCATTGAAGCGGCGATCGACCTGCGCATCAAATTTTTGAAAGTTTACGAGGATTCCAATCTTGTTATCAGCCAGATTAATGGAGATTGGGAGACTCGCCATCAGAACCTAATTCCCTATTATGAGCATGTTATAAAGCTGATTCCGTACTTCGAAGAGATCACGTTTGAGCACATTCCCAAAGAAGAAAACAATCTAGCTGATGCACTGGGAACTTTTTCCTCCATGTTTAAGGTTAAGTGGGCTAATGAGGCACCTTCCATTACCATCAGAAGTTTGAGTGAGCCAATTTTCTGTTTTGAGGCTAGTTTGGAATCAGATGGTAATCCTTGGTTTTATGATATTAAACGATATCTTGAAACACAAGAGTACCCTAAAGAGGCATCCGTCATAGATAAGAAGTTCTTGAGAAGATTTTCAGCCAAGTTCTTTCTCAGTGGTGGTGTGTTGTATAGAAGGCATCATGACGGTTTACTGCTCAGATGTGTTGACAAGAAAGAAGCAGCTAGAATCATTGAGGAGATACATGAAGGTGATTTTGGGACCCATTCCAGTGGGTATACCATGGCTAAAAAGATTTTGCGAGCAGGTTATTATTGGTCCACCATGGAGACTGACTGTTACAATCATGCACGTGTTTTCCACAAATGTCAAGTCTATGCTGATAAGGTGCATGTGCCGCCAGTACCTTTGAATGTCTTGACTTCCCCTTGGCCGTTTGCGATGTGGGGAATTGATATGATCAGCAAAATTGAACTGACTGCATCCAACGGGCACCATTTCATTCTGGTTGCCATCGATTATTTTACAAAATGGGTCGAAGATGCATCCTATGCCAATGTCACCAAGCAGGTGGTAACTCGGTTCATTAAGCACAATATTATTTGTCGCTACGGAGTGCCTGAAAAGATCATTACCGATAATGGGTCTAATTTGAACAACAAAATGATGAAGGAGCTCTGTGAGTCCTTCAAAATCAAGCATCATAACTCTTCCCCATACCGACCAAAGATGAACGGTGTTGTCGAAGCGGCCAATAAGAATATTAAGAAGATCGTACAGAAGATGGTGGTAACCTATAAAGATTGGCATGGAATGCTGCCTTTCGCTTTGCATGGTTATCGCACCACTGTGCGTACTTCGACTGCGGCAACCCCATTTTCATTGGTTTACGGCATTAAAGTAGTATTTGAAGTGGTGAAAAACACAAGAAGGGGGGTTGAATTGTAAAACTGAAATCTAAAGCAATTGACAAGATATTTTTATCCTGGTTTGTTTGATCTCAAACTACTCCAGTCCACCCGTCAAGGTGATTTCGCCTCTCTCCAACGAGGTCTTAATCCACTATATTCAACTGAATATTACAGACTGCTTTAACAACTGCTAAAGCCTTCTTGATTCAAACCACAACCCGGTTTGTCAAGGTAACACTTTCTTACAAAGAGATAAAACTATGTGTGTGGATGTTTTCTACAAAACTGTATCACAACTGTGATGTATACACAAAATGAAGCTTAGAAACTAGATTGCTAAACAGTAATGGAATATCAGAGTGTGGTTTAGCAAAATTGATAGAACGAAGATTATGGTTCAGCTTTTGTGCGCGTAGAGATTTTGGAGAGCATTAACCATTTCAATCTTCAAAGCCTTGTTTATATAGCACTGAGATGATGAACGTTGGATGCAATATTCTTGATTCAATGCTAATAACAAGCTTTCCTTATTGAGCAGATCTTGTCTGGAATGAGGCCGTTGGAATTAATTAGCTTTCAATGCACAGTACCGTTGCTTACTTAATGCAAGTTCTGGCTTGGCTCATTCTGACTCTGCTTCGCTGCTGATGAACTATTGTTTCTGTATCAGAGTGTTGAGCGCAGTCTTGTTCATCAGGCTTCAGCATGTACGTGAGTTGATCATCTGATTTTGACGTTCTGATGTAGCAACTTCTGATGCTGGTGTCTGAAATCAAGTTCTGATGCTGAATAGATGTGATCTTGCTTATATCAATCAGAGTATCTGCAAGTCAGAACATAGTAATTTTAGGCAGCAGATAGTTCATTCATGAAACTTATAAATACTATATCTTTTCACTTTGTTATCATCAAAACTTAAATAGGGTAGTAGATTCAAACATTGTTCTAACAATCTCCCCCTTTTTGATGATGACAAAAACTAGATATTTTAAATGAAAATAACGTGAAAAGGTATCTGGAATATGTATCAGAATAAGAAGTAAAAGAATAAGGAGTAAGGAAATACTCCCCCTGAGTTTATTACTTCCCTTTGATTATACGTGTTCTTCAGGATCAGATCTTTTTGCCTTTCTTGAACATCAGAGTATCAGAGTCTTTGACTTATCAGAAGCTTTATGTCAGAGCAGAGCTTCAGAGCTTTTCTTGTCAGAGCTTTGCTTTGGATCAGAATATTAGGGCGGATCAGAACTTCATATTGATCAGAGCAACTTCATATTGATCAGAGCTTCTAGTCTTCAGAGTGTCCAGGAGCTTCCTTGTGCCTGTAGACTTTAAACACAACAGAAAAAAATATTTCAAGTAATAGAGTTAGAATGTTTGAGAATTTCTGTCTAGTTAGCCCGTTATTGATTTAAATATCATTCTTGTTCTCCCCCTTTTTGTCAGCAATCAAAAAGTGTTGGTGATGTGCTAAAACAATTAAGATCAGAAAAACTGATTATATTAATATAGCTCAGAATCAAAACAAGAAAATATTACAAAACATATTCAATCAGTGCATCAGAAAATCAAGGAAAACATGAAAAAGGTCATGCATGAAAAAAAAAAGATTAAGGTTGAGGAGGCAAGCGTGTGAACAGGTTCTCCAGTATGGCTTGAATCTTTTCAGCAGTCTCATTCTGCTTGCATACACTTAGCAAATTTTCTTCCAAGAGAAGGATTAGTAGAACCAAAAATAATATCATCAACATAAATTTGACAGACTAAGATGTCACTCTTAACTGATTTACAGAATAGAGTAGTGTCCACTTTCCCTCTGGTGAATTCATTTTCAAGCAGAAAGTTACTCAGCCTTTCATACCAAGCTCTGGGAGCTTGTTTCAGACCATACAGTGACTTCTTTAGTTTGAAAACATGTTCTGGATGTTTTGTATTTTCAAAACCTGGGGGTTGGTGAACATAAACTTCTTCTTCTATATAACCATTTAAGAATGCACTTTTGACATCCATCTGATACAGAGTGATGCCTCTATTAACAGCAAATGAAATTAAAAGTCTGATAGATTCTAACCTGGCGACTGGGGAAAAGGTTTCTGTATAGTCTATCCCCTCTTGCTGACTATAACCTTGTGCAACCAGTCGTGCCTTGTTTCTGATGACTTCGCCTTGTTCATTTAGCTTGTTTCTGAACACCCATCTTGTTCCAATGACGTTGAATCCTTTTGGTCTGGGAACGAGATCCCATACGTCGTTTCTGGTGAATTGATTCAGCTCTTCTTGCATTGCCAGAATCCAGTCATTATCCAGAAGTGCTTCATCAATTGAAGAAGGTTCAATCAGAGACACCAGTCCCATAAGTGTTTCTTCAGAGTTTCTGAAGCTTGCTCTTGTTCTGATTGGATCTTCCTTTCTTCCTAGGATAGTCTCTTCTGGGTGATCCAAGCTGCTTCTGGGTAATCTCTTCTGAGGTTGATCAGCAGCTGTTGTAGGATTTCTAGCAGTGCTCCTTTCAGACGTTGAAGGAATGTCTATGTTGAGAGCTTCTGATGACTTGTCTTTAGAACCTGCAAATTCAATTTCTATACCTGCAAAAACTTCATTCTGCTTTGACTTTTCAGAGTCAAGCTTGTCATCAAAACGAACACTGATTGATTCTTCCACAATCTGTGTTTCTGTATTGTATACTCTGTACCCTCTTGAGCGTTCAGAGTATCCTAACATAATAAACTTCTGTGCTTTAGAGTCAAACTTGTTCAAATAATTCTTTGTATTTAATATAAAGCAAGTACATCCAAATGGATGAAAATATGAAATGTTGGGCTTTCTGTTCTTCCACAATTCATATGGAGTCTTTTCCAGAATAGGTCTTATTGAGATTCTATTCTGAATGTAGCACGCTGTGTTTATTGCCTCTGCCCAGAAAGTCTTAGCAACGTTTGTCTCATTGATCATGGTTCTGGCCATTTCTTGCAATGTTCTGTTCTTTCGTTCTACAACTCCATTTTGTTGGGGAGTTCTAGGACAAGAGAAATCATGCAGAATGCCTCTGTCATTAAAGAATGACTCAAAATCTTTATTTTCAAATTCTCCACCATGATCACTTCTGACTTTAACGATTCTAAGATCCTTTTCATTCTGAACTTGGTTACAGAAGGTAACAAACACAGAGTGTGACTCGTCCTTGTGTCTTAAGAACTTTACCCATGTCCATCTGCTATAGTCATCTACGATTACTAACCCATACTTCTTACCACTGACTGAAGCAGTTTTAACTGGTCCAAATAAGTCAATGTGCAGAAGTTCTAATGGCTTAGAGGTGGAAACAACATTTTTGGATTTAAAAGAAGGTTTTGCAAATTTGCCTTTCTGACATGCTTCACACAGAGCATCTGAATTGAACTTCAAATTAGGAAGTCCTCTGACCAGATTGAGTTTGTTAATCTGAGATATTCTTCTCATACTAACATGCCCCAATCTTCTGTGCCAGATCCACTGCTCGTTGTTAACAGACAGAAGACATTTTACATTCTGACTCTTTAGTTCAGAAAGTTTGATTTTATAAATGTTGTTTTTCCTCTTACCATTAAACAGGATAGTCCCATCTTTCTGACTAATAGCTTTACATGATTTTTGATTAAAGATTATATCATAACCGTTATCACTTAATTGACTTATGGATAACAGATTATGCATCAATCCATCTACTAGAAGAACATTATTAATAGAGGGAAGATTTCCATTACCTACAGTTCCAGAGCCAATTATCTTTCCCCTCTGATTGCCTCCAAAGCCAACGTGGCCTCCAGGCTTAAGTTCCAGGCTTTGGAACATATGCCTTCTTCCCGTCATGTGTCGTGAGCAGCCAGAGTCCAGGTACCATGACTGGTGTTTCTGACTTGCTGCTAAAGATATCTGCAACATGTATTATTTTATCCTTAGGTACCCAGATTTTCTTGGGTCCTGATTTGTTAGTTTTACCAAAACTCTGGTTGAATTTTGGTTTTACAGAGTGCTTACTGCTAGTATATTTGATATCATGTGTGTGACCATACACAAAATGTGAGTTCAGAGGGGTGTGTTTAATGGTTAAGTCCATGACATTCTTTGGTGTAGGAACCTTACCTTGGTATCCTATTCCTTTCCTGCCGTTTCTGCTAACTCCATAGATCATTGAAGCCATTCTGCTTCTATCTATGCTTTTAGCTAGGAACTTCTGGAAACTGTGATCATACTCCTTGATGATCTCATCAGCGTTGCTGGGAGTTTCAGAAATTGGTTCCTTCTGAGAGTTTTGTAAAGTGTTTTCTAATTTTGAAATCTTATCTCTCAGCTCAGAATTTTCCAATTTGAGACTCTCAGTCTTATTAGAGTCATATTCAAGATTCCTTTTCAGGTCTCTGAATTTAGCTCTAATTTGCTGATAACGTTCCAGAATCTCATTAAGGCTTTCAGCAAGTTCAGCCTTTGTAAAGTTAACAGCGAAGTTAGGAAATACCTCTTCAGTGTCTGATTCTGAGTCTGATTCAGAAGCTTCACTATCTTCTGAAATGTTAGCCATAAGAGCTATGTTTGCCCTTTCATCATCTGATTCTGAGTCAGCTTCAGACGAGTCAGAGTCATCCCATGTGGCCATGAGACTTTTCTTCTTCTCTCTTCCAAACTTCTTTTTGGGCTTTTCCCTCTGAAGCTTTGGGCAGTCACTCTTGTAGTGTCCTTGCTCATTGCACTCATAGCAGATGATGTCTTTGGTGTTTGGCTTTTTGCTACTGGAGGAGCCTTCAGATCTTCTGTATCCAGAGGAAGAATCTGTCCTTCTGTATCTGGAAGAAGACTCGTTCTGATCAGATCTTCTGGGATTCCTGAACTTCCTTTGTCTTTGCTTCCACAGTTGATTTACTCTTCTGGAGAGAAGGGAAAGTTCGTCTTCTTCTGATGAGGATCCATCAGATGTTTCTTCAACTGCCTGCAAAAATTTAGACTCAAATTTTCTGTTAGATTTTAATGCTAAAGGCTTACCTTGCTTCTGAGGCTCATCAGCTTCTAGCTCTATCTCATGACTTCTGAGGGAGCTGATAAGTTCCTCCAGAGTGATTTTGTTGAGATCTTTAGCTAGCTTCAGAGCAGTAACCATAGGCCTCCACTGCTTGGGTAAACTTCTGACGATTTTCTTGACATGGTCAGCAGTAGAGTATCCTTTGTCCAGAACTTTGAGACCAGCTACCAGAATCTGGAATCTAGAGAACATAGTTTCAATGGATTCAAATTCTTCCATTTTGAACGCCTCATACTTCTGAATAAGCGCCAGAGCTTTTGTTTCTTTGACCTGAACGTTGCCCTCATGCGTCATTCTGAGAGAATCAAAGATATTCTTTGCTGTGTCTCTGTTGGAGATCTTTTCATACTCAGTATAGGAGATGGCACTGAGGAGGATGGTTCTGGCCTTGTGGTGATTCTTGAAGTCACGCTTTTGTTGATCAGACATTGTTTTTCTATCAATCTTCTGACCACTTGCATTCACAGGGTGCGTGTATCCATCTGTCACCATATCCCACAGATCAGCATCATGTGCTAGAAAGAAGCTTTCAATTCTGTCTTTCCAGTAATCAAAGTTTTCTCCATCAAAGACTGGAGGTTTGCCACTGAATCTGTCTCTGTCCTCATTGTTGTCATTGCTGATGTGAGAATTGTTTCCTGCCATTGTGTTTTTCTGACGCTGGATCTTGTACTGACACGGTTAAGTGTTTTAGCTCAGAACCAGGCGCTCTGATGCCAATTGAAGTGGTGAAAAACACAAGAAGGGGGGTTGAATTGTAAAACTGAAATCTAAAGCAATTGACAAGATATTTTTATCCTGGTTCGTTTGATCTCAAACTACTCCAGTCCACCCGTCAAGGTGATTTCGCCTCTCTCCAACGAGGTCTTAATCCACTATATTCAACTGAATATTACAGACTGCTTTAACAACTGCTAAAGCCTTCTTGATTCAAACCACAACCCGGTTTGTCAAGGTAACACTTTCTTACAAAGAGATAAAACTATGTGTGTGGATGTTTTCTACAAAACTGTATCACAACTGTGATGTATACACAAAATGAAGCTTAGAAACTAGATTGCTAAACAGTAATGGAATATCAGAGTGTGGTTTAGCAAAATTGATAGAACGAAGATTATGGTTCAGCTTTTGTGCGCGTAGAGATTTTGGAGAGCATTAACCATTTCAATCTTCAAAGCCTTGTTTATATAGCACTGAGATGATGAACGTTGGATGCAATATTCTTGATTCAATGCTAATAACAAGCTTTCCTTATTGAGCAGATCTTGTCTGGAATGAGGCCGTTGGAATTAATTAGCTTTCAATGCACAGTACCGTTGCTTACTTAATGCAAGTTCTGGCTTGGCTCATTCTGACTCTGCTTCGCTGCTGATGAACTATTGTTTCTGTATCAGAGTGTTGAGCGCAGTCTTGTTCATCAGGCTTCAGCATGTACGTGAGTTGATCATCTGATTTTGACGTTCTGATGTAGCAACTTCTGATGCTGGTGTCTGAAATCAAGTTCTGATGCTGAATATATGTGATCTTGCTTATATCAATCAGAGTATCTGCAAGTCAGAACATAGTAATTTTAGGCAGCAGATAGTTCATTCATGAAACTTATAAATACTATATCTTTTCACTTTGTTATCATCAAAACTTAAATAGGGTAGTAGATTCAAACATTGTTCTAATAGTATTGCCGGTAGAATTCGAGATTCCTTCTCTTAGGATCATGAGGGATGTTTAGCTGGATGAAAGTGAATGGGTACAGAATCGGCTGGAGCAGTTGGAACTTATTGACGAGAAGAGGTTGACGGCTGTATGTCATGGTCAGGTATATCAGCAAAGGATGAGGAAAGCTTTTTATAAGAGGGTACAACCTCAGTGTTACAAGCCAGGTGACCTTGTGCTAAAAAGGATAATTCTCCCCCAGGGAGATCCCAGGGGTAAGTGGGTTCCGACTTATGAAGGTCGTTTCGTGGTCAGAAAAAATTTCTCTGGAGGAGCGATGATGCTCATAACTATGGATGGAGAGTACTTCCCTCTCCATGTGAATGCTGACGTAGTTAAAAAATACTTTGCATAAAAAAAAAATAAAAAAACCCGCTAAACTGAAAACCCGAAAGGGCGGTTTAGGCAAAAAGAAGGTGTCCTGGTGAATCGAAAACCCGAAAGGGTGATTCAGGAAAAAGTTAGGGACTTAAAGCGAGTAACTATGCTCGGCATGAGATCCTTTATTTCTTTCCTTCGTTCCGTCACCTGGCATATGCTTGAAGCTAATCCAAGAATGATCTGTCTGAAAGCAGGAAGATGAAAGCGTAAGAGTCATAAGAGTCATAGTAGAGTCGGGACTTGATGGATATTCACATTCACATTGCCATTTGTAAACACTTATTTGCTTTGATTTTGTAATTACTTGCTTCCAAATGTAAATGCCTTTTTCACAGGCTGATTTCTCAAAATCATTAGAATATCTTCTTTCAAGTATACATATACGTTTCTTTTCTCCCTTTTTACTATTTTGTTTGCAAAAACGTCCAATATTTTGATAAGCATGTGCATATAAACTTCGTGGGCCTTACACGGAAATGGTAATCTAAGTCATGGTTAGTTGATCGCTTAAAATATGGATAACAAACCCAACTACTACTGTGCAAGGGGCGTGTTTAGTTCTATGGGTCAGGGTTAGGGTAATATCAAGATTACTGGTGGATGCCTTGCCAATTTGTTTCACAGCTCCGTGATATTGGTAAAGGTCATGGGTCAGGGTAATATCAAGATTACGACAGGTCGGCGAGATCGGTGAACCTAGTTGGAGATATTTCTTCCCCATAATGACTTGTATTACGTTTCTTTGCCGCACTTTCATGTGTTATCTTGATTGATTGTTTTAGCATTGTCTGCATATAGGATTTTGTTTATGGCCGAATGTCAGTCTGGATACGTTGAATATTTTTGCCTTGAAGAAATTGTTTCGTTTTACTTAATCCATCCAGTATCACTCTTTAATCGATTTTTTCAGGCATTTTGATACCAACTGTGCCAATTCTTTTGCTTAGCCAAGAGTTTGGAGGAAGGAGTTTAGCTAAAAACGATGACTGTAATGGTATGCTTATAAGTAGAACCCCGTTGACGATGTACATGCATTATTTCAATCCCCAAACACCAGAGATATAAGGGAGTTAGACCCTCTTAACCCCTCTGAGCCTTTAAAGTAGGAGTTTCTTTTCCGTTAAAAAAAACCTTATTTTTTTAAACCAGGGGCAGGGTAGATGTTCAGTTAATTTGACCAAGCATTAAAATTTCAAAAGGAATGTCCCATATGAGGATCACCACATTTTATCTTTCGCATCATGAGATCAAGAAAAATGTCTAAACCACGATGTTCATTTCCTCACAAAGTCCTGAGGTCGAGATCGAATCGATACAATAATGGCTATCCCTCGCCGACCAAGGAATGAGGCATTTGTTTTCTTCAAAAAAGAGATAAAGAAAGAAAAAGTTCAAAGACCTAAAGTCACATTGAGTTGTTCGAAGTGGAAAGTATGAATAAGAAAGAAACAAAAAGCCCCGCTAAGTCGAAACTTGAAAACAAGTCGCTTAGGCAAAAGTTAGGGCGTCCCGCTGGACTCCCAAAATTGAAATTCAAAAGATTTTGTCCAGGCAAAAGTTAGGGAAAAGAAGAGCCTAAAAGGCCGAAAAAGATTATCCAATAAAATTTCCATCAAAAGAAGAGGAACAATAATATCAAAGTCAAAAGCAGCAAAAGTTAAGTGACAATCATGTTGGAGAATTTGTCTTGATCACTCAACCATTATAAATCCTTTTGAAAGATGAATGCTTGTGATAAGTCAGCTGAACTTAGGACAGGAGAATATCACGAAGGGGGTGGGCACCAAATAACTTGAGCCTTGAAAAATAATTTTCTAAAAAACCTCGAACCAGGCCACGTTACAACCTCTAAGATTCCTAACTGAAACAAGGGTTTAACTCGAAAGCATACTACAACAGGATAACGTTTCCTAAACTCCCAAATATGTGTTGCATATTCATGTTGGTATATTATCACCCGCATCTTGACTCGTTTTTTTTTAAAAAAGGGGAAGAAAAGTTTTGAATTTTTTTTCACTCTAGCCAGTGATTCGTTCACGACAGAGATGCGACACTTTGTTAAGGTTTTCAACTTCAAGGCTTAAATAATCGTCTCATTAAATTTGTCATTCCCAAAATAAACATCTTTCTACATGCAAAACATTTGTTTGACATAAAAAAAAGAGTTTACATGTTGAACACCTGTAAAGAGCTTAATGATTGTCAGGAAGGGAATATTCGGTTTTCTTCTGTTAGACAGAGCCCATGTATGATTAGGACTTTACCTATCCCCAGTAAAGTTTCATTTCCGCAACGAAGTTTTGTTGCCCCAGGAATCTTCTTTTAAAGGCTTCATTCTGAGACTCCAGATTTGAGGGTATCGAATATCCCCAACGGAGTTGCCAATAGAGATCCCTCGCCATGACCTCTCATTTCCCAGCCGGTCTGTTGATTGGGGCATCCTTATGTTAAGATCTTTCCTTATCCCCAGTAAAGTCGATACTGTGTGACTATCTGCATGATCCATCCAATGGTTGCATTCCAAAAGAAAAAATCTCTCCAACATAAATCTTCAACAGAGTTCTGTCTCCCCGGTGAAGTCCCGTTTCCTCAGCAGAGCTTTTTCCCCCAATAAAGGTTTTCACCCCTCACGTCGGGTTTGTTGTCTTGGTGTCATCCTTAACACGGCCGCGCGTTGTCTTTTCCAGAGATTACAGTCTTGCCCTGATCTTCTCCCTCAATGTCTAATCTTCATATGGCGTCCCTCTCCAGAAGCTACAGTGTCGATCAGATCTTCTCTAGGAGTTTGCAATTTATTTATGCAGCTCCTCTCAATGTTTGTGGCCTATTTCTACTGGTTTCTCGGTTGTTATTCCCCATGAAGCTTCATCTCTTCGAGATTCCCTCTAGCGGTTCCCCATATTTTCTCCTCTCCTTTGGATTTTGCAATTTATTTTTTCAAGTCATGTCAGATTCTGACTTCTTGGTTATTGGCTTCTCAATTGGCCATTCCCCAGTGAAACTTTTAAACATGCATCATTACATTGCATCTACTAAAACACGTAGCATTTCCATTATATGGAGCATTGTGCTATATAGAAAGAATTCAAACATGCATCGAAACATAACCCATTATTGTTTCTATTGTCCCTAGTGAATTTTCTAATACTTCGGATTAAATCCCCAGCGAGGTCTTCATCCTCATTATCCCAGTTTCCTTCCCCATACCAATATCCCTTTGACGTCAATCATTTGTTTGTTTGAGTGTCTACTCTTGACTGTAGTTCAGTTTCACCCTGGCGCGGTCTTCTCGGGTTTAGTCTTCACTACCCTCTCCGATTCATTCCAATGTCTATTGATGCACCTTTTGAATACCAGTTTCGTCCTGATATTCACTTTCAGTAGGTTTTTAGGTGTACGCCTTAATCTCCTTGCTTTGGGTTGAGCTCAGAGTTTCGTCTCCTCACCTTGTGCATGAAATCCAGTTTCTTCCTGGTGCTCATCTAGTTTAGTTTCGCCTAACTAGTTATTGAGTCGAGTTTCGTCTCGTTTTTGCTTTCATACCTTGGACCCTTTGACGGTGTTCGTTTTGCCGAGTGTAGTGTTCGTACTGCGTCCCTGGATTGAAATCAGTCTCTTTTGTTCCTTGGATTCTTCTATCAGTTTTCGTCACTGTTTATCCATTGATTTGAGACCATCAGGTGCTCTGAGAAACATGCGCTCTCATCACTCTCACTTTGGGTCGAGTTTTTCCTCGTCGTCTGTGCATGAAATCCAGTTTCGTCCTGGTACTCATCTAGTTTAGTTTCGCCTAACTAGTTATTGAGTCAAGTTTCGTCTCGTTTTTGCTTTCATACCTTGGACCCTTTGAAGGTGTTAGTTTACTGAGTGCAGTGTTCGTACTGGGTCCCTGAATTGAAATCAGTCTCTTTTGTTCCTTGGATTCTTCTATCAGTTTTCGTCACTGTTTATCCATTGATCTGAGTCCAGCAGGTGCTCTGAGAAACATGCACTCTTATCACTTTGCTATGGGCCGAGTTTCGCCTCGTTACCCGCGCGTGAAATCCAGTTTCGTCCTGGTACTCATCTAGTTTAGTTTCGTTCAACTGGTTATTGAGTCGAGTTTCGTCTCGCTTTTGTTCCTCATTTCTGGGATTCTTTCAGTTTGTTCATCCTGTCTATCTTAGTTGAGATTAGCAAGTGCTCTTAGAATCACGCACTCTAGCCACTTTGCTTTGGGTCGAGCTCAGAGTTTCGTCTCCTCACCCGCGTACGTTTTCTTTTCCAGAGCTTAGTTTCGCCTATACTTTGTGGTTTGAGTTTTATCTCACCTTTTTTGAAGCCCAGTTTTGCCCTGGCACATTTGTCCGTAAGTTTAGTTGTGTCTACTCTTCTTTGTTTTTGTTCTGTTTCAACCTGCATTACAACTTCATTCTGACGCATGTCTTGGGGGGTTTTCTGCTTTTTTTCTTCTTCTTTCTTCTTCAAGAGTGTAAATTTTCGGGTCTTTTATATTCAATCATCTTCAACTCTGAATGCTCGAAAGTTGTCACTTTTCTAACTTATCATGTATAAGATATTTGAATAGGGGCAGCTGTTGCACCCCAAAATTTACCCTTTTGATTTAGGCTTATGTTTCATCATGAATATCATATTGCATTGCATTCATACATTGTGATGGGATCAAAATACTTTGGTTATCAAGTCTTCCTTAAGCTTTTAAGGTTGATTTCATTGACAAGTTGCTCAAGTAGAACCTTATCATCTAAACCTCTAGATCTTTCAAGCTCAAAAGTTATTGCATATCTCAAGATATTTTATCCATCTCTTTGGAATCATCAGAGGTTTGAAGTTTGTGATTGATTATAAGAAGAATCACTCTTTTGATTCACCAGTCAAAATTAGGGTTTTGTTTGATCAAGGATATTGATCAATGTACAAATCTTGACTTGGAAGCTACAGCATCTCATTGGTATTTGAAAAGTCTTTGTACAAGAAATTGGTCAAGATGCCCAGAGGATTTGAAATTTTGGAGATGATTCCTCAGTCTCCTAAAGTGTTAACCAAAACTAGGGTTTGGGATTTTACCAATATTTCTTGAGAATTTTGAAGTGAAACTTTGTACATGGCCTCTATATATTTGGGAGATAGTATGTTTGAAGTTTTGACCATCAATTTTGAAGAGAAGTGGACCAATTAATTCAAAGGGGCAAAATGGTCATTTTGGTCAAAATCAGTCAAAGTCAAGGTTGACCAAGTGAACTTTTGGTAAACCATCAATTCAAGGGTTTACTTTTTATATTTCAAGCCAATTTTGATCATTGGATCAAAAATATTGAGGTTTGGGTTGAAACTTGTTCATGAAGAAACCCTAAAAGTTTCTAATTTTGGAAAATGAGGACTTAACTTCAAAAATTCATATTTTATTCACCTTTGATCAAAAAAATGCAAATGAAATATGCTTGGAAAGATAAGAGGGTGATATTTCATCTCCTTTTGGTCTCATATCCAAATTGGTAAAGAGTCAAGAGTTGTGGTCTTTGGGAGTTCATGCCTCAAGTTAAAATTATAGGTCATTTTTCCAAAATTAGTGAGTTTCATGTCATATTTTGAGGACCTTAATGGATTCAATTGAGAAAACTCAAAACTAAGGGATTATATATCTTTTCAATACCTTACCAAATTGTACTCATTTGTGTCCAAATTCAAAAGTATGGGCAAGTTATGGTCTTTTGAATTTCATGCCATTTTATTGAACTTTAGCCATGCAAGCAAAATGCAATTTCTTGCAAACTCAAGTTTCAGCCATTCTTTTCATTTCTAATCAGTCCCATGACCCATTTGTGGCTTTTGGAAACCCGTGATGCCAGCCATTTCGTGCCCATGTGCTTGGTGTACTTGCTTGATTGAAAAAATGACAAACATGCTCAATTTGGAAAATTCATCCATACTCTCTCATTTCAAATGATCATGACCTGACACTTTGAGGATTGTTTTCTGAGGTTATTTGGCTCATAAAATGCAAATAAAATGGGGAAACGCACGAGCAAATGGCTGAGACCCATGTGCACTCATTTTTTGGCCAAATTTTCCAATCAAGCCCTTGAACAACTTTGAGGACCAATTTCATCTTCTAACCTTCAATACTTACTCTATATAAGGGACTCCAAGCCTCATTTCAGAGGGGGGACGCTCCATTCATCACAAATCCAGATCTGAAAATCCTTCTTCTTGCTGAAGTTTTCTTCGGTTCACTCATCTCCTACGCGCATTCATCAAAAATTTTGTGGATTCATCTTCCTTGAAGTGTGTAGATAGAGACTGAGAAGTTTATTTTCTTCTGTAACTAAGGAATCAATATTTCCAGTTTCACATTGAGGTAAGCTTCTTGAACTTCAATTTGCTATTTTCAGCTTGATTTGATGAATTACTTCATGTTTATGAGCTCATAGTTGGCCAAACAATAGGTTTGACGTATAATTTTGTTTGAAATTGAAGAATAGATCGTTGTTTGAACTTCTGAATAATTCATATTCAGTGAGTTTTTGCAATTTCCGCGTCCAGGTTTCAGATTGCCTAGTCAATCTTTTTGAGATCTATAAGTATCATGATGTAGAGGTTAGATCTGGCTTTGTTTTGAGCTTTGAATCATTGATTTTGGTGGAGAAATGAGGAAGAAGTACTGATCAGAACATGAGGTTTAGAACTGTGAAATCACGCGTTTAGGGCTTTGTCTTGCGGTAGAATACGATGAGGTGGCGCGCCCTGATTGGATTATTTAAATTCTTAATGCATTTTATATTGTTCGATTTTTATTGATTTCTTCTGATTTTATTTTTGTGATCAAAACATCTTCAAAAATCATGAAAAAATTACCATAGGCTAATAATAATTTCTAGTATTTGTCATATTTTTTTTGGAATTTTTTAAAAATGTTTTGATTGGTTCAAAATTTCATAAGTTTAATTAATTGTTTGTTCAATGATTATTTTTATTTTAATAGTTCTTTTGATCTAAAAATTCCACAAAAATTATCTTTGACTCATAAAATAATTTAGAAATTTATTATGATTTTGGTTTAGCATTTTTCCTATTTTTGATTAGAAATTTAATTTGAGAAGTTTATTTGAAATGTTTGCTTCATAATTTTTATTTTAATACTTCCTTTAATTCAAAAATCCTCAAAAAAATCATATAAGTTTGATTTTAATCATAGTGTCTGAATATAATTTTGTTTTGACCTTTTTATAACTTTTGACTAGGGTTTGCATTTTGTCATTAAATAATAGTCTAATTGTATAATTGTTTGTTTGATTTTATTTTAATATTTCCTTTAATTCAAAAATTCCACAAAAAATAATGGATGCTGGTTTTTAATTCTAATATTTGAATATAATTTTGGTTAGATTTTTTTTCTGACTTTTGATTGGAATTTTATTTTGAGATGTGAATTTTCGTTTAATTATTTAAAGGTTTGAATTTTGATTTTATTTTTGACTTTTCTTTAATTCTAAAAATTAAAAAAAAAGTTCTCTGATCTTTAGAGTTCTCTTTATTTTTTTATGATTTTAATTTGATTTGTTTAGAACTGCAACTTGATTAATCTATAATTGAGTTCATTTTCTAAATAATTAGGGTTTTGCTAATTCCCTTGTTTGTTTTGATTCCAAAAAGCAACTAACCTTGAGTTTTAATTGAATTTGGTTCTTGTTTAAGGTTCATAGATGGATTGAGGTCCTTAAAAAGATTTTTCTTGAATTAATTGATAAGGTTTGGTATTTTCCACAAAATATTTTGAAAACTTGTCTAGTTTGGTGGTTTTTGCCAACTAGTTTTTGATATTTGAAGTTTGATTGATCCTTTCCTCATCCATCCATGAACTTAAAACATGTTTGCTGACTCTTATACATCTCAAAGATGCTAAGAAAATTTTTGTTTGAATTATGGAAGCCCTTTTCTTTTTTTGATGTATTTTTGAAGTGAAGGTACCCAAATTAATGTTGCATATCTTGTTGCAATTTGCTTGATGGCCAATGAACTTGAGTGAGGCCTATAATTAGGCACCTAATGATCATGTTGGTTCTGTTTATCCACATAAACTCAAGTCATTACACTTAATGCCCCATGTTTGAATGATTGAACCTTTTGATGCATGTTTTATGACTTTTTGCTTTCTTGTTGATTTTCACTTTGAAACTTGAGCTTTCAATTTGAGTTTGAGGTCATTAAATGGCCAATGATAAAATGAATGGAAATTATATTTCAATGATAGTCTCATGAGGACTTGATAGTAATTGATCCCTATTACTTAAGTTAGTTCTAATCATGAATGGAGTTTGGCTTCTTTCCTTTATCCTTGTTGAATTTTTGAGGCATTTTGAATGCACTTGTACAATATGTTTTAGAATCAACATTTTAACCTTTTGATCATGTCCTAATCATGTTTTTGAAGCTTTTCTTAAAATCTTTGATTGTTACAAACCCTTTAATATTTTGTCCTTGTTTGACTTTCTTCCATGGTTAGCTTGAGATCTAAGTCTTTGATGCATTGTGTGGGATTCCTCTTCTATTATGCTTGTGAGATGTGATGAAGTAATTGAGTATGATTTAATTGTGGTTGCTACTGACCTTCATGGACTTTGATTGTATTCTTCTCAAGCTCCCATGATCCTTGATTGATATTTAATTGTCAATTCAATATGGTGATAGAAAGGAGAAACATTCCTCTAACTTTTGACCAAATTGTGCATATGCCTATTTCTTTTTGTCTATCATATCTAATGTTTTGATAGTTGCTATCATGTTTTCTCACTTAATTATGGTGTCATCATCCATCCCTTATGTGAGTCATCATTCTATTTATGGGAATACTAACTTGACTGTTGAATGCCCGAGGTACTCTGAGAAAAGTTTTCCATTTTTGACTTGAGGCTACTGTGTTTCACTTTATTTGTGGAACACAATTTATTATATTGGTACTACTCTTGTGCTTGGCATATTTGATATCCTATGCAGGATATATGCATGTGATTATGAATGCTACATATTGCCCATGGGATCTGTTCATATTTGAAAATCTCAATACTTACATCCTGATGGCGTAATTTTTGACTTGATTTGTCTGCTGATGCCAGCTTGCTTGAAGTTCTCTGGGTTTCTTTTATTCTTGCTCAGTTGCTACGGATAGTTATCTGTTTGGTATTGCACTAGTTCCTTTCTTCTATTTTCATTTTGTATAGTTCTATGTTGCATGATGGGACCTCTGTTGCTGATATATGTCAGGAGGCCCTCTGTTTTGTTTGATACATGTGTTGTGTTTGTGTTGGTTTCTTTAACTATTGATCGATAAGTCACTCAATTTAGAAATTGAGATCACAACTTCGCTCTCAGTGCATGTTCCCTATAGGATGTTTATTGTTTTTTTCTTTAATTGTTGATCGATGAGTCACTCAATTTAGAAATTGAGATCACGACTTTGCTCTCAGTGCATGTTCCCTATAGGATATTTATTGTTTTTTTCTTTAATTGTTGATCGATGAGTCACTAAATTTAGAAATTGAGATCACGACTTCGCTCTCATTGCCTGTTCCCTATAGGATAGTTTTGTTAAGCTTTCGTTGACACGTTGATTAAGGTAGGAATCCATGTATGCTAGCATAGGGTGGGAATTTCCTTTATCCTCAACCTTAGGGTCAATCATTGAAAAGAGTGTAAGTATGGAAAAATTTGATTTTGAGCAAATACCTACTAGCATCTACCTACTCGAAAAAAGAATGTTTTTGTTCTTGTTTCCTTTAGACATCGCTATCCTACTATTAGTGAGTAGGTAGCACCGTCGTTGGAGTTGTAAGGGTCAATTCGAAAGGGACGTACTATCACTAAAGCAATGTTCACTACTACGAAAATGGGCTTTCACAGCGCTTTTTTTTGCCCTTTAAAAGCGCTTAAAAGCGCTGCCGTAGCCAGCGCTGGCGTAGGCTACGAAAGCGCTTTTTTCTGGCCAAAAGCGCTGTCGTAGGTGGACCTATCCCAGCGCTTTTTCCTTAAAAAGCGCTTTGATAGGGGGGTCTTTCCCAGCGCTTTTTGAAAAGCGCTTTGATAGGTGTGCTATTTAAATTTTTTTTTTTTACTTATCAGGCCTTTTACAGCGCTTTTTATGGAAAAAGCGCTTTGATAGGGGGGTCTTTCCCAGCGCTTTTTCCATAAAAAGCGCTTTGATAGGGGTTCTATTTAATTTTTGTTTTTTTATTTATCATGGCTTTTACAGCGCTTTTTATGGAAAAAGCGCTTTGATAGGGGGGTCTTTCACAGCGCTTTTTCCATAAAAAGTGCTTTGATAGGGGGTTTCTATTTAATTTTTTTTTATTTATGCTGCCTACGAAAGCGCTTTTTAGCCAAAAGCGCTTTCGTAGCTCATACAAATTTTTTAAAGTGAAACCTATAATTTGAGGTTCCCTGTGCGGCCTGTAATTTTTTTTTGGTCCAATAATTTAACCTGTAATTCAATCCTTATCTATACATATATTTTAAGAAATCGGTATTATATTAACAGAAACCGGTATACCATATAATATTCAATCCTTATCTATATATATGTAACTAAATCATATATAACTAAATTTGTAACCATATATACATTTGTAACCATAACTAAATCACATACAAAGTATCGTGTTAATTTGTAACCATATATATATATATATATATACATATGTAACTAAATCATATATAATTACATCGAAAATAATGCTCCACCGACACGGTCGTCATCCTGCAAAGTATGAATATGAACAACACGGTAAATTAAACAAACAATATTAAAGGCTCCAACACAATCAAACTAACACGTACAATAATATTTTATTCATACCCATCAGAATAATCTGTTTTCAACATAAAATTGACATATTTCCTCTTTGACTTCTTCCACTTGAACTTTCGTGTACGACATAGTATAGAGGTCATCAAAGTACTACATAAGAAATTATTACTTCAGTATATGCATGATGTTATTAAATGTAGAAATCATACAAAATTATTCTAAGTTATAAATCCATACCGTGCTTGGAATCTCTACTTGATTTTTATGAAGGATTTCTTTCATAAACCTCAAGCAAAAGTATCCGCAATCTACATCGTTATTCTGTAACGGACACTGCATAGAAAAACAGAATATATTTTATAGTTGTCGTGTAATTTTATCAAGTAACATAACTATTATTATAAGCAACTAATTTTGTACCTGCACTTTGATCCAAGTAATATTTGATGATTTACTCCGGGGTACCTGTGCGTCCCTTTGACTACGAAATATTTGTATTGATCTAAGAAAATAAAAACATATATTTAGATCAATCTCACAGAAATAATTAAATATATAAATATACACGAATAGTTAGAACGATCTCACTTACTGATCAACAGTTTCCCTCATAGCGGGATAGTTAGTCCATTCCCCGTCTACCGAATTCAGAAAGTACACAACTTCTTTAATCGGATCGATAGCCAACAACAACCAGTGTTTTCTAAAAATTTAAGCAACAGTTTAGAAGAAAAGTTTCTACGCAAAATAAACAAAGATATATTAGAATAAATGAAAAACTCACCCCACTGGAACAGTGTTATACGGCAAAATAAACAAGCTATCTGGGTTGCCGACGTAGGCCGTGTATCGATTCACTAAGTACTCCCTAACTGAACCCGGTTCCCTGACAATTGTCGCTCCGCTGACAATATGGGCAGACAAGAAATGGAAGCGTCTTGCCAATACAGTCTCGCACATTTTTTTATCGTACAACAACCTTAAATAAAAACATATAAACATTAGACTATTTTCATTGAAATGTGTAAATAAATTGTTCAACTAATTAAATGATATATTTATCGGAATACCGGATGTATGCGTGAACATTGCCGATGCCTAATTCACCATGCGTTATAATCTCAGTCATTTCGTCCATTCCTATCGTTTCTTCGCAGTCAATACCAAAGATATCTGCATCCATAAGGATTCGACGAATACCACCTGACTTCAAATCTGAGGTTTCCAAAAGTACTCCAAGTGTATTCCGATATCGAGGTACAAAAACACCTCTTCCCCCGCCTCTTCCCCCCTTACGCATTGACTTTTTCGGGGGTGGTCTGCTACGAACAGGCTGGGTCACTTGTTGTGACACTTTCGCAGATACCTAACAATCATATAACTTAGGTAAATTATAAAATCGTTCAGTTTTAAATTCATATCATATAATAAACAATTTAAGTGTACCTCTGGAATTGATGCCATAGACTCGCCGCCTTGCTGCAAAATCTCCTTACCCTTATTAGCGGGTTTTGTAGGAGGCTAATATTAAAAAATAATTAACTTAACGGTTCAGAATTGACATTTGAAATCTAAATGATTCATATTAACGGTTTTAAACATACCTCATCATCAATGAAAATGAGGTCCAAGGGCCATGCAACAAACGACCCTACTGCGTCTCGCACCGATCTTATATCCAAGGCCACGTCAGGTACCGGTACCAACGCATCGGGATCAATAGGATAATCTACTGATACTCTCAGGTGTCCAGCCGGAATCGGTGTATTATGAATTAAATCTCCCAAAGTGTTGTACACTTTTCCCTTGCCAACAAGGTGATAATCTGATGCCATTACGTATAGTTGGCAAGATGAAATGCCCTAAACCAATATGCATACATATTACTTTTAATTCAATAATAGAAAGAGGTGGAATAAAAATGAGAAACTTGAACAATAGAGATTTATCAATATATTTATAATTACCTCAGGAAATTTATTCTGACGGTTGATACTAGCGTTGTCACTAGTTTCTTTCGCCATTGCCGCATTGCCCTTTTCCCTCATTAATACCTCTTTATCTCTTTCCAATGCATTGACTTTTGCTTGTAATTCCATAAGTACATTCATCACTTCTGCATTGGTAGGATTTCTTTTCCGATGATGCTGGTAGAAAGAGGTTGGAGTCACACCATGACCTTTACCCCTCACCCGACCGGAATACTCAGGAACATTCAGTGCTTTACTAAGTACGCTCCTCGTATCCTGGTCGTCACCGGTGGACTCCGTTTGTGACAATGTCTCCTGAAAATAATGGAGATAAAAAAATCAATTAAATAGTCATAAAAATTTGATTTAATTAAAGACACAATGTTATACTTACGCATTCATCATAAATTCTTAGAACACTTGGATCAACAGCTTGATTCTTGCCCACACGAGCTTCCTTCCACAGCAAATGTGCTGGAAGTGAGGTTTCATCACTTTTCGTCTCCTCTAACTATGCATAGAAACAAACGGTTAGATCGTCAAATACAACACATTTAGACAATTAATAAGAACATATCATTTCTATTTATTACTTACAATTTTTTCCTCTAAGCGTGCATATCCCAAACGCCCTTTTTTGTATGGATACGCGGGCTTTGATGCTCTCTCACTATTTTTGGCACTCTTTTGCCGGAATTCGTCATCTCTTTGTCTAATAAACTCAGTCCAATCTTCTTGTTTAATGAAAAGATTATACTTTTCTGGCCTTCCGGCCGGGAACTCTTCCAGCCACTTTCCTTTGTCATCCTTAAGATAGGTGTTCGTCAACAGATTTTTCCACCCTCTAAATCTTTTCCCGGCCAACCCAAGTACGAAGCCTTTACGCTCATCTGGAACGTTAAAAGACCGCTGCGTATAAACCATATAAACATATAAGTAATTTAAAAACCATATAAACCATATAAACATATAAGTAGTTTAAAAACCATATACACCATATAAACTTATAAACTTATAAACATATAACCATATAAACCATATAACATACATACCTTAACATCTTCCCAAAACATTTCTTTTCCTTGCTTCAATGCTTCACATTGTTTCGCATTCCATCTAGATATGGAGATTGGCACATGCATACGAACAAGTGTACCAACGTAGCTCGTGAATTTTGAAGCATTAACCCCAACTACTTGATTTGAATGATTCCAATCTACATTATATATCACTCCCTTATCTCTAGCACGAATGATTTCGCGCATTATGGTGATGCCTCGTGCAACATCATTTGCTGAAGTATCATCCGCTGCATGATTTGATTCTTGTGAGTTTTCATGATCTTGTTGGTTTCCTGGTGGGTTTTCTTGTTGGTTTCCTTGCGGGTTTTCTTCATTGCTAGCCATTAGACCTGTAACAAAAGTCAAACAAGCACATTAGTACACTACATGAAAATGGATAGTCGAAAAAGATATGAATAGCACTAAAGGAACTCAAAATTGAATAAAATGCTAAAAAACCAAACTTGCAAGAAATAAACCTCACCATCAGCTCCGGAAACATTGTTCTACTAAATAAACACTAGTCACATTCGCAAAAATTCAAAACGGTTCAAAAGATATGCCAAAAATTCAAAACATTATTCACATATTACTTACAATATTAGGCTATAATTATAATAATACCTTTTTCACTAACGTCTCTTTCTTTTCTTGGTAGCAATATATTTTACGCTTCTGTTAACAACTCGGATGGTTGGATTGATCCAAATACCCTCATTATGATCATCTCTAGTACAAGGTTCATTCTCATTTTGATCGTTTCTTGTACAAGATTCAATGCCAACGCCAATATCACCTTGATCTCCAATGTTTTCATCAATTACTTTGTTAGACAAAAGCACTATAGACCATTTCGTACTTGTCGGATCATTGACATAGAACACTTGTTTAGCCTGAGAGGCTAGAATAAAAGGTTCATCTTTGTACCCCACCCTATTGAGATCCACTTGCAAAAATCCTGACTTATCCATTCGTACGCCATTATTATTTTCAACCCACTTGCAATCAAATACAGGAATCTGAAACTTCCCGTAATCAAACAACAAAATGCGCTCGATAACCCCAAAATATGACAGATTTGCAAATTTCGGGTTTAAGTCATTCGCACTTGATATGTGCATCGCTTCAGCTACCAAGGTAACACCACTATTCTGCATAGTACTTTTATCATCCTGTTCTTTGGTATAAAATGTGTATCCATTAATTGCGTATGCGCTATAAGAAAACACAATCATACTTGGACCATATGCTAAACATCTCAACCTTTCTGTTACTGAAGCAGGATCCGAACGATACTTTGAATAAATTTGTTCCTTAAACCACGGTATGAAACTTCGATTGTGCTCTCGTACTATCCAATTCTCATTTCTATTCAGATTTAAACCTCGAAGAACACCCTTGTGCATTTCAGCATACGGCTCAACCTCAATCTCATTGTGCAGAACATACAAATGCACCTGATCCCGTTCGACCATTGACACTGTCACAACTTTATTTCCAATTAGTCTTTTTCCTTCTTTTTTCTCGACAATATGAGATTTGGGGAGTCCAATTGATTGAACATTTGACAGATATTCAGTGCAAAACTCAACCGCTTCTTCAACAATGTATCGTTCCGCAATACAACCCTCCGGTCGACTTCGGTTTTTCACGTACCCTTTTAAAATATTCATATAACGTTCAGCAGGGTACATCCATCTCATATAAGCTGGTCCGCACAACTGTGTCTCTTTGACAAGATGAACGACTAGATGAACCATTATGTCAAAAAACGAGGGAGGAAAATACATTTCAAGCTCACATAAAGTAACAACCACCTCTTTTTGCAATGTTGGTAAGATCGCAGGATCGATCACCTTGCTGCAAATTGACTTGAAGAAAAAACACAACTTAGTTATTGCGCTCCTTACTTTTTCTGGCAGAATAGAACGTATACCTATTGGTAGAAAATGTTCCATTATAACATGGCAATCATGAGTCTTTAAACTCTTTAACTTTAGGTCTTTCATTGACACAAGTCTTCTAATATCTGATGAGTAGCCTTCTGGAACTTTAACTTCACTGAGGAACTTACACAATATTTTCTTCTCCTTTCTAGATAGAGTGTAAACAGCAGGTGGTAGATATGTGCGTCTTCCTTTCGTCACGGGTGCCAATTCAGTTCTAATTCCCATGTTTAACATGTCCTTCCTTATGTTAATGCCATCCTTAGACTTTCCTTGTATATTGAGTAACGTACCAATAACACTATCAAATACATTTTTTTCAATATGCATAACATCGAGGAAATGTCTTACGTACAACGACTTCCAATATGGAAGTTCAAAAAAAATCGACCTCTTCTTCCACCCACTCGTGACAAGTCTATGTGCAAAAGGCTTGCCAAACTCAGTACTCACATCTTTCACCTTTTCAAAAATCTGATCACCTGTCAACATATGTGGAGCTCTACCGTGTTCTGCCTCTCCATTGAATGCCTTTCTCCACCCACGATAGTGATGATTAGAATTTAAGAATCTACGATGACCGAGAAAAACATTCTTCTGACAAAAGTTCAATCGCATCGTATCGGTTTCATCTTCACAAATAGGACACGCTTTTTGACCCTTAATGCTGTACCCTGATAGATTTCCGTATGCCGGAAAATCATTAATTGTTCCAAACAACATCGCCCTCAAGTTGAAACTTTCTTTCCTATACCCATCGTAAACCTCCACACCGGTCTCCCACAAAAACTTCAAATCTTCGACTAAGGGTGCCAAGTACACGTCTATGTCATTCCCTGGTTGTTTGGGCCCAGAAATTAACATAGATAGCATCATGTACTTACGCTTCATACATAGCCACGGAGGTAGTTATATATCATAAGAATCACAGGCCAGGTGCTATGCGAGATACTTTGAATACCATGCGGGTTCATTCCATCAGTAAACAACGACAAGCGAAGATTTCTTGCTTCTTTTCCAAATTCAGGATAATCAATATCAACTTTCGTCCACTGTGGTGAGTCTGCCGGATGTCGCAACTTCCCATCAATAATTCTTTCATCTGCATGCCAAGTCAAGTGTCTTGAATTGGTCTCACTACGATACATGCGCCTAAATCTCGGAATTATAGGAAAATACCATAACACCTTTTCCGGAGACAACTTTTCCTTATATCGAGGGGCACCGCATTTAGGACACTCATTTAACACTGCGTACTCGTTTCGAAATAAAACGCAATCTTTTGGACATGCATGTATCTTTTCATAGCTCATGCCAATAGAGGACAACATCTTTTTGGCCTCATACGTTCGATTGGGAAGAACATTATCCTCTGGTAGCATTTCTTTCACGAGGGCTAATAACTGTGTGAAACTTTTATCCGACCATCCGTTGTCCGCCTTTAAGTTGTACAACTTTAACACCGTAGACAATCTTGTGAATTTTGTACAACCATCATACAACGGTTTCTCTGCATCGCTTACCAACCTCTCGAACATTTTGGGACAATCCTCAAGATCTTCTTCAAGCGCTTCTGCAATCTCTTCGACTCGATCATAATCGTATGCGTCTGCGAAATCCTCATTTAAAGCATACGTCGTATTATAACTCGATTCAACATTCCCGCTACTTTTCTCACCATGCAAATTCCAACATGCATAACTTCTATCAATTCCATGCATCAGTAAATGCGATTCCAACTGAACCGCGTCAACCCGTCTCCCATAACAGCATCTCAAGCAAGGACATATCATTCCATTGGGTTCTCTGGCGTGCGCAACGGCAAACTTAACGAATTCCGATACCCCATCCTCATACTCTTTCGACAATCGATTGGCAGTCATCCATTTTTTATCCATGGTTTGACTATAGCAACTAATTAGTCACGCAACTATAGCAAAATAATAATTAATTACCTGTAAAGAAATTCAACATATCAGGTAATCAAATTCATAGTTATTCTTGCCTCACCTTAAGCATGTGCTAAACAACTCATAACTAATTACTAACTAGTGAAGTCGGATACTAGTGATTCAGTCTTGGATACAGGTAATAACAATTATATTCAAACAATAGTGAAGTCGGATTTCAAACCTTACGGTAAAGATTTCATCGGAGGAGAAGCAACCGGAAGATTTAGCAACGGAAAAATCCCGTCAGATATTTTTGGTATAGTCCTATAGTCCTAAATTCTAACATCTACACGCTAACTAATGTGTTGCATGGTTCATTGTGTTTAAGATTTTCATTGATGTTTGATGAATCCCTGAAACGTGCTCGTTTCAATGCTATCAATACTGCCATACTGCCATATACAGCCCTATACTGCCATAACAGTCTAAATATAAACAAAAACACAACCGCAGCTCATGAATTCCACTCAACTATAATCATTAGAAATTCAAACTGAGCCGGAAAATAAAAGTAAAAACAATCAGTTATTCAAGTCAGTTCAAGAATAGGATAGAAACCTTTGAAAATGTTGAGAGTGTCCCGCGTACACTACGATCAAGGACAGTTCGAATTTCTTCAATCGGAGAAAGTTTCACAGCTTTTTCCTACCACAATAACACTTAAAATCAATCTCCCACAAAGGAGTCACACACAAATTTAAATTACAATAACTGATGTAATTTTTATCTAAAAATCGATATTAAATCGTTGAACTATCACTCATTTTTATCTCATTAAGAATCGAAAAGGCCTCGTCAATCATGTTGCTCCTGCAATACGCAGCAAGCAATGCCGTGTATAGTTCAGGAGTAGGGTCACAACCCTCTTCAATCATTGTGGTAAAAAGCTGACGGGCACGGTGGGGTTGGCCTGATTTTCCAAGTAGCACAAGGAATTTCATGTAAGTCCCTTCTTTGGGTTGGTAAAAGGATTGTTCTTTGAGCATGTCAAATACCTGCACAAATGGGTAAGTAATTTAACAAAGTAGAATCAATCATCCAAACTATACAACAACAACAATAATTAAACCTAACCCCGCTAAATGGGGTTATCTACATAGATCAACTTTCGTCATAATATTTTATCCAGGACCATGCTTCTATCCAAATCGTTAATCTCGAGATCTTTCTTAATAACCTCTCTTATAGTCTTTTTACGTCTTCCTCTTCCTCTAGTTGTTTGACTTTTCTCCATCTGATCTACTCTCCTTACCACATAACCTACGAGCCTTCTCTCTGCATGCCCAAACCCCCTAAGTCTAATTCCCACCATCTTTTCTACTATAGGCTAGGCGCTACCCCAACACTCTAATATTTTCATCCAAACTATACTAATAATTATAAGTCGTATCAGATACAAATTGACTTATTTGAATTTATCTACTGACGTAAACATTTGGTACAAGCTTATGACAATGTCCATATGCTTATGAAAACAACATATATTATGAAAATAGTTTCACCTAATTTCATCTTTTCCTATAGAAATAGCTTATACGGATAAGTGATTATGCAATAAGCTTTAATTAAGCTGTTTATCCAAACATGACCCAACAGTGAAACATACAAAAATTAATGAAATAGACAGGAAAACTGGCGAGTCTATATACCTCAAGGGCTTGAAGCCACTGTTTCTTGTCCATGCGTTCAGATAAAGCTTCGGTAACAGTGTTAACCCAAGCCTTAGCATTGTTCTTTCTCTCCAATTTTTTCTTCAGATTCTTAATGGGGCCCCTCCTCGTGCTTCCCTCAGATTGGGAAAAACCCGGAAACTCGCCTTGTTTCCAGTGTTTCTTTTTGACAACTGAAGAGGAATTAGAAGCGGGTTTTGAGGGTGGAGGTGAAATTGCGCAGTGGGTTATACGAAAGGTTGAAAGTTGGGGTCTTGTGGGGGTTTTGGTGCATTTGGGTTGGGGAATTGGAGAGGGGACTATGGAAGAAGAGAAGGTGAGAGAGACGGAAGCCATGTCCATAGTTTAGTGTAGGATTTTGAAACATACCTTTTGATACGACTCTAGACGAAAAAAGCTTCGTGCCGGCGAGGATGAGATGGAGAAGACGATGAACAGGGCTTCGTTCTGATATTTCGTTTTGGGTTTCGTGGGTATTCTGAACTGTGCTGTTCAATATTTCATTTTATTTAATTTTGATATTTGAGCTACCACGGCGCTTTTAGCCTAAAAAGCGCTTTAGTAGCATCAGACCCTATGCCAGCGCTTTTGAAAGCGCTTTCAAAGGCCAATCTTCCACAGCGCTTTTTAAAAAGCGCCTTCATAACCCTATTATTTCGTTTTTATTAATATTTTTATTTGACCTACCACAACGCTTTTAATGTAAAAAGCGCTTTCGTTTCCCCCACCTATGCCAGCGCTTTTAAAAAAGCGCCTTCGTAGGTTTCCCTTTTTTTTAATTTTGTTTTTTGTGAAGGCTATGGCAGCGCTTTTTCAATAAGCGCTTTAGTAGAGGCGCTGCAAAAAGCAGTTTTTGGCGTAGTGGTTAGGATGTCTTAGTAATAACCCTAATGTCTTAAGATCATATTCGAGGCAACATTTCTGAGGCAACCTTTCCGAGGCAACATTTCCAAACGGGACTTTTGATCTTTTTTTAGACAAGAGGGCGACTACTAAAATAACCTATACTTAATGATCGTTTTCCGAAGGCAACCGAAGTGAGAGTATACCCTAGGAGTGCGCATGTGTTAGTGACTCAATTTCAGTTATTATCTTTGCACATTTAGGATTTGCTAACCGTTTTAAAATTAACATACATTCTTGTCATGCAATCCTATTATCATACATCTAACAATTAATATTTGCGAAAATTAAAATGCGGAAAATAAAGCTACGCTATTACAAGGCTTCGGGGAGGGGGATTAATTACATAACCAAAAACCCGTAAAATGATAAATGAAAGGAAAATCCTAATTAAACTATTACATCCCATGAGCAGTTACATTAATATTTGCAAAAAAAATAAACGCGCGTGATGAAACGAGAATGCGGAAAATTAGGGTTTTGACCCCGTCTAAACCTAATTAAAAAGAATCATTTTTTTGGTTGTTTTTGATTATTTTTTGAGAAAAGAATAATTTTTTAATGAATAAATACAAACCTAATTACTAATTAATTAAAATTAAGAAAATGATTTATTTTGACCTATTTTTATATTTTTGTTATTTTGAGAAAAGAAAATAAATGTTAAATCAAATAAAACCTAATTTTATAATTTGTTTTAATTTATTTACAAAAGAATTAAAGTTACCTTAAAAATTAAATTAAACTAATTAAATTAATTTTTGATAAAAAATACAACCTAAATCTAATTGGATGAAAATTGATTTTATGGATTTTTTGTATAAATGAATTAATTTATGTGAGAAATAATTTAAACAAAATAAATTAAATAAAGAAAATATAAAAGAAAAATAAAGAATTGGGCCTGGTATGCTAGCAATTGAGGGGTGTCTATAGTAATTCTGGGCCCAAAAACCTTGGTCCACGTTGACCCTCCTGGTTCCAATGTTGAACGTCTGACTAAGATGCATGGTAGTCCTTCATGTGATGGCCTTTGGATCACGATTATGGGCGATCTGATGGCTGGAAGATGAGGGAATATGGTAGTACATGCGCCTGTACACATGCTTGATCATACAATGAAAAACATTATGAAATAATAGGGGGACCTGAGATTCGAACCCAGGTCCTATGGCTTTTTCCAACGCCTCATAACTAACTGAGCCAGCGCGCTTGTTTGTACATGGAATAAATAACAAATATTATATTGGAAACAAGCAAAGCAAAATTGTAAAATGCGCGAATTCCAAATGGATGAATCAGAGGGTGCCACGCCACCCTTCTTCTTCCTCACTCCGTTGGTAAAAGTCAAGGACTTTTACATACAGACGAAAGTCCGTAGCTATAACCCCTGCAATTTTCCAAAATCTCACACAGGCACAATAAATTAAAACTAATGATGCAGATCAACTCGTCTTGACATTGTGAACACCATAGCACCCCTCTTTTGGGCTAATTTTACCTGTAATCAAAACCCCTAAAACGAACAAGAAAACCCTAGAAAAGGTGGATTTCAGTATATCTAACAAAAATGCAATTAATTGTTACCATTAGCTTACAAACATGATAAGGATTACAAATATGTCATTGAAACATGATAAAGATTCAAGGATAAAGAGATACGATTTTGAAAAGAATGACAAACCGTGGGGGTTGTGGAGGCGGATTCTGGGCACGAAAACCCTTGTTGGTGATTGGTATAGACTCCTTGCACACCCAGGAAACGAATGAGATAGCTTGGAAGTCTTGAAAATGCCTGGAACTATGAAATCAGATCACCACTTTTTCTTGATTTTTTGAAAGTTGTTCTTCACTCTACACGCCTCTAACCCTTGTGCATTTGATCTACAAGCATTCTATATGTAGTCTTGAATGAATTAGGTTTATAAATTTGTTTCAAATCTTCTTCAATTAAGGTGATTGATCAAGATTTGATTCTCTTGTAAATATTTCCATTACAAGCCAAAAATAAATCTTTTTGTGTACAAACATGCCTTGCACGATTTGATTCCCTTGCTAGCTGTATAAGAGACCTGAAATATGCATAAAATCTCAAGGTTTAAATGATTTTGATATTTCCATGATTTTATTTTGATTTAATTTGATTTAATTGAAATCAAAATCAAAATAAATGGAAAAAATAAAATAAATGAAAGTGGGAAGGTTAATGGGTCGTGGACCATGTTACAAACTCAAAACAAGCACAAAAAGTTTGGCCCATTTGACAAAAATTGCAATTTGAGGCACTTTTGACTTTTGGCAATTTTGCAAAAAAGATCAACTTCACCAATACATAACTTCCTCAATTTTGACCCTGTGAGGGTGTCCTTGGACTTTTTAGAAAGCTTGAGATGTCCTCTAATCAACCCTTTTGGTCTCATCTCAATTGAGTCTTCCATGTTCATGTATGAATCTTTGACAAATAAGGTGTTTTTGTTGAGTTTTCAAAGTGACCTATAATGTCCAAATTCATAACTTCTTGTGAGTGCATATTTTTAACTTGGGAGATGAAGATGAATTGTAGGGTATTTCATTCTATTCAAAATGAGATTTGTATGGGTCATTTATAATAAAGTATGAGAAAGTTATGCTTGTTCAAAGTTGAGTTGACTTTTCCCGCAAAACCCTAATGTAACAACTTTTGGGTTTTGATGAATTGTGAGCAATCCTTGAGGAATCATGATCAAACCTTGATCAAATGATGAATAATACTTCAAAATGATGATGTTGACCAAAAATCTTAAGGTTTGACTGTATATGGGCCACAATTGACTTTTGCCCTAGCATAGTCGATTTTTAGGCCTTTGAGCAATTGACTTGGCAAATTTCCTCTGCAAGGCTTGAAACTTGACATGGATGATATTGAGAATATATTAGGACAATGGTGAGAATTTGGGATCCTTGGGACTCAAATATCTTGATGCAAAATGAAACCCTAATTTGAGGTAGACTGCCTTAGGAGAGAGCTTGTCTCATCAACCCTTGGACTTCCTTGAGCAATTTGAGGACCTCACTTGAAATGTATTGAAAATTATAGGAGGGAAAATTTTGGTGTACAAGAGCTGCCCCTGTTCAATCTTCTTAAACCTGAGGATGTAGATTGGCTTGCCTACCTTTCATGATCTGAAGTTTGAAGATGATTGAACACTATAGTGCCCAAGAAATTTGCACTCGCATGAAGTGGTACTTGTCTTGTGATGTCGGGAAGGGGCTCATAGATTCCATTTGGAGATTGATGATGGAGGATGGGCTTAAAGATGTCATCCGAAGGAGTGTTGATCGCATAAGAGATTCCTTGGTGAGAGCCCGTATACCTGTTGTTGAGGAATATTTCGCTGGGGAATGTTGTTCTCTGTCTTGAGAAAATATGAATTTTAGGAGCTTCAGTTATCCGTTATTCTACTGGGGAATCGTCTCTTGGTCGAAGAGGTGAAACTGAACTACTATATGGTCGTGATCCAGGCTTCATAATGATAAGATTGACTGCTATCTGGTCGCGCTCCAGGATTTACAGTGACTTACTGGGGAGATGAGATTAAACTTGCTATCCGGTCGTAATCCAGGATTTGCAATTTCTCAATTCTTATCTGGTCATACTCCAGGCCTCAGAAGGAATTAAGTTGTTATCCGGTCGCATCCGGGCTTCAACTTGAATTTAGATCACACTAATATCCGATCGACTCCGGGCTTCTTAGTAACTATCCAGGTAAACTGCTATTTGGTCGAAATCCAAGCTTCGCAATGTCTTCTACTGTTATCTGTTCGTAATCCCAGGCTTCAGTGTCCTTTACCGCTATCTGGTCGTAATCTAGGCTTCACGATGTTTCATACCATTATCTGGTCGAATCCAGGCTTCATGGTGTCCTGTACTGCTATCTGGTCGATTCTAGACTTCACAATACCTTACTTCTTATCTGGTTGAAATCCAGGCTTTAGAAGAAATCAAGTGGTTATCCAGTCGCATCTGGGCTTCCATTTTATTTTAAGGCCTACTGATATTCGGTCGATTTCTGGGCTTCATAGTAATTGGCCGGGTAGATTGCTATTTGGTGGAAATCCAAGCTTCGCAGTGTCCCTTACTGTTATCTGGTCGTAATCCCAGGCTTCAGTGTCTTTACCGCTATCTGGTCGTAATACAGGCTTCATGATATATTATACCATTATCTGGTCGAATGCAGGCTTCATGGCGTTCGGAGAAATCAAGATATTATCCGGTCAAATTCGGGCTTCATAACTTGCATTAAAGGTATACCACTATCTGGTCGACTCCAGGCTTCGTAGTATTCTTGGCTTCTATCTGGTCGTAGTCCTTCACAGTACCTTGTTATGCTGTTATCCGGTTGAATTCAGGCTTTATGGCTTGTGTTTATGATATACCACTATCTGGTTGATTCCAGGCTTCATGGCGTCTCTGTATTGCTATCTGGTCGTTCTCCAGGCTTCACAATACTTGTTGGGTATTAAACTATTATCCAGTCAAATCCGGGCTTCATAGCTTGAACTTTGTGATAATTTTGATTGTACCTTTCCCTGAAAGGTAAAGAGTTAGTCGTATGTAATGTCATGATGCATGAAATGTATTGGGCAATGATGTTCTCGAAATAAATGAGACCGTGCTGTATGATGCGTATGCGCAAGTCATGATGTATGGATTATGCAATGTTTTTATGATGTTTCCTAGTTGGGGAAAATAAATCCCGGACTGCTGCTGGAGAATAAAAAGAGTTTCGCTCGTTGGGGATAACGACCGAAGATGATTTGAGAATAACTTGGCAGGATAATAATTCTGCTGGAGAATAAACTGGCGAGAGAATGACTCTGTGGGGAAAAGATACTCTGTGAGAAGATCCGCTGATTTGGAGAAATAACCTCGACTGGGGATGAATTACAGTTGCTGGCGATGATGAACTCTGTCGGGGATAAAATTTCTGTTTGTGGAAGAAATAAACTCCACTGGGGATGGTCTTCCCTTTTTGGTGAAAGATGAACTCTGCTTGGGAAGAATTAACACCACTGTAATTTGGTACCTCTTACTCTGCGGGGAGTGTATGTACTTTTAGTCATTTTCTCAAGCTAGGTCTATCCCTGTACCTGGTGGGTAGAGCAACTGTAAGGCTTGGACATTTCTTGTTTTCCCTTATTCTTGGAATTACGAGCAATTGTTTTTTGTTTCTTATGTAAGTATTTATGAGCAACAATTATTTTCAAATGCACATATCAAAAATGAATCATTGGACGTTATTGCAAAACAAAACAGGAAAAGAAAAACAATTTTGAGATTTATTGTAAAATGAATTGTATTGATTTTGAAGTTGGCATGTAATAGGCGTTTTGTACAAGGGGCTGACGTCCCAGTAAGAGAACGCCACCGAAAGATAGAAATTATACAATTTATGTAAAACAAAGAAAAACAGCTATGTGAATAATCCCACTGGGTTCCAACTCTGCTGTTTCCTTTATATCTTCGAGCATCTCATCACTTTGCTACTTGGTTGAAGGTAGATCAGATTGATTGGCGTTGTTCGAGCTTGATAGTCGATACCGAAGTCTAGTTACAAGATAATCCAATGAGACATAGTGTTACGCTTTAATCCCTAACTTTTCCCTAGACCTCCCTTTCGGGTTTTCAATCCACCGGGATACCCTTTTTTGCCCAAGCCACCTTTTCAGGTTTTTGACTTGCCGGGTGTACACTTTTTCATTTTCATCCCTTATTTTTTCCCGAACCCTTTTGGTTCGCCGGGAAGCCCTTCTTTTTGCCTAGGCCGGTCGACCTAGCGGGTCTTTGATTATGCGTAGTATTTTTTCACTATGTCTGCATTGATGGGGATAGGAAGATCGTCACCATCCATAGTGGTTAGAATCATGGCTCCTCCTGAGAAAATGTTCTTAACCACAAATGGCCCTTCGTACGTAGGGGTCCATTTTCCCGTGGGATCACCTTGCGGCAGTATGATGCGTTTGATTACCAGATCCCCAACTTGATACTCTTGTCGTCTAACTTTCTTGTTAAATGCCTTGATCACTCGCTTTTGATACGTCTGACCATAACAAATAACAGTAAGTATCTTCTCGTTGATTATATTCAGCTGATCAAGCCGGGTATGGATCCAATCATCCTCTCTCAAAACTGTATCCTTTATAATCCGGAGAGAGGGTATTTGGACCTCAATGGGCAAGACTGACTCCATGCCATACACCAAGGAATATGGTGTTGCCCCTGTTGACGTTCGCGCTGAGGTGCGATACCCATGAAGAGCGAATGGTAGCATCTCATGCTAGTCTTTGTATGTCACCGTCATCTTCTGCACAATCTTCTTGATGTTCTTATTAGCTTCTTCAACAACCTCATTCACCTTCGGCCGGTAAGGAGAAGAGTTGTGATGATGTATCTTAAACTGTTTGCAGAGCTCAGTGATCATCGTATTGTTGAGATTTGTACCATTTTCCGTGATGATCCTCTCTGGTACACCATATCGACAGATCAAATTGTGACGGATAAACCGCACCACGACGTTCTTGGTTACCGTAGCAAAGGAGGCTGCTTCAACCCACTTCGTGAAATAATTAATAACTACCAGAATGAAACGATGCCCGTTAGACGCAGTAGGTCTGATCTCGCCGATTATATCGATGCCCCACATTGCAAAGGGCCAAGGAGCTATCAAGATGTTCAGAGGAACTGGAGGTACATGCACCTTATCAGCATAGACTTGGAACTTATGACAGGTCCGAGAATGTTGATAACAATCGGCTTCCATAGTAGACCAATAATATCTTGCCCGTAGGATTTTCTTTGCCATGGTATATCCACTGGAATGAGTTCCAAAAGTACCTTCATGTAACTCTGCCATGATCCTTTCTGCCTCGCTTATGTCCATACATTGCAGTAAGGTTGACTCATGGTTACGCTTGTAAAGGATACCATTACTGATGAAGAACTTCGCCGCGAATCTCTTCAGAAACTTCTTATCATTAACAGATGCATCCTCGGGGTACTCTTGAGCCTCAAGATACCTTTTCACCTCGTGAAACCAGGGTTTATCTGCTACCTCTTCAGCCTCAATATCACATCAATGTGCGGGTTCGTCCAACCTCTCAATGGTAATCTGGGGAGCTTCATTGTCCCACCTGACTTTGAACACATAATACATTGTAGCTAGCGCGTCCGCTAACTGATTCTCCTCTCTTGGGAAGTGTTCAAAGGTTATCTCCTCGAAGTGTGGGAGCAATGTCAGCACATACTCTTTGTAAGGAATAATATTTGGGTGCTTCGTATCCCACTCGCCTTTGATCTGATTGATCACTAGAGCGGAATCTCCGAACACACTCAAGAACTTAATCCTTAGGTCAATAGCAGCTCGAAGACCCATGATGCACGCTTCATACTCCGCCATATTGTTGGTGCAGTTAAAACATAATCGGCGGTGAACAAAGTATGACAACCTTCAGGAGATATGATCACAACACCAATGTCATTACCCAACGCGTTTGAAGCTCCATCAAAGTGCATAGACCATCTGGATCCCTCCTCGGGTCCTTCATCCGGTCCAGGTTTTTCACAGTCGGTCACCAACATGATGTTCTCATCCAGGAACTCGAAATTCATGGATTGGTAATCGTCTACGGCCTGATGCGTTAAATGATCTGCATTGATGGGGATAGGAAGATCGTCACCATCCATAGTGGTTAGAATCATAGCTCCTCCTAAGAAAATGTTCTTAACCACAAATGGCCCTTCGTACGTAGGGGTCCATTTTCCCGTGGGATCACCTTGCGGCAGTATGATGCGTTTGATTACCAGATCCCCAACTTGATACTCTTGTCGTCTAACTTTCTTGTTAAATGCCTTGATCACTCGCTTTTGATACGTCTGACCATAACAAATAACAGTAAGTATCTTCTCGTTGATTAGATTCAGCTGATCAAGCCGGGTATGGATCCAATCATCCTCTCTCAAAATTGTATCCTTTATAATCCGGAGAGAGGGTATTTGGACCTCAATGGGCAAGACTGACTCCATGCCATACACCAAGGAATATGGTGTTGCCCCTGTTGACGTTCGCGCTGAGGTGCGATACCCATGAAGAGCGAATGGTAGCATCTCATGCTAGTCTTTGTATGTCACCGTCATCTTCTGCACAATCTTCTTTATGTTCTTATTAGCTTCTTCAACAGCCCCATTCATCTTCGGCCGGTATGGAGAAGAGTTGTGATGATGTATCTTAAACTGTTTGCAGAGCTCAGTGATCATCGTATTGTTGAGATTTGTACCATTGTCCGTGATGATCCTCTCTGGTACACCATATCGACAGATCAAATTGTGACGGATAAACTGCACCACGACGTTCTTGGTTACCGTAGCAAAGGAGGCTGCTTCAACCCACTTCGTGAAATAATTAATAACTACCAGAATGAAACGATGCCCGTTAGACGCAGGAGGTCTGATCTCGCCGATCATATCGATGCCCCACATTGCAAAGGGCCAAGGAGCTATCAAGACGTTCAGAGGAACTGGAGGTACATGCACCTTATTAGCATAGACTTGGAACTTATGACAGGTCCGAGAATGTTGATAACAATCGGCTTCCATAGTAGACCAATAATATCCTGCCCGTAGGATTTTCTTTGCCATGGTATATCCACTAGAATGAGTTCCAAAAGTACCTTCATGTAACTCTGCCATGATCCTTTCTGCCTCGCTTATGTCCATACATTGCAGTAAGGTTGAATCATGGTTACGCTTGTAAAGGATACCATTACTGATGAATAACTTCGCCGCGAATCTCTTCAGAAACTTCTTATCATTAACAGATGCACCCTCGGGGTACTCTTGAGCCTCAAGATACCTTTTCACCTCGTGAAACCAGGGTTTATCTGCTACCTCTTCAGCCTCAATATCACATCAATGTGCGGGTTCGTCCAACCTCTCAATGGTAATCTGGGGAGCTTCATTGTCCCACCTGACTTTGAACACATAATACATTGTAGCTAGCGCGTCCGCTAACTGATTCTCCTCTCTTGGGAAGTGTTCAAAGGTTATCTCCTCGAAGTGTGGGAGCAATGTCAGCACATACTCTTTGTAAGGAATAATATTTGGGTGCTTCGTATCCCACTCGCCTTTGATCTGATTGATCACTAGAGCGGAATCTCCGAACACACTCAAGAACTTAATCCTTAGGTCAATAGCAGCTCGAAGACCCATGATGCACGCTTCATACTCCGCCATATTGTTGGTGCAGTTAAAACATAATCGGCGGTGAACGAAGTATGACAACCTTCAGGAGATATGATCACAGCACCAATGTCATTACCCAACGCGTTTGAAGCTCCATCAAAGTGCATAGACCATCTGGATCCCTCCTCGGGTCCTTCATCCGGTCCAGGTTTTTCACAGTCGGTCACCAACATGATGTTCTCATCCAGGAACTCGAAATTCATGGATTGGTAATCGTCTACGGCCTGATGCGTTAAATGATCTGCCAACACACTCCCCTTGATTGCTTTTTGGGTTATGTATTGGATATCATACTCAGTTAAGATCATCTTCCATCTTGCTATTCTTCTGGACAAGGCATGCTTTTCGAAGATATACTTGATTGGATCCATTTTTTATATCAATAGAGTAGTGTGAGTCAGCATATACTGTCTCAGCCGGCGAGCAGCCCATACCAAAGCGCAACAAGTTTTCTCGAGCAGTGAGTATCGGGTCTTAAAGTCGGTAAACTTTTTGCTAAGGTAGTAAATAGCGTGCTCTTTTCGGCCAGACTCGTCATGCTGCCCCAACACGCACCCCATTGAATTATCCAGTACGGTTAAGTATAAGATCAAAGTTCTTCCTTCAACTGGAGGCATCAGAATATGTGGCTCTTGTAGATATTCCTTGATCCTTTCGAAAGCGGTCTGACATTCATCAGTCCATTTTACCACTTGATCTTTCTTCAGCAGCTTGAAGATCGGCTCACAAGTAGCAGTCAGATGTGAAATGAATCGGGCAATGTAATTCAGACGTCCCAAAAAGCCTCTAACTTCCTTTTCTGTTCGGGGAGCTGGCATCTCCTATATAGCCTTCACCTTTGCAGGATCCACTTGAATACCTTTATCACTAACGACGAAACCCAGCAGCTTACCAGACCTCACCCCGAAGGTGCACTTGTTCGGGTTCAACCTTAGCTTATACATCTTCAACCTGTCGAATAGTTTCTGGAGATGGTCAAGGTGTTCTTCTTCAGTCTGGGACCTTGCAATCATGTCATCAACGTAAACCTCAATCTCATGGTGAGTCATGTCATGGAACAAAGAGACCATGGCGTGCTGATAAGTTGCCCCATCATTCTTCAACCCGAAAGGCATTACCTTGTAACAGAAAGTGCCCCACTGTGTATCAAAAGTTGTCTTCTCCATGTCTTCGGGAGCCATCTTAATCTGATTGTAACCAGAAAAACCATCCATAAAGGAGAAGACCTTATGTTGCACGGTGTTGTCGACCAGAACATCGATGTGAGGCAGTGGGAAATCATCTTTGGGGCTTGCCTTATTCAGATCTCTATAGTCTACGCACATCCGTACCTTACCATCCTTCTTAGGCACCAGAACTACGTTGGCAACCTTTTGTAGGTAAGAAGTGACAACTAGAAATCCGGCGCCAAACTGTTTCATGACCTCAGCTTTGATTTTCTCAGACATCTCAGGGTGCATACGGCGAACCTTCTGTTTTACCGGAGGGAAGTCTTCTTTGGTCGGCAGGCGGTGTACCAGAATGTCAATGTCTAAACCAGACATATCTTCATAAGACCAAGCGAAGATCTCAACATAGTCACGTAGCATCTGTATCAACCATTACTTGACACTAGGCTCCAGATTTGCACCTATCTTGACCTCTTTCTTATATTCCTCCGTACCCAGATTCACTGATTCCACTGACTCTTCATGAGGTTGTATGGCCCTCTCTTCCTGTAGTAACAGTCTAGCAAGTTCCCCAGGCACCTCACAATCATCCTCACCTTCGTCCTCAGCTTGGTTGATCGGATTTTCGAAGTCATAACTGGCAGTAGCAGAGTCGTTATCAATGGGATCCAAAGTGGATGTGGATCTGCATTATGATATGTGAGTGTGTGTAAGACAATAGCTGTTTTGATAAAGTGTAAGATAGAAAGGAAAAACAAGGAGCGCAAAATTTGTAATGCAAGAAAATTTCCAATGCTTTATTGATGATATATGTAAATGACAAATAATAATCCCTCACAAACAAATACAGGGTGCCTCGGGCAAGGCACCGAGCCGTAAAGTTTCAAACTGTCTGTTATAAATCTCAAAACAAAAGTCAATTACTGTTAATAAAAGAAACGGGCACGAAGTCCTTCGCCGTCCAGTTGTTCAAGCCATCGTTGGTAGTCGGGTAAATCCAGCTGTCGATATCTAACTCTTCTTCATCATCCTCAATTGCATTCACTCCCTAATTACTGATGTGCATAGGAGGTCTTCCAATCTGTGCGCGCCGAACAACCCTTTGAGCCTCTGCAGTAAAGCCCAAACCAAACTTGTCAGTCTTGTGTGTGAAATCAGGGAGCTGGCCCCAATTTGCGCACCCACCTTTTTCAATTATAGCCCTGGCATCCTTAAGGGAAGCCATCTTCATCGGAGGTTCGTTAATAACAACTTTAGTCGACGCCAAAGTCTGGGGGACCTCTTCAAAGTTATGGCACGGGGTTTCGATGAACTCCCCATACATATCCACATAGCGAAACGAATTAAGATGACTCACCATGTACTCCTCTTCACCTTGCACTGTAACAATCTTCCCTTTGACTGGATATTTCAACATCTGATGGAGCGTAGAAGTCACTGCCCCAGCCTTATGAATCCAAGGGCGACCCAGCAAGAAAGAATAAGATGGTCGGATATCCATCACATAGAAAGTAGATGCAAAAGTCTGAGAGCCAACTTTAATAGGGACGTCTACCTCCCCGTGCACCATCCTTTTCGACCCATCGAAAGCTCTAACCACAATATTACTCGGCTTCAGAATAAAACATTGATAGTCCAGAAGGTCTAAAGCTTTCTTCGGCAAAACGTTCAATGAGGACCCAATAACCACCAGTATGTGGGCCAGAGTAGTGCCCCTGCACTCGATCGAGACGTGAAAAGCATCATTGTGATTTCTTCCTTTAGCAGTCAGATCTGCATCTGAGAAACCCAACCCGTTGTCAGCAGTCAAACTAGCTACGCGGTCTTTGAATTGATCGGCAGAAGTTTCCTGCGGCACATGTGCAGTTTTGAGGAAAGCAATTAAGTCCTTTGCATGGGCTTCTGAACACAATAACAGGGACAACATGGAGATTTTCGACGGGGTCTGTCCCAACTGCTCGACTACGTTGTAGTCACTCTTCTTGATAATCTTCAGAATTTCCTCTATCTCCTGCTTAGAGGTTTCTACAATGATCTTCTTAGGCGCCTTCATCCGGGCAGGCCCACCTGTAACTTCTTTGCCCCGAGTGTGAGATGACTCGGCGACAGGGGTGATAACTGGAGTAAGAACTGGAACAGTAGCTGATATACTGCCAAATGGAATGGCAACATGCTTTTGAGCAGTCGAAAGGGAAATCTCGAGAGAAAAGAGTCTTCCGCTTCTGGTGACCTTGCTAGCCCCGACAATATTGCTAATATCAGCATCAGTTTCTTCCATCTTTAAGTCTTGCTTAACTCCATGGTAATACACGTCGGCCCCATAGTGCCAAGGGACAACCTTATCCGAAGTGTATGGGAAAGGACCAGGGACAGTAATGATTAATGGAGTGATTCTTAGAATGGGTGTAATCCTAACAGGCTTTCTCGAGGAAGCCTTGGAAGGATTGGCGGAAATGGTTATGATGGCAACATCTTGAATTAGAACCAACGGAATTATAGTCTTCCCGAACATGATCTCTTTGCTATCAATCAGGCGTTGAACACCTGATTTCAATAAATGGAAACCAACAGGCAGAATTGAACATAGGTGGCAACCTTCGCCACAACCCGTAAATAAACTGGCCAACAATAGATTCTTCTTCACGGTCATCAAAGGAGTAGAAATGTCTTCCACGAAGGTCACAAATAAGTCATTGTCCACAACATTTACTCCATGACCATGCTTGGGCATAAGAGCGGTTATGACGTTGGGTTTCTCCGAAGCGTCAAACTCAATCTCTTTAGCTTCAATCAAATCTTACACCTTATTCTTCAAGGCCCAACAGTTGTTCATATCATGACCTGGGCTATCAGAGTGATAGGCGCAGCGGGCGTTCGGATTATACAGCGGAGATGTGGTGCTTGGGTTCTTCGGGGCTTCCCTCAGAGTTACCAGATTGGTCTTCAACAATTACGGTAGAATTTGAGACAAAGTCATATTAAGTCGAGTGTACTGTATCTGCAGCCTCTCCATTCTTTGCTTATTGTTGCATTGTGGGGCAACGGTGGGTCTTGATATTACTACCACATTTACTGCTTGACGGTGTTCAGGTCTGCTTTGGCTCCTCGAGCCATAGACTGCACTAGCTTCTTTCTTACCGGTGAAAGGTTTCTTTACTGCACTTGACGATGTATCCTTCTGTATCTTACCACTTCGGATACCAACTTCTACTCCCTCCCCAGTCAAAATCAATTCAGTAAACCCGGATGATGATCTGTCGATCAGATGATTGAAAAATGGACCAAACAATGTCCCTAGGAACATGTCAACCAACTCTCTGTCAGACAAAGGGGGTTGGACTCTTCCAGCCAAATCTCTCCACTTTTGAGTATAGTCCTTAAAACCTTCACTCGCGCCCATAGACATACCCTGAAGCTAAGTACGAGTGGGAGCAAGGTCGGCGTTATACTGATACTGCCTGTAGAAAGCAGCAGCAAGGTCCTCCCAGTTTCGGACATTAGCTCCTTCCAATTGATAAAACCATTCAAGTTGAGTCCCTGACAGACTATCTTGAAAGAAATGTACCCACAAATTTCTATCAGCAGTGTAAGGTTGGATTTTTCTGACGTACGAGCATAGATGGAGTTTTGGACAGGATACTCCATCGTACTTAGCAAAAACCGGGGCTTTAAACTTATGAGGGATCACCACCCCAGATGCTAGTCCCAAATCTTCGAAATCCAAACCATGGATCTTCTGAATCTCCATAGCACTCAGTCGGTCTTCAAGTTGTTTGTACCTATCCTCAACAGGAGGATACTGTTCATCATCAAAATCAGTGTCATTATCAGATACTACAGGACTAGGACCATTTTCTTCCTCCTGATTCTCTCCTCCTTTAGATGAAAGAGACGGATCAGCTTCCTGTCGCAACCTATTCCCAAATCTGTGACCCATATTCAGAAGAACCACCTACTTTTTCTTCTTATTATTCCTCTCCTTCAGGGTGAGAGTCTTCAAATCTTCTTTCCCTTTAGCCAAGTTCAAGAACATCTCTTGGAATTGGGCATTCTGTGCCTGAAGAGCTTTGATGGCTTGATTGGTAGGTATTTCAGAAGACATTTCGTGCTGAAATAAACAGCGAAGAAGATGAGAAACTTGTAATGGTACCTATAATGATGTGCATGATAATGGGATGCGTATGTAATGATTTCAAAGACTTTGGGAGATTTAAATTTGCAAACCAAGAAATAAAAAAACTTTATTGGATTAATCTTGTAAAAATGTTTAACAATGCCTTTGAGGTGTTACAAAGAAATAAACTGAAAGCAAAACTAAACTAGAAAAAGCAAAAAATCAGAAATCCCATGGACGCTTCCCCTTCGTGATGACATAGTCATTGATTATCCTTTCATTCTCGAGTTGCCGTGTGAGCTTCAAGATCTTCCTTTCTTGCTCATGATACTTCTCCTGGTAGGTATCCCTCTCCTCTTTCAACTGAATCCAGGATCTCTTCAATGACCCAAGATCAGTAGGCATGTAGGGATAAAGGACCGTATAAGGAACACCTTCTTCATTGGTAGGCTCCACAATCACTGGCAACACAGCTTCATAAGGCATCCCAAGCTTATGGGCTCGAGCTCGGACCCACTGGAGATAAGGTTGCATAGGGAGAGAAGTCTTTGGTCCTAGCTCTTGAGGGTCAGATCTGTTCACCATGCCCCAGGCTCGTATAAACCTTCGGCGATGCTCATCAATGTCCCCCTTATAGTCAAAGACAATATCTGTAAGAAGTAGCTCATGAGGACCGTCTCTCCGAGAACGACCAAACTGTTGCAAGGACTATAGGTTATTCCCCCTCTAATTCCAAGCAACAGGACATTAGGTTATCCCCCACATCGATCAATGACAGTTGTGCTTTCCATAGCCTTGGAACTCCAAAGAATGCCTGTATGGGCAAGGGACATTATCCTGTAAGACCATCCTAAACCTTCCTCATTCTTCAACAAGGACTTGGGGAGGTGCGAAATAAATCACCTCGCCAGCAGCGGCATGCAACACATGAGGGTCCCTCTTCTTCGCACATTACAAGTGTAAAGGGCATGCAAGATATCACCCAGAAGAGTAGGTACAGGATTGTGAGACAGGAAGATCTTAACCGCATTCACGTCTATGAAGGAATCTGGATTCGGAAAGAGAACCAAACCGTAGATAAGGAGAGCCAAGATGTCTTCAAAAGCCTGAAAGTCCAAATTATCCCAGAACAGTTGAGCTTGATCTACCAGAAACCTATCTAAGAAACCTTCAACCCCGCTTCGTGTCTCCCAATTGGATACTACATCAGCCCTTTTTAGATGCAAAGCTGAAGCAATGTCCTCTAGCCTAGGAGTTTCTTCTAAACCTGTGAAGGGCATCTGCTCAAGGATGGATATTCCCAATAAGTGATAAACTTCTTCCATAGTAGGAACTAGCTGATAATCCTGGAAAGTGAAGCAATGATGCACCGGATCAAAGAACTGGAAAAGCACACTCATCATCTGCTCGTCAAACTTTGAGGTAACCAAACTAAGAAGCTGACCATGTCTCCTAATGGAGGAGGAAGTATCAGAAACTCTTGAGGCTAAATCTTTGAGTTGAGCAGGTATTTGCACAAAGTTAACTCGGATGGTGTTTCTGCGCATAGAAGCCATAATCTGCAAAACAGAACAAAGATAAATCCCCTCGGTCTTTGAAATGGTTAGTGTAATGAAGTATGCATGCTATGTTATGATGCATGATGTCATGATAAAACACACAGCAGGTATAGCAGATAACAGACATGGCAAAGGCAAACAAGTCACACAAGAGCCCTTAAGTTTCAGGCATGCATGGGGTCTAGGTATTACCCTCTTGAAGTTCAGTTGGTTTCAACCTGTCCTAATAATAGTAATCGGGTTCTAGAGGTTCTCAATATCACTGGCCATCCTCCATCGGTCATGGTTTCAGCTCACACAATCTTTTCTTGCAGCCGGAACTATCTCAAGAGTATGGTCTCAATGAGTGTAGTATCGAGTATCAACCAGTTCTCAGCTTTACACAGAGGTCGGCTATCTCACTACTTCCTATGGCGAAGTTGGTCAATTATAGGTTCTAAGGTCAGTCGATGCTTAACGACACATATAGAAGCCCCGTATTCTCCTTGTTTCTCCACAAGGGATACTGGTACCAACCAACGTGCCACATCAACTTGTCTACTACTTTAACCGTATCGGTCTACGCCGTACAGTTCCCTCACAGTTTATTGCTACTTACCTAAAAGGTGTCCCCCAGATCCGGGTTAGGATCTATAGTAGCTCTCAATATAAAACCCTTAAAAGTAAAGCAATCAAATCAAACAAGAGAAGAAATTTATGATGAACTAATCCTAAGGTATACCCCACTTATTCTCCCCAGCAGAGTTGCCAGTTCTGTGATACGGTGGCAGAACCGGGCGGTTTTTAGGAAAATGCTGGTTTGCGTTTTGCATTTTTTATTCACAAAATGTCGCGGTAAGCAAGAGTCGCCACTGACTTTTATTTTATCCAACTGGAAAGGAAAAAAGCACAGAAAAATTCCTTTTTCGAGATTTTGAGTACGGGGGATAAATTATAGAAAGGGAAGGTATTAACACCCTTTCTATCCGTTGTTTTCCACGGGCTCTTAGGTACTTGCTCATCATTTTAAAAATTGCTTCCCTGTTTGTGTGCTTTGAAAAGTTTTTGTTTTACTTAGATTTAACCCTTGCTTCTGTCTTCAAGAGTGTTACGAAGTCGTTTTTAAAACTTTGTTTAAAAAGTGTGTAAGTGTGGAAAAGTTTGATTTTGAGCAAGTACCTACTAGCATCTACCTACTCGAAAAAATAATGTTTCTATTCTTGTTTCCTTTTAGACATCACTATCCTACTATTAGTGAGTAGGTAGCACCGTCGTTGGAGTTGTAAGGGTCAATTTGAAAGGGACGTACGATCACTAAAGCAATGTTAGGATGTCTTAGTAATAACCCTAATATCTTAAGATCATATTCGAGGCAACATTTCCGAGGCAACCTTTCCGAGGCAACATTTCCGAACGGGACTTTTGATCTTTGTTTAGACAAGAGGGTGACCACTAAAATATCCTATACTTAATGATCGTTTACCGAAGGCAACCGAAGTGAGAGTATACCCTAGGAGTGCGCATGTGCGAGTGACTCAATTTAAGTTATTATCTTTGCACATTTAGGGTTTGCTAACCGTTTTAAAATTAACATACATTCTTGTCATGCAATCCTATTATCATACATCTAATAATTAATATTTGCGAAAATTAAAATGCTGAAAATAAAGCTACGATATTACAAGGCTTCGGGGAGGTGGATTAATTACATAGCCAAAAACCCGTAAAACGATAAATGAAAGGAAAATCCTAATTAAACTATTACATCCCATGAGCAGTTACATTAATATTTGCAAAAATAAATAAACGCGCGCGATAAAACGAAAAACGAGGAAAATTAGGGTTTTGACCCCGTCTAAACCTAATTAAAAAGAATCATTTTTTTGGTTGTTTTTTATTATTTTTTGAGAAAAGAATAAGGTTTTAATGAATAAATACAAACCTAATTACTAATTAATTAAAATTAAGAAAATGATTTATTTTGACCTATTTTTATATTTTTGTTATTTTGAGAAAAGAAAATAAATGTTAAATCAAATAAAACCTAATTTTCTAATTTGTTTTAATTTATTTACAAAAGAATTAAAGTTACCTTAAAAATTAAATTAAACTAATTAAATTAATTTTTGATAAAAAATAAAACCTAAATCTAATTTGATGAAAATTGATTTTATGGATTTTTTGTAGAAACGAATTAACTTGTGTGAGAAATAATTTAAACAAAATAAATTAAATAAAGAAAATATAAAAGAAAAAGAAAGAATTGGGCCTGGTATGCTAGCAATTGAGGGGTGTCTATAGCAATTATGGGCCTAAAAACCTTGGTCCACGTTGACCCTCCTGGTTCCAATGTTGCACGTCTGACTAAGATGCATGGTAGTCCTTCATGTGATTGCCTTTGGATCCAGATTATGGGCGATCTGATGGCTGAAAGATGAGGAAATATGGTAGTCCATGCGCCTGTACACATGCCTGATCATACAATGAAAAACATTATGAAATAATAGGGGGACCTGGGATTCGAACCCGAGTCCTATGGCTTTTTCCAACGCCTCATAACCAACTAAGCCAGTGCGCTTGTTTGTACATGGAATAAACAACAAATATTATATGGGAAACAAGCAAAGCAATATTGTAAAATGCGCGAATTCCAAATGGATGAATCAGAGGGTGCCACGCCACCCTTCTTCTTCCTCACTCCGTTGGTAAAAGTCAAGGACTTTTACCTACAGACGAAAGTCCGTATTTATAACCCCTGCAATTTTCCAAAATCTCACACAGGCACAATAAATCAAAACTAATGATGCAAATCAACTCGTCTTGACCTTGTGAACACCATATCACCCCTCTTTTGGGCCAATTTTACCTGCAATCAAAACCCCTAAAACGAACAAGAAAACCCTAGCAATGGTGGATTTCAGTATAGCTAACAAAAATGCATTTAATTGTTACCATTAGCTTGCAAACATGATAAGGATTACAAATATGTCATTGAAACATGATAAAGATGCAAGGATAAAGAGATATGATTTTGAAAAGAATGAAAAATCTTGGGGGTTGTGGAGGTGGATTTTGGGCATGAAAACTCTTGTTGGTGATTGGTATAGACTCCTTGCATACCCAGGAAACGAATGAGATAGCTTGGAAGTCTTGAAAATGCCTGGAACTATGAAATCAGATCACCACTTTTTCTTGATTTTTTGAAAGTTGTTCTTCACTCTACACGCCTCTAACCCTTGTGCATTTGATCTGCAAACGTTCTATATGTAGTCTTGAATGAATTAGGTTTATAAATTTGTTTCAAATCTTCTTCAATTAAGGTGATTGATCAAGATTTGTTTCTCTTGTAAATCTTTCCAAAACAAGCCAAAAATAAATCTTTTTGTGTACAAACATGCCTTGCACGATTTGATTCCCTTGCTAGCTGTATAAGAGACCTGAAATATGCACAAAATATCAAGGTTTAAATGATTTTGATATTTCCATGATTTTATTTTGATTTAATTTGATTTAATTGAAATAAAAATCAAAATAAATGGAAAAAATGAAATAAAGGAAAGTGGGAAGTATCGTGGGTTGTGGACCATGTTACAAACTCAAAACAAGCACAAAATGTTTGGCCCATTTGACAAAAATTGCAATTTGAGGCACTTTTGAGTTTTGGCAATTTTGCAAAAAAGGTCAACTTCACCAATGCATAACTTCCTCAATTTTGACCCTGTGAGGGTGTTCTAGGACTTTTTTGAAAGCTTGGGATGTCTTCTAATCAACCCTTTTGGTATTATCTTAATTAATTCTTCCATGTTCATGTATGAATCTTTGACAAATAAGATGTTTTTGTTGACTTTTCAAAGTGACCTATAATATCCAAATTCATAACTTCTTGTGAGTGCATATTTTGAACTTGGGAGCTGAAGATGAATAGTAGGGTATTGCATTATCTTCAAAATGAGCTTTGGATGGGTCATTTCCAATAAAGTATGAGAAAGGTATGCTTGGTCAAAGTTGAGTTGACTTTTCATGCAAAACCCTAATTTAGCAACTTTTGGGTTTTGATTAATTGTGAGCAATCCTTGAGGAATCATGATCAAAACTTGATCAAATGAAGAATAATACTTAAAAATGAGGATGTTTACCAAAAATCTTGAGGTTTTACTGTATGTGGCCCACAGTTGACTTTTGCCCTAGCACAGTCGATTTTCAGGCCTTTGAGCAATTGACTGGGCAAATTTCCTCTGCAAGGCCTGAAACTTGACATGGATGATCTTGAGAACATATTAGGACAATGGTGAGAATTTGGGATCCTTGGGACTCAAATATCTTGATGCAACATGAAACCCTAATTTGAGGTAGACTGCCTTAGGAGAGAGCTTGTCTGGTCAATCCTTGGACTTCCTTGAGCAATTTGAGGACCTCACTTGAAATGTATTGAGAAATATGGGAGGGCAAATTTTTGGGTACAACACCTACATTGTTTTCTTTTTTCTTTCACGTGCATTCCATTTTTAGCTTTAAGCCATAGACATAGGTTTTGACCACACCCATTAGATTTGACAACAAGAGTGGATACCATAGAGTACTACGGGCGTGTGGGGTGCTAATACCTTCCCCTCGCGTAACAGACTCCCTTACCCGATCTCTCGGTAGAAAGACCGTGATTTCTCCTTCTTTAGGTTTTCTCGATGTTTACCTTTCCCTCTTGGCAGGATAAAAGGCGTTTAGTGGCGACTTCATTGATATTTCATTACTAGATGACGGTTCGGCCAGGTTGTTTCACTCTTGCTTACCGTGACATTTTCGAACAAAAAATGCAAACCAGTATCAACAGCCGGTTCTTCCACCGTATTACAGAGCTAGCGACTCTGCTGGGGACATGATTTATAAAGTGGGGTTTACCTTAGGATCTAGGTCATTTTAATTTCTTCTTTGGCTTGTCTTGTTTGATTTACTTTTAAGGGTATCTGTTTGGGTTGTTTAGATCCTAAACCCGGATCGGGGAATTCCTTTTAGGTAAGTAGCAATAAACTGTGAGGGAGTTGTGCGGGGTATACCGACACAGATGAAACAATAGCTACATTGATGCGATACTTTGGTGTGTACCTGTAGCCCTTGAGTAATCAAGGAGAATACAGGGCCGCTGCATGGTATCATAAAGCGTCAACTGACCTTAGCACCTTAGTTGACCAACTTGGCTTTTTAGGACGTAGTGAGATAGCCGCCTTTGGTGTAAACCTAAAGTCGGTTGATACTCGATGCTACACTCATTGAGGTTTGACTCTTGAGTTTTGTTTGGTGGCAAATCAATTGTCTATCGGAACGAAATTTGGGGGAAAAGATCAGTGATATTGAGATCCCTTAGAACCCGGTTACTATTATAGGACAGGTTGAACCAATCCAACTTCAAGAGGGTACTACCTTAAAACCCATGCAAGCCTAAACCTAAGGCTATTTGTGTGACTTCTTTGCTTTCAACTTGAACTACTTGCATGGTTTTATTATCTGACAACATGATTTCCTTGCAGGATTTATTTACAGTCATTATCCAATAACTTAGATTTCTTGCAGGGTTCACTTGTTTTCATCACCTTACACTTTTGCTTAACGCATAACATACACATCATAACATCATGCCACATCATTTCCTTAACCATTTCAAGGATCTCAAGGGTTTGTGATGCAGGTTATGATAAATCAGGCGTCTAACAAGGGGCAAGGGGATTTATTTTTCTCTAGCCAATGCCGTGAGAAGATCAAAACTCAACAACTTGAGTCAGGGGCTATGACCCACTCGATATGGTGAGCTTGACTCTCGTAGAAGGACCTTCAACGATACGAAGTGCTTCAATCAAAGCTGTAAAGTTCAACGCCTAACATTTTTATTGTTTCCCCCACGAGATCCTTGAAAACATTTTCATATCATACATGTCATCGCATAACAGGTAGGCTCTTGTACAGGTCTCTCATGTCCTCGCTGTTTATTACAGCAATGGCTCTCCAACAAGACAACATAGATCTTAAAACTCAAGAGGCTCAGTTCATGGAAATGTTACTAAACCTATCCAGGGGGCAGGAATAATTGAAAGCACTCCTCGCTAGGAATCTGACCAAGAAACGTCCTGATAGCAACAAGGATGACTAGGTTGAACAGCTACAGGTTGAGATGGAAGCAATGAGAATCCAAATGTTAGGGAATATGGCTCTTATCCAAAGCCTGGCCCGGGGACAAGAAGAGATGAGGACCATTGTCAACAAGCTTCATCAAGACGGATACATCCGTATGAAACAAACAGTCGAGGCTAGGGGTCAAGTCATTCATCAACCCTTGATGGGACAAAAAGTTGGATTGGATAGTAGACCTTTCCAAATTGCTTCTACGTCATAAGCCCAACCACAACCTCGCCAACAACAACAGGGAAATCGGCGTAAGCGGAATACATCTGAAAGACGCTTTACCAAAATTAACATGTCATTGGCTCAAGCATTGTAACACATGTTGGAGGCCAAGCTGGTTATGTTAAAGGACCCTCCTCAAAATCCCAACACAACCTCCTCAAGGTACAATCCAAATGCAAGATGTGTGTACCACTCCAACAGTCCTGGACATGACACCAATAGATGTTGGACGTTGGGAAATAAAATTCAAGACTTGGTTGACGAAGGAGCGCTAGAATTCACACAAGATGGTCAACTGGAATTCTTCTGCCATTCCTCAAAGGCACATCATCTAAAGTGACAAGTTCTTACAAGAAGGCTTTTCGTTCATTAGAATTTTCAAGTTGTAATTGTGTGTTGATTTGTTCGAACACTTATTTATGTCAAACTTTGTTATTTCATCAATGCATTGCATATGATTGTCTTGAATTATTTCATTCGTTGTCACTATACTTAAATTGTGTTTTACTTCCTTTTTGTGATATTCAACTCTCGATCAAAAGCTCTAAGCCTTTAGAGGGAGGATGACGAAAATGATACCATAATCCATACAGTGTGCTTTTGAACAGACCTTGCTAACGATGTACATGCATTGTTTCAAATCCCAAACAGTGGAGTTATAAGGAATATAATCCCTAGTAAACCCCTTTTAGCCAAAGAAGTGGGAGTTTTTCTTTTCACTCAAATTAAAACCCTTAATCATAACCTGGGGCAGGGTAGTTTCTCAGTCAATTCAGACGCGCATTCTATCGCAATCTTCCTCTTCGTACACAATGAATGTCATCGAAGACGTCCTTCCAAATCAAAAGACGGTGATGGTTCCGCATAATCATCAAAGCAGACAGTCATTATTTTTCAAAATAAAAGCCTGTTAAGTAAAAACCTATTAAGGAGACTTAAGAAAAAACGGGGGCATCCCGCTGACTGTAATCGCAAAAGAAACAGTTCAGGCAAAATAAGGGATAACGAAAACAAAAAAAAAAGGTTACTACAAATCCTCAACAAAAAGAAGATTACAAAAATGACTGCCTCTTCAAAATAAAATTTCAGTATCCGAACAATCACCGGAACATCAAGGACAAGATGCCAGACTCAATTGGGATTCAAAATGCATAATTAACTGAGCATAGGACTGAAGAAGATCACGAAGAGCGGGTGTGTACAAATAAATTTTGAGACTTTATCCTTTGTTTCTTAAACCGTGAACCAGGCTACGTTATAAACCTTAAAAGTCCTAGCTGAAGCATGGGTTAGTTCGAGAACATACTATTACAAAAGGTATCCTGACTCCTGTAGGACTTGCTATAAATCCTGAGTTGACATCACACTTTTACAAAATTTGTTTATTTTACTAAAAAAATGAATTTTCAAACTTCAAGACAGACATAAGCTTTGCATTCTTAAAATCCCATTGTTTGCATATGACTATTTATTCAACAACAGAGAAATTCGCATGACGAATATCTAGTAAACAAAAACCTTCTCAATGAAAAGGATCACATCAAGTGGAAAAACACTTCCAACCAAGGGGCACGACATGATCATTGTACATCACCTGGGGCAGTCAAGTCAAGATTCAAGTAATCTCTCAAAGATGCCGAATAGCCAGTGACAGATTTCCATCTGAATCACTTGGGGCATTGGGCATGAATTCCAGCAACGAATCATGTACGATCAAACAAACACCTTCTGACAGTGTGACAACACTTGCTACTATGGACAGTGACAATTCTCCGTACCCGGTGAACATGGACATAGTTGGAAAATACTATGCATTAACAAAGACCCGCTAGGTTGATTGGCCTAGGAAAAATTAGGGATAAAAACAAAAAATATGTACACCCGGCAAGTCGAAAACCTGAAAAGGAGGCTTGGGCAAAAAACGGTATCCTGGTGGACTGAAAATCTGAAAAGACAGTCCAGGCAAAAGTTAGGGATTAAAGCGTACGACTACGTCCCATTATCTTGTCACTTGTCTAATTAGTAGAAGGTTTATTACCGTGATCTGCATTCACAAAGGACTTCAAGTGTTGGGATAATAGTCAAACCATCTACAAAATCCCCGGTTGATATTTTCTACAACAGGTATCGAGACATGGGCATTCTACTACAAGGTCACTTATATGTTCTTAGCATGCATCCTATTGATGTTAGGTGTTATCATAACCTCGACAGAGAAAAATCTCCAAATTACTGCTCCAACGAAAATTCCCCAATGAGGTCGCCAAGCTTCTCGGGATTTCCCAACAGAAACATTCTGAATAAAGAAGATTATCATCTAGAAACGGTTTAGGTACGATCCAAAAACGGATGTCATCCTGACACCTACTCCAGATTCTATCCTAGTACAGTGCATATACGATCCAGACACGGATGTCATTCTGACACTTATTTCAACACGTCATCTAGAAATGGTTCAGGTACGATCCAAGGACGGATGTCATCCTGACACTTATTCAAGATTCTCATCTAGAAACGGTTCAGGTACGATCCAAGAATGGATGTCATCCCGACACTTACTCCAGATTCTCATCTAGAAACGGTTCAGGTATGATCCAAAGGCGGATGTCATCCTGACACTTACTCCAGATTCTCGTCTAGAAACGATTCAGGTACGATCCAAGGACGGATGTCATCCTGACACTTACTCCAGATTCTCATCTAGAAACGGTTCAGGTACGATCCAAAAACGGATGTCATCCTGACACCTACTCCAGATTTTATTCAAGTACAATGCAGATATGATCCATAGACGGATGTCATTCTGACACTCATTCAACACATGTTTCAAGTACAGTGCAGATACAATCCAGAGAAGGATATCATTATGACACTCATCCAACACATGTTTCAAGTACAGTGCAGATACGATCCAGAGACGGGTGTCATTCTAACTCTCATTCAACATATGTTTCAAGTACAGTTCAAATACGATCCAAAGACGAATGTCATTCTGACACTCATTCAATACATGTTCAAGTACAATCACGACATAGATCAATCCATAAAATCTCCAGCAGGCACAGGGGCAGAAACGTCCTGATGCGAAGTCATCGTTTTATCCTCAGCATACGTCCTAGTGACGTCTATGTTCCCCACATAGTAAAAACAACCAAAGTTTTGGTCTCTTCTTCACCAAGTAGGAATTACTTTCTCCAGCAAAGTTCCTTCAGAGAGATGAAGTCTGTTTTCCCAGCCCAGTTTTAATGGTTCATAAAACCTCCTCACGGGTAGAGTTTATTTCACAAACTGTGGAAGCACATTTCCCAACAGAGTTTATTTCTCTACATCAGCATAATCTTCCAACAAGAATCTCCCTCCATAGAGTAATTCTCAAGCATAATCGATTCTCAAGCAGAGTCAATCCCTGGCAGAACATCCTTAAACAGAAAGAGGAAATCCTCGACAATCACCTCTACTCATCATCCCCTGCGGAAGTAGAAGAACCACTTTTTCTATAACGGTTAGGAATTCAATTTCCAGTACTCTCTAGCAGCAGTCAGGGATTTATTTTCCCATACTCGGATATGTCACAATAGCATTTCATGTTCATACGTCATGATGTGCGCATACATATTGCATACAACATAATCTCATTTATTTTGAGAACATCATCATACAATGCATTTCATGCATCGCATATAATTAATCATGTACCTTTTTAGGAATGATGGTTATCATCAACAATTCCAACAGTTCAAGGTTAAATCCATGAAGCTATACATGTCATATCTGCAGACAACTAATGGAAAAACTTATCCCGAAACCAAATGGGTCAACTAATCTATGTGATCAAATGAGGCAGCCCTACTACCCATGCTTTATTTCAAAGTAACCCTACTACCCAGGTTCCTTCTCAAAGCCCTACCACCCAGGCTTTATTCCGAAACAGCCCTACTACCCAGGCTTTATTTTGAAGTAACCCTACTACCCAGGTTCCTTCTCACAGCCCTACCACCCATGCTTTATTCCAAAACAGCCCTACTACCCAAGCTTTATTTCGAAGTAACCCTACTACTCAGGTTCCTTCTCACAGCCCTACCACCCATGCTTTATTTAGAAATAACCCTATTACCCAGGCTTTATTTCGAAGTAACCCTACTACCCAGGTTCCTTCTCACAGCCCTACCACCCAGGCTTTATTCTGAAGCAGCCCTACTACCCAGGCTTTATTACGAAGTAACCCTACTACCCAAGTTCCTTCTCACAGCCCTACCACCTAGGCTTTATTCTGAAGCAGCCCTACTACCCAAGCTTTTATTTCGAAGTAACCCTACTACCCAGGTTCCTTCTCGCAGCCCTACCACCCAGGATTTATTCTGAAGCAGCCCTACTACCTAGGCTTTATTTCGAAGTAACCCTACTACCCAGGTTCCTTCTCATAGCCCTACTATCCAGGCTCCTTTTCATGAATTACCTGACGCGGTTTTACATGGACGTGTCCCGAGAAAGCCTATACATGTTCCTTCTCTTTCATCTCTGGACAACAGTTTACAACATTGTAAAACCTGGACCCGACCAAATACGGTCGATTTCATATTCCCTAGTAAGTCGCTGTAAAACTCGGACTCAACCATATAACATCTCACTTTTGTCTCATAAATCAAGAGTTAATTCCTAAATAGAGTAATGGACAATCGAAGCTCCTAGACTCTATTTCCCAGGACATAAATCAACATTCCCCGGCGAAGTCCTCCTCAACGGCAGGTACAAGAATTCTCGCAAAGGAATCTCTTATGCAACCGATATCTTTTCTGGATGGCATCTTTAAGCCCATCTCCGACGATTCTCCGTCGTCTTCCAAATGGAATCTAAAAGCCCATTCTCGATATTATCGATCGACAATCACTTCTTGCAAGTGCAAATTTCTAGGCACTCTAGTGTTCAATCATCTTCCGCCTTCAGATCACGAAAGGCAGACAAGCCAATCTACATCCTCAGGTTTAAGAAGATTGAACAGGGGCAGATGTTGTACCCCAAATTTTTGCCTCACATTTTACTCAACAGATGCCTATTGAGGTCCTCGACTTTCCCGAGGATGCCCAAGAGTTGATCAGACAAATTCTCCTCCCAAGGCAATGAACCCCCAACTAGGTTTTCCATTTGAATTAGGATGTGTCAACTCCAAAGACTTCAATTGCTTTCCATGGTCCTATTATGCCTCCAAGAATGTCCATGACAAATTTCATGTCTTGCAGAACAAGTTTGCACAGTCAATTGCCCAAATGCCTAAAAATCAACTATACTAGGTCAAAAGTCAACTGTGGCCTATATACAGTCAAACTTCAAGATTTTTTGTCAGCAACATCATTTTGAAGTGATAATTATCATTTGATCAAGGGTTGAACATGATTCCTCAAGAAATGCTCATAATTCATCAAAACTCAAATTTACAAAATTAGGGTTTCTATAGGAAAAGTCAACTGAACTTTGACTGGCATAACTTTCTCATGCTTTGTCCATTTGGCCCCAACCAAAGCCCATCTTGAAGATAATACAATTCCCTACAATACATCTTTTATATTCAAGTTCATTAAGTGCACCATTTGAAAGATGCAAGCTCATACATTATATGTCATTTTCATAAAGTCAACAAAAGACACTTTTTGTCCAGACCTTTTACATCAAGATAACATCTTCAAATGCAAAAATGATAAAAAGAGGGATTGAAGTAGACATCTTGAGCTTTCCAAAAAAATACAAGATCATATCCTTGGGATAAAAATTGAGCAAGTTATGGTTTTCCTAAGTTGGGAAAGTTTTTGGAAAATTCATAAATCCTACATCGAGCAAAGTTGAGTTTTCAAGGCATTAACTCATTTCTTTGAGTTTTAAACCTCTCCATGGCATATTATAGGACCCATAAGCTCTTCCCCTTGTGGTATTACTTTTTATCCATTTATTTTCCATTTATTTGGATTTATTTTCAATAAAACATGAAATAAGTGGTTTAAATAACAAAGGGAGGTGTATAGCACAAATGGGCTTGGAATTATCTTGCACAAGGGCCCAAGCCACGCAGAAAATGATGTCCAGGTTCATCCCCTTCAAGAAATGGCGCAAAAGTCATTTGGGGCAAGTTTTTAAGTTTTGCATTATGGTTCTTTAAAACATCAATTTGGCAAGTTTTTGAATATTATATCAATACTTCATTACAAGGCATTATGGCATGGATTTTGAATTCAAGACCATTCATTCCTTCCCTCCTATATATGTTGGACCATTTGCAAGCATTAGAAAAAAATAAAAATGACGCTTACCACGCTACAGAAGCCCTCTCTCAAACTCTCCATTTTCATAAATTCATCAAATATTTGCAACCGCGCTTACAAGCTGTTTCGTGGCAAACTAACACTATAGTCATTCTCCCAGCATTCCCAGGAATTGATCCAGGACATCCCTAGGCCCTTGCACGACCAAGAACACTACATATCCAAACCTGTGTATTTGGTAAAAAATTTAATTCGAATTTCATTTATCTGTACATTTTAATGCCTTAGTTTGTTTGAGTGTTGCACAAGACCTAAAACTATGAGGTTTGTGCGTGAGAATCACAAGGTTTGAGCCTGAAATCCAATCGTGCCATAGCTAGGACATGATCTGCATTTCGTGCTCTTAGCGCAGGATACAGACCCATTTATTTTGTTTTTCCGTTCTATTCTTTATGTTTTATTTCTTCTTTTGATTTTATTTTTATTAATTAACCTTAAAACCAAAAAATCACAAAAATAATAATTTTTTTTTAAATAGATCATTAATTAATTAATTAATTAGTTAATATTTTCCTAAAGTAATGATTAAGTAGAAATAGGTTTTATATTTCATAATTCTTATTTTCTTTAATATTCAAAAATCAAAAAATATTAATTAGGTTTATTTTATGTTATTAATTAGACTTTAATTTAATATTTTCGTAAATTAAAAACCAAACAAAAAAATATACCTTTTCTTTTTGTCAAAACTAATTCAAAAAACATCAAAAAGTTTTCTTTACGCATTTTCCTATTTCGGGCGCATTTTCTTCTTTCACACTTTTATATTCTTGTACATATCAATGTAGCCAAACTATAAGGAATTTTTATTTTTTTCCTTTACATTTCTCTCGGTTTTGGACTTGTAATTAAATCTCTCTCCCCGAAGCCATGTAATAGCGTAGGAATTTACGTTTCCGCACTTTATATTTTTGCACATATATTAACTGTTAGATGTATGGCTAATAGGATTGCATGAATAAGATAAAACCAATCACTAGAAAACTAAACACAAATACTAATATATCTGAAATCAAATAAACTCGCACATACGCACCCCTAGGGTATCACCACTTTGGTTGCCTTCAGTAAATGGTCATGAAGCATAGGAAGTTTTAGTGGTCACCCTCCAGTCCAAAAAAGATCAAAATGACCCATTCGAATGTTGCCTCAGAAAGATCTTTAGGACTTTAGTGTAATTACTAAAGTTTCCTAACCATTGCTTTTATAACCGTAAAAACGTCCCTTTCGATTGTCCCTTAAACTCCAACGATGGGGCTACCTACTCCTTAATAGTAGGATAGCACTGTCTAAAAGAAATGAGAAAAAACAAACCTATTTTTTTCCGAGTAGGTAGATAGTTCCTTGGTACTTGCTCAAAAATCTCAAAATCTTTTCACACAAACACTTTCAAAACAGTTTTCAAAAACAACTTCGTCACACTCTTGAGGATATAAACAAGAGTTATCACGAAGTAAGACAATTTTTTTTTCAAAACACACGCACAAAGCAATTTCAAAATTAGCAAAGTGCTTAAGAGCCCGTGGAAAACCACAGATATAAAGGATGCTAATACCTTCCCTTTCTATAATCTACCCCCTTACTCAAAAAACTCTCGAAAAAGGTTTTTTCTGTTCTTTTTTTACCTTTCCTTTGTTGGATAAAATAAAAGACAGTGGCGTCTCTTGCTTACCGTGACATTTGCGAACAAAAAATGCAAACCAGTATCAACAATCAGTTCTGCCACCGTATTACAACAACCTTTCCATCCTTAGTTTTCTACGGGCTCTTAGATGCTAGCTCATGTTTTGAAAATTACTTGTGCTTTGTGTGTTTTGAAAATTTGTTTTGAAAATGCCTTAGTGCGGCAATTCGCTTTATGATAACTCTTGTATCAGTCATCAAGAGTGTTGACAAAGCGAATGTTTTTTAATGTTGTTTTTGATATGTGTAAGTGTAAAAATTTTGTTTTATTTTGAGCAAGCATCTAACAGCTATCACTACAAGAAAAATGATAGATTGGGACGGTTATTTTGGCTGATTACGACGGTTAAAACCGTCGCAATTTACAATCTACGACGGTAGAAGTACCGTCGCAGAATCGTGCGTCCCCAGCCTATTTCGCGACGGTTGCAAAAACTGTCACGCACAACAGATAGCGACGGTTATATACCGTCGTGAATTTGACTTTATTTTTTGTTTTTGTTGTTGTTTGCGACGGTTACTCTACCGTCGTAGGTTAGAAATTGCGGCGGTTTTAACCGTCGTAATCTGATTTATAAATTTCAAATAATATTTTTATTTAAATTATTATTTAGTAAAATAATTTTAAATATAATATTATTTTACTATAATATTTTACTATTATATTTAAATTATTATTTACTTTAATATTTTTTTATTTATAGTATTTTTATTTTATTTTCTATCACTTTTCAACATAATAAAGTTAATTACAATAAAAACATTTAATATCAAATAATCATCAATAATATCAAAAAAATGTGATCAAAGGTAAAAAGAAGTGCAAATTTTACCAATAAACAAGAAAAATTCAAATATCATCAAAGGCCAAATTTCATTTTAATATTTACATTGGTTTGCTACAACTTGAGAGAATTACAAAAAATGTTACAATATTCTACAAAATTACATAGATTCAGTCAATCACATAGATTCAAGTCAATTTAAATATCCACTTCACAAACCTAATCCCTCACATAACAATTTCTAACAACTTTAAGCTAACAGTTATCCATTTCAATTGATATTCCTAACAGTCAGGCCCTAATAATATTGACGATTTTAACTCTTTTTCACACTAACAATTAGCTAACTCAAATTACAATCAGCAACTAACTCTCAGTTTCATTCAAATCTAAAGCCATCCCATCCTAATAGCCAACTATACACAACCTCTCTACAATATTCTACACAGCTTCGTCAACCTTCATCATCAATGGCATCATCGCGACTTCAAGCTTGAAGCATTCCCTCTATTTCAACACCAATCACAACAACAAACTTCAATAATTGAATTGTACCGAATCAATAGAAAATACGTGTGAATCGGAAATAATAGAAGAATGAGGAATTAAGAATGCATACCTGAATCACGATTGAAGCGTTGGCGGAGTGACTCCGACGTGTAAGTATTCTTTCTTCTCTCATCATTTTTGTGATGAACTCCACTAATCAAATTAACCTCATTGAAGAAATGATCCACCCATTGCGTCGAGTTAAAACTAAGCCTTTTAACAGCCACAGTATTACCATCTGGCATAACTCCCTAAAATTGAAGATCATGTTGATTGCAACCAAAATTTACATTTGCAATAAATAATTACCAGATTATAATTAAGTAAATAATAAATAACAAGCATGAACGAGACATCTATGTAGTATAAGTCAATGCATTTTCTGTTCAAGTTTGAATTCAATTGCAGACGTACCATCCATAAACCATCCACCATCAGAAGATATGTAAGCTTTGGTGATTATGAAGTCAAGGTCTGTTAGGATTTGTACGACTTCCAGCAGAATTCCTGGTTTATTGACACTATCAATCTGCATTATTGTAAAATGAATCCATTATATATTGCATCAACTTATCTCCATGTGAATACCATGGAAACTAAATGATCTAATGATGATGGCCACTTGATGTAGCCTGATGTGCTGCCTAATTTACTAGGAAATGAAGAAATTATTTAGCAATTCACTGAAAGAGGTTTTAACAGAAGTTCTATCTTCTCAACAAGCTTTCAGTTTGAATTTTCAAATTTCAACTAGTTTTTAGTAAAGAAAATGTTGCTTAAGGTATGTTTCTGCAAAAGTAAACTAATCATAGGAAATCCAGACAGCGTATCAGAATTGACTGAAGGCCAGTAAGTTTAATTCAAAGAAGTTAGGTTAGGTATAAAAAAAATGTTACATGTTTTTTCTCTCTTGTTGGTCCACAAAAAGCCAAAAGGTACAAATGACTTAAAAATCCAATGGCTAGGTTCCCTTCAGCTGGCAAATTAAGACTCAGAATGAGGCCATGAAAAATATTAGAATTAATTAGTTATTTTGAGGAATTATACCTTGATCAATGTACAATCATGGCAACTATCATTGTCCATAGAGACCCTGCGAAGTGGAAACAGAGTTCACTAAAACGAGCAACTTCTTCTAGATATTAAAAATTGCCACCATATTCCTCAAATCCACAAGGAGTTTAACCTATGACACCACTAGGGATTGAACTGATAGCATCTACCTTGTAACAAAGGACTAGTTTTTTTTTTTTTTTGACAAAACAAGAGCTAGTCATTATGAACTAAAAGAAGCTTTTAGATTTATGTTGTGCAGTTCTTTCGCCTTTTGACCTTTAAGATTATGTTAAAGCAGTCAAATGACACTGAAAAGTATGACAATATATATCAGTATCCATAAATGCCAATACTAAAAATCGTCATATTATTATTTATTAAAAAAAATCAGTGCATTTTTTTAGATTTTAAACTTTTTGCAGGATCATTGGAAAAGAAAACAAGTATTGTATTTGAAAGGAAGTTAACTGTGAACCTTGGAGGGTTAATTCTGTTGCTGAAGTTCTCATACTCAGGATCAAAGTATGGCCAACAAACTTTTGCCATTCAATCACCTTCTCCTGTCAAGAAACTGCTTAGTATTCCCTTAATGAAAAGCAACAAAGTCTAGTTAGAGGGGAAAGTAGAAGTATTACTTTCTTATCCTAATCTGCAAATTCAAGAAACAAAAAATGAATCTTTTCAAGAGCAGGAAACCATAGTGAAGGAAACAATAAGTTATGGGTTGATAGAATGGTTCTAGGATTTAATTGTTGCCATTGGGGGTAAGTATAAGGCTAAGATACTAAACAGATTCACTTCTATGATAGTTTTGAAGTGACAAAAGATACTAAACAGGTCTGAACTTGTATCTTATAAGAGAAACTGATTATGTTAGTTCATCTAACTAACTCTATCATTATCTAACAATACTAAATGAACAAGAATATTACCAATATAACAAACCTCTCATTGATGATTTATTCCACCGGCGATGACGCCGGCACAGGCTACACTCATTCCGCCAGGGTGTTTGCCAAAAACACCAGACGGAACAACCGCGAATGCTGAGATCACACGAATCCATCTCCCAGAACTTCTCCTTGAAGCCATGGATGATGGAAAAAATCGTGGTTCTTTTTGGCGGTTAGAAAAGAAGTCAAAATCTGCTCTACATGACTTACCATAAGGTCCGATAAGTCTCATCATCTAAAGGCATGCTAAATTTAGACAAATATCAGAGGAATTCACCTCTCATTATTATACTTTTGCTTAAAAGTTGTCAAATTTCAAATAATTTAAGTTTTTATTACAAATTCTAAAACTAAATCAGAAATTTTAAAAATACATACTCGGAAAAGATGCACAATATGTTACCTCGGGAAAAAGTACAAATGGCTCTGGTCGTGCATAATTTTGAAATCCGCCGCGTCCTCGTCCTCGTCCATATCCTCTGCCAGCCATTTAAGCTGAAATTCGACAAAAAGCTGTTGAAGAAGCGACGTAGCAGTGCTGAGTTCGGTGGCTCCAACATATTCCTATAAGATCGTGTATGTTCTGTTCTCTCCAACAACAAAATAGGTTCACAAAGGCGTTTCTAGTGAATAGTAATCAAGAGACATCATATTCCTATCTATAATACACTATGACAATGTAGTAAGCTAGTCGTTACACTGTAATTAGATATAACTTATCCATGCCTTCGAATACACATGACTTTGCCATGCCAAAGACTTGATTTGACATTTTTAATTAACAATCAACTAATAGATAGCAACCTATACATAAACTATTCAACAGAAAAACTTCAAAACAAATAGAGGAACTAAACTGAACTCATTGGACACCTAACTAAATAATTCACTTACCTCACAAAGTAGGGATATACCCAGCAAGATTATAAACACTCAGTGACAAAGATCAAATGGAATTAAACACTCAGTCACAAGATTATGAACACTCAGAACCTATAACCTTGTTAACACAGACCTGTCATTCAGGTTTACTGCTCAAGTTTGAATTCCAACTCAAATCATTTCTCTGCTCCCTTAATCAATCTATGCAAAACTATTTATCAGAATTTAGAATTTAGAAGACATCATATACCTGTACAAACTCTTCCAGACTTCCAGGTAAACTGTAATGAATTACCTAAACACAGTTATGACAATGGAGTTTCAATAAGAATTATTGTAACACACAAGACCATTCACATTTCAAAGCAAATGAGGTAGTGTGAAAAACAAAGATAAAAGTGACTACAGATTGCAGAGTGGTTCTAAGAAAAACAGCCTTACGTAAAATGTGGCTATCAGAACATTTGCATTAACAGAGACGAAGTAAAGAGCTCACTTCTCCATTACCATTTACCCCCATTTTGCAATTTGAAATTTCTAACAATAAATAACTTTTGAGAAAAAACTCGATTGTTTCTGATACAGCTAGATAACAAAGGTCTAAAACATAGACACAGAGAAAGCGGGTCACCTTGCAACAAGAGCACAATGAGAAAAGTGGGTCATCATGCAAACTAATGCAAAAATAAAATATAATATAAGACTTACTGCTCCAACATCTCTTTTATCTAGTCCCATACCAAATGCCACAGTTGCAACAACCTTCATAAAAAAAATTGCAAGGTATGAGTTGGACTAGCAATGTTGTATTAGAAGCATTGCACCATAAAATTGATAAATTGAGTGATTAAAACAATAAAATAAATCTAACCACTCTGATCTTGTTTGAAGCAAACAACTCCTGTACGTTGCCACGTTCCTTTGCAAAAATACCACTATGATAACTCTAAATGATGATTCAAATCAATTGTCAGATTTCACATACAGTGACGTGGGTTACACTTACACAGAATGCCATGCAATGTCAAAAAGTGAAATGTGGAGCTTACCTTTGCCGAGATATTGTTATCATTCAAGTATCTGCTAATTTGATCAGTTTCAGACTGAATAAAAAAAAAAAATCAATTATCGCATATATAAATATATATATGATAATATGATATCCACTGCAAAATAACATTACTTGCAAACTTAAGTAATTAGACACATACTAAACCTGAAACATAAAGAACTTAATAACTTTTACTTTGCAAACAAGGTTGTACATTTCAAATACTGTGGTTGTTGTTGTTGTATAATGCAGATGACTATATAAAACAACATAACTCTGAAATCAAGTACCAGAAAATTTGGAAAATGAAGTCCATATACACACCTGAAATTTGCAGTATACTATGATGCCTTTAACATCCGCAAAAGGAGGAGACTTTATCAGAACCAGTAGGTCTTTCATTCTATCATTGATGCATACGTTTAACAAAATCAGAGAAGGAAAGTTAAAGGGAGTACAGTCAGAAGCGGTAAAATAGAAGCATCTGACTTGCCTATTTTTTATCAAAGACGCCGACAAACGCAAATTGTCCCTTAAGTGTGCATTCTGAATAAGATTTGTAAAAGGAATATCTAGGGCAGACATGATGGCATCTAAGGTTGTGGTTGTAGCAGTTGCTGTCATTGCGAGAACAAAACCTACATTAAGACTTCTATGAAGTAGTGATGCTCTAAGTCTCATGAATGAAGGTCGGAAATTGTGAGACCTGTAAAAAAATCTCAAAATATAAATATCAACATGGAAGTAGATGCATACAAAGTGAGATCTTCAAATTAACAACATGATTTGGAAGAATTTGCTTAGACAATGCGGCACTGAAATCCCTCACCATTCAGATATACAATGTGCTTCGTCAATAACAACGAGTGAGACAGCTGACCCAGCAGAGATAGCAGACAGAAACTCCTTATTCAAAAACCGCTCGGGTGAAACAAAAAGCACCTGGATGAATTAGAATTGCTAAAATTAGCTTCAGGTAAGTAATGGTACTAACAACATTGACATAATAAATAAACCCACCATGCTTGTAACTTGTATTGCTCATTGAATCGTGAATAAATTGGGGTTTTAGGGTTTATTGTTGGTGATTGGGTTTAATGTCGATATGAATGCTTGTTGTGATGTTTGAATCACAAAGAGCTCAACCCTAAGATTCATGTGAATCTCCAATGGTGAAATCAATGTTAAAGAATGAGAGAGATATGTGAAGATGAGAACAAAGAAAATGTGTTATAGAAAACTTACCGGTTGGAAGATGAGAGATGTTCGAAGTTGGAAGATGAGAGATGTTCGAAGAATAGTGACGCATGAGGACATTAGAATGTATCAACTTCATAGAATATATAATAATGCATAAACTTAACCTTAACAAGAGAGAACTTAAATATACATAACAATTATAATTAGATAAAATATATAAGTTAGCAAGAGATTTTTAAAGGTTTTGGGTGCGACGGTTGTTTTACCGTCGTGAAATGAATTTTAGGACGGATAATTTTACCGTCGTGAAAGGTTTAAGGGTGCGACGGGTGCTTTACCGTCGTGATATGCCTTTTAGGACGGTTAATTTTACCGTCGTGACTAATTGTTGGTGAAAAATCAATGTTAAAAGTGTTAAATGGGGGCCGACGGTTGTTTTACCGTCGTAATAATAATATTATGATGGTTAAATATACCGTCGCAAAATAAATTTTAGGGACGGTTGGTGTCAACTGTCGTAAACACTGTCTCTATATGTCAATTACGACAGTTATCACATAACTGTCGCAATTTTTGTGTCGTTAAACACTAATTTTCTTGTAGTGTATCTACTTGTACTCGAAAAAGGTTTGTTCTTTTCCTCCTTATCCTTTAGGCAGTGCTATCCTATTATTAGTGAGTAGGTAGCCCTATCGTTGGATGTATGAGGGACATTCGAATAGACGTTACGGTCACGAAGGCAACTTGGAAAGGAATTCTAGTAACTGTCCTAAAGTTCTAAGATCACTTTTAACGGAGGCAACATCGAGAGGGTCATCGAGGGACTTGTGATCTTTCAAACTAGAGGAAAGCCACTAAAACGTCTCACGTTTCGAGAATTGTGATTGTTTTCCGAAGGAAACCGAAGTGGGGTACACTAGAGGTATGCATGTGCAATTGCATTCAATTATCTTGCGCATTTAGGTTTACTAACATTTTTGTCATCAGTCTTGCCATGCAATCCTAGTTACTAGCAGTTAATATGTACAGAAGAATGTAAAGTGCAAAAATAAACCCTACGTTATTACATGGCTTTGGGGAGGGGATATTTACAATGTACAAAAACTTGGGGGAAAGAAAAATAAAAAAAGCAGTAAATCCCTAGTTTAATCATTACATATTATCAGCATGTATATTATTATATAAAAAAATGCGAGAACAAGATAATGCGCGCGAATTTAAATAACGTCTAAAACACTAAGAAATTTCTAAGTAAAATAAGAAAATCTTTTTGATTTTTGTTTATTTTAAGAAAATAATTAAACTACCTTAAATCTAATTTTAGTTTAAAAGATAATTGCTAAATGAATTTAAAGCCTAATTCTAATATTTTTGTATTTTTATTTGAGAAAATAATTTAAACATAAATTAAATCCTAAGCTCTAACTTATTTTAATTAAAAAATGTAAAAGTTAATTAATTAATTAATTTCATAAATTAATTATTTAATTAAAAAAACTAATTAAAAAAAACTTGTTGATTAATTAAAACAAACAAATTAAAAGAATAAAAATAAAACAAAATTCAAATGGGCCAGGGTGTTATGAAGCAAAAATGGGGTATTGTTTGAAAATTTCGCTGGGCCCAAATGTTGAAGCCCAAATTTGTCTTTTGGATTCAGTGAGGACTGGCTTTGATGGCATATGCTGGATCTGCATGCTTAAGCCTTTGGATCTAGAATAATCATGATCTAGTGGTTGCAATTTTAAGGTGTACAGAATGCTCCTGGCCATTGAAGTATAGAATCTGCATGAAATTGTTAGAAAAATGAAAAAAATGTTGGACCTGGGACTCGAACCCAAGTCCTCTCCCTTCACACATGCGCTTCCTTGCCATCCGAGCTACTTGTTCATTCGTTAATTCATATAACATAATAATATTATATTATAAATTAAATCAGAAATTATTCAAATAAAAAAACACGCGCCCAGTGGGCCCTGTTTATATTTGAATCAACCAACAAAAACGTGCACGCTTGCCACGCCAGCTCCGGGATGGTCAAACCACCCTCCATGGTGGTTGATCACCATCCTCTCCGGTATAGAGAGATTCATAACCTGCAAAATAAGAAGCTTTGAGATCTGAAATTTTGGCTACCCCCCCCTAAAACCTAGGCTGCGAATTCAACCATGGTCTTGATTTGGGCTAAAACCACCTCTATCCCTAAAACCGAAACTTCCATGTTTTGAAACCCTAACAATGGTGATCTATGATTCTGGCACAGTGACTCACATGAAATACATTAGAACATTCGCAAGCAACAATTTTAACATGAATATGTAAATAGAATTAGTTTATATTACATATTTGAAATTTTTCGAATTAAAACCTTACCAAGGTCCGGTGACGCATGGATTTGTGGTTTTATGGTGTTTCACTCCTTGTAAATGGTCTGGATGATCTCCTGAGGTTCTCAGGGATTGAATGGTGAGGTTTATTTGGCACGAGGAAGGCTGGAAGTGCGCTTTTGGATTTCACAACTTTGGAAGATTATTGTGAATTTTGTATGGTTTCTTTCAGGCTGTTTTTCATGTCTTATGCTTGTTGATGTGATGTATATATAAAGTAGAAGGAGGGGACAAGAGAGCAATGGTTTAAACAACCTTAATCATGTGTTTTAAAGCCATGAATAAGAATTTGAATTTTTGGCCAAAGATGTGGAATCCTATATTTTTTCAAACTTGGATGTATCTTGTCACTAATGCACGAATTCATTGGCCTTATGGCTGTCCAAAGCATCAGCCCACATGCCAAAGCTTACTTCTAATTATTTTATACATTTTATTTTATATTTATTTGAAATAAATTAAAATAAATATGAATAAAATAGCTAGAAAATACAGGGCAGGGTAAGAATGATTTTAGAGGTCCTCTATAAGCTTAGGAAGATGCTTGAAGTCCAAGAAATTAAGCCATTGACCTAAAATTTCAAGTTTGCTCAATGCCTAATTCTTGAAATTTCCCAAATTTTCCTAACTTGGGTAAGCCATAACTTGCTCAATTTTGATCTCATGAGGATGATTTAGACTTTTTGGAAAGACCAAGATGTCTACTTAAATTCCTCTTTTGATAAATTTTGATTTGAAGATTTTTTCTTGATGTAAAAGGTCTTTGCAAAAAGTGACTTTTGTTGACTTTCTGAAAATGACCTGTAATGTATGAGCTTATATCTTTCAAATGTTGCATTTCTTGGACTTGAGGGCTGAAGAGAAGTTGTAGGGAATGATATTCTATTCAATATGAGCTCTGGTTGTGGAAATATGGATGAAGTATGAGAAAGTTATGCTTGGTTAAAGTTTGGTTGACTTTTCCTATAGAAACCCTAATTTAGTAATTCTTGACTTTTGATAAATTGAGAGCATTTCTTGAGGAATCATGATCAAAACTTGATCAAATGATGGATATCACTTCAAAATGTTGATGTTGACCAAAAATCTTGAAGTTTGATTGTACATGGGTCACAGTTGACTTTTGACCTAGTATAGTTAATTTCCAAACATTTGAGCAATTGACTGGGCAAAATTATAGTGCAAGGCATGAAACTTGTCATGGACAATATTGAAGGCATATTAGGACAATGGAAAAAATTTGGGACCCTTGGAGCTCACACATCTTGATGAAAAGTGAAACCCTAGCTAGAGGTTCATTGCTTAGGAGGAGAATTTGTCTGGTCAATTCTTGGTCAACCTTGAGCAATTGAGGATAACGAAGAGCATGCTTTAAGTAAAATTGGGAGGCAAACTTTTGGGGTACAACAGCTGCCCCTGTTCAATATTCTTAAACCTAAGGATTTAGATTGGCTTGCCTGCCTTTCGTGGTCTGAAGGTGGAAGATGATTGAACACTAGAGTGCCCAGAAATTTGCACACACATGAAGTAATATTGTTGGTTGACGATGTCGGGAATGGGCTTACAGATGCCATTTGGAGAATATGACTGGGATTCGTCAGAGATGGGCTTAAGGATGCCATCCAAATAAGATGATGAGTTCACACATGGTCCCTTTGGGGGTTCCTGTTCCTGCTGTCTGAGGAGGAGTCCGCTGGGGAATATGGGTTTCTGCTGTTCTCCTGCTTGAGGAAAACTCTGTGGGGAATAGAGTCTAGGAACTTCAGTTGTCCAAGGCTCTGCTGAAGAGCTATCTCCTGACTGGAGAGATGAAAGTTTACTTCTTTCTGGTCGAAATCCAGGTTCATAGTAACTTGCTAGGGATAATGGAATTAACCGTTATCTGAGAATATATTAGAAAGAGCCTGTATAGGGTTGTTCCAGGATGAGCCCGTGTTAGCCTGCATCTGGAGATATCTGAGAAGGAGCCTATGTAAGATTGCTTCGTATGAGTCATGTAGATAGCTTTCCTGTCTGGTTTCAGGTGTTAATCTACAATCAGCTGCTCGCAAATAGTTGTCATGTCTGGTTTCAGGTATTAATCTAGAACTTTGAAGATTGCCGGTCATTACGATAGTTGTCCTGGCTGGTTATATGTCTTAATCTCTGATCTCCTCATGTAGATAGCTTTCCTGGCTTGTTACAGGTATTAATCTACAATCGGTCGTCTATAGATAGTTCTCCTGGCTTGTTACAGGTATTAATCTGGAACTTGTTTTTGTCGGCTGTTGAGATAGTTGTCCTGGCTTGTCACAGGTATTAATCTTTGTTCTGAGAAAGAAAAATAGTTTTCCTGGCTTGTTACAGGTATTAATATTTAATCTCTTGTTCACAGATAATTGTCCTGTCTTGTTTCAGGTATTAATCCGGAACATGGAAACATCAATCACATAGATAGTTTCCCCTTCTAGTTTCGGTAAATAATCCATGGCCTACTGTATTTGTTGTTAAACCCGCCTTGCTTTGAGAGTTCATACCATTTGGTCATGTAGATGTTTTTCCCGTCTGGTTTCAGGCATTAATCTTTGACCTGGTGTATAAGTTGACCGTGTTTTTCTTTCTGCAATCTCAACCTTGAAAGGTAAATTTAGTTTCATGCAATGTCATGATGTATGAATTGCATGATTCTCTCAAAATAAATGAGATTGTGATATATGCATTTGTGCTACATATGCTATGATGTTTGTAGAAATTATGTATATATGCAATGTGTGAACGTGTCAGTTGTTCCATTACTGTATTGCTGAACTAGGGAAAATAAATCCCTAACTGTGGTCTTGGGTGAAGAATGTAGGCCTTAAGATTTGTTGAAGTTAAAATGCTGGGAGATGAACTTCCATTATTAGAGAAATAATTCTGTTGGGGAAGAGAAACTTCGTGCATTTCTTGGGGATTTTGTGAAATCTTACTGGGAAATTGTTGTACCCCAAAATTTGACCTCTCATTTCACAAGGGATCACCCTGGATCCTCATGTTTGCTTCCAAGCCTTGAACTACAAATTTTCCAAGGAAATCACTCACATGGGCAAAATGGTCATTTGCACGCTGAAAAGTCAAACTTTGACTTTTGTATCAAAATCCAACTTCAAGAATCATATTTCATTAAGACACATTGAAATATGAAGTTTTGTTTCATCAAAATCCAAAAGGTCAAAATTCTAAATACTTAGAATTTTTTCTAAGTGTTTAAGAAAATATGACAATTTCAGAACTTCTGACTAGGTTACCACCATAACGCTCAACAAATTCTGGATATTCTCAAGACAAAGTTTGGTCAGAACTTCTGGGCAATTTTCCACAAAAGCTTCAGTCAGAGTTTGCCAGGGTAATTCAAAGAAGGTTAAGCAACATGCTGCAAAGTTTGAAAGTTCCTTCAGAACGTGTTGGAGCCAGAAGATACAAAGATCATAAGATGGGATGCTACACTGAAGCAGAACTTCTGATCCAGAACTAAGCCTTGGTGTAGAGTTTCACGTTGCAAGATTTCTAGTTGTGATAAGTCTCATCATCATTTAATTCTCACAACAACCTTCTGAGTCTTTATCCAAAGGATTTTCACCACGAGTACCTCTACTATCTTGGGATAGCAACTTTGCTACTAAGCCCATGCTTTCCTTTTTGCTTTTCCTTAATTCCTGTTGACAACCACCATGCTTGCTTCAAAAACAAGGCAGCGCTTCATCACATGAAGGCTATATTCAACGCTTTGGTCAGAACTTGACCAAATCCCAAAACCTTGTTTATACAACCTGCTGCAGACCTATGACCAACAGTTGGTTCAGCCTACGCATGCATCCCATGATTGCACCAAACTAGCACATGAAAACTGTGATGAAAAAGCAAAGGAACATGATGCCAAAATAATTTCAAATACCACTTGTTTCCCCCCCCCCCCCCCCAAAATCACAGCAAATTTATCTATAAATGCTTGGCTCCATCACACATTCAAGGGGCTGACTTTAGGGAAAGAGAGAAAGATCAAGAGAGAAAAGGAAGTTGTGAAACCTTCACAAAAATAAAGATTTCACATACACAAAAACAAACCTTTGTTCCTCCCTTTGAATCAACGAACACAACCACTATTCTATCACCCTTGCTGACTCAAAACATCCAAAGGCAGCCACTCAAACCTCCAAGCACGCTCCAGGTTCAAGGTAAGTCTTTCTGACTTTGCTTGTTTTTCATTCTGAACATCATTAACATGTAAATATCATAGTATTAATGTTGTACATTTCATTGCTTAAGTAGAAAAACTGTGGATCAAAACTTCCTGATTAGGGCTAGACTCAGATTTAGGATTAGAACTTCTATAAGTTGTTGTGTTGTTATCCTTATGATTTGTTGTTTAATAAGAACTGAATGAATTGCTAATGTTCACTCACTGGCTTAGCACAATACAAAGCTTCTGATGATTCACTCACTGTTTTAGCACAATACAAAACTTTTGAGTTCTCCTTACATGAAAAATACACTGAACTTCTGATTTTCATGCACTGATAATATGCTGAACTGATGACTGTTCGTTCACTGTCTTAGCACCATACATAATTTCTAAGTTCTTCCTACTGTTTTGACACGCACAGAGTTTCTAAGGTTTTCTCATTGTTCTGACATTCAGAAGTGCAGCACATAGCAATCCAGAACTTCTATGTTTTTCCTCTAACATGTCTTGCAGGACCTCAGAGTGTACCGATCCAGAGCTTCTGATCCCACTGACGTTTCCTTCTGAGTCACAACGCTCTTGGATTCAGAACTTCTGACCCTTGTTGTTCTTCTTGCAGCAGCACGCTTTTTCTATCTTGCATTTATTTTCTTTTTCATCACTTTTAATATTAACTCTTTTTTTTATTAACATAGAAAACATAAAAATATTTTCCTTTTAATTTATTTCCTTAAGAAAAAACATTTTCTAAACAAGTCCATTTCTTTCTTATATTATGCATTTCAATATGGTTGTAATAGTAACTTAGGACTTATTTTTACTTGCAATCCCTATTCTTACATATGTACCCCCATCCCCTAAATATTGTAATAACGTAGGACTTTACATTTCTGCAATTTATCTCTTTCAAATGTAAATGCTAGTAATTAGGTGTGTATGGAAAGATAAAACTAACAAGTAGACCACCAAAAATCAAATACAAATGCATTAAATCAAATACACTTGCACACGAGCACCCCTAGGGTGATTCCACTTGTTGCCTTATGAAAATGGCCATGTTATGCATGTGGGACGTCTTAGCACAAACGATTGAAATACAAGATCATAGTCCCTCGATGATGCTATAAATGTTGCCTTTCAAAATGATCTTAGTCCCTAAAATAAAAGTGCTAAGTCATCTCACAACATTGCTATCATGGTCATACGATGACCCAATGCACGTCCCTTCACATCCAACGATGGGGCTTCTTACCAAAACAATGGTAAGATAGCAACGTCTAAAGGAGGAGGAAAAAGAACACCTAAGACCTTTTGAGTAGGTAGATTACTTTTAGTTCCTTGCTCAATTTCAAAACAAACATCCTTGCTATTTTCAAAAACAATCACATACACTTTCAAAACACTTTCCAAACGTGAAATATTTTCAAAAGCTCAACACTTTGTATACGTTCTTACGAACGAGAACTATTACAAAGTTTGCATAAACGATGGCACCTTTTCAAAATACTTTCAAAAACCACACAAAGCACATTTTTCAAACAAAAGCAAGTGATCTACCAAGTAACTAAGAGCCCATGGAAAACCATGGATGAAAAGGGTGCTAATACCTTCCCTTTTCATAATCTACCCCCCGAACTCAAGAAAACATCTCGAAAGGTCTTTCCTGTGCTTTTCCACCTTTCCTTATTAGATAAAAGAAAAGTCGGCGGCGACTCTTGCTAAACCGCAATATTTGCGATAAAACCCAAACCAAAAAGTCAATTCTCCCACCGTATCACAGAACTGGCGACTCTGCTGGGGATGAAGTATTTCTAAAAGTGGGGTTACCTTAGGGTTAGATCATATTTACTTTCTTCAATTGTTTGATTTGTTTTCTTTATATTTTGGTTTCTTGTTTGGGTTTGTTTTAAATCCTACACCCGGATTTGGGGACACCTTTTAGGTAAGTAGCAATAAACTGTGAGGGAACTGTACGGCGTATACCGACATGGTTGAAGCAGTAGCGACGTTGATGTGGCACTTTGGTTGGTATCGGTAACCCTTGAGTCAGTCAAGGAGAGTACGGGTCCTCCGCGTGGTATCGTGAAGTATCAACTGACCTTAGAACCTTACTTGACCAACTTGGCCATTAGGAAGTAGTGAGATAGCCGGTTTCGGTGTAAAGTTGAAAATTGATTGATACTCGATGCTACACTCATTGAGACTTGACCCCTGAGTTTTGTTCGGTTGCAAGTCAATTGCTTATTAAACGAAGCTTGTGGGAAAGGTCAGTGATATTGATATCCCTTAGAACCCGGTTACTATTAACTAGGACAGGTTGAGCCAACTAAACTTCAAGAAGGTACTTACCTAGAAACTCCATGCAAGCCTAAACCTAAGGACTTGTCTGCTTTGTATGAATATGATTATTTGTATATACACTTGCTTACCTTGCATATTTGAACATAACATTATACCATAGCATTTTCAATAACATTTCAAGGATCTCGAGGGTCTTTGATGCAGGTTGTAATGAACCAAACGTCTAGCAAGGGGTAGGGGGTTTACTTTCCTCTGACCAAACGCCGTCAGAGATCAAGTACAATAAACTTAAGTCAAGGGCTATGACCCACTTGACATGGTGAGCTTGATTCTCGTGGAAGGACATCCACCAATACAAAGTTCTCCAATCAAAGTCGTTAACCAAAATTCAATCTCTAACTTTTTCTTGTGTTTACCCCGCGAGATCCTTGAAAACATGCATCCACATATCATGCATCATATCATGACAGGTTAATCCCATACAGGTCTCCTTATCTTCCTACTATTTATTTCAGTAAGATGGATATGGAACAATAGGTGAAAGATCTCCAAGCTCAAAACGCTCAATTCCAACAAATGTTTCTGGCTATGGCTAAGGGGCAAGAGGACCTAAAAGCTCTCCTTCTCAAAGACAAGAAGCAAAAGCCTAAGAAATCAATAGGCGTCCTGAACATGGGAAGAAGACCTGGAGGACCAGTCAAGAGAGCTCTAGATCTTTCAACTCCATCCAACATGGGGGATAGTCTTGAAGAAGACCACGATTTGGAGATTGGTGAAGCCGAGGCTGATTACTCTGAGGAACAATATCCTCCCACTGATGACAAGTACAAATAGTTGGAAGATCGCCTCAGTGTTGTGGAGATTCAACAGATACCTGGCTTGGATTTAGGAGACATGGGTTTGGTTTCCGGAGTGGTCATCCCGCCAAAGTTCAAAACCCCTACCTTTTCCCTGTACGGATGGAGTCTCTTGCCCTAAGATGCACTTAAAGTCTTATGTTCGCAAGATTCAACCATACACAATTGATCTGAAGCTTTGGATCCATTTCTTCTAAGAAAGCCTAATAGGGACCCAACTCGAATGGTTCTATAAATTGGAGAGTTCTCGCATCCACACCTGGGAGGATTTAGCTGCTGCTTTCTACAAGCAGTATCAGTACAATGCTGATCTTGCACCAACTCGTGTGCAATTGCAGAACATGACTGTTGTACCCCAAAATTTTCGCTCTCAATTCTCAAGGCCTTTCTTACAAGGATTTTCAAGGTTCAAGCTTGAACAAGTGCATTGGGATTTTCCAATACCAAAAGGAAACTGTCAAAAAGGGGGAAAACAGATAAAATTAATATTTTGGAAAATTTGGATAAAAACAAGTGTTTTTCGATTCATCTCTTTCTCAAAATGGCTACTAGTGTGCCTCTTTCGAATCTGGATATTTTGCCTCCTGCATGCCTCTTTCGAATCTGGACATTTTGCCTCATGTATGCCGCTTTCGAATCTGGACTTTTTGCCTCCTGCATGCCTCTTTCGAATCTGGACATTTTGCCTCATGTATGCCTCTTTCGAATCTGGACTTTTTGCCTCCTGCATGCCTCTTTCGAATCTGGACATTTTTCCTCATGTATGCCTCTTTCGAATCTGGACTTTTTGCCCCCTGCATGCCTCTTTCTAATCTGGACATTTTGCTGCCTACAAGCCTGCTTCGACTGGACAAGATTGCTGTCTGCATGCTTGCAATCAAAGGTCATGACCTACTGGTCACATGTACCCCCCTGCAAGGAAAGTCTTCGTTTGGGCACTCACCTTCTGTGTGCCTGGATGAAAACTTCAGTTCAGCAAGAGCCTCCTTCAAATGCAACTTGAATTACATCCTTCGTTTTTAGCAAAAGCCTCTTTCGAATGCAACTTGGATATGTCCTTCATGTTGAACTCTAAGCTCCCTTCGAACACGGACTTTCGATTGGGAAATATGTTTGCTTCGACCCAGGTTTCGATTGGGCAATATGCTTCCTTCGAGCATGAGCTTTCGATTGGGCAATAGCTTCCTTCGAGTTAGCTTGTTTTGACCACAAGCTTCGACTGAGGCAAAGGCCTCCCTCTGGTTTTCTTTAATTCAAAGAGTCAATAATGTTCTGAAAGCTTCCTTAGAATATGAAGTTAATAACCTTCTGAAAAGGGCCATTCGAAGAACACATAGTTGGTCCATTCAAAGGACACACAGCTGGTGAAAACGAATACTGTTTTGTTCCAGTCTGGTTGAAAGGTGTAGAAAGATGGAGGATTCGACTCAAAAGATCAAGTTGGACATTCAGACCCATAGGCTAGGCCACGTGTATTCCCTTTTTAGGCATGTGCCCATTTATTGTCTAAGACCACTTGCACTTAATAGCACAGTACTACCTTTTAGGAAAGTCTGTCTTAAGCCTTGCACCTATTTTCCTTCAGCATGAAGCAACCTCACCTGAACCATTCATCTTGCTTTTGTGGCACAAGTGGATATTTACTTTCCAGTTGGGCCTTATTTTATTATTGTTGCTCCACAAGCAATGACAGAAGCATGAGTCACAGCCTCTGCACCCCAACTGCCAACAGACCCACCACATGTGATGTCACGTTACCTATTATTTTACTATTTTTTGCAAGGCTGGCTGTTGAAGACAGGTCCATTATTTTGCTCTATAAATACAGGAATTTATGCAAAGCTGAGGGAGGACTTTTTTGGCCAGAGGAACGTATCTTCAAAATCCTCACACACCACAAAATTCTCAAACACTTGAACACTTGAACACTTAAACACTTAAACACTTAAACACTTAAACACTCAAACACATACCCAGAATCCAAACAACAAATCCAAAACTGCGTCCTCCTGCCTAAACACCAGAACATCAAACCTGTGTTACAAATACAAGCCTTGAGGCCTGCATAACCTCAAAACCTGCCTTCCTTACCAAAACCAAAAAACTCAAGCTAGTTCAACTGCAACTGCAAACAAACCTACCTAAAGCCAGTCCAACTGCAACTGCAAGCAAGCCTGTATCAAAACTAACAGAAACTCAGACCTACCTACCCAAATCAAACAGTAACAGAACTAGCTGCAGAAAGATCCCAGCAAGGCTCCCTCCACCATCAAAAAAGGTCACCTACAGCTCTTTCGACTAAGCACTTCAAGAGGTAAGTTCTCTCCAGCTTGGTACTTTTTCATTTAAACATCATGAGTACATGCCAATAAAGAAAAGTGTAGATATTTCTGGACCATGTTTTAGCATTAGATTCTGATTGCTCTTATGCTGAAAACTCAACCTTAATTAGTTATAATTTAGACTTTGATACCCATTGGTTTTTTGTGCTAACCCCTGGACTGTAGTTATGTTTGGATGTTGCATTTAAGAACTTGAGACAGGTTCGTTATACCCTTCGATTGGCTAGCTGCACAAGCCTTTCGAATCACAATTTGAGGGCCTAAATATGCTTACAAGGAGTCAGCAAGGAGCATGTGGAAAAGCCAGAACCTTGTTGTTTCCAGACCTCAGACGAAATCCATAACCTTTCCATTTCCATGCCACAAACAAAAGACAGGAGTATGAAACGAAGCCCCAGGCTTCCTCACTGACTCCAGATCCAATTGAAGGAGACAGAAAGGCAGATTGCATCTTGCACAGATTCCAGGCCCAATCGAAGTAGGCAACAAGGCAGAAAGGCCCAGTCAGGGCACACTTGCACTAAGTCCAGGCTCAGACGAAAGGCACTTCCATGCTGGTGCCTGCCTCCAATCGAAGTACATGACTTGACTGGTACCAGAGCCCAATCGAAGGCCATGACCTCACTGGCGCGAATGCCCAATCGAAGGCCATGACCTCACTGGCGCGAATTCCCAATCAAAGGACAAGACCTTACTTATGTCAGCCCCCAATCGAAGGAGGCCAACAGAATGCAAATTGAAGGGTGCTTCTGCCTCAATCAAAAGATCCATTTTTCTTGCTTTTACCTTATTTTTGCCTTTATATTCTCATGCAATTTAATATGGTTGTAATAGTGTATGATATTTATTTCCTGCATTTTTATTGCTTTGTACAAATGCTAGTAGTTAGGTGTGCATGGCAAGATAAAATCAATAGTTAGACAACCCAAAAATCAAAGATAACAATGCATGAAAAACAAACACAATGCACACTTGCACCCCTAGGGTTCCATCCACTTGTTGCCTTATAAAAAATGGCCATGTTATGCATGTGGGATGTCTTAGCACAAACGAATTGAAAAAAGATCATAGTCCCTCGATGACGCTATCAAAGTTGCCTTTCAAAATGATCTTAGTCCCTACAGAAAAGTGCTAAGTCATTTCACGACATTGCTATCATGGTCTATACGATGACCCACGCCTGTCCCGTTGACATCCTAACACAAGGTTGTTCATCAAACACAATGGTGAAACAACACTGTTAAAAGGGTTAAAAACATAAGAAAGATATTTGAGTAAAATAGGGTAGACAACTCTTAGTTACTTGATCAAAAATCTTACAAAACATCCTTGCTATTTTTCAAAACACACTCCACAACACAATTTCAAAACAACTTTCAAAACATTGAAAACCTTTCAAAAAGACATACACCTTTGTATATACTCAAACAAGAGTCATTACAAAGGTTGCCTAGACAAGGCGTATTTTTTCAAAACATTTTCAAAACCACACACACAAAGCACCATTTCAAACAATTGAAAAGCAAAGGCAAGTGATCTAAAACAAGTAACTAAGAGCCCATGGATAACCATGGATGAAAAGGGTGCTAGCACCTTCCCTTTTCATAATCTACCCCCCGAACCCACGAAAACATCTCAAAGGTCTTTCCTGTGTTTTTTGACCTTTCCTTAGGATAAAATAAAAAGTCGGTGGAGACTCTTGCTAAATCGAAACATTTGCGAACACAAACGCAAAACCCAAGTCAGTTCTCCCACCGTACCACAGAACTGGCGAATCTGCTGGGGAATTTTCTAAAAGTGGGGTTAACTTAGGGTTTTAGATCACCTTTACATGCTTGCTTTGATTGCTTTGATTGCTTTACTTTTTGGGTTCCTTGTTTGGGTTTGTTGTAAATCCTACACCCGGATTTGGGGGCACCTTTTTAGGTAAATATCAATAAACTGTGAGGGAACTGTGCGGGGTATATCGACATGGTTGAAGCAGTAGCTATATTAGTGTGACATATTTGTGAGTACCGGTAGCCCTTGAGTAGTCAAGGAGAATACGGGGCCGCTGAGTGATGTCATGAAGCACTAACGAACTCTTAGAACCTTACTTGACCATCTTGGCCTTTTTAGGAGTAGTGAGATGACCGACTTTGGTGAAGTCCGAAGTTGGAAGATACTCAATACTACACTCATTGAGGATTGTTTTCTTGGGATATTTTGGTCGCCAGTTAAGTGGCTAAACCAAAACAATGAACATAGAAAATAATCCAGTGATATTGAGCTCCTTAGAACCCGGTTTCTATTTTAGGACAGGTTGAGCCAACTAACTTCAAGAGGGTACTTACCTACAAACCCCATGCAAGCCTAAACCTAAGGACTTGTCTGCTTTGTGTGAATATGATTATCTGTATATACACTTGCTTACTTTTGCATACATGTACATAACATTATAACATCATACCATAGCATTTTCAATAACCATTTCAAGGATCTCGAGGGTCTTTTGATACAGGGGCACGTTGAACCAGACGTCTACCAAAGGGCAAGAGGATTCATTTTCCTCTAAACAAACGCCATCTAAGATCAAGTGCAACAACTTGAATCAGGGGCTATGACCCACTTGACATGGTGAGCCTAATTCTCGTGGAAAGACATCCACCGATACAAAGTTCTCCAATTAAAGATGTTGATCGAGGTTCAACCTCTAACATTTTCTTGTGTTTACCCCACGAGATCCTTGAAAACATGCATCCACATATCATGCATCATATCATGACAGGTTTCTCCCTTACAGGTCTCCTTATCTTCCTGCTGTTTATTTCAGTAAGATGGATATGGAACAAACAGTGAAAGATCTCCAAGCTCAAAACGCTCAATTCCAACAAATGCTTCTGGCTATGGGTAAAGGGCAAGAGGATCTGAAAGCTCTCCTTCTCAAAGACAAGAAGAAGAAGTCCAAGAAGGCAGCGGGCATCCTGAACTTGAGAAGAAGACCTAAAACCCTAGATCATTCAACTCCACCCAACATAGGGGATAGTCTTGAAGAAAACCATAATTTGGTGATCAATGATGGTGAAGCTGACTACTCCGAAGAACAATATCCTCCCGCCGATGACAAATACAAACAGTTGGAGGATCGCCTCAGTGTTATGGAGATTCAACAAATACCTGGCTTAGATTTAGGAGACATGGTTTTAGTTCCTGGGTTGGTCATCCCGCCAAAGTTCAAAGTCCCTACCTTTGCCCTATACGATGGAGTCTCTTGCCCTAAGATGAACCTAAAGTCTTATGTCCGCAAGATTCAATCATACACAACTGATCCAAAGCTTTGGATCCACTTCTTCCAAGAAATCCTGGTAGGGACTCAACTCGAGTGGTTTTACCTAATTGGAGAGTTCCCGCATCCACACCTGGGAGGATTTAGCTGCTGCTTCCTATAAGCAGTATCAGTACAATGCTGATCTTGCACCAACTCGTGTGCAATTGCAGAACATGACCATGGGTTCCAACGAGAGCTTCAAAGGATACGCCCAAAAGTGGAGATATCTGGCTAGTAGGGTGCAACCTCCCTTAACTGACAGAGAGTTGATTGACGTCTTCATGGGAACTTTGACAGGGCCTTTCTTCAAACACTTGATCGGAAGCTCTTCAGCCGGGTTCACCGAGCTAATACTGATCGGCGAAAGGGTCGAAGCTGGCATCAAAAGTGGGAAGATTCAAGAAGCTACACCTTCTGATGCTCAGAAAAAGCCTTACAGTGGGAAGAAAGAGTCTAATGTTGTGTACAGTCAAAAGAGTCGCCATGACCAACACGTAGGGGCAGTCCTGATCTCTGGTTCTGCGTCACACCGACAACAGCAAAGGGCAAATCAACGACATCCAGACGCGCCTAAAAGACAATATACTAAGATCAACATGTCACTAGCTCAAGCGCTACAACACATGTTGAAGAAAGAGCTGATTACATTAAAGGCTCCTCATCTGAACCCTAAGACTTCTTCTCCTAACTACAACCCGGATGCAAGATGTGCTTATCATTTTGATAGCCCAGGGCATGACACAAACAACTGTTGGGCTCTGAAGAACAAGGTCCAAGACATGATTGATGCCAAGGAGATCGAGTTTGACCCTCCGGAAACTCTAGCATAATCACTGCTCCTTTGATGAATCATTGAGAGCGTCTTTGTTTCATTTGAATTTTCAAGTTGTAATTTCTCTTTGTTATCCAAACAATTATCTATTAATGTCAAACTCTGTTTCATTAATTCATTGCATATGTTTGTCTTGATTTGATCCACTCATTTTCATTACATTTAAACTATGCTTTTTACTCTCTTTTATGACATTCAACTCTTGCTAAAAGTTACAAGCCTTTAGAAGGAGGATGACGAAACAATGCCATAATCTCATACAATATGCTTTTGAACAAACCTTGCTGACGATGTACAGGCATTTCTTTCAAATCCTTAACACCGGAGTTATAAGGAAGATAGTCCCTAGTCAACCACTTCGAGCCAAAGAAGTAGAAGTTTTCTATTTTAACACAAATTGAAACCTTTAATTTAAACCTGGGGCAGGGTAGTCTCTCAATTAATTCAAAAGATGCGCATTGAAGTCGCAAACTCTCAGTTCATAATACAACGAATGACATAAAAAAACATTCCATGGTAATCAAAAGACAGTGATGGTTCCTTATCTCATAGGCAGTCATTATCTCTCAAAAGAGAAAATCCCACTAAGACAAAACCTACAAAGGAGGCTTAAGAAAGCTGGGGCATCCTGCTGACTGTAATCTCAAAACAAGAACAGTCAGGTAAAAATCAGGGATAACAAGTCAAAAAGAGGTCACTACAAATCCTCAACAACATGAAAATGTTGCAAATGATGACTGCCTTCCAAATTCAACTTATGTGAACCATCACCAAAACGTCGTTCCAAATTCGAATAGAGTTCGACGCACAATTAACTGAGTTTAGGATTGAAGAACATCACGAAGAGCGGGTGGGTACAAATATACTTTGAGCCTGTATCCTTAGTTTCTTAAACCGTGAACCAAGCCACGTTACAACCCTTCAAAAGTCCTAACTGAAGCATGGGTTAGTTTGAAAGCATACTGTTACAAAAGGTATCCTGACTCCTGTAAGGCTTAGCCCTAAATCTTGTGTTGAATTTGTCTTATAAAAAGTTTTCTGCTAAAAAATGCATCTTTCAAAACTTTAAGACAAACATAAACTTTGCATTACTTGAATATAATTGTTTGCATATGGCTATTTGTTTAAACAGCGGAGAAATTCACATAATGAATATCCAGTGAACAAAACCTCTCTCAGTGAACAAAATCACTTCAAAAAAGATGACACTTCCATTGACGAATCTCCTATCAACATGGGGACTTGACATGTCACTATCCAGCACATCTGGGGCAGTCCAGTCAAGATTTCCAGAAATCTCTGAAGAAGTGCAGAGTAACTAGGGGCAAGTCTCCATCTTCGTCAATTGGGGCATTGAACGTCAACACCAACAAAGGGTTACATACAATCAAACATTTCCAGGCAGTGCCACAAACACTCGCTACTAGGGGCAGTGACAAATATCCCCAAAGTCCTTCTCATAGGATGATCCCCCAGCAAGAGTACAATCTCTGACCCCCTTTCCCCAGCTGAATCAACCTCAAGAATCCTCGAGGACTTCCCCCAACAAAGATGTCACCTCTCTAGCAGACTGACGACAGGGTTTATTTCCCCAACAAACACCAGGATTCCCCAGCTTGAGTTTGCCTCTCCGACTACTACAAATCAAAGGACCATAACTCCTCTTCCCCAGTAGACTACTCTACAATCCCCAACAAGTTACTGTGAAACCTGGACCCGACCAGGTATCAGTGCAACTTCGACTTCCCAGTAGAGCAACGGACGACTAAGACTCCTAAACTCTTTTCCCAAGAAATAAACATACTCCCCACAGAGTTTTCAACTTCCCCCAGCGGAGTTCTCCTCAAACAACAAAACAGGAATCCATTGGAAATATTCTAAGCAAAGTTTGAAGACACACATACTCTTCAACAGCAGTCCAGGATTTAATGACTCCCCAGCTGTTGTTAAGGATTTATTTTCCCAGACAAAAATACATTCATTAACATTTCACACATCCTATTTACATACATGATAAGTGCATACGACACAATCTCATTTATTTTGAGAACATCATGACATCACGCATTTCATGCATCATGACATTGCATACAACTAACGTTCTACCTTTTTCAGGAAAGATCGATCAACAGATGGCTACCATCAACCTTTTCAAGGTCCAGATTAATACCTGTAGCAAGCCAGGAAAACTATCTGTGGAGGACTGATTGTAGATTAATACCTGTAACAAGCCAGAAAAACTATTTACATGAAGAGATTAAAGATTAACACCTGTAACAAGCCAGGAAACTATCTTTCTTTCTCAGGTCAGAGATTAATACCTGAAACCATCCAGGACAACTATCTCATCGGCCAACCTTTTCAAGTTCCGGATTAATACCTGTAGCAAGCCAGGAAAACTATCCGTGGACGACTGATTGTAGATTAATACCTGAAACAAGCCAGGAAAACTATCTACATGAAGAGATTGAAGATTAACACCTGTAACAAGCCAGGAAAACTATCTTTCTTTCTCAGGTCAGAGATTAATACCTGAAACCAGACATGACAACTATCTACTCGACCAGCTCAAACAATCCAACTCCAAGATACAGTCCAGATACGCTCCAGATACGGTTGCCATTCTGTCACTCATTCAAATTCCAGTAACAGTTTCAGATACACTCCAGATACGGAAGTCATTCTGCTACTCATACAGATCTCAACTCCAAGATACAGTCCAGATACGCTCCAGATACGGTTGCCATTCTGTCACTCATTCAGATCCCAGTTACAGTTTCAGATACACTCCAGATACGGAAGTCATTCTGCTACTCATACAGATCTCAAACTCTAGATACAGTTTCAGATACACTCCAGATACAGAAGTCATTCTACTACTCATACAGATCTCAAACTCCAGATACAGTCCAGATACGCTCCAGATATGGTTGCCATTCTGTCACTCATTCAGATCCCAGTTACAGTTTCAGATAAACTCCAGATACGAAAGTCATTCTGCTACTCATACAGATCTCAACTCTAAGATACAGTCCAGATACGCTCCAGATACGGTTGCCATTCTAGCACTCATTCAGATCCCAGTTACAGTTTCAGATACATTCCATACATGGAAGTCATTCTGCTACTCATACAGATCTCAAATTCCAGATACAGTCCAGATACGCTCCAGATACGGTTGCCATTCTGTCACTCATTCAGATCCCAATTACAGTTTCAGATACACTCCAGGCACGGAAGTCATTTTGCTACTCATATAGATCTCAAACTCCAAATACAGTCCAGATACGATCCAGATTCGGATGTCATTCTGTCACTCATTCAAATTCATTTCAGATACACTCCAGACACGGACGCCATTCTTTGGCTCATATAGACTCAGTCTCCAGATACAATTCAAATGCATTCTAGACATGGATACCATTTTGATACTCATTCTTCTGACCTACAACATACAGTTCAACAAACATTCTCCAGATGGCATCTTCAAGCCCATCCTTGACAAGATTCTGTCACATCTCCAGATGGCATCTTTAAGCCCATCTACGACAAGATTTTGTCACATATCCAAATGGCATCTTTAAGCCCATCTACGACAAGATTTTGTCACATCTCCAGATGGCATCTTTAAGCCCATCTCCGACAAGATTCTGTCACATCTCCAGATGGCATCTTTAAGCCCATCCCCGACAAGATTCTGTCACATCTCCAGATGGCATCTTTAAGCCCATCTCCAACAATTTTCTATCATCTCTCCAAATGGAATCTCTAAGCCCATTCCCCCAACCAGCACATCACCGAGTGCAAATTTCTGGGCACTCTAGTGTTCAATCATCTTTCACCTTCAAGTCACGAACGGCGAAACTGCCAATCTAACTCTTCAGGTTCAAGAAGATTGAACAGGGGCAGCTGTTGTACCCCAAAATTTGCCCTCTCAATTCTCAAGGCCTTTCTTACAAGGATTTTCAAGGTTCAAGCTTGAACAAGTGCATTGGGATTTTCCAATACCAAAAGGAAACTGTCAAAAAGGGGGAAAACAGATAAAATTAATATTTTGGCAAATTTGGATAAAAACAAGTGTTTTTCGATTCAGCTCTTTCGATTGACTCTTTGCCTCCTTCGATTGCTCAAAATGGCTACTAGCGTGCCTCTTTCGAATCTGGATATTTTGCCTCCTGCATGCCTCTTTCGAATCTGGACATTTTGCCTCATGTATGCCTCTTTCGAATTTGGACTTTTTGCCTCCTGCATGCCTCTTTCGAATCTGGACATTTTGCCTCATGTATACCTTTTTCGAATCTGGACTTTTTTCCTCCTGCATGCCTCTTTCAAATCTGGACATTTTGCCTCATGTATGCCTCTTTCGAATATGGACTTTTTGCCCCCTGCAGGCCTCTTTCGAATCTGGACATTTTGCTGCCTACAAGCCTGCTTCGTCTAGCAAGGGGCAGGGGGGTTTACTTTCCTCTGACCAAACGCCGTCAGAGATCAAGTACAATAAACTTGAGTCAAGGGCTATGACCCACTTGACATGGTGAGCTTGATTCTCGTGGAAGGACATCCACCGATACAAAGTTCTCCAATCAAAGCCGTTAACCAAAATTCAATCTCTAACTTTTTCTTGTGTTTACCCCGCGAGATCCTTGAAAACATGCATCCACATATCATGCATCATATCATGACAGGTTAATCCCATACAAGTCTCCTTATCTTCCTACTATTTATTTCAGTAAGATGGATATGGAACAATAGGTGAAAGATCTCCAAGCTCAAAACACTCAATTCCAACAAATGTTTCTGGCTATGGCTAAGGGGCAAGAGGACCTAAAATCTCTCCTTCTCAAAGACAAGAAGAAAAAGCCTAAGAAATCAATAGGCGTCCTGAACTTGGGAAGAAGACCTAGAGGACCAGTCAAGAGAGCTCTATATCTTTCAACTCCATCCAACATGGGGGATAGTCTTGAAGAAGACCACGATTTGGAGATTGGTGAAGCTGAGGCTGATTACTCTGAGGAACAATATCCTCCCACTGATGACAAGTACAAATAGTTGGAAGATCTCCTCAGTGCTGTGGAGATTCAACAGATACCTGGCTTGGATTTAGGAGACATGGGTTTGGTTTCCGGAGTGGTTATCCCGCGAAAGTTCAAAACCCCTACCTTTTCCCTGTACGGATGGAGTCTCTTGCCCTAAGATGCACTTAAAGTCTTATGTTCGCAAGATTCAACCATACACAATTGATCTGAAGCTTTGGATCCATTTCTTCTAAGAAAGCCTAGTAGGGACCCAACTCGAATGGTTTTATAAATTGGAGAGTTCTCGCATCCACACCTGGGAGGATTTAGCTGCTGCTTTCTACAAGCAGTATCAGTACAATGCTGATCTTGCACCAACTCGTGTGCAATTGCAGAACATGACTGTTGTACCCCAAAATTTTCCCTCTCAATTCTCAAGGCCTTTCTTACAAGGATTTTCAAGGTTCAAGCTTGAACAAGTGCATTGGGATTTTCCAATACCAAAAGGAAACTGTCAAAAAGGGGGAAAACAGATAAAATTAATATTTTGGAAAATTTGGATAAAAACAAGTGTTTTTCGATTCAGCTCTTTCGATTGACTCTTGGCCTCCTTCAATTGCTCAAAATGGCTACTAGCGTGCCTCTTTCGAATCTGGATATTTTGCCTCCTGCATGCCTCTTTCGAATCTGGACATTTTGCCTCATGTATGCCTCTTTTGAATCTGGACTTTTTGCCTCCTGCATGCCTCTTTCGAATCTGGACATTTTGCCTCATGTATGCCTCTTTCGAATCTGGACTTTTTGCCTCCTGCATGCCTCTTTCGAATCTGGACATTTTGCCTCATGTATGCCTCTTTCGAATCTGGACTTTTTGCCCCCTGCATGCCTCTTTCGAATCTGGACATTTTGCTGCCTACACGCCTGCTTCGACTAGACAAGATTGCTGCCTGCATGCTTGCAATCGAAGGTCATGACCTACTGGTCACATGTACCCCCCTGCAAGGCAAGTCTTCGTTTGGGCACTCACCTTCTGTGTGCCTGGATGAAAACTTCAGTTGAGCAAGAGCCTCCTTCGAATGCAACTTGGATTACATCCATCGTTTTTAGCAAAAGCCACTTTCGAATGCAACTTGGATATGTCCTTCATGTTGAACTCTAAGCTTCCTTCGAACACGGACTTTCGATTGGGAAATATGTTTGCTTCGACCCAGGTTTCGATTGGGCAATATGCTTCCTTCGAGCATGAGCTTTCGATTTGGCAATAGCTTCCTTCGAGTTAGCTTGTTTTGACCACAAGCTTCGACTGAGGCAAAGGCCTCCCTCTGGTTTTCTTCAATTCAAAGAGTCAATAAAGTTATGAAAGCTTCCTTCGAATCAGAAGTTAATAACCTTCTGAAAAGGGCCATTCGAAGAACACACAGTTGGTCAATTCAAAGGACACACAGTTGGTGAAAACGAATATTGTTTTGTTCCAGTCTGGTTGAAAGGTGTAGAAAGATGGAGGATTCGACTCAAAAGATCAAGTTGTACATTCAGACCCATAGGCTAGGCCACGTGTCTTCCCTTTTTAGGCCTGTACCCATTTATTGTTTAAGACCACTTGCACTTAATAGCACAGTACTACGTTTTAGGAAAGTCTGTATTGAGCCTTGCACTTATTTTCCTTCAGCATGAAGCAACCTCACCTGAACCATTCATCTTGCTTTTGTGGCACAAGTGGATATTTACTTTCCAGCTGGGCCTTATTTTATTATTTTGGCTCCACAAGCAATGACAGAAGCATGAGTCACAGCCTCTGCACCCCAACTGCCAACAGGCCCACCACATGTGATGTCACGTTACCTATTATTTTACTATTTTTTGCAAGGCTGGCTGTTGAAGACAGGTCCATTATTTTCCTCTATAAATAAAGGAATTTATGCAAAGCTGAGGGAGGACTTTTTTGGCCAGAGGAACGTATCTTCAAAATCCTCACACACCACAAAATTCTCAAACACTTAAACACTTGAACACTTAAACACTTAAACACTTAAACATTCAAACACATACCCAGAATCCAAACAACAAACCCAAAACTGCATCCTCCTGCCTAAACACCAGAACATCAAACTTGTGTTATAAATACAAGCCTTGAGGCCTGCATAACCTCAAAACCTGCCTTCCTTACCAAAACCAAAAAACTCAAACCAGTTCAACTGCAACTGCAAACAAACCTACCTAAAGCCAGTCCAACTGCAACTGCAAGCAAGTCTGTATCAAAACTAACAGAAACTCAGACCTGCCTGCCCAAATCAAATAGTAACAAAACTAGATGCAGAAAGATTCCAGCAAGGCTCCCTCCACCATCAAAAAAGGTCACCTACAGCTCTTTCGACTAAGCACTTCAAGAGGTAAGTTCTCTCCAGCTTGGGACTTTTTCATTTAAACATCATGAGTACATGCCAATAAAGAAAAATGTAGATTTTTCTGGACCATGTTTTAGCATTAGATTCTGATTGCTCTTATGCTGAAAACTCAACCTTAATTAGTTATAATTTAGACTTTGAGACCCATTGGTTTTTTGTGCTAACCCCTGGACTGTAGTTATGTTTGGATGTTGCATTTAAGAACTTGAGACAGGTTTGTTATACCCTTCGATTGGCTAGCTGCACAAGCCTTTCGAATCACAATTTGAGGGCCAAAATATGCTTACAAGGAGTCATCAAGGAGCATGTGGAAAAGCCAGAACCTTGTTGTTTCCAGAACTCAGACGAAATCCATAACCTTTCCATTTCCATGCCACAAACAAAAGACAGGAGTATGAAACGAAGCCCCAGGCTTCCTCACTGACTCCAGATCCAATCGAAGGAGACAGAAAGGCAGATTACATCTTGCACAGATTCCAGGCCCAATCGAAGTAGGCAACAAGGCAGAAAGGCCCAGCCAGAGGCACACTTGCACTAAGTCCAGGCTCAGACGAAAGGCACTTCCATGCTGGTGCCTGCCTCCAATCGAAGTACATGACTTGACTGGTGCCAGAGCCCAATCGAAGGCCAAGACCTCACTGGCGCAAATGCCCAATCGAAGGCCATGACCTTAATGGCGTGAATTCTCAATCGAAGGACAGGACCTTACTGATGCCAGCCCCCAATTGAAGCAGTCCAACAGAATGCAAATCGAAGGGTGCTTCTTCCTCAATCGAAAGATCCATTTTTTCTTGCTTTTACCTTATTTTTGCCTTTATATTCTCATGCATTTAAATATGGTTGTAATAGTGTAGGATATTTATTTCCTGCATTTTTATTGCTTTGTATAAATGCTAGTAATTAGGTGTGCATGGCAAGATAAAATCAACAGTTAGACAACCCAAAAATCAAAGATAACAATGCATGAAAAACAAACACAATGCACACTTCCACCCCTAGGGTTCCATCCACTTGTTGCCTTATAAAAAATGGCCATGTTATGCATGTGGGATGTCTTAGCACAAACGAATTGAAAAAAGATCATAGTCCCTCGATGACGCTATCAAAGTTGCCTTTCAAAATGATCTTAGTCCCTACAGAAAAGTGCTAAGTCATTTCACGACATTGCTATCATGGTCTATACGATGACCCACGCCTGTCCTGTTGACATCCTAACACAAGGTTGTTCATCAAACACAATGGTGAAACAACACTGTTAAAAGGGTTAAAAACATAAGAAAGATCTTTGAGTAAAATAGGGTAGACAACTCTTAGTTACTTGATCAAAAATCTTGCAAAACATCCTTGTTATTTTTCAAAACACACTCCACAACACAATTTCAAAACAACTTTCAAAACATTGAAAACCTTTCAAAAAGACATACACCTTTGTATATACTCAAACAAGAGTCATTACAAAGGTTTCCTAGACAAGGCGTCTTTTTTCAAAACATTTTCAAAACCACACACACAAAGCACCATTTCAAACAATTGAAAAGTAAAGTCAAGTGATCTAAAACAAGTAACTAAGAGCCCATGGATAACCATGGATGAAAAGGGTGCTAGCACCTTCCCTTTTCATAATCTACCCCCCGAACCCACGAAAACATCTCAAAGGTCTTTCCTGTGCTTTTTGACCTTTCCTTAGGATAAAATAAAAAGTCAGTGGCGACTCTTGCTAAACCGAAACATTTGCGAACACAAACGCAAAACCCAAGTCAGTTCTCCCACCGTTCCACAATGACCATGGGTTCCAACAAGAGCTTCAAAGGGTATGCCCAAAAGTGGAGAGATTTGGCGAGTAGGGTGCAGCCCCCTTTAACTAACAGGGAGCTGATTGACATCTTTATGGGAACTTTGACAGGGCCTTTCTTCAAAAATATAATCGGAAGCTCCTCATCCGGGTTCACCGAGCTAATACTGACCGGCGAAAGGGTCGAAGCTGGCATCAAAAGTGGAAAGATCCAAGGAGCAACACTTCCTGATGCTCAGAAAAATCCATACAATGGGAAGAAAGAGTCCAATGCAGTGACTGGTCAAGAGAGTCGTCATAACTAACACGTGGGGGCAGTCCTGATCTCTGGTTTCACATCACACCGACAATAACAAAGGGAAAATCAACGAAGGCTAGACGAGCCCAAAAGAAAGTTTACCAACATCAACATGCCACTGTCTCATGCGCTACAACACCTGTTGAGGATGAATCTGATTGCATTGATAGGACCTCATCCAAACCCAAAAACTTCTTCTCCTAAATACAATCCTAATGCAACATGTGCTTATCATTCTGACAGTCCCGGGAATGACACTAACGATTGTTGGGCATTGAAGTACAAAATTCAGAATTTGATTGATGCCAAGGAGATCGATTTTGATCCTCTGGAGACTCCAAACATAATCACTGCTCCTATGACAAATCATTGAAAGCTTTTGTTCATTTGAATTTTCAAGTTGTAATCTCTTTTGTTATTCAAACAATTACTTATTAATCTCACACTCTGTTTCATTAATACATTGCATATGTTTGTCTTGATTTGATCCACTCATTTAAACTATGCTTTCTACTTTCTTTATGACATTTAACTCTTGCTAAATTTTACAAGCCTTTAGAGGGAGGATGACAAAAACAATGTCATAATCTCATACAATATACTTTTGGACAGACCTTGCTGACGATGTACAGACATTCTTTCAAATCCTAAAACACTGGAGTTATAAGGAAGATAATCCCTAATCAACCCCTTCGAGCCAAAGAAGTAGAAGTTTTGCTTTTTTTTACAAAAAAATTGAAACCTTTAATCAAACCTGGGGCAGGGTAGTCTCTCAATTAATTCAAACGCGCGTTAAGCCTCAAACTCTCATCTCGTAATACAACGAATGACATCAAAAACATTCCTCTGAAATCAAAATATGGTGATGGTTCCCTATCGCATAGGCATTCACTATTTCTCAAAAAAAAAGTAAAGCCCACTAAGTCAAAACCTACAAAGGAGACTTAAGAAAACTGTGGCATCCCGCTGACTGTGATCTCAAAACAAGAACAGTCAGGAAAAAATCAGAGATAACAAATCAATAAAAATAGGTCACTACAAATCCTCAACAACATGAAAAATGTTGCAAAAACGACTGCCTTCCAATAAACCTAACTTGTCTGAACCATCACTAAAATGTCTTTCCATACTTAATTGGAGTTCAAACGCACAATTAACTGAATTTAGGACTGAAGAACATCACGAAGAACGGGTGGGTACAAATACACTTTGAGCCTTTATCCTTTGTTTCTTAAACCATGAACCAAGCCACGTTATAACCCTTCAAAAGTCCTAATTGAAGCATGGGTTAGTTTGAAAGCATACTGTTACAAAAGGTATCCTGACTCCTGTAAGGCTTTACTCAAATCAAGAGTTGAATTACAAACTTCTTTACTTGCTAAAAATGCATTTTTCAAAAACTTCAAGACAAACATAACCTTTGCATTACTTGAATATCACTGTTCGCATATAGCTATTTGTTTGATAGCAGAGAAATTCACACAATGAATATCCAGTGAACGAAAGCTCTCTCAGTGAACAAAATCACTTCAAGTGGGATGACACTTCCATTGACAAATCTCCTATCAACAGGGGGACATGACATGTCACTATCCAGCACACCTGGGGCAGTCCAGTCAAGATTCCAAGAAAATATCTAAAGAATTGCAGAGTAACCAGGGGCAAGTCTCCATCTCCGTCACTTGGGGCATTGAACGTCAATCTCAGCAAAGGGTTACGTACAGTCAAACATTTCCAGGAAGTTCCACAAACACTCGCTACTAGGGGAAGTGACAAATCTCCCAAAAATCCTTCTCATAGGATGATTCCCCAGCCAGAGTTTAATCTTTGAAAACCTTCCCCCAGCTGAGACAACCTCAAGAATCCTTGAAGACTTTCCCCAACGAAGTCGTCACCTCTCTAGCTGACCGGCAACAAGGTTTATTTCCCCAACAAACTACAAATTCCCCAGTTTGAGTTTTCCTTTCCAACTAATACAAATAAAAGGACCACAACTCCCTTTCCCCAGTAGACTACTCTACAATCCCCAATAAGTTACTATGAAGCCTGGACCCGACCAGATATCAGTTCAACTTCGACCCCAGTAGAGCAACGGACAACCGAGACTCCTGAACTCTTTTCTCAAGCAAGAATAAACATTCCCCCCACAGGGTTTTCAATATTCCCCAACGGAGTTCTGCTCACACAATAAAATAGGAATCCCCGATGGAAATATCCTAAGAAAAGTTTAAAGGCACACCAATTGTTCAACAACAGTCCAGGATTTAACGACTCCTCAGAATTTGTCAGGATTTATTTTCCCAGACAAAAATACATTCATTAACATGTCACATTTCATACATCCTATCTACATACATGATAAAGTGCATACGACACAATCTCATTTATTTGGAGAACATCATGACATCATGCATTTCATACATCATGACATTTCATACAGCTAACGTTTTACCTTTTCAGGAAAAGGTCAATCAACAGATGGCTACCATCAAACACTTTAAAATAAGTTCCAAGATTAATACGTGTAACAAACCAGGAAAACTATCTGTGGACGACTGATTGTAGATTAACACCTAAAACCAGACAGGACAATTATCTACTTGACCATCATGAGGTAACCCTACACAGGTTCCTTCTTTCCAAGATGAAGTTTTACACGGACTCATCATCAGGCAACCCTACACAGGTTCCTTCTTTCCAAGATGAAGTTTTACACGGACTCATCATCAGGCAACCCTACACAGGTTCCTTCTTTCCAAGATGAAGTTTTACACAGACTCATCATCAGGCAACCCGACACAGGTTCCTCCCTTCCAGATGCAGTTTAACACAGACTCATCATGAAGCAACCCTACATAGGTTCCTTCTCAGGAAATTTCAGATGAAGTTTTACACTGACTCATCATCATGAAGAAACCCTACACAGGTTCCTTCTTAGGAAATTTCAGATGAAGTTTTACATGGACTCATCATCAGGCAACCCTATACAGGTTCCTCCTTTCCAGATGCAGTTTTACACAGACTCATCATCAGGAAACCCTACACAGGTTCCTTCTTTCCAAGATGAAGTTTTACACGGACTCATCATCAGGCAACCCTATACAGGTTCCTTCTTTCTAAGATGGAGTTTTACACGGACTCATCATCAGGCAACCCTACACAGGTTCCTTCTTTCCAAGATGAAGTTTTACACGGACTCATCATCAGGCAACCCTACACAGGTTCCTTCTTTCCAAGAAGAAGTTTTACACGGACTCGTCATCAGGCAACCCTACACCGATTCCCTCTCTTCCCAAGATGAAGTTTTACATGGACTCATCATGAAGCAACCCTACACAGGTTCTTTCTTCCAAGATGAAGTTTTACACTGACTCATCATGAAACAACCCTACACAGGTTCCTTCTTTCCAAGATGAAGTTTTATACGGACTCATCACCAGGCAACCCTACACAGCTTCCTCCTTTCCAAGGTGCAGTTTTACACGGACTCATCATGAAGCAACCCTACACAGGTTCCTTCTCAAGAAATTTCAGATGAAGTTTTACACAGACTCATCATCAGGCAACCCTACACAGGTTTCTCCTTTCCAAGGTGCAGTTTTACACACACTCATCATGAAGCAACCCTACACAGGTTCCTTCTCAGGAAATTTCAGATGAAGTTTTAGACGGACTCATCATCAAACAACCCAACTTTCCAATACAGTTCAGATGCGCTCCAGACACGGACGCCATGCTGGTAATCATCCAGTTCCAGCTTATAGATACAGTCCAGCAATCTCCTCTGGATGGCATCTTTAAGCCCATCTCCAACAACTATCCATTACCTCTCCAAATGGAATCTTTAATCCCATTCACTACATAATCAACTAACACATCTTCGAGTGCAAATTTTTTGGGCACTCTAGTGTTCAATCATCTTCCAGCTTCAAGTCACGAATGGCAGAATCACCAATCTAACTCTTCAAGTGTAAGAACATTGAACAGGGGAAGTTGTTGTACCCCAAAATTTGCCCTCTCATTTCATAAGGGATCACCCTGGATCCTCAAGTTTGCTTCCAAGCCTTGAACTACAAATTTTACAAGGAAATCACTCACAAGGGCAAAATGGTCATTTGCACGCGGAAAAGTCAAACTTTAAATTTTGTATCAAAATCCAACTTCAAGAATCATATTTCATCAAGACACGTTGAAATATGAAGTTTTGTTTCATCAAAATCCAAAAGGTCAAAATTCTAAATACTTAGAATTTTTTCTAAGTGTTTAAGAAAATATGACAATTTCAGAACTTTTGACCAGGTTATCACCATAACGCTCAGCAAATTCTGGATATTCTCAAGACAGAGTTTGGTCAGAACTTCTGGGCAAGTTTTCACAAAAGCTTTAGTCAGAGTTTTCCAGGGTAATTCAAAGAAGGTTAAGCAACATGCTGCAAAGTCTGAAAGTTCATTCAGAACGTGCTGGAGCCAGAAGATGGGATGCTACGCTAAAGCAGAACTTCTGATCCAGAACTAAGCCTTGGTGTAGAGTTTCACGGTGCAGGATTTCTGGTTGTGATAAGTCTCATCATCATTTAATGCTCATTTAATGCTCACAACCACCTTCTGAGTCTTTATCCAAAGGATTTTCACCACGTGTACCTCTATAGTCTTGGGATAGCAACTTTGCTACTAAGCCCATGCTTTTCTTTTTGCTTTTCCTTAATTCCTGCTGACAACCACCATGTTTGCATCAAAAACAAGGAAGCGCTTCAGCACATGAAGGCTATATTCGACGCTTTGGTCAGAACTTGACCAAATCCCAAAACCTTGTTTATACAACTTGCTGCAGATCTATGACCAACAGCTGGTTCAGCCTACGCCTGCATCCCATGATTACACCAAACTAGCATACGAAAACTATGATGAAAAAGCAAAGGAACATGATGCCAAAACAGGTTCAAATCCCACTTATTTTTCCCCCAAAAATCACAGCAAATTTATCTATAAATGCTTGGCTCCATCACACGTTCAAGGGGCTGACTTTAGGGAAAGAGAGAATGATCAAGAGAGAAAAGGAAGTTGTGAAACCTTTATAAAAATCCATATTTCAAATAAACAAAAACAAACCTTTGTTCCTCCCTTTGAATCAACGAACACAACCACTGTTCCGTCACCCTTGCTGACTCAGAACATCCAAGGGCAGCCACTCAAAGCTCCAAGCACGCTCCAGGTTCAAGGTAAGTGTTTCTGACTTTGCTTGTTTTTAATTCTGAACATCATTAACATGTAAATATCATAGTATTAATCTTGTACATATGATTTCTTAAGTAGAAAAACTGTGGATCAGAACTTCCTGATTAGGGCTAGACTCAGATTTAGGACTAGAACTTCTATAAGTTATTGTGATGTTATCCTTCTGATTTACTGTTTAATAAGAACTGAATGAATTGTTAATGTTCACTCACTGGCTCAGCATAATACGGAGCTTCTGATGATTCACTCACTGTTTTAGCATAGTACATAACTTATGAGTTCTCCTTACATGACAAATACACTAAACTTTTGATTTTCATGCACTGATAATATGCTGAACTGCTGACTGTTTGTTCACTGTCTTAGCACTATACAGAATTTCTGAGTTCTTCCTACTGTTTTGACACGCACAAAGTTTCTATGGTTTTCTCACTATTCTGACATTCAGAAGTACAACACATAGCAATCCATAACTTCTGTGTTTTTCCTCTAACATGTCTTGTAGGACCTCATAGTGTACCAATCCAGAGCTTCTGATCCCACTGACGTTTCCTTCTGAGTCACAGCGCTCTTGGCTTCAGAACTTCTGACCCTAGTTGTTCTTCTTGCAGCAGCACACTTTTTCTATCTTGCATTTATTTTCTTTTTCATCACTTTTAATATTAACTCTTTTTTTTTATTAACATAGAAAACATAAAAATATTTTCCTTTTAATTTATTTCCTTAAGACAAAAACATTTTCTAAACAAGTCCATTTCTTTCTTATATTATGCATTTCAATATGGTTGTAATAGTAACTTAGGACTTATTTTTACTTGCAATCCCCATTCGTACATATGTACCCCCATCCCCTAAATATTGTAATAACGTAGGACTTTACATTTCTGCAATTTATTGCTTTCAAACGTAAATGCTAGTAATTAGGCGTGTATGGCAAGATAAAACTAACAAGTAGACCACCAAAAATCAAAGACAAATGCATGCAATCAATTGCACTTGCACACGAGCACCCCTAGGGTGATTCCACTTGTTGCCTTATGAAAATGGCCATGTTATGCATGTGGGATGTCTTAGCACAAACGATCAAAATACAAGATCATAGTCCCTCGATGACACTATAAATGTTGCCTTTCAAAATCATCTTAGTCCCTAAAAGATAAGTTCTAAGTTATCTCACAACATTGCTATCATGGTCATACGATGACCCAATGCCCGTCCCTTCACATCCAACGATGGGGCTTCTTACCAAAACAATGGTAAGATAGCAACGTCTAAAGGAGGAGGAAAAAGAATACCTAAGACCTTTTGAGTAGGTAGATTACTTTTAGTTGCTTTCTCAATTTCAAAACAAACATCCTTGCTATTTTCAAAAACAATCACATACACTTTCAAAACACTTTCCAAACGTAAAATATTTTCAAAAGCTCAACACTTTGTATACGTTCTTACAAACGAGAACTATTACAAAGTTTTCCTAAACGATGGCACCTTTTCAAAATACTTTTAAAAACCACACAAAGCACATTTTTCAAACAAAAGCAAGTGATCTAGCAAGTATCTAAGAGCCCATGGAAAACCATGGATGAAAAGGGTGCTAATACCTTCCCTTTTCATAATCTACCCCCCGAACTCAAGAAAATATCTCGAAAGGTATTTCCTTTGCTTTTTCACCTTTCCTTATCGGATAAAAGAAAAGTCGGTGGAGACTCTTGCTAAACCACAATATTTGCAATAAAACGCAAAACAAAAAGTCAGTTCTCCCACCGTATCACAGGAATCCTAATAAGCTTGGTGACTTCACTGGGGATTTTTGTTGGAGCAGTAATTTAAAGATTCTTGCTTTGCTGGGGATATGAGAATACCTGACACCATTAGGCTGTAAATTGAGAATGCGGCAGAGACCTTGTAATAGAATGCCCCTGTCTCTGTATCTGCTGGAGAAGGTATCTACCAGGGAATACATCTGTGGGGATTTTATGGATGGCCCTTAGATATTATCCTGTTTCTTAAAGTCATTAGCAACTGTCTTTCTGTTTTTATGTGTATATTTGTAAGCAGTAATCACATTCAAATGCATATGTTCAAGAATAATCATTGGATGTTTTCGCACATAAAACAGAAAAACAAAAACAAAAGCTTGCAATTTAAAAGGAATAGCTTTGTATTAACTTGAATAAGTGTTTCAGTATAATGAGACGAGCATCCTAGTAAGAGAAAGCCATTGTAAGAATGGAAATTATACAAAAAGAGTATAAAAAAAACAGTTATGTGAAATAATCCCATTGGGTTCCCATTCTGCTATTGCCTTTATGTCTTTGAGCGTCTCATCCCTTTCCTTACTTGTCTGAAGCTGATTGGATTGATTAGTACCGCTTGAGCTTGATAGTTGATACTTAAGATTGGTTGTAAGGTGATCCAACATGACATAGTTATACGCTTTAAATCTCTAACTTTTGCCTGGACCTCCCTTTCAGGTTTTCAGTCCACCGGGATACCCTTTTTTGCCCAAGCCGCCTTTTCAGGTTTTCGACTTGCCGGGTGTACAGTTTATATATATATATACCCCTAATTTTTTCCCGAACCCTTTTGGTTCACCGGGATGCCCTAATTTTTGCCTAGGCCATTCGACCTAGCGGGTCTTTGTTTATGCGTAGTATATTTTAACTATGTCCACATTTATAACGTGCGGAAGGTCTTCACCATCCAAAGTGGTTAGGATCATGGCTCCACCAGAAAATATATTCTTGATCACAAAATGCCCTTCGTATGTGGGGGTCCATTTGCCCCTGGGATATCCTTGTGGCAGTATGATGCATTTGATCACCAGGTCACCATCCTGATATACATAACATCTGACCTTCTTGTTAAAAGCTTTGATCATACGTTTTTGGTACTTCTGACCATGAAAGACAGTCGCGAGCCTCTTCTCATCAATAAAGTTTAATTTATCAAGTCAAGTCTAGACCCATTCATCTTCACTCAGCCCTGCATCCTTCACGATTCTCAAGGAAGGGATCTGGACTTCAACGGGAAGGACAACTTCCATACCGTATACCAAAGACTAAGGAGTTTCCCCTACTGATGTATGCATTATGGTGCGGTAACCATGAAGATAAAATGGTAACATCTCATGTGTCATACAGTGGGAAGAACTGACTGTTTTTTGGAATGCAGGTTTGCATTTTGCGTTTGTTTTCGCAAAATGTCGCGGTAAGCAAGAGTCGCCACCGACTTTTATCTTATCCAACAAGGAAAGGAAAAAAGCACAGAAAAATTCCTTTTTTCGAGATGTTTCTGAGTACGGGGGGTAGATTATAGAAAGGGAAGGTATTAGCACCCTTTCTATCCATAGTTATCTACGGGCTCTTAGGTACTTGCTCATTGTTTTCAAAATTGTTTTCTTTGTGTTTGTGGGTTTTGAAAAGTTTTTGTGTTAACTTCGATTTAACTCTTGCTTCTGTCTTCAAAAGTGTAATGAAGTGTTTTTGAAAAACTTGTTTGTAAAAGTGTAAGTGTGAAAAAGTTTTGTTTTGGATGAGCAAGTATCTAAGAACTAATCTACCTACTCGAAAAAGGAATCGTTCTATGCTAATTTCCTTTAGACAATGCTATCCCACTATTAGTGAGTAGGTAGCACCGTCGTTGGAGTTTGAGGGTCAATTCGAAAGAGGGACATACGGTCACTAAAGCAATGTTAGGACGCCTTAGCGGTAACCCTAATGTCTTAGATCATTTATTCGAGGCAATGATATCCGAGGCAACCTTTCTGAGGCAACTATGATCTTTTAGACAAAAGGGCGACCTCTAAAACAACCTATACTCAATGACCGTTTACTAAGGCAACCAAGTGGGAGTGTACCCTAGGAGTGCGCATGTGCGAGTGTGTTGATTTTAGTTATTTTTATCTTTGCACATGTTTAGGGTGATCTAACTGTTTTAAATTCAGACATTCATTCTTATCATGCAAACCCTATTATCAAACATCTAGCAGTTGAATATTTGCAAAAAATTAAAGGTGCGGAAATTAAACTAAATTATTACAAGGCGTCGGGTAGTTACGCCGCCAAAAACAACCCTTTAAAAGTAAAAGCGATAAAATAAATAAATGTCCTAATTAATTATTACAAGATGGGAGCAGATACAATAATTGAATAAAGGAAAAATAAAGTGCGCGAGATAATTGGATCGAATGCGAAAATAGGGTTTTGACCCTCTTAATTAAAAAATGTTTTTGTTGTTTTTAATATTTTTAAAGAAAAGAAATTAAATCCTAAAATTAAATGCTAAATTAATTATTAAATTAATTAATTAATTAATGAAAAATATTAAATGACATATTTTTGGAGATTTTGTTATTTTAGGAAAGAAAATAAAATAATTAAGTTAATGTTGAAACCTATTAATTATAATTAATTTTAAATATTTACAAAACAAATTAAAATTACCTAATTAATCAACCTAATTAAATTAATTTATTTATTGATGAAAAATAAATTTTTGAAATCTAATTGGGTAAAAAATATTTTTGTGATTTTTTTTTATAAAAAGAAATTATTTATTGGTTAGTAATCAAATAAATAAATAATTAAATGAAAATAAACAAAATATAAAAAAGTAGAGAATGGGCCTGATTTAGGGTGTGTGAATAGCAATTATTCTGGCCCATTTGATGAAGATCCGTTGGATTTTTGTAATCCCATGCGTTTGCGTTGACTTGGTCCTTTGGTGCACCTTCAATGATGGCCATCAGATCTGGCCATCTGGCATGTTGATGAGGAAGGTGCATGGTAGATCTCCAGCTTAGGCGTGCACTGAATCACCTAAATTGTTAGGAAAAATAACAAATGCTGGAGGCAGGGATCGAACCCCTGCCCTCCAGCCTCTAACGCCTTGAACGTCCCACTTGTAACCACTACGCCATGTGTTTCTATTTGTTAATATAATACAAATCAATAATAATATAAGAAAACAAATATTAATGGTTAATTGTCAGAAAAACGCGCCAACGTTTGAACAAGCCAGTAAAGGGATGACACTTCATCGTCTCCTTCCTCTGCACCGTGGCTAAAACTCAAAGGGGATATACCCACGGACAGATGACCGTCACTACAAACCAATCATCCTTAAAATCTCATATAGGCCATGGAAATGATTTCTAAGACCATGGTTGAGGTCGTCTTATCCTCCTGATTGCAACCATGCCCATTATTAGGGCCAATTATTCCCGAAAAGAAAAAACCCCAAAAACAAATCTGAAACCCTAACAATGGTGGATTTCGTTACAGGTCATATAAATGCAATTGAGTAATGCCAAAAGCTTGCAAATGATTTGTAGATTAAGAATATGCCATCAATTCATGTCAACAATGCCTAAATTTCAAAATACGAATTCAAGAACAGGGCGAGTTCGTGAGTGACTTACAGCATATTCTGGGATTGGAATGGACCGGTTCTGAGTTGCTTTAGCTTCTAGAGGATGTCAGGAAGCGATTGAGACAAGTAACAGGCCTTGAGGATGGCTCTAACCACCAATTCAATCTCCCACTTTCTTTGATATTTTTCAGATTTTGTTTTTGTTCTATGCTTGATCTCCAACCCTGTTTTTGATATGCCTCGCCTCATTATGTATTGTACAATGCATTAGGGTTATTTCTTGTGTCCAAATCCCTCTCCATCAATGCTTTGAATATTGGTTTGATTTTCTTTGAACATCTTTCCAAAATTGGTTCAAATCTAATCTCCTTGTACACATATGCCTTGATACGATTTTGATTAGTCCTAGCTGTGTAATAAGACCTACAATCATCACCAAATCCTTGGTTTCAATGTTTTTGGATTTTATTTGATTTAATTTGATTTAATTTGATTTAAATCAAATTAATTCAAATAAAAATCAAAATAATTAATAAAAATATGATATGGACACATGGCCAAGGCTAGAGAAGGTGGGCTATAATTCCAACTCAAAACAAGTGAAATATAATGGGCCCATTTGGCAAAATTTGATGTTTTGGGGATAGTTGACTTTTGGCAATTTTGCAAAAAAGGTCAACTTCAGCAATGCATAACTTCTTCAATTTTGACTCTTTGGAGGTGTTCTATGAATTTTTAGAAAGCTTGCGGTGTCCTCTAATCAACACTTTTGGTCTCATCTCATTTTGATATTCCATGCTCATGTATGAAGCTTTGAAAAAAAAGGTTTTTTGTTGACTTTCAAAAATGACCTATAATGTCCAAATTCATAACTTCTTGTGAATGCATATTTTTATCTTGGGAGATGAAGATGGATTGTAGATAATTGCATCCTCTTCAAAATTAACTTTGGATGGGTCATTTCTCATAAAGTATGAGAAAGTTATGCTTGGTCAAAGTTGAGTTGACTTTTCCTACAAAACCCTAATTTAGCAACTTTTGAATCTTGATGAATTGTGAGCAATCCTTTATGAATCATGATCAAACCTTGATCAAATGATGAAATATACTTCAAAATTAGAATGTTGACCAAAAATCTTGAATTTTGACTGTATGTGGGTCACAGTTGACTTTTGCCCTAGTAAAGTCGATTCTTGGACCTTTGAGCAATTGACTGAGCAAACTTCCTCTGCAAGGCTTGAAAATTGACATGGATAACCTTGAGAACATATTAGGAAAATGGTGAGAAATTAGGATCATTTGTACTCAAGGATCTTGATGCAACATGAAACCCTAGTTTGGGGTAGACTGCCTTAGGAGAGAGCTTGTCTGGCCAACCCTTGGGCTACCTTGAGCAACTTGAGGATCTTTCTTGCAATGTTTTGAGAAATATGGGAGGGAAAATTTTGGGGTACAACAGTTGCCCCTGTTCAATATTCTTAAACCTGGGGATGTAGATTGGCTTTCGTGCCTTTCATAATCCGAAGGTGGAAGATGATTGAACACTAGAGTGCCCAGAAATTTGGACTCGCATGAAGTGGTAATTGTCTTGTGATGTTAGGAATGGGCTTACAGATGCCATTGCTGACAAGGGGATGGGCTTAAATATGCCATCTGGAGGAGTGTCGATCGCAAAAGAGATTCCTTAGCAAGATCTTGTATACCTATTTGTTATGGAAGATTCTGCTGGGGAAGTCTGATCTTTGTTGAGAAAAGTAGAAAATTTAGGAGCTTCGTCGTCTGTTATTCTGCTGATGAGTCGTCTCTGTCGATATTTAGGAACTTCGATCATCCGTACTCAACTGAGGAATCATCTCTGTTGATATTTAGGAACTTCGATCATCCGTACTCAACGGAGGAAACATTTTTTGCTGAGATTTAGGAACTCGTCCGTAATTCAATTGAGGTGTCGAGATTTAGGAACTCGTCCGTAATTCAACTGAGGTGTCGAGATTTAGGAACTCGTCCGTAATTCAACTGAGGTGTCGAGATTTAGGAACTCGTCCGTAATTCAACTACTTTGTTGAGATTTAGGAACTCGCCCGTAATTCAACCACTTTGCTGAGATTTAGGAACTTCCCCGTAACTCAACTACTTTGCTGAGATTTAGGAACTTGTCCGTAATTCAACTATTTTGCTGAGATTTAGGAACTTGCCCGTAATTCAACTATTTTGCTGAGATTTAGGAACTTGCCTGTAATTCAACTGCTTTGCTGAGATTTAGGAACTTGCCCGTAATTCAACTATTTTGCTGAGATTTAGGAACTTGCCCGTAATTCAACTGCTTTGCTGAGATTTAGGAACTCGCCCGTAATTCAACTACTTTGTTGAGATTTAGGAACTTGCCTGTAATTCAACTATTTTGCTGAGATTTAGGAACTTGCTCATAATTCAACTATTTTGCTGAGATTTAGGAACTTGCCCGTAATTCAACTATTTTCTGAGATTTAGGAACTTGCCCATAATTCAACTATTTTGCTGAGATTTAGGAACTTGCCCGTAATTCAACTACTTTGCTCAGATTTAGGAACTTGCCCGTAATTCAACTGCTTTGCTGAGATTTAGGAACTTTCCCGTAATTCAACTGCTTTGCTGAGATTTAGGAACTTGCCCGTAATTCAACTACTTTGATGAGATTTAGGAACTTGCTCGTAATTCAACTACTTTGTTGAGATTTAGGAACTTGTCTGTAATTCAACTGAGGGAATACCTCTGCTGAGATTTAGGAACTCGTCCGTAATTCAACCGAGGTGTCGAGATTTAGGAACTCGCCCGTAATTCAACTGCTTTGCTGAGATTTAGGAACTTACCCATAATTCAACTGCTTTGCTGAGATTTAGGAACTTGCCCGTAATTCAACTACTTTGCTGAGATTTAGGAACTTGTCCGTAATTCAACTGAGGGAATAACTCTGCTGAGATTTAGGAACTCGTCCGTAATTCAACCGAGGTGTCGAGATTTAGGAACTCGTTCGTAATTCAACTGAGAAAACATCTCTGCTAAGATTTAGGAGCTCGTCCGTAATTCAACTGAGGTAAAAGCTTCATAGCTTGAACTTTGTGAGAATTTGATTGTATCTTTCTTGAAAGGTAAAGGTTAGCTGTATGTAATGCATGATATGTATCAAGCAATGACGTTCTCAAAATAAATGAGATTGTGTTGTATGATGCGTATATGCATGTGTCATGATGTATGGAAATGTGATGTTTTTTAGCTGGGGAAAAACAAATCCTGGATAGCTGCTGGAGAAAAGAGTTGAATTCTTCATTTCCGCTGGGGATAGCGAAAGAAGATGATTGTAAGAATAAACCTGCAGGAGAGGATAACTTCGTTGGGGAATAAACTAATGAGGAGATTACTCTGTGGGGAAGAGATACTCTGTAGAGGATTCCGCTGATAAAATCCGCTGGGGATGAATTACCATTGCTGGTGGTACTGAATCCTGTTGGGGATTTGAGTTTCTGTTTATGCAAGGAATGAACTCCGCTGGGGATGATCTTTCAGCTGCGACTTCACTGGGGATAACCTTTTAGACTCTACTGGGGGCTATCTTCCAGAGTCTACTGGGGATGATCCTCCAAACTCCACTGGGGAAGATTTTTCAGACTCCACTAGGGATATATATTTTTTATACTCCGCTGGGGATATTAAGACTCTTTAGTGCTGATGGTAGATAAACTCTGTTTGGGCAGAATATTACTGATTCATTCACAGTTGCGAGTCTCAGCTGGGGAGAGCTAACTCTACTGTCTTTTTCTTACTCTGCGGGGAGTGAATGTACCTCAGTCATACTCTTCAGCTAAATCTACCTTTATACCTGGTGGATAGAGCAACTGTAAAGCTTGGGCAATTCTTATTGCCCCCCATTTCTGATATTATGAGTAATCGTCTTTTGTTTCGCATGTAAATATTCATGAGCAGCAACTAATGTCAAATTCGTATATCAAAAATGAACATTGGACGTTCTTTGCAAAACAAAACAGAAAAAGGAAAAACAGTTTGAAATTTCTCTGAAAATGAATTGTAATGACTTTTGAAGTTTGGCCTGTATATAGGCATTTTTGTACAAGAGGCTGACGTCCTAGTAAGAGAACGCCGCCGAACAAATAAAATTTATACAATTTGTGAAAAACAAAGAAAAACAACTATGTGAACAATCCCACTGGGTTCCAACTCTGTTATTGCCTTTATGTCCTTGAGCGTTTCATCACTTTGCTACTTGGTTGAAGGTAGATCAGATTGATTAGTGTCGTCTGAACTTGATAGTTGATACCGAAGTCTGGTTGCAAGGTGATCCTATGAGACATAGTGTTACGCTTTGATCCCTAATTTTTTCCTGGACCGCCCTTTCTGGTTTTCAGTCCACCGGGATACCCTTTTTTGCCCAAGCCGCCTTTTCAGGTTTTCGACTTACCGGGTGTACAATTTTTTTTCATTTTCATCCCTTATTTTTGCCCGAACCCTTTTGGTTCGCCGGGAAGCCCTTATTTTTGTCTAGGCCGGTTGACCTAGCGGGTCTTTGATTATGCGTAGTATTTTTTTCACTATGTCTGCATTGACGGGGTGAGGAAGGTCGTCACCATCCATGGTGGTTAGAATTATAGCTCCTCCTGAGAAAATGTTCTTAACCACAAATGGCCCTTCGTAAGTAGGGGTCCATTTGCCCCTGGGATCACCTTGAGGTAAGATAATGCGCTTGATTACCAGATCCCCAACTTGATACTCTTGTCGTCTAACTTTCTTGTTAAATGCTTTGATCATCCGCTTTTGGTACGTCTGACCATGACAAATAGCAGTAAGTCTCTTCTCATTAATTAAGTTCAGCTGATCAAGTCGGGTCTGAATCCAGTTATCTTCTCTCAAACATGCATCCTTCATAATCCGAAGAGAGGGTATCTGAACTTCAATAGGAAATACGGCTTCCATGCCATATACCAAGGAATAAGGGGTTGCCCCTGTTGATGTCCGCGCTGAGGTACGGTACCCATGAAGAGCGAATGGTAACATCTCGTGCCAGTCTTTGTATGTCACTGTCATCTTCTACACAATCTTCTTAATGTTCTTATTAGCCGCTTCAACAGCCCCATTCATCTTCGGCCGGTAGGGAGAAGAGTTGTGATGCTGTATCTTGAACTGCTTGTAGAGATCGATGATCATCTTATTGTTGAGATTCGTACCATTGTCCGTAATGATCCTCTCTGGTACACCATATCGATAGATCAGATTATGTCGAATGAAGTGTGCCACGACGTTCTTGGTTACTGTAGCAAAGGAAGCTGCTTCAACCCACTTTGTAAAGTAATCAATTGCTACCAGGATGAAACGATGGCCATTGGACGAAGTAGGTCTGATCTCACCAATCATGTCGATGCCCCACATTGCAAAAGGCCAAGGTGCCGTTAAGATGTTCAGAGGTACTGTAGGTATATGCACTTTATCAGCATAAACTTGGCACTTGTGACAGGTCCGAGAATGTTGATAACAGTCGGCTTCCATTATGGACCAATAGTATCCTGCTCGTAGGATCTTCTTTGCCATAGTGTGTCCACTGGAATGAGTTCCGAAAGTACCTTCATGTAACTCTACCATAATCCTTTCTGCCTCGTTTTTATCCACATATCGCAGTAAGGTTGAATCATGGTTACGTTTGTAAAGGATGTCATTACTAATGAAGAACTTCGCCGCGAACCTCCTCAGAAATTTCTTGTCATTAACAGATGCACCCTCGGGGTATTCCTGAGCCTCAAGATACCTCTTCACCTCATGAAACCAGGGTTTATCTGTTACCTCTTCAGTCTCAATGTCACAGCAATGTGCGGGTTCTTCCAACCTTTCAATGGTAATCTGGGGAGCCTCGTTGTCCCAATTGACTTTGAACATAGAAGACATCGTAGCTAGCACGTCCGCTAACTGATTCTCCTCTCTAGGGAAGTGTTCAAAGGTTATCTCTTCGAAATGTGGAAGCAGCGTCAATACATACTCCTTGTAGGGAATAAGATTTGGGTGTTTCGTATCCCACTCGCCTTTGATCTGACTGATCACGAGAGCGGAATCTCCAAACACACTCAAGAACTTAATCCTTAGGTCAATTGCTGCTCGAAGACCCATGATGCACGCTTCATACTCCGCCATATTGTTGGTGCAATTGAAACATAGTCGGGCGGTGAACGGAGTATGAGAGCCTTTAGGAGATATGATCACGGAGCCAATGCCAATGTCCAAAGCGTTTGAGGTTCCATCAAAGTACATAGACCATCGGGATCCCTCTTCAGGTCCTTCATCCGGTCCAGGTTCTTCACAGTCAGTAACCAACATGATGTTCTCATCCGGGAATTCAAAGTTCATAGATTGGTAATCATCCACTACCTGATGTGCCAAATGATCTTCCAACACACTTCCTTTGATTTCTTTTTGGGTCGTATACTAGATGTCATACTCAGTCAAGATCATCTTCCATCTTGCTATTCTTCCGGATAAGGCAGGCTTCTCGAAGATATACTTGATTGGATCCACCTTTGATATCAATAGAGTAGTGTGAGTCAGCATATACTGTCTCAGCCGGCGAGCAGCCCATGCCAAAGCGCAGCAAGTTTTCTCGAGCAGTGAGTATTGGGTCTCACTGTCGGTATACTTTTTGCTAAGGTAATAAATAGCATGCTCTTTTCGCCAGACTCGTCATGCTGCCCCAACACACACCCCATTGAATTGTCGAGTACTGTCAAGTATAGGATCAGAGGTCTCCCTTCAATTGGAGGCATCAGAATGGGTGGCTCTTGGAGATATTTCTTGATCCTTTCGAAAGCGGCCTGACATTCATCATTCCATCTTACCACTTGATCTTTCTTCAGCAACTTGAAGATTGGCTCACAAGTAGCAGTCAGGTGTGAGATGAATCGGGAAATATAGTTCAGACGTCCCAGAAAGCTACTGACTTCTTTTTCTGTCTGGGGAGCTGGCATTTCCCGAATAGCCTTCACCTTTGTAGGATCCACTTGAATACCTTTATCACTTACGGCGAAACCCAGCAGCTTACCAGATCTCACCCCGAAGGTGCACTTGTTCGGGTTTAACCTCAGCTTGTACAACCTCAACCTGTCAAATAACTTCTGAAGGTGGTCAAGTTTCTCTTCTTCAGTCTGGGATCTTGCAATCATGTCGTCGACGTATACCTCAATCTCATGATGGATCATGTCATGGAACAAAGCGACCATGGCGCACTGATACGTTGCCCCAGCATTTTTCAATCCGAAAGGCATGACCTTGTAGCAAAAGGTACCCCATTGAGTAACGAAGGTTGTCTTCTCCATGTCTTCGGGAGCCATTTTAATCTGATTGTAACCAGAGAAACCATCCATAAAGGAGAAGACCTTATGCTGCACGGTGTTGTCAACCAGAACGTCGATATGAGGTAGAGGGAAATCATTCTTGGGGCTTGCCCTGTTCAGATCCCTATAGTCAACACACATTCGAACCTTACCATCCTTCTTCGGCACTGGAACCACGTTGGCCACCCACTATGGGTAAGAAGTAACTGCTAGAAAATCGGTATTAAACTGTTTCATAACTTCAGCCTTGATTTTCTTAGACATCTCCAGGCGCATTCGGGGGACCTTCAGTTTCACTGGAGGACAGTCTTCCTTGGTAGGCAGGCGGTGAACCACAATATCGGTATCCAACCCAGGCATATCTTCATAAGACCAGGAAAAGATCTCAACATAGTCACACAGCATATGAATCAGCCATTGCTTAACACTAGACTCCAGATTTGCACCGATCTTGACCTCTTTTTTGTCAACCTCTGTACCCAGATTCACTGATTCCACTGGCTCTTCATGCGGTTGTATTGCCCTCTCTTCCCGAAGTAGCAGCCTAGCAAGTTCACCAGGAACTTCACAATCATCTTCACCTTCGTCTTCGGCTAAGTTGATCGGACTTTCGAAGTCATAACTGGCAGTAGCAGAGTCGTTATCAGTGGGATCTAGAATGGATATAGACCTGTATATGTGAGTGTGTGTAAAATAGTTGTTTTGCAAGATAGAAAAGAAAAACAAAGAGCGCAAAATTTGTAATGCAAAAAACGTCTAATGCTTTTATTAATGATATATGGAGATGACACATATAAAGCCCTCACAAACAAAGCCACGGTGCCTCGGGTAAGACACCGGGCCGTAAAGCTTAAAAATTGTTTGTTACAAACTTTAAAACAAAAGTCTCATTACTGGGTAATAAAAGAAATTGGGACGAAGTCCTTTGCTGTCCAGTTGCTTAATCCGCCGTCGGTAGTTGGGTAAATCCAACTGTCAAACTCAGACTCTTCATCATCATCTTCAATGGCATTCACTCCTGAATTGCTGATAAATAGGGGAGGTCCTCCGATCCGCGCACGCCGAACAACCCTTTGAGCTTCTGCAGTGAAACCCAAACCAAACTTGTTAGTCTTATGTGCAAAGTCAGGGAGTTGACCCCAATTTGCACACCCACCTTTCTCAACAACAGCCCGGGCATCCTTGAGGGAAGCCATCTTCATTGGAGGATCTTCAGTAACAGATTCAGTCGACGCCAGCGTTTGGGGGACTTCTTCAAAATGTTGACACGGGGTTTCAATGAATTCCCCGTCCATTTCCACATACCGGAAAGAGTTGAGGTGGCTCACCATGTACTCCTCTTCCCCTCGTACTGTACCAATTTTCCCCTTCACTGGGTATTTCAACATCTGGTGGAGCGTAGAAGTTACTGCCCCAGCCTTGTGGATCCACGGGCGACCCAACAAACAAGAATAAGATGGCCGAATGTCCATCACATAGAATGTAGATGCAAAAATCTAAGAACCAACCTTAACTGGAATATTCACTTCTTCGTGTACCATCCTCTTGGACCCGTCAAAGGCCCTAACCACAATGTTGCTTGGTTTCAGCACCAACCCTTCACAGTCTAACCGGTCTAATGCTTTCTTGGGTAAAACATTCAGCGAGGACCCAGTATCCACCAACACGTGAGCCAGAGTAGTGCCCCTGCACTCGATTGAAACATGTAGAGCGTCATTGTGATTCTTTCCCTTAGCAGTCAAGTCGGCATCGGAGAAACCCAACCCGTTATCAGCAGTCAAACTAGCCACACATTCTTTGAACTGATCAGCGGATGTTTCTTGCGGCACGTGCGTAGTTTTCAGGAAAGCAATCAGAGCCTTGGCATGGGCTTCTGATCATAGCAACAAAGACAACATAGAGATCTTTGACGGGGCTTTCCCCAGATGCTCGACTATGTTGTAGTCGCTCTTTTTGATGATCTTCAAAATTTCCTCTATCTCTTGTCTAGAGGCTTCAACAGTAATCTTCTTCGGTGCCTCCGTCTGGGCAGGCTCACCGGTGATCCCTTTGCCCTGAGTGTCAGATATCTCGGTGACAGGGGTAAGGATTGGAACATGAACAGGGACAGTAGCAGATGTACTGGCAGGTGTAATCACAACAGGTTTCCGAACAGTAGGTGGGGAAATTTCAGGAGAGAAAAGTCTTCCGCTGCGGGTGACTTTTCTAGATCCAACAATATTGCTGACGTCAGTATCAGCCTCTCCAACCTTGAAGGTTTGTTTAATCCCGTGATAGTACACGTCAGCCCCATAGTGCCACAGGACAGCTTTATCTGACGTATAGGGGATAGGCCCAGGAATGGTAATGATCAACGGTGCAATTCTCGGAACAAATGTAATTCTAACAGGCTTTCTCGAGGAAGCCTTGGAAGAATTGGAGGAAATGGTGATTATAGAAACATCTTCAAAAGGAATCAATGGAACCAAAGTTTTCTCAAACAGAATTTCTTTGTTATCCATCAGGAGTTGGACACCTGACTTCAATAGATGGCAACTAGTAGGTAGGACGGAACACAGATGGCAACCTTTGCCACAGCCCAGAAATAAACCGGCTAACAGAAGGTTCTTCTTCACATTCATTAATGGGGTAGCAATGTCTTTCACGGAAGTCACAAACGAGTCATCGTCTACAGATTTCACTCCATGCTTTGGCATAGGAGAAGTCATAACATTAGGTTTTTCCGACGCTTCAAACTCAATCTCCTTAACATCAATCAAATCCTGCACTTTATTCTTCAAGACCCAGCAATTATTCGTATCATGCCCCGGGCTATCGGAGTGAAAAGCACAGCGGGCATTTGGATTGTACAACGGTGATGTAGTATTGGGATTCTTCGGAGCCTCCTTCGGAATCACCAGATTGGTCTTTAATAACTGCGGCAGAATCTAAGATAGGGTCATACTGAGCCGAGTAAATTGTCTTGGCAGCCTCTCTGCTCTTGGCTGATTGTTGCGCTGAGGGGCAACAATTGGTCTTAATATAACCACCGCATTAACGGCTTGGCGGCGCTCAGGTCTGTTATGGCTCTTTGAGCTGTAAACTGTGCTTGACTCCTTCTTAAAAGGATTCTTCTCCGTGCTTGACGAAGCACCCTTCTGTATCTTACGGCTCTTGATACCGGCCTCAACTCTTTCCCCGATCATAATCAGCTCAGTGAACCCGGACGATGAACTTCCAATCAGATGGTTGAAATACGGACCAGACAAGGTCCCTAGAAACATGTCCAATAACTCTCTATCAGCCAAAGGGGGTTGTACTCTCCCAGCAAGGTCCCTCCATTTTTTAGCGTAGTCCTTGAAACCTTCGCTCGCACCCATAGACATACCTTGAAGTTGGGTACGCATGGGAGCAAGGTCGGCATTGTACTGGTACTGCTTATAAAAAGCAGCAGCAAGGTCCTCCTAGTTACGGATGTTAGCTCCTTCTAGTTGGTAAAATCATTCAAGTTGAGTCCCTGAAAGACTATCTTGAAAGAAGTGAATCCAGAGGTTCTTATCGGCAGTGTATGGTTAAATCTTTCTAACATACGAGCGGAGGTGTAGCTTTGGGCAGGAAACCCCGTCGTATTTAGCAAAGACTGGTGCTTTAAACTTATGGGGAATCACTACCCCATATGCCAAACCCAAATCTCCGAAGTCCAGACCAGGTACCTTCTGAACTTCCATTGCGCTCAACCGGTCTTGGAATTGCTTATACATATCCTCAGCCGGAGGATACTGGTCTTCATCAAAGTCAGTCTCGTTATCAGAAACCACAGGGCTCTGAGCCCTCCTTTCTTCTTGGTTTTCTCCCCCTCCAAGTGAGTGAGATAAATCAACATCTTCCCGCAAATTGTTCCCGAATATGCGACCCATATTCAGGAGGACCGTCTTCTTCTTCTTCTTATCCTTCAAGATAAGAGTCTTCAGATCTTGCTGACCCTTGGCCAAGTTCATGAACATTTCCTGGAACTGAGCGTTTTGAGCTTGCAGAGCCTTGATGGATTGATCAGTTGATGTTTTAGAAGACATGATGTGCTGAAATAAATAGCGAAGAAGATGAGAAACCTATAAGGGTACCTGTAATGAGGTGCATGGGAATGGAATGCGTATGATATGATTTCAAAGACTTTGGAGATTCAAATTCGTAAACCAAAATGAAACGCACTTTTATTAGATAAAAAACTTGAAATCAATGTTTAACAGATGCCTTTAAGGCGTTACAAAAAGAAATACTGAAAGCAAATCTATACTAGAAACAATAAAGACAATCAACGCTCCCATGGTCGCTTTCCGTTGGTGCTGACATAGTCATTGAGGACCTTCTCGTTCTCCAACTGCCTTGTCAACTTCAGGATCTTCCGCTCTTCCTCGTGATACTTTTCTCTGTAAGTATCTCGTTCTTCCCTTAGTTGGATCCAAGACCTCTTTAATGCCCCAATATCAGTAGGCATGTATGGATGGAGGATGGTAGGAGGAACCCCTTCTTCGTCAGTATGCTCAACTATCATAGGCAAGACGGCTTCGTATGGCATCCTCAGCTTTTGAGCGCGGGCTCGAACCCACCGGAGATACGGTTCCGTCGGAAGAGAAGTCTTCATGCCTAGCTCATGCGCATCAGACCTGTTGACCCTATCCCAGGCTCGTATGAATCTGCGGCGATGTCCCTCATCATCTCCCTTGAAGTAAAGGACAATTCTTGGAAGCAGCAACTCATGAGGTTCGTCCCTCTTAGCTTGCCCAAACTGTCGTAAGGCCAAACAAGGATTATAAATTATCCCTCCTTTGGTTCCCAATAATGGAACATTTGGGTATTCCCCACAGCGATCAATAATAGCTACGTCTTCCATGTCTTTAGTACTCCAGATGATGTTCGTGTGAGCCAGGGACATAATTCTGTAGGCCCAACCCATGCCTTCCTTATTCTTTAGAACAAATTTGGGGAGGTGAGAAATAAACCACCTCGCCAGCAATGGTGCGCATCACATAAGGGTTCCCTGTTTCCGAGTAGTACGGGCATAGAGAGTGTGTAGAATATTGCCCAAGAGAGTGGGCACTGGATTACGGGACATGAAAATCTTCACTGCATTCACGTCGACAAAGGAATCTGAATTAGGGAACAGAACAAAACCATAAATAAGAAGAGCCAGGATGTCTTCAAACGCCTGAAAGTCTAAACTATCCCAGAACTGATTAGCCTGATCAAACAAGAACTTAGCCAAGAAGCCTTTTCTCCCACTCTGAGTTTCCCAATTAGACATTACCTCAGCCTTTGTCAGATGTAGGGCTGTAGTAACATCCTATGGCTTAAGAGCTATCTCCAAACCTATAAATGGCGTCTGCTATAGAATAGAAATACCAAGTAGATCAAAGAACTCTTCCAAGGTAGGGACCAACTGATAGTCTGGGAAAGTGAAGCAGTGGTATAATGGATCAAAGAACTGGAATAAGACGTTCGTCATCTGTTCATCCAGCTTGGAAGTAACTAGACTAAGGAGGTGACCATGTCTTCTGTCAAAAGAGGAAGTGTTAGGAACCTTGGAAACCAAATCTTTAAGCTGAGTAGGAATCTGTACAATGCTGATCCGAATAGTGTTTCTAGGCATAGATGCCATGATCTGCAAAACAGAACAAAGATGAATCCCATTGGTCTTTGAAATGGTTAGTCCAATGCAATATGTATGCAATGTCATGATGCATGATGTCATGATAGAAACACACCACAGGTATTCACAGATAGCAAACATGGTAAGGGCAAACAAGTCACACAGTAGCCCTTAGATTTCAGGCTGGCATGGAGTTTAGGTACTACCCTCTTTCAGTTTAGTTGGTTCAACCTGTCCTAGTAATAGTAACCGGGTTCTAGAGGATCTCAATATCACTGACCACCCTCGATCGGTCATAATTCCAGTTTAGCAACCTTTTCTTGCGGCCGGAATCATCGCGAGAGTTTGGTCTTAATGGGTGTAGCATACTGCTACTTTTCTATGGCCAAGTTGGTCAATTATAGGTTCTAAGGTCAGTTGGTGTTTAATGACCCCTTAGCAGCCCCATATTCTCCTTGTTCCGCCACAAGGGATATCGGTACAAACTAAAGTGTCACACCAACGTAGCTACTGCTTCAACCGTATCGGTCTACGCCGTACAGTTCCCTCACAGTCTATTGCTACTTACCTAAAAGGTGTTCCCCAAATCCGGGTTAGGATCTATAGTAACTTTGATTCAAACCCACAAAGATAAAGCAAACAAATCAAGCAATCAAAAATAATATGATGAACTAATCCTAAGGCATACCCCACTTATTGAATCCCCAACAGACTCGCCAGTTCTGTGATACGGTGGGAAGAACTGACTATTTTTTGGAATGTTGGTTTGCGTTTTGCGTTTGTTTTCGCAAAATGTCGCGGTAAGCAAGAGTCGCCACCGAATTTTATTTTATCCAACAAGGAAAGAAAAAAAGCACAGAAAAATTCCTTTTTTCGAGATATTTCTGAGTACGGGGGGTAGATTATAGAAAGGGAAGGTATTAGCACCCTTTCTATCCGTAGTTATCTAAGGGCTCTTAGGTACTTGCTCATTATTTTCAAAATTGTTTTCTTTGTGTTTGTGGGTTTTGAAAAGTTTTTGTGTTAACTTCGATTTAACTCTTGCTTCTGTCTTCAAGAGTGTAATGAAGTGTTTATGAAAAACTTGTTTATAAAAGTGTAAGTGTGAAAAAGTTTTGTTTTGGATGAGCAAGTATCTAAGAACTAATCTACCTACTCGAAAAAGGAATCATTCTATGCTAATTTCCTTTAGACAATGTTATCCCACTATTAGTGAGTAGGTAGCACCGTCGTTGGAGTTTGAGGGTCAATTCGAAAGAGGGACATACGGTCACTAAAGCAATGTTAGGACGCCTTAGCGGTAACCCTAATGTCTTAGATCATTTATTCGAGGCAATGATATCCGAGGCAACCTTTCCGAGGCAACTATGATATTTTAGACAAGAGGGCAACCTCTAAAACAACCTATACTCAATGACCGTTTACAAAGGCAACCAAGTGGGAGTGTACCCTAGTAGTGCGCATGTGCGAGTATGTTGATTTCAGTTATTTTTGTCTTTGCACATGTTTAGGGTGATCTAACTGTTTTAAATTCAGACATTCATTCTTGTCATGCAAACCCTATTATCAAACATCTAGCAGTTAAATATTTACAAAAAATTAAAGGTACGGAAATTAAACTAAATTATTACAAGGAGTCGGGTATTTACACCGCCAAAAACAATCCTTTAAAAGTAAAAGCGATAAAATAAATAAATATCCTAATTAATTATTACAAGACGGGAGCAGATACAATAATTGAATAAAGGAAAAATAAAGTGTGCGAGATAATTGGATCGAATGCGAAAATAGGGTTTTTACTCTCTTAATTAAAAAATGTTTTTGTTGTTTTTAATATTTTTAAAGAAAAGAAATTAAATCCTAAAATTAAATGCTAAATTAATTATTAAATAAATTAATTAATGAAAAATATTAAATGACATATTTTTGGAGATTTTATTATTTTAGGAAAGAAAATAAAATAATTAAGTTAAAGTTGAAACCTATTAATTCTAATTAATTTTAAATGTTTACAAAACAAACTAAAATTACCTAATTAATCAACCTAATTAAATTAATTGATTTATTGATGAAAAATAAATTTCTAAAATTTAATTGGGGAAAAAATATTTTTGTGATTTTTTTGATAAAAAGAAATTATTTATTGGTTAGTAATTAAATAAATAAATAATTAAATGAAAATAAACGAAATATAAAAAAGTAGAGAATGGGCCTGATTTAGCGTGTGTGAATAGCAATTATTCTGGCCCATTTGATGAAGATCCGTTGGACTTTTGTAATCCCATGCGTTTGCGTTGACTTGGTCCGTTGGTGCACCTTCAATGATGGCCATCAAATCTGGCCATCTGGCATGTTGATGAGGAAGGTGCATGGTAGATCTCGAGCTTAGGCGTGCACTGAATCACCTGAAATTGTTAGGAAAAATAACAAATGCTGGAGGCAGGGATCGAACCCCTGACCTCCAGCCTCTAACGCCTTTAACGTCCCACTTGTAACCACTATGCCATGTGTTTCTATTTGTTAATATAATACAAATCAATAATAATATAAGAAAACAAATATTAATGGTTAATTGTCAGAAAAACGGGCCAACGTTTGAACAAGCCAGTAAAGGGATGACACTTCATCGTCTCCTTCCTCTGCACCGTGGCTAAAACTCAAAGGGGTTATACCCACAGACAGATGACCGTCACTACAAACCAATCATCCTTAAAATCTCCTATAGGCCACGGAAATGAATTCTAAGACCGTGGTTGAGGTTGTCTCATCCTCCTGATTGCAACCATGCCCATTATTAGGGCCAATTATTCCTGAAAAGAAAAAACCCCAAAAACAAATCTGAAACCCTAACAATGGTGGATTTCGTTACAGGTCATATAAATGCAATTGAGTAATGCCAAAAGCTTCCAAATGATTTGTAGATTAAGAATATGCCACCAATTCATGTCAACAATGCCTAAATTTCAAAATACGAATCCAAGAACAGGGCGAGTTCGTGAGTGACTTACAGCGTATTCTGGGATTGGAATGGACCGGTTCTGAGTTGCTTTAGCTTCTAGAGGATGCCAGGAAGCGATGGAGACAAGTAACAGGCCTTGAGGATGCCTCTAACCACCAATTTGATCTCCCACTTTCTTTGATATTTTTCAGATTTTTCTTTTGTTCTATGCTTGATCTCCAACCCTGTTTTTGATATGCCTCGCCTCCTTATGTATTGTACAATGCATTAGGGTTGTTTCTTGTGTTAGAACAATGTTTGAATCTAGTACCCTATATTTAAGTTTTGATGATAACAAAGTGAAAAGATATAGTATTTATATGTTTCATGTTTGAACTATATGCTACCTAAAATTACTATGCTCTGACTTGCAGATACGCTGATTAAAATAAGCAAGATCACTTCTTCAGCATCAGAATTTGATTTGATACACCAGCATCAGAAGTTGCTGAATCAGAACATCAAGATCAGATGATCAACTCACGTACATGCTGTAGCTTGATGAACAGAACTGCGCGTAAACACTCTGATACAAAAACAATAGTTCATCAGCAGCGAAGCAGAATCAGAATGAGCCAAGCCAGAACGTGCATTGAAGAAGCAACGGTACTGTGCATTGAATGCTAATTAATTCCAACGGCATCATTCTAGACAAGATCTGCTCAAAAAGGAAAGCTTGTTATTAGCATTGAATCAAGAATATTGCATTCAACGTTCATCTTCTCAAGTGCTATATAAACAAGGCTTCGAAGATTATAATGGCTAATGCTCTCCAAATCTCTACACGCACAAAGCTGAACAATAATCTTCATCTACCAGTTTTGCTAAACCCCAAACTCTGACACTCTATTAGTGTTTAGCAATCTAGTTTCTAAGCTTCATTTGTGTATACATCACAGTTGTGATAAAGTTTTGTAGAAAACATTCACACACATTTGTTTTGTACCTTTGTAAGAAAGTGTTGCCTTGACAAACCGGATTGTGGTTTGAATCAAGAAGGCTTTAGAAGTTGTTAAAGCAGTCTGTAATATTCAGTTGAATATAGTGAATTAAGACCTCGTTGGAGAGAGGCGAAATCACCTTGACGGGTGGACTGGAGTAGTTTGAGATCAAACGAACCAGGATAAAAATATCTTGTCAATTGCTTTAAGATTTCAGTTTTACAATTCAACCCCCCCTTCTTGTGTTTTTCACCCCTTCAATTGGTATCAGAGCGCCTGGTTCTGAGCTAAAACACTTAACCGTGTCAGTACAAGATCCAGCGTCAGAAAAACACAATGGCAGGAAACAACTCTCATTTCAGCAATGACAACAATGAGGACAGAGACAGATTCAGCGGCAAACCTCCAGTCTTTGATGGAGAAAACTTTGATTACTGGAAAGACAGAATTGAAAGCTTCTTTCTAGCACATGATGCTGATCTGTGGGATATGGTGACAGATGGATACACGCACCCTGTGAATGCAACTGGTCAGAAGATTGAAAGAAAATCAATGACTGATCAACAAAAGCGTGACTTCAAGAATCACCATAAGGCCAGAACCATTCTCCTCAGTGCCATCTCCTATACTGAGTATGAAAAGATCTCCAACAGAGACACAGCTAAGAACATCTTTGATTCTCTCAGAATGACGCATGAGGGCAACGTTCAAGTCAAAGAAACAAAAGCTCTGGCGCTCATTCAGAAGTATGAGGCGTTCAAAATGGAAGAATCTGAATCCAATGAAGCTATGTTCTCTAGATTCCAGATTCTGGTAGCTGGTCTCAAAGTTCTGGACAAAGGATACTCTACTGCTGACCATGTCAAGAAGATAATCAGAAGTTTACCCAAGCAGTGGAGGCCTATGGTTACTGCTCTGAAGCTAGCGAAAGATCTCAACAAAATCACTCTGGAGGAACTTATAAGCTCCCTCAGAAGTCATGAGATAGAGCTAGAAGCTGACGAGCCTCAGAAGCAAGGTAAGCCTTTAGCTTTAAAATCTAACAGAAAATCTGAATCTAAAGTTTTGCAGGCAGTTGAAGAAACATCTGATGGATCCTCATCAGAAGAAGACGAACTTTCCCTTCTCTCCAGAAGAGTAAATCAACTGTGGAAGCAAAGACAAAGGAAGTTCAGGAATCCCAGAAGATCTGATCAGAACGAGTCTTCTTCCAGATACAGAAGGACAGATTCTTCCTCTGGATACAGAAGATCTGAAGGCTCCTCCAGTAGCAAGAAGCCAAACACAAAAGACATCATCTGCTACGAGTGCAATGAGCAAGGACACTACAAGAGTGACTGCCCAAAGCTTCAGAGGGAAAAGCCCAAAAAGAAGTTTGGAAGAGAAAAGAAGAAAAGTCTCATGGCCACATGGGATGACTCTGACTCGTCTGAAGCTGACTCAGAATCAGATGATGAAAGGGCAAACATAGCGCTCATGGCTAACATTCCAGATGATAGTGAAGCTTCTGAATCAGACTCAGAATCAGACACAGAAGAGGTATTCCCTAACTTCGCTGTTAATTTTACAAAGGCTGAACTTGCTGAAAGCCTCAATGAAATTCTGGAACGTTATCAGCAGATTAGAGCTAAATTCAGAGACCTGAAAAGGAATCTTGAATCTGACTCTAATAAGTCTGAGAGTCTCAAATTGGAAAACTCTGAGCTGAGAGATAAAATTTTAAAATTAGAAAACTCTTTACAAAACTCTCAGAAGGAACCAATTTCTGAAACTCCCAGCAACGCTGATGAGATCATCAAGGAGTATGATCATAGTTTCCAGAAGTTCCTTGCTAAAAGCATAGATAGAAGCAGAATGGCTTCAATGATCTATGGAGTTAGCAGAAACGGCAGGAAAGGAATAGGATACCTAGGTAAGGTTCCTACACCTAAGAATGTCATGGATTTAACCATTAAACACACTCCTTTAAATTCACACTTTGTGTATGGTCACACACATGACGTCAAATATACTAGCAGTAAGCACTCTGTGAAACCAAAATTCAACCAGAGTTTTGGTAAAACTAACAAATCAGGACCCAAGAAGATCTGGGTACCTAAGGATAAAATAATACATGTTGCAGATATCTTTAGCAGCAAGTCAGAAACACCAGTCATGGTACCTGGACTCTGGCTGCTCACGACACATGACGGGAAGAAGGCATATGTTCCAAAGCCTGGAACTTAAGCCTGGAGGCCACGTTGGCTTTGGAGGCAATCAGAGGGGAAAGATAATTGGCTCTGGAACTGTAGGTAACGGAAATCTTCCCTCTATTAATAATGTTCTGCTAGTAGATGGATTGATGCATAATCTGTTATCCATAAGTCAATTAAGTGATAACGGTTATGATATAATCTTTAATCAAAAATCATGTAAAGCTGTTAGTCAGAAAGATGGGACTATCCTGTTTAATGGAAAGAGGAAAAACAACATTTACAAAATCAAACTTTCTGAACTAAAGAGTCAGAACGTAAAATGTCTTCTGTCTGTTAACAACGAGCAGTGGATCTGGCACAGAAGATTGGGGCATGTTAGTATGAGAAGAATATCTCAGATTAACAAACTCAATCTGGTCAGAGGACTTCCTAATTTGAAGTTCAATTCAGATGCTCTGTGTGAAGCATGTCAGAAAGGCAAATTTGCAAAACCTTCTTTTAAATCCAAAAATGTTGTTTCTACCTCTAAGCCATTAGAACTTCTGCACATTGACTTATTTGGACCAGTTAAAACTGCTTCAGTCAGTGGCAAGAAGTATGGGTTAGTAATCGTAGATGACTATAGCAGATGGACATGGGTAAAGTTCTTAAGACACAAGGACGAGTCACACTCTGTGTTTGTTACCTTCTGTAACCAAGTTCAGAATGAAAAAGATCTTAGAATCGTTAAAGTCAGAAGTGATCATGGTGGAGAATTTGAAAATAAAGATTTTGAGTCATTCTTTAATGACAAAGGCATTCTGCATGATTTCTCTTGTCCTAGAACTCCCCAACAAAATGGAGTTGTAGAACGAAAGAACAGAACATTGCAAGAAATGGCCAGAACCATGATCAATGAGACAAACGTTGCTAAGACTTTCTGGGCAGAGGCAATAAACACAGCGTGCTACATTCAGAATAGAATCTCAATAAGACCTATTCTGGAAAAGACTCCATATGAATTGTGGAAGAACAGAAAGCCCAACATTTCGTATTTTCATCCATTTGGATGTACTTGCTTTATATTGAATACGAAGAATTATTTGAACAAGTTTGATTCTAAGGCACAGAAGTGTATTATGTTAGGATACTCTGAACGCTCAAGAGGGTACAGAGTATACAATACAGAAACACAGATTGTGGAAGAATCAATCAGTGTTCGTTTTGATGACAAGCTTGACTCTGAAAAGTCAAAGCAGAATGAAAATCTTGTAGGTATAGAAATTGAATTTGCAGGTTCTGAAGACAAGTCATCAGAAGCTCTCAACACAGACATTCCTTCAACGTCTGAAAGAAGCAATGCTAGAAATCCTACAACTGCTGCTGATCAACCTCAGAAGAGATTACCCAGAAGCAGTTTGGATCACCCATAAGAGACTATCCTAGGAAGAAAGGAAGATCCAATCAGAACAAGAGCAAGCTTCAGAAACTCTGAAGAAACTCTTATGGGACTTGTGTCTCTGATTGAACCTTCTTCTATTGATGAAGCACTTCTGGACAACGACTGGATTCTGGCAATGCAAGAAGAGCTGAATCAATTCACCAGAAACGACGTATGGGATCTCGTTCCCAGACCAAAAGGATTCAACGTCATTGGAACAAGATGGGTGTTCAGAAACAAGCTAAATGAACAAGGTGAAGTCATCAGAAACAAGGCACGACTGGTTGCACAAGGTTATAGTCAGCAAGAGGGAATAGACTATACAGAAACCTTTGCCCCAGTCGCCAGGTTAGAATCTATCAGACTTTTAATTTCATTTGCTGTTAATAGAGGCATCACTCTGTATCAGATGGATGTCAAAAGTGCATTCTTAAATGGTTATATAGAAGAAGAAGTTTATGTTCACCAACCCCCAGGTTTTGAAAATACAAAACATCCAGAACATGTTTTCAAACTGAAAAAGTCACTGTATGGTCTGAAACAAGCTCCCAGAGCTTGGTATGAAAGGCTAAGTAACTTTCTGCTTGAAAATGAATTCACCAGAGGGAAAGTGGACACTACTCTATTCTGTAAAACAGTTAAGAGTGACATTTTAGTCTGTCAAATTTATGTTGATGATATTATTTTTGGTTCTACTAATCCTTCTCTTGGAAGAAAATTTGCTAAGTGTATGCAGGCAGAATTTGAGATGAGCCTCATGGGGGAACTGAAATTCTTTCTAGGAATTCAGATCAATCAAACTCCAGAGGGAACTTACATTCATCAGAGCAAATACATCAGAGATCTTCTGAAGAAATTTGACCTCTCAGAATGTAAGCCATCAAAGATTCCAATGCATCCCACGTGCATTCTGGAAAGAGAAGAGGTAAGCAAAAGTGTAGAACAGAAAGTATACAGAGGTATGATTGGTTCTCTCCTTTATCTGACAGCTTCAAGACCTGATATCTTATTCAGCGTATGTATTTGTGCTAGATTTCAATCAGATCCTAGAGAATCTCACTTAACAGCTGTTAAGCGAATTTTCAAGTATCTGAAAGGTACTACTAATCTGGGTTTGTTTTATAGAAAATCTAGTGATTACAGCTTAGTAGGCTACTGTGATGCTGATTTTGCTGGAGACAGAGTGGAACGTAAAAGTACTTCTGGAAGCTGCCAGTTTCTGGGAGAAAATCTGATCTCGTGGTCCAGCAAAAGGCAATCAACAATTGCTCTGTCAACAGCAGAAGCTGAGTACATAGCAGCAGCAGGATGTAGCACACAAATGCTCTGGATGAAAAGTCAGCTTGAAGACTTCCAGATTTTTGAGAGTAACATTCCTATTCTTTGTGATAATACTTCTGCTATTTGCTTAAGTAAGAATCCTATTTTACATTCTAGAGCTAAGCATATAGAAATAAAACATCATTTCATTAGGGACTATATTCAGAAAGGTATTTTAAACTTGAAATTTATAGATACAGACCATCAATGGGCTGATATCTTTACTAAACCCCTTTCAGAAGATAGGTTTAATTTCATTCTGAAACATCTCAGCATGAAAGTATGCCCAGAATGAAAATGTTTTAATTCCATGTATTTATCTTCAGAATGTAATTATATTACTGTGAACTTCTGATCAATCTCCTTTTAGAAAGATAGAACATGCAGATTGTATCAGATGCAAGTCTAAAGATCTGAGAGTCTAATCTCAAAGACAGACGTGCTGATCACTACATCAAACAAGTGTCATCCAATCATCAGCAAATCTCTAAAGCAGAACGCGTGCACGCTTCTGAGAAGGCAAAGCGCTGATTGGGTGCATTGAGACACATGTCTGGTAACCGTTTTTAAGTATCTTTCTCAAATCCCCCAAAATCAGCAAGCATTTAATGAAAAGTAATCACGCTTGTTAAATGGCAATCATTATTTTTTTCTCTCTCTTAAAAACGTTTAATTTTTCAAAATAATTTTTGAAAACTCTATTTAAGCACATTAATCCTTCATTTTTATTCTTTACGCTTTCTCATAATCATTCAAGTATTTTCTGCATATTTCTGAGTTTATCTCCTACAAACCTTTTTCTCTCAAATCATTCTCAAAGCTTTTTCAGTGAGAACAATGGCATCCTCCAGCATTTCTGCAGGCAATCAGAAGAAAGAAACCTCTGAACAATATCAGGTGCCCCTCAGAACTCTTCTCACACCGGTAAAGAATCTTGAAGTTCTCTCTGAGTTAATCATCGACTTTGAAAGTTTGAAGGAAAATGGATTTGACCTAACTGAAGAAATTAGGGCTCAAAAGTGGGAGAGGTATTTCGATAGGTTGGTTGGACCAACATTCCCAGAGCTTGTCAAGGAATTTTGGATTCACGCCAAGATTCATAAACATCTAGTCATCTCTTCTGTCATGGGAAAGAAGATAGTAATTTCTGAAGACCTCATTGCTAGGTTAATCGGTCAAAGTGGTGGTGGAGTCCGTTGTGTGGACATGGCTGATAGATGCCCTGATATAGGCGTGGTAGCTAACAGCATTTTCACTCTTGGATTTCCCAGCAGCAAAATTAAGGATCTGAAGGACCACTGCAGAGTATGGGCCAAGATTGTTCTTGGATGCTTCAATCACAGGAAACCAACAAGTTCTCCTGATTATATAAACGTGGATCAGCAATTTCTGATCTACTTTATTGATCAGAGGGTAAAGATCAATCTGGCACACTTCCTGTTCAACCATCTCAAGACCAGTGTCAAAGAAACAAGAGAAGAAGAAAGGACCAAAAGGGACTGGATACCGTTTGGAAGGCTCATATCAGATATTCTGACAGAGAATAAGCTGATAGATTATCTGAGCGAAGCTCAAGTGCTGAGCACCCTTGAACCAACTGTTGGAAAACCGCTGAACGCTAAGAACCTGAAAAAGATGAAGCTGATAGAAAATATTAAGAAGGAACCCAGAGCTACTTCAACTGCTGACATCTCCAGCAGAAGAGTGCCTCTGAGTGATTTCCCAAAATTTTATGAAATGGAATCCAAACCTGATATGTTTCTCAAGTATCCAGACTCATACAAGGAAGAAGATACAGTTTCAAAGCTGAAGATCAAAGATCTGAGTCAACCCCAACCTGAAGTGACTCAGAAGAAGACAAAGAAGAGGAAAGCGCCAACAGCAGGATCATCTCATCAGACTCCAAAGAAAAGAGGTATTTCATCTGCTGCCCCTATTTCAATTTCATCTACTATTCCAACATCTGCTGCCCCTCCTCAAACCTCTCACAGAATATCAATCCCAATCCCTACCATTGATGAAACCATACCAGAAGACCCTTCTGAGGCCTTACTACTCAGAAGACCCAGAACTAAGATTCCTAAACAACCAACTGTTTCAACAACACCAGCACTTGATAGAGTGCTAGCTGATATTGAGCGTGAACATGCTTCTGCTCAACCAAATTCTGAACCACCAAATATTCCTCCTCCAGAACCAGAACCACAATCACAACAACCACTCACAGAAGAACCTCTGATCCCTGAGCAATCAGAGATTCCACCTCCTCAACCAGAAAATAATCCACCTTCACCACAAACAGAGTTTCACCGCTATGAAACCCCTTCTCCTCATCATTCTGACCCCCACTCACCTCAACCTTCACCGTTGGCAATCCAGTTGCCATGTGGAACCACTATTGTCAGGCCCCAGTTGCCATCTTCAGAGGAATCAACACCTCCAAAAACTCCAACCACTCCAATAGAAATATCTGACTCTGATTCTGATACCCTTCCTCCAAAACAAACAACCCCTCAGCAAACCTCTGAAAACCCCAACAGAACTTTCATTGACTTCACAAGTCTTGAACGTCTTGCTGATCTAAGACACAAAATTGCCATACCCAAACCAAAGCAACCAGATGTTGGCTCTGGTATTTTGAATTTTGAAACAGGTATGCTGCAATGGATTGCTTCTTTGAAGCAAGTCTGTCCGGGGATGATCGACCCAGCTGCTTCTGATCAGCTCTGGTCACAGTTCAGAATATGGGTACGTGCTGAAGCCCTCAAGCTGCAGGACGTCAACTACGAGCAGGCTCAACAGAACTTTAGCAAGCTGCTGAAGGAAGTTGAGAGTCAGCTGCCTCAAGAAGTTGTGCTCCCTCTGGACAGTGAATCTTGGTCTGAGAAAGAGCAAGCTGCACAGGTGCAACCATCAGAAGAAGACAAGACCATTCAGGCTGAAGAAAATCCAGCAGAAGATGTCGCTGAAAGTTCTGAGAAGCTTCCTCCCTCTGACACTTCTCAAGCTGCCTTGGACAGGCAGGCTCTGGAAGAATTAAGGCTGAATGACTTGCGTCTACAGCAGCGGATGGAAGAGAATGATCAGAAGATGAAAGCAAGAATGGATGTACAGGACAGCAAGATTGACACTGTTGTCAACATGGTTCAGAAGCAGAATGAAACTTCTGAAAAGATTCAAGCGATGCTGGAAAGCCTGTTCTCACGCATGCCCCCTCAACCATAAATCTTTTTCATGCATAATTTTTCATGTTTTCTTCATTTTCTGATGTACTGTTTTGACTATGTTTTGTAATGCTATTTTGCTCTGATTCTGAACTATTTTAATATAATTAGTTTTTCTGATCTTAAGTGTTTTAACACATCACCAACACTTTTTGATTGCTGACAAAAAGGGGGAGAACAAGAATGATATTTAAATCAATAACGGCTAACTAGACAGAAATTCTCAAACATTCTAACTCTATTACTTTTTCTGTCTTGTTTTTAAGTCTACAGGCACAAGGAAGCTCCTGAACACTATGAAGACTAGAAGCTAGAAGCTCTGATCAAAATGTAGAAGCTCATGTTGCTCTGATCAAATATGAAGTTCTGATCGACCTAACACTCTGATCCGAAGCAAAGCTCTGACAGGAAAAGCTCTGAAGCTCTGCTCTCTGATAAGTCAAAGACCTATAATTTGATGCTCAAAGATAGAAAAAGATCTGATCCTGAAGAACACGTATATCAAAGGGAAGTAACAAACTCAGGGGGAGTATCTCTTAACTCTGATTTTTCCATACTTCTTATTCTGATACATTTCCCAGACACCTTTTCACGTTATTTTTCATTTAAAATATCTAGTTTTTGTCATCATCAAAAAGGGGGAGATTGTTAGAACAATGTTTGAATCTAGTACCCTATATTTAAGTTTTGATGATAACAAAGTGAAAAGATATAGTATTTATATGTTTCATGTTTGAACTATATGCTACCTAAAATTACTATGCTTTGACTTGCAGATACGCTGATTAAAATAAGCAAGATCACTTCTTCAGCATCAGAATTTGATTTGATACACCAGCATCAGAAGTTGCTGAATCAGAACATCAAGATCAGATGATCAACTCACGTACATGCTGTAGCTTGATGAACAGAACTGCGCGTAAACACTCTGATACAAAAACAATAGTTCATCAGCAGCGAAGCAGAATCAGAATGAGCCAAGCCAGAACGTGCATTGAAGAAGCAACGGTACTGTGCATTGAACGCTAATTAATTCCAACGGCATCATTCTAGACAAGATCTGCTCAAAAAGGAAAGCTTGTTATTAGCATTGAATCAAGAATATTGCATTCAACGTTCATCTTCTCAAGTGTTATATAAACAAGGCTTCGAAGATTATAATGGCTAATGCTCTCCAAATCTCTACACGCACAAAGCTGAACAATAATCTTCATCTACCAGTTTTGCTAAACCCCAAACTCTTACACTCTATTAGTGTTTAGCAATCTAGTTTCTAAGCTTCATTTGTGTATACATCACAGTTGTGATAAAGTTTTGTAGAAAACATTCACACACATTTGTTTTGTACCTTTGTAAGAAAGTGTTGCCTTGACAAACCGGATTGTGGTTTGAATCAAGAAGGCTTTAGCAGTTGTTAAAGCAGTCTGTAATATTCAGTTGAATATAGTGAATTAAGACCTCGTTGGAGAGAGGCGAAATCACCTTGACGGGTGGACTGGAGTAGTTTGAGATCAAACGAACCAGGATAAAAATATCTTGTCAATTGCTTTAAGATTTCAGTTTTACAATTCAACCCCCCCTTCTTGTGTTTTTCACCCCTTCATCTTGTGTCCAAATCCCTCTCCATCAATGCTTTGAATATTGGTTTTATTTGCTTTGAAGATCTTTCCAAAATTGGTTCAAATCTAATCTCCTTGTACACATATGCCTTGATACTATTTTGATTAGTCCTAGCTGTGTAATAAGACCTGCAATCATCACCAAATCCTTGGTTTCAATGTTTTTAGATTTTATTTGATTTAATTTGATTTAAATCAAATTAATTCAAATAAAAATCAAAATAATTAATAAAAATATGATATGGACACATGGCCAAGGCTATAGCACGTGGGATATAATTCCAACTCAAAACAAGTGAAAAAGAATGGGCCCATTTGGCAAAATTTGAAGTTTTGGGGATAGTTGACTTTTGGCAATTTTGCAAAAAAGGTCAACTTCAGCAATGTATAACTTCCTCAATTTTGAATCTTTGGAGGTGTTATATGACTTTTTAGAAATCTTGAGATTCCCTCTAATCAACCCTTTTGGTATGATCTCATTCTGATATTCCATGCTCATGTATGAAGCTTTGACAAAAAAGGTGTTTTTGTTGACTTTCAAAAATGACCTATAATGTCCAAATTCATAACTTCTTGTGAGTGCCTATTTTGATCTTGGGAGATGAAGATGGATTGTATAGAATTGCATCCTCTTCAAAATGAGCTTTGGATTGGTCATTTATAATAAAGTATGAGAAAGTTATGCTTGGTCAAAGTTGAGTTGACTTTTCCTACAAAATCCTAATTTAGCAACTTTTGAATCATGATGAAATTGAGCAATCCTTGATGAATCATGATCAACCCTTGATCAAATGATTAAATATACTTCAAAATGAGAATGTTGACCAAAAATATTGAAGTTTTACTGTATGTGGGTCACAGTTGACTTTTGCCCTAGTACAGTCGATTCTTGGACCTTTGAGCAATTGACTGAGCAAACTTCCTTTACAAGGCTTGAAAATTGACATGGATGACCTTGAGAACATATTAGGAAAATGGTGAGCACTTGGGATCATTTGGACTCAAGGATCTTGATGCAACATGAAACCCTAGTTTGGGGTATACTGCCTTAGGAGAGAGCTTGTCTGGCCAACCCTTGGGCTACCTTGAGCAACTTGAGGATCTTTCTTGCAATGTTTTGAGAAATATGGGAGGGAAAATTTTGGGGTACAACATCATGCCAATCTTTATATGTCATTGTCATCTTCTATATGATTCTCTTTATATTTTTATTAACCGCTTCAACAGCGCCATTAATCTTCGACCGATAGGGAGAAGAGTTATGATGTTGGATGTTGAATTACGTGCAAAGCTCGGTGATCATAGTGTTGTTGAGATTGGTACCATTATCTATAATGATTCTTTCTGGGATACCGTACCGATAAATAATGTTATGTATGATAAATCTAGCCACGACGTTCTTGGTAACAGAAGCAAATGAAGCTGCCTCGACCCACTTTGTTAAGTAATCAATGGAAACCAGGATGAAGTGGTGCCCATTGGAAGTTGTAGGTCTGATTTCTCCAATCATATTGATGCCTCACATTGCGAACAGCCAAGGAGAGGTCAAGACGTTTAGAGGAACTAGAGGTACATGCACCTTATCATCATAGATCTGGAATTTATGGCAAGTTCGTGAATGCTGATAACAGTCTGCTTCCAGAGTGGACCAGTAGTATCCTGCCGGTAGAATCTTTTTAGCCATTGAGTTCCCACTGAAATGAGTGCCAAAGGTACCTTCATGCAAATTAGCCATAATCTTTTCTGCCTCACTCTTGTCTACACACCGAAGTAAGGTAGAATCATGACTGCGCTTGTAGAGGATCCCGTTACTGAGAAAGAACTTAGTAGAGAACCTTATTAGGAATTTCTTATCATTGACCGAAGCTCCTTCAGGATATTCTTGGCCTTCAATATATCTTTTGACTTCATGGAACCTTTCCACTATTTCTTCAATACCAATCTCATGACAGTATGTTGGCTCGTCCATCCTCTCAATGGTGATTTGAGGAGCCTCATTATCCCACCTGACCTTGAACATGGATGACATCATAGCTAGCACGTCCGCTAGTTGATTTTCCTCTCGTGGAAAATGCTCAAAGGTAATTTCTTCAAAGTATAGGATTAGTGTCAACACATGATCTTTGTACTGGATGATATTAGGATGCTTCGTGTCCTATTCTCCTTTGATCTAGATGATTACCAAAGCCGGGTCTCCAAACACACTTAAGAACTTGATCCTTAAATCGATTGCAGCTTTGATACCCATGATGCATGCTTCATACTCAGCCATATTATTGGTTCAGTTGAAATATAGTCTGGTAGTGAAAGGAGTATGACAGCCCTCAGGAGATATAATCACAGTGTCGATGCCATTTCCAAGAGCGTTGGAAGCTCTGTCAAAAACCACGGCCCATCGGGGTCCTTTTTCAGGTCCTTCATTAGGTCCAGGTTCTTCATAATCAGTTACTAACGTGATGTTCTTGCCTGGGAACTCAAAATTCATGGATTGGTAGTCATCCACATCTTGATGATCTAAATGATTAACTAATACACTTCCCTTAATTTCTTTCTGGGTTGTGTATTGAATGTCGTATTCGGTCAGGATCATTTGCCATCTTGCTAATCTTCCGGAGATAGCGGGCTTCTCAAAGATGTACTTGATAGGATCCATTTTAGATATCAATAAGGTAGTGTGAGTCAACATATATTGTCTTAGTCGACGAGCAGCCCATGCCAAAGCACAACAAGTTTTCTCGAACAGTGAGTATCTTGTTTCACAGTCGGTAAACTTTTTGCTAAGGTAGTATATTGCATGCTCTTTTCGACCAGACTCGTCATGCTGCCCCAACACACACCCCATTGAGTTCTCTAATACTGTTAAGTACATGATCAAAGGTCTTCCTTTGACTGGAGGCATTAAAATTGGAGGCTCTTGAAGATATTCTTTGATTTTGTCAAAGGCATACTGGCAATCGTCATTCCACTTCACTGCTTGATCTTTCTTCAGTACTTTGAAGATTGACTCACAAGTAGTGGTCAGATGTGAAATAAATCTAGCTATGTAGTTCAGATGTCCCAAGAATCCCCTAACTTCCTTCTCGGTGCGAGGAGTTGGCATTTCTTGTATAACTTTGACCTTTGCAGGGTCAACTTCAATTCCTTTGTTGCTGACAGCGAAACATAAGAGCTTACCAGATCTTACTCTAAAGGTGCACTTATTCGGGTTTAGCCTCAGTTTGTACTTCTTCAAACTTTCAAATAGCTCATGTAGGTGATCAAGGTGCTCCTCTTCAGTCTGAGACCTGGCTATCATATCATCCACATAGACCTCTATCTCGTGATGGATCATATCATGAAATAAAGCTACCATAGCATGCTGATAGGTCTCCCCGACATTCTTTATCTCAAATGGCATAACTTTGTAGCAGAAAGTGCCCCACTGTGTGACGAAGGTCTTCTTCTCCATGTCCTCAGGTGCCATTTTGATTTGATTGTATCTGGAGAAACCATCCATGAAGGACAATAGTTTATGTTGTGTGGTGTTGTCAACTAGAACATCAATATGGAGAAGCGGAAAGTCATCCTTGGGGCTTGCCCTATTTAGGTCTTTGTAATCCACACACATACGCACATTACCGTCCTTCTTAGATACTGGAACAACATTAGCGACCCATTATGGATAGGACATGACAGCTAAGAAACTGGCATTGAACTGTTTCATGACTTCAGCCTTGATCTTTTCTGACATATCCGGCCGCATGCGACGAACTTTCTGTTTCACTAGAGGCCTGTCCTCTTTTGTAGGTAGGCGATGAACCACAATATCGGTGTCAAGTCCCGGCATGTCTTTGTACGACCAGGAAAAAACCTCGACATAGTCATGTAGCATCTGTATTAACCGCTATTTGACACTAGGCTCCAAGTTAGCACCTATCAGGACTTCTTTTATGTCCTCTTCAGTACCCAAGTTCAATGTCTCAAGTGGCTCCTCATGAGGCTGTATTGTCCTTTCTTCCTGTTGTAACAGTCTGACCAGCTCTCCTGGTACCTCACAATCTTCCTCACCTTCGTCCTCGGCTTGGTTGATCGGATTTTCAAAGTCATAATGAGCAATAGCATAACCATTATCAATGGGATCCAGAGTGGATGTGGGTCTGCAGTTTGATATGTGAGTGTGTGTGTGTAAGAGCACAACTATATATTTTTTGATAAAGTAAAGATACAGAAAAGAAAAACAAAGAGCGTAAAATTTATATGTGAAACATCCAATGTTTTATTGATGACATATGAAATGAAGTAATTACCCTCACAAATAAACCATTGTGCCTCGGGTAAGGCACATGGCTTTAGTGTTTCAATTGTTCAAATATTACATTTCCTTAATAAAAAAAAGACAAATTACTCTTGAATAAAAGTAATGGGAACAAATTATTTAGCCTCCCAATTGCTGAGTCCACCACTGATGGTTAGGAAGATCCACTTGTCCAGGTCATAGCTACTGTCAGTATCTTTTATGGCGGAGACAGCATCAATAGCACTGACTCCCGGGCCATGCTTGGGAATAGGTGCAGTTATGATATTGGGAGTCTCAGGGGGATCAAATTCAACCTCCTTTGCATCAATAAGGTCTTGCACCTTGTTCTTCAATACCCGACAATTGTTTATATCATGTCCCGGTGTTTCAGAGTGGTAGGCACATCGAGCATTCGAGTTGTTGTAGAGAGAGGAATTATTAGGATTCTTCGGGGCCTTCTTTAGGGTCACCAGATTGGACTTCAGCAGGCGTGGCAAAACCTGGGATAGGGTCATGTTGATCTGAGTAAACTGTATTTTGGGCGCATCCGGCCTGTGCTGATTGTTTCGTTATTAGTTTGAGATAGGATTGGAAATCATAATAGCCACTATCGTCGGACGATGTTCAGTTTTGTCATGATTTCTTTTGCTGTAAGCAGCAATGACTTCCTTCTTTCCCATGAATGGTTTCTTTGTTGTACTGGAGGATGCATCTCTCTATATCTTACCACTTTTAATTCCAGCCTCAACTTGTTCACCCGTCAAGATCAATTCAGTAAATCCAGCTGACGAGCTTCCAATCAGATGGTTAAAGAATGGCCCGGATAATATGCCCAAGAACATGTCCACCAGCTCCCTATCAGACAACAGAGGTTGGACTATTCCCGCATGGTCTCTCCATTTCTGGGCATAATCTTTAAATCCCTCTCCAGAACCCATCGACATACTCTGAAGTTGTGTACGGGTTGGAGCGAGGTCAGCATTATATTGGCACTGCTTGTAGAAAGCAGCAGCCAGATCTTCCCATTTACGGATGTTGGTTCCTTCCAGCTGATAGAACCACTCTAATTGAGTCCCTAATAGACTGTCTTGAAAGAAATTCACCCACAAATTCCTATCAGCGGTGTGCGGCTGGATCTTCTTGACATAAGATCTGAGATGCATCTTAAGACATGAGACCCCATCATATTTATCAAATGCGGTCACTTTGAACTTTTGCGGGATAACCACTGCAGAAACCAACCCTAGCTCTTCGAAATCCAGGCCAAGTACCTTCTGAACTTCCATGGCCTTTAGACGGTCCTCCAACTGTTTTATACTTATCATCAGCAAGAGGGTATTGTTCCTCAGTGTAATCAGCTTCGTCTTCTTCAGACTCCCTTGTATTGTGGTCTTCTTCTCTTGTCTCTCCTTCCTGATTGTCTCTCTCTCTCTCTCTTGACGTAGTTGTGAGCTCTGAAACTTGCCTCACTGGTCCTTTGAACCTTTTTCAAATGGACGTCAAAAGCGCATTCTTGAATGGATACATCAATGAAGAAGTCTATGTCAAACAACCCCCGGGATTTGAAGACTTCAAACATCCTTCACATGTCTTTAAGTTGAGAAAGGCTCTTTATGGCTTAAAGCAAGCACCAAGAGCATGGTATGATAGACTTAGCAATTTTTGTGTGAAAAAGGTTTCGAAAAGGGTAAGGTTAATAAAACCTTGTTCATTAATAGAATCCAAAGTAACACTTTATTGGTTCAAGTCTATGTTGATGATATCATTTTTGGATCGACTAACAAAGAAATGTGTGAGGAATTCTCATTGATGATGCAAGGAGAATTCGAGATGTCTATGATGGGAAAGATGAACTACTTTCTTGGACTACAAATCAAGCAACTAGAAGATGGAATCTTCATCAATCAATCTAAGTATTGCAAAGAATTATTGAAAAAGTTTGATATGGACAATTGTAAAGCAATGAATACTCCAATGGGCTCCGGTACATATGTTGATCAAGATGAATCCGGTACTCCAATTGATATTACAAAGTTCAGAGGTATGATTGGTTCTCTATTGTACTTGACGGTAAGCCGTCCTGACATCATGTTTAGTGTTTGTCTTTGCGCTCGCTTTCAAGCAAATCCAAAGGAATCACACCTCATGGCAGTTAAAAGGATCATGAATTATCTTAAAGGAACAATCAATGTCGGCCTATGGTATCCAAAAGGTAGTACTTGCACTTTAATTGGTTATTCTGACGCGGATTATGCAGGTTGTAAAACTGATCGTAAAAGCACAAGTGGTACTTGTCACATTATTGGAAATGCATTAGTATCATGGGCTTGTAAAAAGCAAGCATGTGTTGCTCTTAGCACGGCCGAAGTAGAATACATAGCAGCAGGTAGTTGTTGTGCACAAATTCTTTGGCTCAAGCAACAACTCCGTGATTACGGACTTGATCTCGGATGCATTCCTCTTCGATGCGACAATACAAGTGCTATCAATATTACAAAGAATCCGGTCATGCATTCAAGAACCAAACATATAGATATTCGACATCATTTTCTCCGTGATCATGTACTTAAAGCAGATGTCGAAGTCACTTTTGTAGATACTCATAACCAACTCGCAGATATCTTCACTAAACCGCTTGCTCGAGAACCTTTCTTCAAAATCCGAAGAGAACTTGGTATTTTGGATGAAGGTGATATCTAATGTTTCTCTTAAGATACTTGTCTTAATTTTTAAATGTATCTATTTTCCCCATCCTTTTTGATGTTAACAAAGGGGGAGAAGAGTATGCATGTATGTTGTTTTGTTTCAAGAAATTGCAGGCCCAAATATATATCAAACTCTCTCCAAAATTCAAAGAATCGTGGACTTAGGGGGAGCATACAATTTAGGGGGAGCCTTGAATTTGCTCAACATGTTCGCTACACAAAACAACATGAACATTTCAAGAAATCGTTTTCAAGACTTGGTTGTCATCATCAAAAAGGGGGAGAATGTAATTGCAAGCTTCTCAAGTCATATTTAAAGCATGTGTTTTGATGAAGACAACATGGACATCATGTTTCAAAGGATGTGCAAAAACCTTATCAACATCAAATTAAAGTCTTGAAGATTATTGAAGAATTATTAAAGAAATCATCAAATGTCAATATGGTATAAATAATTCTTAAAACCTTGAATATAGATGTTCACAATATGCATTCATCAACATATACATATTCCATAACTTTAAATTCAAGAAAAACTTTGTTTGAAATATCTTTCAAAATGTATTTTTGAAAATAAACCTTTAGGAACCGGTTCCTCCCTAACAGGGAACCGGGTTCCAGCTTTTCTCAAAAAACATGTCCCTGGTTTTTGTACCAGGAACCGGGTTGTACCAATAGGGGAACCGGTTCCTGCGTGATAAATTTGAATTCCAACTTATAACATTCACTAAGAACCGGGTTCTGTCAGTGTCGGAACCGGTTCCTAGCGAACCAATGCAGCTTTTACTTTGTTTTTTGAACATTTTTCAAGTGGTATCTTTTCATGAATGCATTGCAACTTTTCATATGAATTGGCATGAATGAAGAGGTTCTTACAACTTTATAAAATGCAGATTTTCTTATTTTCAAAAAATGTTCAATACTTCAATTTTCAAATTAACAAATATCCTTCTTCATTAACAATTTTCTCATTTACTCACATTTGAAATTATACTTTCATGTGTTCATAATTTTGTGAAACTTGCCATATACACTTTCATTATCATTTCAAGTTTCATTCATACATTGTGAACATTTATATACATTGTTGAGAATTGTTTTTATCTTGAAGAAGAAGATCAATTGAAGATTGATAAAGCTCTCCATATACTTCAAAATTAATCATTGTATTACTTAAAGATTTTCCCTTACTATCCAGGATTGTTGGAAGTAAGTGTTGTGATTTGAAGAGGATTGTTCTTCATTCACATTAGTGTTTGTTTGGTCTTAAAGGTGTTAAGAACCTTTGATCACCCTATAGGTTAGATAGTAAGCATAGGCTGTACAATCATTCTAACTATAGTGAAATCTCTTTCGTGTTGGAAAGGGGACTGGAGTACTCTCAGATTGTGAGGGGAACCAGGATATATCACCGTGTTCTTTACTTTTCCGCATATATCGCTTTCATCACCATAATCGAGAAAAGATAAAGATATAATCAAAACCTTCAAATACTTAACCAAAAATTACTACCAAGCATTCTCATAAAACCGAGTAAATTTTTATAAGACCTAATTCACCCCCCCTCCCCCCTCTTAGGCACTCTGAGACTTACAATTGGCATCAGAGCAAGTTATAGGTAACTTGTTCCTAAAGATCCAGAATGGCTTCCGCAAATCATCAACCAGTCTTCAGAGATGGTGGTAGTAACAACAAGCCTCCTCTATTCTGTGGTGAATATTTTGACTTCTGGAAAATACGCATGAAGGCGCATTTAGAAGCACAAGGAGAGGAAGTATGGGATGCTGTTGAAAATGGTCCATTTATCCCGATATCTATTATCAATGGCATTGGTTCTGTAAAGCCCAAAACTGCATGGGACGACGATGATAAAAAGAAAGTTCTCTATGACAAAAAGGCAATAAACCTTCTTCAAGGTGCACTCAGTATGGACAAATTTTTACGTGTCTCGAACTGTAAGACATCAAAAGAAATATGGGATACCCTTGTTCAAACTCATGAAGGAATGGCTGAAGTAAAAAGATCAAGGCTAAATACCTTGAGTCAAGAATATGAACTATTTCGAATGCATCCCGGAGAATCCATTCTTGACTTACAAAAGAAATTTGTGCATTTGACAAATCACTTAAATGCTCTTGGTAAAACCTTGACAAATGATGAACTCAACTTGAAAATCCTTAGATCATTGACTAGGGAATGGCAACCAAAGGTAACGGCTATCTCGGAAAAGAAGAGTCTCTCTGCAATGACTTCCGCTACATTATTTGGCAAACTTCAGGAATATGAAACGGAACTCGGTAGACTTGAAAAACATGAAAATTTAGAGAAGAAATCCAACGGCATTACCTTGAAAGTTGATTCAAAGGAAAGTCAAGATAAAGATGCATCGGAGGAAGATGAAAACTTCTTGCTTCTTGTAAAAAGGTTAGGAAAATACTTTGGTCATAAAAATAATCTTCATAATGCTAACTTTGTCAAGAGGAAGAAATTTTATAATCATAAAGATAAAGAAGCCTCCACATCAACACAAGATGTCACATGTTATGAATGTGGAAAGCAAGGTCACATAAAGCCAGATTGTCCAAAACTCTCCAAGAAAAATGGATTCAAAGGCAAAAAGGAGTTCAAGAACAAAAAGGCTTATGTTGCATGGGAAGATAATGAGATAAGTTCTTCATCCGATTCGGAAAGCGAGGAATGTGCAAATCTAGCATTAATGGCTTCACATCACTCCGACAATGAAGAAGAGGTTAGTAATGAATTTAATCTTTTTGATGATGATGTTCAAGATGCTATTGATGAACTCTTGAGAGAATGCAAAAGTTTATACAAAAAGGTGTCAAATCAAGAAAAAGAACTTCTAAGTTGTTTAGAAAAAATTGACACCATGACTAAAGATTTTGAACTTCAAAAATAGAATTTTATTAAAGAAAAAGAAAAATTTGCATGCTACAAGTGTGAATCAAATGTCTTTCAAATTGTTCAATTGAAAAGAGTCGTTGAACGATATGAAAAAGGACAAATAGGATTGGAAGGATTACTAAGCCAACAACGTTATCCTAATGATAAAAGGGGTCTTGGTTATGTGAATTCTAAGAAACCAAGTAACAATCCCACTGTTTTTGTAAAGGCTAGTAATAGTTCCAATCCCAAGAAAGTAGAAAAGAAGCAAGTTGTTCATAATCATCAAAAGAAAAAGGCTAATGTATCGAAAAAGAAAACATTTCCTAAGAAGAAATCTTATCCTTCTAGATATAGAAGTAACTTTGAACCTACTTGTTTTTATTGTGGTATTAAAGGCCATACACCTAATGCTTGCTATGTTAGAAACTTTAGTATAGCAAGTGGGCATTATGTGTGGGTGAAAAAGGGAACTAACTATGAAGGACCCAAGGCAACTTGGGTACCTAACAAAGAATAATTTGTTTGTGTAGGTATGCTTGAAATCCACATCAAATGTTTGGTATCTTGATAGTGGATGTTCAAAGCATATGACAGGAGATGTACACCAATTTTCATATCTAGTACATAAAGCCAAAGGGTATGTCACCTATGGAGACAACACCAAAGGAAAGATTCTTGGCGTTGGAATAGTTGGCACACTTCCATCCATTCAAATTGAGGATGTTCTCTATGTTGAAGGATTAAAGCACAATCTTCTTAGCATAAGTCAACTTTGCGATAGAGGGTTCAAGATCAAATTCAACAAAGATGAATGTCTCATTATGGATGAGGCAACCAATGAGATAAAACTCAAAGGTATAAGAACTAACAATATTTTTATGATTACCTTAGATGATTTGTCTCTGAAGGTACAATGTCTTATGGTAAACAACAATGACGCTTGGTTATGGCACAAGAGGATCGCTCACATTCACATGGAGTACTTGAACAAATTGGTTAAGCATGACTTAGTTATTGGTCTACCAAAGATGAAGTTCATCAAGGACAAATTATGTAATGCATGCCAAAAGGGCAAACAGACCAAAACAACTTTCAAATCTAAGAATGTGGTGTCTACTACAAGACCACTACAATTGTTACACATGGATCTTTTTGGTCCATCAAGAACAAAAAGCTTCGGAGGTTATGTATACGCTTTAGTCATTATTGATGATTTTTCTAGATATTCTTGGACTTTGTTTCTTGTGCAAAAAAGTGATGCTTTCAAAGCCTTTAAGAAGAATGCTAAGCAAATCCAAAATGAAAAATCACTAAAGATTGTATCCATAAGAAGTGATCATGGTGGAGAATTCCAAAATGCTCAATTTGAAGAATTTTGTGAAGAACATGGTATCTCTCATAATTTTTCAGCACCAAGAACTCCACAACAAAATGGAGTAGTTGAAAGAAAGAATAGGTTTCTAGTGGAACTTGCAAGAACAATGCTTAGTGATGCAAATCTTCCTAAATATTTTTGGGTGGATGCGGTTAGTACGGCATGTTATGTTGGGAGTCGAGTTATCATTAGACCTATAATAAAGAAGACTCCATATGAACTCTTCAAAGGAAGAAAGCCAAATATTTCTCACTTTCACATTTTTGGATGCAAGTGCTTTGTTCTTAATAAGGACAAGGATAATCTCGGTAAGTTTGACGAGAAATCCGACGAAGGTATATTTCTTGGTTATTCGCTTTCTAGTAAAGCATATAGAATTTATAATAAAAGAACTTTAACTATTGAAGAATCTATGCATGTATCTTTTGATGAAACTAACCCCTCTAAGGAGGAAGTAGTTGTTTGTGATGATGATGATCCTATAGATTTACCCCCGGAAGATCGTTCAATTGATCAAATTAAGAAATCACCGGAAAATCAAGAAAACATTGTACAACAAGATTCAAACACCAATGATCTACCAAAAGAATGGAGAACTCATAGAGACCATCCTATTGACAAAATTATTGGTGACATTAGCCAAGGAGTATCAACAATATTGAATCTAAAAGATGCTTGCTTAAATATGGCGTTTGTTTCTCAAATTGAACCTACCAAAGTTGATGAAGCCTTAGGAGATGATCAATGGATTATTGCTATGAAAGAAGAATTAAATCAATTCGAGAGAAATCAAGTTTGGGAACTTGTTCCTAGACCAAGTGGTAAACACATCATAGGTACCCGATGGGTGTTTAAGAACAAACTTGATGAGAATGGTCTAATTGTTCGAAACAAAGCAAGGTTGGTTGCCCAAGGTTACAATCAAGAGGAAGGAATCGACTTTGAAGAAACATTTGCTCCGGTTGCAAGGTTAGAAGTTATACGTCTTTTACTTGCTTATGCTTGTTCATTAAATTTTCAGCTTTTTCAAATGGACGTCAAAAGCGCATTCTTGAATGGATACATCAATGAAGAAGTCTACGTCAAACAACCCCCGGGATTTGAAGACTTCAAACATCCTTCACATGTCTTTAAGTTGAGAAAGGCTCTTTATGGCTTAAAGCAAGCACCAAGAGCATGGTATGATAGACTTAGCAATTTTTTGTGTGAAAAAGGTTTCGAAAAGGGTAAGGTTGATAAAACCTTGTTCATTAAGAGAATCCAAAGTAACACTTTATTGGTTCAAGTCTATGTTGATGATATCATTTTTGGATTGACTAACAAAGAAATGTGTGAGGAATTCTCATTGATGATGCAAGGAGAATTCGAGATGTCTATGATGGGAAAGATGAACTACTTTCTTGGACTACAAATACAGCAACTAGAAGATGGAATCTTCATCAATCAATCTAAGTATTGCAAAGAATTATTGAAAAAGTTTGATATGGACAATTGTAAAGCAATGAATACTCCAATGGGCTCCGGTACATATGTTGATCAAGATGAATCCGGTACTCCAATTGATATTACAAAGTTCAGAGGTATGATTGGTTCTCTATTGTACTTGACGGCAAGCCGACCTGACATCATGTTTAGTCTTTGTCTTTGCGCTCGCTTTCAAGCAAATCCAAAGGAATCACACCTCATGGCAGTTAAAAGGATCATGAAGTATCTTAAAGGAACAATAAATATCGGCCTATGGTATCCAAAAGGTAGTACTTGCACTTTAATTGGTTATTCTGACGCGGATTATGCAGGTTGTAAAACTGATCGTAAAAGCACAAGTGGTACTTGTCACATTATTGGAAATGCATTAGTATCATGGGCTTGTAAAAAGCAAGCATGTGTTGCTCTTAGCACGGCCGAAGTAGAATACATAGCAGCAGGTAGTTGTTGTGCACAAATTCTTTGGCTCAAGCAACAACTCCGTGATTACGGACTTGATCTCGGATGCATTCCTCTTCGACGCGACAATACAAGTGCTATCAATATTACAAAGAATCTGGTCATGCATTCAAGAACCAAACATATAGATATTCGACATCATTTTCTCCGTGATCATGTACTTAAAGGAGATGTCGAAGTCACTTTTGTGGATACTCATAACCAACTCGCAGATATCTTCACTAAACCGCTTGCTCGAGAACCTTTCTTCAAAATCCGAAGAGAACTTGGTATTTTGGATGAAGGTGATATCTAATGTTTCTCTTAAGATACTTGTCTTAATTTTTAAATGTATCTATTTCACTCTTTTTCCCCATCCTTTTTTATGTTAACAAAGGGGGAGAAGAGTATGCATGTATGTTGTTTTGTTTCAAGAAATTGCAGGCCCAAATATATATCAAACTCTCTCCAAAATTCAAAGAATCATGGACTTAGGGGGAGCATACAATTTAGGGGGAGCCTTGAATTTGCTCAACATGTTCGCTACACAAAACAACATGAACATTTCAAGAAATCGTTTTCAAGACCTGGTTGTCATCATCAAAAAGGGGGAGAATGTAATTGCAAGCTTCTCAAGTCATATTTAAAGCATGTGTTTTGATGAAGACAACATGGACATCAAGTTTCAAAGGATGTGCAAAAAGCTTATCAACATCAAATTAAAGTCTTGAAGATTATTGAAGAATTATTAAAGAAATCATCAAATGTCAATATGGTATAAATAATTCTTAAAACCTTGAATATAGATGTTCACAATATGCATTTATCAACATATACATATTCCATAACTTTAACATCAAGAAAAACTTTGTTTGAAATATCTTTCAAAATGTATTTTTGAAAATAAACCTTTAGGAACCGGTTCCTCCCTAACAGGGAACCGGGTTCCAGCTTTTCTCAAAAAACATGTCCCTGGTTTTTATACCAGGAACCGGGTTGTACCAATAGGGGAACCGGTTCCTGCGTGATAAATTTGAATTCCAACTTATAACGTTCACTAAGAACCGGGTTCTGTCAGTGTCGGAACCGGTTCCTAGCGAACCAATGCAGCTTTTACTTTGTTTTTTGAACATTTTTCAAGTGGTATCTTTTCATGAATGCATTACAACTTTTCATATGAATTGGCATGAATGAAGAGGTTCTTACAACTTTATAAAATGCAGATTTTCTTATTTTCAAACAATGTTCAATACTTCAATTTTCAAATTAACAAATATCCTTCTTCATTAACAATTTTCTCATTTACTCACATTTGAAATTATACTTTCATGTGTTCATAATTTTGTGAAACTTGCCATATACACTTTCATTATCATTTCAAGTTTCATTCATACATTGTGAACATTTATATACATTTTTGATAATTGTTTTTATCTTGAAGAAGAAGATCAATTGAAGATTGATAAAGCTCTCCATATACTTCAAAATTAATCATTGTATTACTTAAAGATTTTCCCTTACTATCCAGGATTGTTGGAAGTAAGTGTTGTGATTTGAAGAGGATTGTTCTTCATTCACATTAGTGTTTGTTTGGTCTTAAAGGTGTTAAGAACCTTTGATCATCCTATAGGTTAGATAGTAAGCATAGGCTGTACAATCATTCTAACTATAGTGAAATCTCTTTCGTGTTGGAAAGGGGACTGGAGTACTCTCGGATTGTGAGGGGAACCAGGATATATCACCGTGTTCTTTACTTTTCCGCATTTATCTCTTTCATCACCATAATCGAGAAAAGATAAAGATATAATCAAAACCTTCAAATACTTAACCAAAAATTACTACCAAGCATTCTCATAAAACCGAGTAAATTTTTATAAGACCTAATTCACCCCCCCTCCTAGACACTCTGATACTTACAAATGTTAATTACATTAATAAGTTTAAGCGGTTACAATGATGCCTCTTGGGCTTACAAAGGAAGTAACAAAGCAACAATGAACTCTCAAAGAAAAAAGGGACTCAAGCTTCCCACAGGCGCATCCTCTTTGGTGTAGTGTAGGAATTTATACTCCTCTCTTTGTGAAGTAGCCTGGTGATCTCTAAAACTTTCTTCTCACTGGCGTAGAATTGGGTTTCAAAGGTATCCCGTTCCTCTTTGAGTTGAATCCAGGATTTTTGTAACTCCTCGAAATTAGTCAGCATGTCAGGATGAAGAACAACGTAAGGAGTGTCTCCCTCAGCAACTGGCTCCATGATGATGGGTAAAATGGCCTCATAAGTCATCCCGAGACTTTGAGCACATGCTCATACCCACTTAAGATAAGGCTCCAAAGGAATTGAGTTCTTATGCCCCAGTGTTTTGCTATCAACTTTTTTCACCGTGCCCCGAGCTCTTATGAACCTATGGCGATAACCCTGAACATCATTCTCATAATCGAATACGATTCCTTGGACAAGTGTATCATGAAGACCATCCCTCCTAGCATAACCAAATTCTCGCAACGCCAAACAAGGATTATAAGTAATTCCTCCCCTAATGCTTAGGAGAAGGACATTAGGGAATTCTCCACAGCGGTCAATGATGGTAACATTCTCCAAGGATCGAGGACACCAATGAATGTTAGAATGTGTGAGGGACATCAACCTATTAGACCATCTCATGCCCTGCTCATTCTTCAACATGGATCTAGGCAGGTGCAAAATAAACCACCTAGCCAACAAAGGAGTGCAACACAGCAGGGTCCCTCTTCTCTTTATAGTGCGGGTATGCAGAGAGTGTAGGATGTCTCCAAGTAAAGTAGGCACCGGATTATGAGACAGAAAAATCTTGACCGTACTCACATCTATGAGTTGGTCTGGATTAGGAAATAGTAACATCTCATAGATGAGAAGGGCCAACACTTCTTCAAAAGCTTGTAAATCCAGGTGTGATACGGTGGGAGAACTGACTTGAGGTTTTGCGTTTGTGTTCGCAAATGTTTCGGTTTAGCAAGAGTCGCCACTGACTTTTTATTTTATCCAAAGGAAAGGTCAAAAAGCACAGGAAATGTTTTGAAATTGTGTTGTGATGTGTGTTTGAAAATAGAAAGGATGTTTTTGCAAGTTTTGATCAAGTAACTAAGAGTTGTCTGCCCTATTTTACTCAAAGATCTTTCCTATGTTTTTAACCCTTTTGACAGTGTTGTTTTACCATTGCATTTGGTAAACAACCTTGTATTAGGATGTTAAACGGGATAGGCGCGGGTCATCGCATACAATCATTGAAAGCAACTTGTGAGACGCTCTAGCACTTTTGTAAGGGACGAGATCATTTTATCGAAGGCAACATCGAGGGTCATCGAGGGACTACGATCTTTGTTTATCGAAGGGGCATTTGCTAGAGTGTCTCATATTCGAGGGACATGATTGTATTTCCGAGGCAACAAGCGAGGTTACCCTAGAGGTGCAAGTATGCATTGTATATTGATTTCAAGTTATTTATTCTTGGATTAGGTCATCTAGCGGTTGATTTTGAATCTTGCCATACACGCCTAATTACTATACAGTATATTGAAAGCAATAAATTGCGGAAATTAAAAGTCTAAGTTATTACAAAAGTATCCGGGGACGGGGGTACAAATTATTACAAATGGGGATGAATCTCACAAGTATAACAATCTCCAAATATCAAGTGTTACAACCAAATCGAATCGTCGATATTCAATATAAAGTTATAACAAATTAAGAAATCAAAAATATTATGAGATGCATGTATTTATTTAAAAATAAACAAATAACAATCTATTCTAAAAAAGAAAGATTAAATATTATATTATTATTATTCTTTTTGTATTTTATTAATTATGAAAAAAAAGAAGATCTTAAAGAAAGAAAATTTAATTTAAACAAAAACTCTATTATTATTTTTGGTGTTTTCATTATGTGAAACAAGATTAATTAATAAAGAAGAAAATAAAATTAACTTAAAAAAAACAAAGTTTAATATATTATTTAGTGTTTTTATTAACTAAAATAAAAACAAATTAGTTAAAATGAATTAATAAAAAAAAGTATTTGTTTAAACAAAAGAAAAGAAATTAAAAAAAAAGGATGGGCTTAGGATTTGTGTGTTAGGCCCAAAACAGAATTAAAAGAAAAGGGGCAGAATGGAGGGAGGGGGTGCGCTGGTAATTACATGGGCCTAAAGGATTTGGGGCGGACAGGCCCAGTTCACAAGTTTGCAATGTTTTGCTTAGGGTTTCAGAAATTAGGGTTCGTATGTTTTCTCTTCACAGTGGCGCCGTACTCTTCGTCTTCCTCTTCATCTCTCTCGCCCAAACAATTCTGATCTTCCTCCTACCTAAGCCGCCGGAGCGCCCTCACCTCTCATCTCCTCTCAATGACCAGTGGCTCTATTGTAAAGTGGTATGATTCCTTACTGAGTTTTACAGTTTGTTGTTTATGTTTGTTTGATTTTACAGTTTTCAAGCTTATTTATTGTTCATGTTTGAGATGCAGAGAGATATACCTGCGAGTTCTTCTGGACAAGAGAGAGGGAAGATGAGATGGAGAGATGAAGGTGCTTCCTTGGTGGCTTAGAGGCGGAGGAGGGAGAAAATGATGGACGCGTGGTATTTGGTAAATTTTTCTTTGTCCCTTTTGAATCTTGAATGATGATGCTTGTTGATGATGATTATCTGAAACTTTGATTGTTGTTGCTTCTGAAACTCTTTTCCTCTCTTCTGAATGTTGATGTTGATGATGAAATATTTCTGAAACTTGTTGCTATGTCTGAAACTTTTGATTTTTGTTGGTTTTTTTGAATGTAATGAGGAAACCTTGATGATTATTGTTTAACTGAGTTTGTTGGTTTGGATTGTTTATGATGATTCTGAGTTTATAGGCTTTTGTTGGCTTTTCTTTGTTGATGATGATACTATTCTGAAACTTTGATTTTTGATGATGATTGCTTCTGATTTGATACTTCCCTTCTGAAACTTTGATTTCTCTTGAATTTGAATGTTGCTATTCTGAAACTTGTTTGATGATTGTTGATGATGATTTGATAATCTGAAACTTTTGATGTTGGTGTTTTGATTGATGAAGCTTTTGGTTATAGTTGGTAGTTGTTTTTTTTGGATGTTGGGTTTGGATTCTTGTGAAACTGTTACAGGTTTGGTTTGTTTGGCAAACTTGCTTTTGGTTGTTGGCTTGATAGCAGGCTTGTGTTTGTTTGAACTGTGTTTGCAGTTTGGCTAGGCAGTTACAGTTTGTTGGCCTTTTGTGGGTTTGATAAGCTTATTACAGTTGCACAGGTCTCGGAGTTTTTGTTATGTTTTTTTCTGTTTGTTACAACTTTGCAAGCTTGTTGAAAATGTTATGCAGTTTCTTTGGTATGTTTGCAACTGGTTGAAAATGTTAGGCAGTTTCAGGCTTGGCTTAGAGTTTGTTTAAAACTGATATGTTGTTTCTGAGTTTTGTTGCAGTTTGTGGTATGGCAGATTGTTGCAGTTGGTTCACAAGGTTTTTTCTGGTTTAGCAAACTTGTTCTGCATGTTTTTGTGTTTGTTGCAGTTTGGGCAAGCTTGCAGTTTTGCTAGGCTTGTGGTGTTCTTGTTGTTACGGGTTTTTGAGTATTTTGGTAGGCTTGGGGTATTTTGTTTGATTGTACAGGTTGGGATCTTGAAACTGTTAACAGTTTTTGGCTATGTAGTTTAGTTTGCTTGAAACTGTTAAAGGATTTTTTAGGTTTTGGGAGAGTTGTGCAGGTTGTTACAGTTTTGAAACTGCAAGCTTTGGCTGTTTTGCAAGCTTGTTTCTGTTTGTGGCTTTTTGACAACATGTTTCTCTCCCCCTCTACTTTGTGCTATCTGATAGTCTTATATCTTTTTTGCTTGTTTGTAACTTGTGACAGCCTTCTTGCAAAACTGTACACTCTCACCAAGGTGATATCTTTTCTCCCTTTCTCTCTCTATGACAAATTAGATTTGCTTTTCCACTTTATTTTCTGAAAAGTTTGCCTTTTTACTGGAACATGATGAAAAGCTATGACAAGCTTTTGGCTTGTGAATTGGTTTATCTTCTGCATTTTCCTGCTTTTTGATTTGCCATGTACTTTCTGCATTACTGCTGCATTCAGTTTGCTTCCAGTTTGCTTAGTTTGGTTTGCAATGCAGTACAGTTGGCGCCTTGCTTTGTAATGTTGTAATGTTTTATTGCAATGATGTTTGCTGCACTACTTGGTTGCTGACTTTGCAATGTTTGGTTGTTGTTTGATTAAATTGCAATGCTTCAGTTTGTCTTTGTAACTTGCTTTGTACAGTTTGGCCTATGTTTTGCATTTGAACCAATTGCTTTTGTATGCTTGCATTTTTCCTTTTGCATTTTTTACTTTTCTCTTTGTGAACCAAGAAGAGCAATCTTCTTGTGATTTGCAAAGAGAAAAATAAAAACATGATGAACAATAGCACTCTGATTCCAGACGGCAAACTTTAATGATGAATATTTTCTTTTCTTTTTCTGTTTGAAAATTTAAATAACTATACTAATCCTGTTTTCTTTGTTTTTTCTTTCATGTGAGCACAACTTGGGCGATGACAAAGCAGATGAAGCAGAAGACTTGGAGCATGGGAGCAATGGAGCAAGGGAGGCTTAGGCTTAGACTAGATAGATTTTCCATTAATTGTAATCATTTATTTTTTCAAATACTATAAGTTGTAAAACATACAGTATTCAAATAATAAATTATTTTTGTAACAACATTTGGAATGAATGAAGAAAGCTTTTATGAGATCATCTGATAATCCAATAAAACCTTCTACTCTCAATATATTGTAATTCTTTCCTTGCATCTTCACTTAACCCTTTAAGATTCTCAGATCAAAATAATTCAAATTGCATTCTAATATTTTCAATACAGATAACTTAAATTCCAAGTAATCCCAAAACTTTGCAATCTCGTAACCTTGCAACAGCATTCCAATCAAAATACATATTGTGTATTCCAACAAACAAACAAGAATTTCATTCCATTAACAAGCAAATGTCTTAATAGACGCACATTGTCTAGTTAACCTGGATCAGACAAAACCTGAATATTTCAAATGACCATCTCAGCTCCTATCTCTTATCCCAGATAAACAAACCTTGAGGACTACCAGCAATCTTTCAGTAGGCTTAAAAAGTGTGAAAACATGTGACAATTAACTGAATTTTTGAGAATTCAATTTCTTCTGAGAAATGCGAGAGAAAACCTTAATTCTTGATTTACTGCCAAAGAAAAGTCTGTTTGATCGATTCCTGGGTCAATCTTGAAAATCTGAGAAAACCCTAGGGTTATGTTTTCTTGTGAAAAAGGGAGGGCAAATTTTGGGGTACAACAGTTTCCCCTGTTCAATCTTCTTGAACCTGAAGAGTTAGATCGGTGAGTTCGCCGTTTGCGACTCGAAGGTAAAATATGATTGGACACTAGAGTGCCCATAAATTTGCACTCGTCCAAGCATAGTTGAAGGAATGGGCTTAAAGATGCCATTTGGAGATGTGACAGAATCTTGTCGGAGATGGGCTTAAAGATGCCATCCAAGAATGTTGGTTGAACTGTATGTTGTAGGTGAAAGAATGAGTATCAGAAAGGTATCCATGTCTAGAACGTCTCTGAGCTGGGGGTCTGAATAAGCAATAGATTAGCATCCGTGTTTGGAGCATCCGTAAACTGTTTTCATGAGGCTGAATCTGAACAAGCGATAGATTAACATCCATGTCTGGAGCATCCGTAAACTGTTTTCAGAAGTTGAATCTGAACAAGCGATAGATTAACATCCATGTCTGGAGCATCCATAAACTATTTTCAGAAGTTGAATCTGAACAAGCGATAGATTAGCATCCATGTTTGGAGCGTCCATAAATTATTTTCAGTGAGCAGAATCTGAACAAGCGATAGATTAACATCCGTGTCTGGAAGCACCCGTAAATTGTTTTCATGATCCTTGAAGTTGAATAAGCGATAGATTAGCATCCACGTTTGGAGCATCCGTAAACTATTTTCAGTGAGCAGAATCTGAACAAGCGATATATTAACATCCGTGTCTGGAAGCACCCGTAAACTGTTTTCATGATCCTTGAAGTTGAATAAGCAATAGATTAACATCCATGTTTGGTGCATCCGTAAACTGTTTTCAATGAGCTGAATCTGAACAAGCGATAGATTGGCATCCATGTTTGGAAGCACCCGTAAACTATTTTCATGATCCTTGAAGTTGAATAAGCAATAGATTAACATCCATGTTTGGAAGCACCCGTAAGCTGTTTTCAATGAGCTGAATCTGAACAAGCGATAGATTGACATCTATATTTGGAAGCACCCGTAAACTATTTTCATGATCCTGAAGTTCGAAGCTTTCTAATCTTATCCTGAAAAGGGTAAAATATTAGCTGAAACACAAAGTTATGTTGCATGAAATGTGTGATGCAATATATGTGTTTTATCAATGTTTATGATATATGAATGCAACGTATGCGCATGTAAGCTGATGAGTTGTCTTGCTGAGGAAGATAAATCATGGATAGCTAGAGATAATAAAATCTTTAACTGCTGTCGGGGAAAATAAATCCTGGACCACTGTTGAAGAGTATGTGTGTCTTCAAGTTTTTTGACAACCTCTGTGGGGAGAAGCTATACTGCTGGGAAATCAGGAGTTTGGGTTGTATGCCAATCTATTGGGGGTTCTTGTTTTGTTGTTTGAGGAGAAATGAGAATGAGAATCTTCATTCTGCTAGAGGAATTTGTGCTGAGGAGTCAAGAAGGAGAATCTTCGATCTGCAGGGGATTAAAAACTCTGACAAATTTAAGCTGAGAGTAAAGAAGGCTCTGGCAACTTCACTAGAGAATCAAGGATGAGAATCTTGATTTTGTTGGGGAGTAAAAACTCTGTGGGGAATAGCTATACTGTTGGGGAGTAGCTATCCTGCTGGAGAGTAAGCTCAGGACTCTGGGAAAAGCTTATTCCTGTTTGGAAGAAATTCAGGAGCTTAGGTTGTATGCCACTTTGAGAATGAGAATCTTCATTCTGTCGGGAATATCAGGAATTTAGGTTATATGCCACTTTGAGAATGAGAATCTTCATTCTATCGGGAATATCATGAATTCAGGTTATATGCCACTTTGAGAATGAGAATCTTTATTCTGTCGGGAATATCAGGAACTCGGGTTATATGCCACTTTGAGAATGAGAATCTTCATTCTGTCGGGAATATCAGGAGCTTGGGTGTATGACAATCTTCTGGGGAAGCAAGAATGAGAATCTTCATTCAGGAGTTTGGGTCAGGAGGTTAGGTGTATGCCAATCTTCTGTAGTTTTAAGGATGAGAATCTTCATTCTGTTAACGGTATCAGGAGCTTGGGATTATACCAATCTTCTGAGGTTTTAAGGATGAGAATCTTCATTCTGTTAACGGTTAACTGTTATCTGGTCAACGTCCAGGTTTTATAGTGTTGTATTGCTATTTGGTCAACGTCCAGGTTTCACGATACGAATTTTGGTGAGAAATTGATTGCATCTTTCCTGAAAGGTAAAGGTTAGTGGCATGACATATATTAACAATGACGTTCTCAAAATAAATGAGATTGCGTTGCATGATGTCCCGATGTACGAATGTGTAATGTTTTTCAAGACAACCTCTCGCTGGGGAAAATAAATCCCGAACTGGTGATGGAGAAAAGAGTTGGATTCTTCGTCTCTGATAGTGAAAAATCTAGAAGTGAATCAGAATAATCGTTGAGAGATTTATATGAAACAGCAAAACCCGAAATATCATCCACTGGAATAAGAATCAGGGAGATCTTAGTGTCGATCTGACTGAAATAGAGAAGGTCTTGAATTAACTTTGACTGGATAAGAATCAGAAAAATCTTAGAATCAATTTAACTGAGCCAGACGAAAGTCCTAGAATATCTTCAACTGGAATAAGAATCAGGGAGATCCTAGTGTCGATCTGACTGAGCCAGAGAAGGTCTTGGATTAACTTTGACTCAACCGGATGATGAAGGAATCTTTGACGACTGCTACTCCAAAAGGTAATGAAGGAATCTTGGACAATTACTACTCCAAAAGGAAATAATAACCTTTACCTGCCGATCAATCAGCATATGTTATGAATGTTGTTGAAATGTAATTTTGTTTTGGAGAATAAATCCTTGACAAGTGTTGGGGAAATAAACCCTTGACTGCTGGTCTGCTAGAGAGGTGATGAACTTCTCGAGGATTCTTGAATTTCTTTTCAGAAGGATTTTGGAGAGATTCGTCATTGCCCCAAGTAGCGAGTGTTTATGGCTTCGCTGGGAAATATTTGACTGTATGTAACCCTTGGATGAGATTGACGTTTAATGCCCCAAGTGATGGAGACTTGCCCCAGGTTACTCTGCAATTGAGAGATTTCTTGAAATCTTGACTGGACTGCCCCAGGTTTACTGGACTTTGAGAGATTTCTTGAAATCTTGACTGGATTGCCCCAGGTTTATTGTACAATGCCATGTCAGGTCCCCTTTTGTTTATAGGAGATTTGTGCAACTGAAGTGTCATCCCACTTGAAGTGATTTTGTTCACTGAGAGAGCTTTCGTTCATCGGAACTTTCACTGTGTGAATTTCTTCGCTGTCAAACAAATAGCCATATGCAAACGACGATATTCAAATAATGCAAAGTTTATGATTGTCTTGAAATTTTGAAAAATGCGTTTTTAGCAGAAAACTTTTGTAAGACAAATTCAACACAAGATTTAGAGCAAAGCTTTACAGGAGTCAGGATACCTTTTGTAACAGTATGCTTTCGAACTAACTCATGCTTCAATTAGGACTTTTGAAGGGTTGTAACGTGGCTTGGTTTATGGTTTAAGAAACAAAGGATAAAGGCTCAAAGTATATTTGTACCCACCATCTCTTCGTGATGTTCTTCAATCCTAAACTCAGTTAATTGTGTATTTGAACTCCAAATGAGTCTGGAACGACGTTTTTGGTGATGGTTCACACAAGTTGAATTTGTTGGAAGGCAGTCATTTTTTGCAACATTTTTCATGTTGTTGAGGATTTGTAGTGACCTCTTTCTTTTGATTTATTATCCCTAATTTTTGCCTGACTGTTCTTATTTTTGAGATTACAGTCAGCGGGATGCCCCATCTTTCGCGAGTCTCCTTTGTAGGTTTTGGCTCAGTGGGCTTTTCTTTTTTTGAGAGATAATGACTGCCTATGAGATAAGGAACCATCACTGCCTTTTGGTCCCAAAGGAATGTTTTTTTTATTTCATTCGTTGTTTTACGAAATGAGAGTTTGCGGCTAAACGCACATTTTGAATTAACTGAGAGACTACCCTGCCCCAGGTTCGATTAAAGGTTGCGATTTGTGTTTAAAACAGAAAACTTCTACTTCTTTGGCTCGAAGGGGTTGACTAGGGATTATCTTCCTTATAACTCTAGTGTTTAGAATTTGAAAGAAACGTTTGTACATCGTCAGCAAGGTCTGTCCAAAAGCATATTGTATGAGATTATGGCATTATTTTCGTCATCCTCCCTCTAAAGGCTTGTAACTTTTAGCAAGAGTTAAATGTCATCAAAAAAGTAGAAAGCATAGTTCAAGAATAGTGAAAACGAATGGATGAATTTAAGACAAACATATGCAATGCATTAATGAAACAGAGTTTGACATCAATAGGTAATTGTTTGAATAACAAAAGAAATTACAACTTGAAAATTCAAATGAAACAAAAGCCTCTTAGTTCGAACTTGTCATTTCAGGTGGAGAACCCTCAGCGGAAGATTTTCATCTGGCCATCCTGTGTGAATTCCAGCACTCCTCTGTCAATCAAGTCTTGGGTCTTATTTTTCAAAGCCCAACAGTCGTTGGTGTCATGTCCAGGACTATAGGAGTGGTATGCACAAAATGCATTGGGGTGATAGCCAGGAGCAGAGGTATTGGGATTCTGAAGAGGAACCCTTAATACAGTCAGATTGACCTCCAACAAGCGTTGCAGTACTTGAGATAATGGAATGTTAATCTCAGTGAGGCGCCTTCCATATGTATTTTGCTTACGCCGATTACCCTGTTGATGTTGGCGAGGTTGTTGTTGGGCTTGTGATCCTGAAGCAAATTGGGGTAACTTTCCCTTGACTTCTTGTCTCAAAGGAGGCTGAATGATGACTTGATCTTCAACCCTGGTTGTTTACCCTATTTGGTTACATCCATCCTGGTGCAGTTTGTTGATGAGGACCTTTAACTCCTCTTGTCCTTGAGCCAAGTTTTAAATGAGAGCCATCTGGCCCACCAGTTGTCCCATCATTTGAATTTTCATTGTTGCCAACTCAATCTGTAGCCCTTCCAATTGATCATTCCTGATGCCCCCTGGACAGGTTCAAGAACATTTCTTGAAGTTGAGCGTTTTGAGCCTGGATATCCTTGACAATCCTCTCTAGAGCCATCTCTGTGAAATAAATAGTAGGAAAATAAGGAAACCTAAAAAGGGGAAACCCTATCATGATACGATGCATGATATGTGGATGCGTGTTTTCAAGGATCTCACGGGGTAAACACAAGAACATGTTATAGGTTTAACTTCGATCAACATCTTTGATTGGAGAACTTTGTATTGGTGGATGTCTTTCCACGAGAATCAAGCTCACCATGTCAAGTGGGTCATAGCCCTTGATTCAAGTTGTTCTACTTGATCTTTGACGGTGTTTGTTTAGAGGAAAATGAATCCTCTTGCCCTTTGGGAGACGTCTAGCTCAACGTGATCCTGCATCAAAGACCCTCGAGATCCTTGAAATGGTTATTGAAAATGCTATGGTATGATGTTATAATATTATGTACAGATATGCAAAAGTAAGCAAGTGTATATACAAATAATCACATTCACACGAAGAAGACAAGTCCTTAGGTTTAGGCTTGCATGGAGTTCATAGGTAAGTACCCTCTTGAAGTCTAGTTGGCTCAACCTGTCCTAGAAATAGTAATCGGGTTCTAAGGAGCTCAATATCACTGGATTATTTTCTGTGTTCATTGTTTCAGTTTAGCCACTTAACTGGCGATCGAAATATTCCAAGAAAACAACCCTCAATGAGTGTAGTATCGAGTATCTACCAACTTCGTACTGCACCAAAGCCGGTCATCTCACTACCCCTAATAAGGCCAAGTTGGTCAAGTAAGGTTCTAAGAGTTCATTAGTGCTTTATGACATCACCCAGCGGCCCCGTGTTCTCTTTGATTGACTCAAAGGCTACCGGTACCCACAAATATGTCGCACTAACGTAGCCACTTCTTCAACCATGTCGGTATACCCCGTACAGTTCCCTCGCAGTTTATTGCTACTTACCTAAAAGGTGCCCCCAAATCCAGGTGTAGGATTTAAAACAAACCCAAACAAGGAACCCAAAAGTAAAGCATACAAGTCAAGCAAGATAAGCATGTAAAAGGTGATCTAAAACCCTAAGGTAACCCCACTTTTAGATTCTTTTGTAATCCCCAGCAGAGTCTCCAGTTCTGTGATACGGTGGGAGAACTGACTTGAGGTTTTGCGTTGGTGTTCGCAAATGTTTCAGTTTAGCAAGAGTCGCCACCAACTTTTTATTTTATCCAAAGGAAAAGTCAAAAAGCACAGGAAATACCTTTGAGATGTTTTCTTGGGTTCGGGGAGTAGATTATGAAAAGGGAAGGTGCAAGCACCCTTTTCATCCATGGTTTTCCATGGGCTCTTAGTTACTTGTTTAGATCACTTGCTTTTGCTTTTCAATTGTTTAAAATGGTGCTTTGTGTGTGGTTTTTGAAAATGCTTTGAAAAAGAGGCCTTCTCTAGGCAACCTTTGTAATGATTCTTGTTTGAATATATACAAAGGTGTTTGTCTTTTTGAAAAGATATTTCAATGTTTAAAAGTTTGTTTTTGGGAAATGTTTTGAAATTCTGTTGTGATGTGTGTTTGAAAATAGCAAGGATGTTTTTGCAAGTTTTGATCAAGTAACTAAGAGTTGTCTGCCCTATTTTACTCAAAGATCTTTCCTATGTTTTTAACCCTTTTGACAGTGTTGTTTTACCATTGCATTTGGTAAACAACCTTGTATTAGGATGTTAAACGAGACACGTGCGGGTCATCGCATACAATCATTGAAAGCAACTTGTGAGACGCTCTAGCAATTTTGTAAGGGACGAGATCATTTTATCGAAGACAACATCGAGGGTCATTGAGGGACTACGATCTTTGTTTATCGAAGGGGCATTTGCTAGAGTGTCTCATATTCGAGGGACATGATTGTATTTCCGAGGCAACAAGCGAGGTTACCCTAGAGGTGCAAGTGTGCATTGTATATTGATTTCAAGTTATTTATTCTTGGATTAGGTCATCTAGCGGTTGATTTTGAATCTTGCCATACACGCCTAATTACTATACAGTATATTGAAAGCAATAAATTGCGGAAATTAAAAGTCTAAGTTATTACAAAAGTATCCGGGGATGGGGTACAAATTATTACAAATGGGGATGAATCTCACAAGTATAACAATGTCCAAATATATGGTGTTACAACCAAATCGAATCGTCGCAATTCAATATAAAGTTATAACAAATTAAGAAATCAAAAATATTATGAGATGCATGTATTTATTTAAAAATAAACAAATAAAAATCTATTCTAAAAAAGAAAGATTAAATATTATATTATTATTATTCTTTTTGTATTTTATTAATTATGAAAAAAAACAAGATCTTAAAGAAAGAAAATTTAATTTAAACAAAAACTCTATTATTATTTTTGGTGTTTTCATTATGTGATACAAGATTAATTAATAAAGAAGAAAATAAAATTAACTTTAAAAAAACAATGTTTAATATATTATTTAGTGTTTTTATTAACTAAAAGAAAATTAAATTAGTTAAAATGAATTAATAAAAAAAAAGTATTTGTTTAAACAAAAGAAAAGACATTTAAAAAAAAAAGGATGGGCTTAGGATTTGTGTGTTAGGCCCAAAACAGAATTAAAAGAAAAGGGGCAGAATGGAGGGAGGGGGTGCGCTGGTAATTACATGGGCCTAAAGGATTTGGGGCGGACAGGCTCAGTTCACAATTTTGCAATGTTTTGCTTAGGGTTTCAGAAATTAGGGTTCGTGTGTTTTCTCTTCACAGCGGTGTCGTACTCTTCGTCTTCCTCTTCATCTCTCTCGCCCAAACAGTTCTGATCTTCCTCCTACCTAAGCCGTCGGAGCGCCCTCACCTCTCATCTCCTCTCAATGACCAGTGGCTCTATTGTAAAGCGGTATGATTCGTTTCTGAGTTTTACAGTATGTTGTTTATGTTTGTTTGATTTTACATTTTTCAAGCTTATTTATTGTTCATGTTTGAGATGCAGAGAGATATACCTGTGAGTTCTTCTGGACAAGTGAGAGGGAAGGTGAGACAGGGAGATGGAGGTGCTTCCTTGGTGGCTTAGAGGCGGAGGATGGAAGAAATGATGGACACGTGGTCTTTGGTAAATTTGTCTTTGTCCCTTTTGAATCTTGAATGATGATGCTTGTTGATGAAGATTATCTGAAACTTTGATTGTTGTTGCTTCTGAAACTCTTTTCCTCTCTTTTCCTCTTTTCCTCTCTTTTCCTCTCTTTTGATTTTTGTTGGTTTTTTTGAATGTAATGAGGAAACCTTGATGATTATTGTTGAACTGAGTTTGTTGGTTTGGATTGTTTATGATGATTCTGAGTTGATAGGCTTTTGTTGGATTTTCTTTGTTGATGATGATACTATTCTGAAACTTTGATTTTTGATGATGATTGCTTCCGATTTGGTATTTCGCTTCTGAAACTTTGATTTCTCTTGAATTTGAATGTTTCTATTCTGAAACTTGTTTGATGATTGTTGATGATGATTTGATAATCTGAAACTTTTGATGTTGGTGTTTTGATTGATGAAGCTTTTGGTTATAGTTGGTAGTTGTTTTTTTTGGATGTTGGGTTTGGATTCTTATGAAACTGTTACAGGTTTGGTTTGTTTGGCAAGCTTGCTTTTGGTTGTTGGCTTGATATCAGGCTTGTGTTGGTTTAAACTGTGTTTGCAGTTTGGCTAGGCAGTTACAGTTTGTTGGCCTTTTGTGGGTTTGATAAGCTTATTACAATTGCACAGGTCTGGGAGTTTTTGTTATGTTTTTTTCTGTTTGTTACAACTTTGCAAGCTTGTTGAAAATGTTATGCAGTTTCTTTGGTATGTTTGCAACTGGTTGAAAATCTTAGGCAGTTTCAGGCTTGGCTTGGAGTTTGTTTGAAACTGATATGCTGTTTCTGAGTTTTGTTACAGTTTGTGGTATGGCAGGTTGTTGCAGTTGGTTCACAAGGTTTTTTCTTGTTTGGCAAACTTGTTCTGCAGGTTTTTGTGTTTGATGCAGTTTGGGCAAGCTTGCAGTTTTGCTAGGCTTGTGGTGTTCTTGCTGTTACAGGTTTTTGAGTATTTTGGCAGGCTTGGGGTATTTTGTTTGATTGTGCAGGTTGGGATCTTGAAACTGTTAACAGTTTTGGGCTATGCAGTTTGGTTTGCTTGAAACTGTTAAAGGATTTTTTAGGTTTTGGGAGAGTTGTGCAGGTTGTTACAGTTTTGAAACTGCAAGCTTTGGCTGTTTTGCAAGCTTGTTTCTGTTTGTGGCTTTTTGACAAAATGTTTCTCTTCCCCTCTACTTTGTGCTATCTGATAGTCTTATATCTTTTTTTCTGATTTGTAACTTATGACAGCCTTCTTGCCAAACTGTACACTCTCACCAAGGTGATATCTTTTCTCTCTTTCTCTCTCTATGACAAAGTAGATTTGCTTTTCCACTTTATTTTCTGAAAAGTTTGCCTTTTTACTGGAACATGATGAAAATCTATGACAAGCTTTTGGCTTGTGAATTGGTTTATCTTCTGCATTTGCCTGCTGTTTGATTTGCCATGTACTTTCTGCATTACTGTTGCATTCAGTTTGCTTCTAGTTTGCTTAGTTTGGTTTGCAATGCAGTACAGTTGGCCCCTTTCTTTGTAATGTTGTCATGTTGTCATGTTTTGTTGCAATATTGTTTGCTGCACTACTTGGTTACTGAATTTGCAGTGTTTGGTTATTGTTTGATTAAATTGAAATGCTTCAGTTTGTCTTTGTAACTTGCTTTGTACAGTTTGGCCTATGTTTTGCATTTGAACCAATTGTTTTTGTATGCTTGCATTTTTCCTTTTGCATTTTTTACTTTTCTCTTTGTGAACCAAGAAGAGCAATCTTCTTGTGATTTGCAAAGAGAAAAATAAAAACATGATGAACAATAGCACTCTGATTCCAGACGGCAAACTTTAATGATGAATATTTTCTTTTCTTTTTCTGTTTGAAAATTTAAATAACTGTACTAATCATGTTTTCTTTGTTTTTTCTTTCATGTGAGCACAACTTGGGCGATGACAAAGCAGAGGAAGCAGAAGACTTGGAGCATGGGAGCAATGGAGCAAGGGAGGCTTAGGATTAGACTAGATAGATTTTCCATTAATTGTAATCATTTATTTTTTCAAATACTATAAGTTGTAAAACATACAGTATTCAAATAATAAATTATTTTTGTAACAACATTTGGAATGAATGAAGAAAGATTTTATGAGATCATCTGATAATCCAATAAAACCTTCTACTCTCAATATCTTGTAATTCTTTCCTTGCATATTCACTTAACCCTTTAAGATTCTCAGATCAAAATAATTGAAATTGCATTCCAATATTTTCAATACAGATAACTTAAATTCCAAGTAATCCCAAAACTTTGCAATCTCGTAACCTTGCAACAACATTCCAATCAAAATACGCATTGTGTATTCCAACAAACAAACAAGAATTTCATTCCATTAACAAGCAAATGTCTTAACAGACGCACATTGTCTAGTTAACCTGGATCAGACAAAACCTAAATATTTCAAATGACCATCTCAGCTCCTATCTCTTATCCCAGATAAACAAATCTTGAGGACAACCAGCAATCTTTCAGTAGGCTTAAAAAGTGTGAAAACATGTGACAATTAACTGAATTTCTGAGAATTCAATTTCTTCTGAGAAATGCGAGAGAAAACCCTAATTCTTGATTTACTGCCAAAGAAAAGTTTGTTTGATCGATTCCTGGGCCAATCTTGAAAATCTGAGAAAACCCTAGGGTTATGTTTTCTTGTGAAAAAGGGAGGGCAAATTTTGGGGTACAACACTAGGGTATCCCAAAAATGATGAGCTTTCCCAAATAGAAACTTAGCTAGAAACTCTTTGACGCCTCTTCTTGTTTCCCAATTTGCCACTACATCGGACCGTTGTAAAGACAGAGCATGAGAAATCTCTTCGGGTTTTGGGTCTCTTTCCATACCATTGAAGGGTAACTGATCAAGAATGGGCACCCCCAATAACTGAGAAATTTCCTCCATGGTAGGCACCAATTGGTAATCAGGAAAGGTGAAGCAGTGATGTAAAGGGTCGAAGAACTGAAAGAGCACCTTCAACATTTATTTATTGGGGCTTGAGGTGACCATATTGAGAATTCGACCATGTCTTTTAGTGAACGGGGAGCTCTCGGGAACCCTTGATGCTAATTCCTTGAGTTGAGGAGGTACCCTTATGAGGTTGACTTGGATAGTATTCCTGCGAGTGGATGCCATGTCCTACAAAACAATACAAAGATAAGTCCTAAAAATCCTTGAAATGGTTAGTATGATATGCCATGTTATGATATCATGATTATGCTAAGAAAACACAAATATAGAAAGCACAAGCAAATCACACAAAGACCTTAGGTTTAAGGCTTGCATGGGTTTTCAGGTAAATACCCTCTTGAAGTTTAGTTGGTTCAACCTGTCCTAGAAAGTAATCGGGTTCTAAGGGATCTCAATATCACTGACTTGCCACCAAACAAAACTCGGGAGTCAAATCTCAATGAGTGTAGTATCGAGTATCAACCGACTTCGGGCTATACCATAGACGGCTATCTCACTACTTCCTAATGGCCAAGTTGTTCAATTAAAGGTTCTAAGGTCAGTTGATGCTTCATGACACCATGCAACGGCCCCGTATTCTCCTTTACTAATCAAGGGCTACCGGTACCAACCAAAGTGTCGCATCAATGTAGCTATCGCTTTGATCGTGTCGGTATACCCCGCACAGTTTCTGCAATCTATTGCTACTTACCTAAAAGGTGCCTCAGATCTGGGTATAGGATCTATAGTAACCCAAACAAAGCCCTCAAAAGTAAAGAAAACAAAGCATACAAAAGCAATTAAATAATGAACTAACTCTAAGGTAACCCCACTTTTTATTTTCCCCAGCAGAGTCGCCAGTTCTGTGATACGATGGCAGAACCGACTATTAATACTGGTTTTGCGTTTGTGTTCGCAAATGTTACGGTAAGAAAGAGTCTCCACCGACTTTTCTTTTATCCAAATTAAGGAAAGGGTAAAAAGAATAGAAAGAGACCTTTTCAAAATTTTTCTTAGTAAGGAGGGTAGATCATGTAAAGGGAAGGTGTTAGCACCCTTTCGATCCGTAGTTTTCTACGAGCTCTTAGATGCTAGCTCATGTTTTGAAAATTTCTTGTGCTTTGTGTGTTTTGAAAATTTGTTTTGAAAATTCCTTAGTGCAGCGATTTGCTTTATGATAACTCTTGTATCAGTCCTCGAGAGTGTTGACAAAGAAAATGTTTTTGAAGGTTGTTTTTGAAATGTGTAAGTGTAAAAAGTTTGTTTTATTTTGAGCAAGCATCTAACAGCTATCTACTTGTACTCGAAAAGGTTTGTTCTTTTCCTCCTTATCCTTTAGACAGTGCTATCCTACTATTAGTGAATAGATAGCCCTATCGTTGGATGTATGAGGGACATTCGAAGGGACGTTATGGTCACGAAGGAAACTTGGCAAGTAATTTTAGTAACTGTCCTAAAGTTCTAAGATCACTTTTAACCGAGGCAACATCGAGAGGGTCGTCGAGGGACTTGTGATCTTTCAAACTAGAGGACAACCACTAAAACTTCTCAAGTTTCGAGAATTGTGACCGTTTTCCAAAGGCAACCAGAGTGGGGTACCCTAGAGGTGTGCATGTGCAATTGGTTTCAATTATCTTGCACATTTAGGTTTGCTAACATTTTTGTTTTCAGTCTTGCCATGCAATCCTAGTTACTAGCAGTTAATATGTACAGAAGAATGTAAAGTGCGAAAATAAATCCTACGCTATTATATGGCTTTAGGGAGGGGATATTTACAATGTACAAAAACTTGGGGGAAAGAAAAATAAAGAAAAGCAGTAAAGCCCTAGTTTAATCTATTACATATAATCAGCATGTATATTATTATATAAAAAAATGCGAGAACAAGATAATGCGCGCAAATTTAAATAACGTCTAAAACCCCTAAGAAATTACTAAGTAAAATAAGAAAATCTTTTTGGTTTTTGTTTATTTTAAGAAAATAATTAAACTACATTAAATCTAATTTTAATTTAAAAGATAATTGCTAAATAAATTTAAAGCCTAATTCTAATATTTTTGTATTTTTATTTGAGAAAATAATTTAAACATAAATTAAACCCTAAGCTCTAACTTATTTTAATTTAAAAATGTTAAATTTAATTAATTAATTAATTTCAGAAATTAATTATTTAATTAAAAAAAACTAATCCTAAGTTTTGTTAATTTTTTATTTGATTAAAAAAAACTTACTGATTAAATAAAACAAACAAATTAAAAGAATAAAAATAAAACAAAATTCAAAGGGGCCAGGGTGTTATGAAGAAAAAGTGGGGTATTGTTTGAAAATTTCGTTGGGCCCAAATGTTGAAGCCCAAATTTGTCTTTTGGATTCGCTGAGGACTGGCTTTAATGGCATATGCTGGATCTGCATGCTCAAGCCCTTGGATCTAGATCAATCATGATCCAGTGCTTGCAATTTAAAGGCGTACAGAATGCTCCTTGCCATTGAAGTATAGAATCTGCATGAAATTGTGAGGAAAATGAAAAAAATGCTGGACCTGGGACTCGAACCCAGGTCCTCTCCCTTCATACATGTGTTGCCTTGCCATCTGAGCTACTTGTTTATTCGTTAATTCATATAACATAATAATATTATATTATAAAAACAAATCAGAAATTATTCAAATAAAAAAAATGCGCACCCTACTTATATTTGAATCAACCAATAAAAATGCGCGCGCTTGCCACGCCAGCTCCGAGGTGGTCAAACCACCCTCCACGGTGGTTGACCACCATCTTCTCCGGTATGAAGAGATTCATAACCTGCAAAATAAGAAGCTTTGAGATCTGAAATTTTGGCTACCCCCCCCCCCTAAAACCTAGGCTGCGAATTTAACCCTGGTCTTGGTTTGGGCTAAAACCACCTCTATCCCTGAAACCGAAATTTCCGTGTTTTGAAACCCTACAAATGGTGATCTATGATTCTGGCACTGTGACTCACATGAAATACGCTAGAACATTCGCAAGAAACAATATTAACATGAATATGTAAATAGAATTAATTTATATTACATATTTGAAATGTTCTGAATTAAAAGCTTACCAAGGTCCGGTGACGTGTGGATTTGTGGTTTTAGGGTGTTGCACGCCTTGCAAATGGTCTGGATGATCTCCTGAGGCTATCAAGGATTGAATTATGAGTTTTATTTGGCATGAGGAAGGCTAGAAGTGCACTTTTGGATTTCACAACTTTGGAAGATTTTTGTGAATTTTGTATGGTTTCTTTCAGGCTGTTTTTCGTGTCTTATGCTTGCTAATGTGACGTATATATAGAGTAGAAGGAGGGGACAAGAGAGCAATGATTTAAATAACCTTAATCATGTGTTTTAAAGCCATGAATAAGAATTTGAATTTTTGGCCAAAGATGTGGAATCTTGTCTTTTTTCAAACTTGGATGTATCTAGTCACTAATGCACGAATTCATGGGCCTTATGGCTGTCCAAAGCATCAGCCCACATGCCAAAGCCTACTTCTAATTATTTTATACATTTTATTTTATATTTATTTGAAATAAAATAAAATAAATATGAATAAAATAGCTAGAAAACGCAGGGCATGGTAAGAATGATTTTATAGGTCCTCTATAAGCTTAGGAAGATGCTTGAAGTCCAAGAAATTAAGCCATTGACCTAAAACTTCAAATTTGCTCAATGGCTAATTCTTAAAATTTCCCAAATTTTCCCAATTTGGGCAAGCCATAACTTGCTCAATTTTAATCTCATGATGATGATCTTGGACTTTTTAGAAATCCCAAGATGTCTACTTCAATTCCTCTTTTGATCAATTTTGCATTTGAAGATTTTATCTTGATGTAAAAGGTCTTGGAAAAAGTGACTTTTGTTGACTTTCTGAAAATGAGATGTAATGCATGAGCTTGTATCTTTCAAATGGTGAGTTTCTTGGACTTGGGGGCTTAAGAGAAGTTGTAGGGAATGAGATTCTATTCAATATGAGCTTTGGTTAGGGGAAAATGGATGAAGTATGTGAAAGTTATGTCTGGTCAAAGTTTGGTTGACTTTTCTTATAGAAACCCTGATTTAGCAATTCTTGACTTTTGATAAATTGAGAGCATTTATTGAGGAATCATGATCAACCCTTGATCAAATGATGGATATCACTTCAAAATGTTGATGTTTATCAAAAATCTTGAAGTTTGACCGTACATGGGCCACAGTTGACTTTTGACCTAGTATAGTTGATTTCCAAGCATTTGAGAAATTGACTGGGCAAACTTGTAGTGCAAGGCATGAAACTTTTCATGGACAATTTTGAAGGCATATTAGGACAATGGAAAACATTTGGGACCCTTGGAGCTCACACATCTTGATGAAAAGTGAAACCCTAGCTAGAGGTTCATTGCTTAGGAGGAGAATTTGTCTGGTCAATTCTTGGTCAACCTTGAGCAATTGAGGATCTCTAGGAGCATGCTTTGAGTAAAAATGGGAGGGAAAATTTTGGGGTACAACAATCATCAGCAAGGTCTATCCAAAAACATACTGTATGAGAAAATGGAATTATTTTCGTCATCCTCCCTCTAAAGGCTTGCAACTTTTTAAACAAGAGTTGAATATCATAAAGGGAGTAAAAAGCATAGAGTGAAAATGAATGGATTAATTCAAAACAAACATATTTAATGCATTAATGATAATAAGCAAAGTCTTACATAAAGATAAGTGTTTAAGCAAACAAATAAATTACAACTAAACATTCGAATAAATATAAAATTCCTCCGCCTATACCATCACTTCATATGAAAGAGTTCCAGTTGATCGTCTTGTGTAAACTCCAACACTCCTTCGTCGATTATGTCTTGAATTTTGTTCTTCAGAGCCCAGCAACCATTCGTATCATGCCCAGGACTATCAGAATGGTATGCACACCTCTCATTGGGATGGTAACTAGGAACGACAGTGTTAGGATTCCGGGGAGGAGCCTTTAACGTAATTAGCTCTGCCATAAACATGTGTTGTAATGCCTAAGCTAGCGACATGCCGATCCTGGTGAATTGTATCTTAGGTGTGACCTCCTTGTGCTGATTCCCCTGTCGTTGTTGGCGAGGTTGTTGTTGGGCTCACGATGTGGCAGCAATTTGGAAAGGTCCACTCTCCACCAAGCCAACTTCTTGTCTTATCGGAGGCTGATTAAAGACTTGATCCCCAGCTTCAACTGTTTGTTTCATACAGTTGCATCCGTCTTGATGAAGTTTGTTGATGAAGGCTCCCATCTCTTCTTGTCCTTGAGCCAAGTTTTAGATAAGAGTCATATGGCCTACTGTGATACGGTGGCCAGAACCGGGATGTGGTTTCCCTCTTTTAAAGGAATTGCTGGTTTGCGTTTTGCGTTTGTGTTCGCAAAATGTCGCGGTAAGTGAAACAACCGATCGAAAATCATTGAAACAATGAAGTCACCACCGAATGTCTTTTATCCCATATGGAGGGAAAGGTAAACATCGAGAAAACCTGAAAAGGGAGAAATCACGGTCTTTCGACCGAGAGATCGGGTAAGGGAGTCTGTTACGCGAAGGGAAGGTATTATCACCCCATGCTCCCGTAGTACTCTACGGTATCCACTCTTGTTGTCTAATCTTCATGGGTGTGGTCAAATCTTATGTCTATGGCTTACAACTGAAAAGGGAATGCATACAAAAGAAAAGAAAATAATGTAGGGAAAATGAAAGTTGTGCTCGGTTGGGCCCTACCCCAATGCTTACGTATCCCTTTTAAGGAATCAGAGCAGCTATAGTTCGGCTTAAGTGTTTTGGTTGGTTTGTGTTTTTTTAATTAGAACAAACAAGGATAATCAAGATGGAAAAATATCAAGTAAAACAACAAACAAATGAGATGGAAAAACATCGGTTAAGTAATAGCAAAGTAACATGTCAAAGATGGTGAAACATCAAATGGTAAATGAATGACAAAACAATCACACCTAACAATGATATTGAGAATCAAAGTAGGATAACAAACATGTGCGATGGCAAAACATCGGCTTCAAACAAATGAGCGATGGTGAAACATCAATTAAAGGATAACAAGAAATCATGGCGAAGATGGTGAAACATCAATAAAATAGATGACAAAACATCACACCTAACAATGATATTGAGAATCAAAGCAGGATAACAAACATGTGCGATGGCGAAACATCGGCTTCAAACAAATGAGCAATGGTGAAACATCAATTAAAGGATAACAAGAAATCATGGCAAAGATGGTGAAACATCAATAAAATAGATGACAAAACATCACACCTAACAATGATATTGAGAATCAAAGCAGGATAACAAACATGTGCGATGGCGAAACATCAACTTCAAACAAATGTGCGATGGCGAGACATCGATTAAAGGATAACAAGAAATCATGGCAAAAGATGATGAAACATCGATAAAATAGATGACAAAACATCACACCTAACAATGATATTGATAATCAAAGTAGGATAACAAACATGTGCGATGGCGAAACATCGACTTCAAGATAACAGGATATCATGGCAAAAGATGACGAAACATCGATAAAATAGTTGACAAAACATCACACCTAACAATGATATTGAGAATCAAAGTAGGATAACAAACATGTGTGATGGAGAAACATTGGCTTCAAGATAACAAGATATCATGGAAAAAGATGACGAAACATCGATAAAATAGATAACAAAACATCACACCTAATAATGATATTGAGAATCAAAGTAGGATAACAAACATGTGCGATGGCGAAACATCGACTTCAAGATAACAAGATATCATGGCAAAAGATGATGAAACATCGATAAAATAGATGACAAAACATCACACCTAACAATGATATTGAGAATCAAAGTAGGATAACAAACATGTGCGATGGCGAAACATCGGCTTCAAGATAACAAAGTAAGATTGGTTTGTATCTTTTACTTTGAAGAAGAGTTTGGGTTCATTAGAGGTGTCTTATGATTTTCCAAAGAAACAAGTTTTTGTTTTAAGATGCAAAATGCAAAAGAAGGAAAAAACAACTAAGGGAAACTAGCCTAGCACTATCCCTAGTGTTATCATACAATGGTTGACCCTAAGGTTGAGGTTAAAGGAAAATCCTATCCTATGTTAGCATACATGGATTCCTACCTTAATTAACATGTCAAAGAAAGCCTAACAAAACTATCCTATAGGGAACATGCAATGAGAGCGAAGTCGTGATCTCAATATCTAAATTGAGTGACTCATCGATCAACAATTAAAGAAGAAAAGCAATAAATATCCTATAGGGAGCATGCAATAAGAGCGAAGTCGTGATCTCAATGTCTAAACTGAGTGACTCATCGATCAATAACAAAATAAGAAAAGCAATAAACATCCTATAGGGAGCATGCAATAAGAGGGAAGTCGTGATCTCAATGTCTAAATTGAGTGACTCATCGATCAACACAAACATAACATAGGTATTAGGCAAAAAAAACAGGGGGCCTCCTTACATATATCAGTAACAGAGGTCCCATCATGCAATCAAAGAACTATGCAAAATGAAAATGAAAGAAGGGAGATAGTGCAATACCAAACGGATAATTATCTGTAGCAACCGAGCAAGAATAAAAAGAAACCCAGAGAACTTCAAGCAAGATGGCATCAGTAGATGAATCAAGTCAAAAATTGCGCCATAAGGATGTAACTAATGAGATTATCAGATATAAACAGATCCCCATGGGCAAAGTATAGTATTCACAATATCATGTATATATCCTGCATGGAATGTCAAACATGCCAAATACACAAGCAGTGTCAGTGTAATAAGTTGTGTTCCATAAATAAAGTGGAACACAGTAGCCTCAGGCCAAAAGTGGGATGCTATACAATGTCACAAAGTCTCCAAGACATGCCAAGGTCTATAATCCTAAGTCCAAGAAAAAGTCTCATGCTCCATAATGCCAAGGATAGTAACCAAATAGTCCAAGTATCATTAAAGTTTTTTATGGTTCATGTTGATTATTAGGTGTCTTTAAAAGGAAAAGAAAAGCTCAAGTGAGCAAAATAAAAATGACATAAAAGTAAATGCTCAAGTGAGAAAAGATGAAAATAGCATGAAATGTAAAATGCTAAAAGTAAATGGTACATAAAACATAAAAAATAAAAGCATAAAGTAAAGTCAATTGTTAGAAACTAGTGGTTAGTTGTATGACCATCTTGAAACTTGCATTTGGAACCCATTAGAGGATTGGTAGAATCAAATCCTCCACACAACAAGTTGCATTTGCTTTTTTTCAAGTATATCATCCATTTTGGAATCCTCAAAAAGTAACTTGTAATGATCAACGATGTTTAAGTGATTCGCGTTGACCAAAAGTGTTGTAGATCCATTAGAGGATTGGTAGAACCAATGCCTCCACACAATGAATCTCAAGGTTATTGGATTAAAGAGATGAAATTAACATACTTGGGCTTGCAATCATAAGTTTGGGCCACGAATGATCATTTATTTGAATCGGGACGAAATTTAGCGCTGTGTTAAGCAGTCGTAAGTGGACTTATGTAGAAGTCGCACCTATTTTGAGGCTGGTCAATAGCAATCTATGTACTTCATGTTTGGATAAATTATATAGAGATCATCATCCCTTAACATGTAGCATAATTAAAAAAGAAAGGGATAAGATGAAGAGGGAGGGGAATGATAAGCTAATTTAGATCACCATTTCAAACTTCTTTCATTTTTAAATTCAACCACTCCTCTAGATGGATTAAAGCACTAAACATATCATTAATCCAAAGCACCAAAAATGAATTAAATAATTCACCCTTAGGTATATTTGAATTGATGAACATTTATCCAACTTCATCTACATCACAAAGTCCATTGAGTTTAAAGACAAATTGGACATTTAAAATTGCAATCCAAACCAACAATCAAAAGGAGTGAGTAGAAAAAGCATTTTGGATCAAAGCTGCCCCAAAACAAGGCAAAAAAAATACATACAGTCCATGTGCAATCGATTGCAGTAACTGTGCAATCAATTTACACAGTGTTATTTTCAAAAAAATTGTGTGAAACGCTTCTGTGCAATCGATTGCACAGTTACTGCAATCGATTGTACACTGTTACAGTAGCAAAAATAGCATTTTAAAAGGCCAATTTCTTGTTCAAACTTTCCATCAAACACCTTATGACCATGGATCCAATTGAGCATGAAAATTCCATCAAATTATGAGAAAATAACACCATTGGAATTACAAAATAATATTCAAAGAATCAAACCCAAATATCAACAAGAGATCACATTGTGAAAGATGAATTATCCAACTTACCAAAGGTAGATCTAGAGAATTATCAACACAACTTCAAGAATTTTCTTCAATTCAACCACAAGAATCAATTGCCAAGCTTGGATGTAGAGAATTGATAATGAAATAGTGTTTGGATGAAGGTTTAGCTCAAAGATTAGTAAGCTTCAATGCAAAGCTTACTAACTTTTTGAAAATGGAGCTTTGAGTGAATTTGGTAGATGGAGAGAATTGAGAGATTTTTTAGCAAAGTGAGTTTGGCTATCAAAAGCTTGAAATTTGAATGAAATGAGGGCTCTATTTATAGAGTTTTAGGATTTGAATTAGTGGTAATTTGGTAATTGATTCTTGGAGCCAAAATTTGAATTAATGATAATTCTTTCAAATATTAGAGCCAAAATTTGAATTATTGATAATTCTTCTTAAAAATGAAAGATTGACACTAAAATTTGAATTAATGGTACATCTTTCAAAAATGAAGGAAAATTGGAGCCAAAATTTGACAAGTTTAAAATTGCTGATGTTTTTCAAATTTTCATGATGTGCAATCGATTGCACTATAGTGCAAATCGATTTCACAGTGTCTTTTTTCAAAAATGGCGCAAAATACACTATGTGCAATCGATTGCACTCTAAGAGAAATCGATTGCATCAGTGAAAAAATGAATTTTTGTTAATTTTCTTTTGCAAAAAAGAGATTTTAGGAGAATAATACCAGGAATCTTTATTTGTCAGATGCTTCAACTTGGTACCTACAAAACACAAATATGCAAAGACAAAGACAAATATTGTTTTGTATTTTGATTAGAAGTTAGTCAACAACACATATACAAAATACAAAACTAAAGTGCTTGGAGATAGTTGATCAAGCTTCAAAACCCTAATTTGACTGGTGAATCAAAGGAGTGATTCCCTCTTATAATCAAACACAAATTCCAATCCTCTGAAGATCTAAAGAGATGGATGAAACATCTTGAGATATGCAATTTGTGACACCCCAAATAATCCGATTATTAAATAATTAGAATTTTTAATTATTAATTTAATTGGAAATTTAATTATTGGTATTTTTGGATTATTGGAATTAATTTAATTAATTAAAGGAAAGAAGTATTGGTGGTGTGAAGAGTGATTAGAGGGTGTGAGGGGTAAAATACTCTACTCTTACTAATTACTAATTTAATTATTTTATTGGAATAATAAAAGGAGTATTAAAAGGAAAAATAAGAGAAAGAGAGTTATTTTTGAATATTCATCATACGTGCATTTGAGAAGAGGAAAAAGAAGGAGAAAACCGGAAGCGTCAGAATTCGAAGAACCCACAAGGTAAGGGGTGATTTCGATTAGTTAATTCGTATTATCAGTTTAGATATTCAATAGTATGGATCATAGTATGTTAGGGAATCCCGGTTTGGAATTCTAGGGTTCCGTAGAATTGTCCCTATTGCATCGAATTGTAGGTTGAAAACCATTAGGGTGTCAGATGATAAAAAGGAATGATGAAATAATGTTGTTTGATGTCATAATGGTGCAGAATGGATGTGTTTTGGTGTTTCTCATGTTGCAATTCGTATGGGTATGTTTGGAATTGGTTTAGAATGAATAAATGCTGTCAAAAGTGCAGAATTTGACTCTGCAGGTCGTGGGAACCGGTTCCCAGTGGGGAGGAACCGGGTTCCACTGTGTGAATTTATAAAAACTGGCAAAAATGCACGTAGGAACCGGTTCCTGTATAGGTAGGAACCGGGTTCCCATACATTTTTCTAGAAGCGTGATTTTTGAACTTCGCAGGAACCGGTTCCTGCTTATGTAGGAACCGGGTTCTGCTGTAACTTTTGAAAAATATTAAACTTTGAAAATTCAAACTTTCAAACTGTAAGTCCGTTTTGAGTGCCGTTTTGGACGTTATTTCTTAAATTTAATACTCTATTTTATAAAATGAAAAGATTTCCTAAAACCTGAAATTATTTTGAAAATGAGTCAAATCCCGGAATAAGTGATTATTGGCTAACGCACATGGGTGTGTATGTAGCAGTGAACCTGTGATGGATGGACGTATTAATATTGTGTGAATGAAAGGCATGTTTATGTTGCTAATGATGGTGTGCATGATCGTTGAGATATCATGTTTTTGGTTTTGGTTCAGTTATGATAAATTGATGTATTTCATAGACTGATTTGATGTTGCATGCTAGTGATGTGCGTGCATATGCATTGTTTTGGTGAAGTTAATTCCCATTGTGTGGAATTTGACTTGTATTGCCGTTAACCGATACCCGGGTGATGATGGGTGGTTAGGCTGGATTTGTGTCCAGGTGTTTATGGACGAATCGATGGTTGTTGTATCCGGTTGATGATGGATCAGTGTTGGGTGACTTGGTCACGTGTTGGTACCACATGCATTGTGTCTGCATTTGTGTTTGCATGGAATTGTAACATGTTAGGATGTCTTCCAGTGTTACAATTCTTTGGTTGATTATTGATTTGTGCATAATGACTTGTATGATTGGAACTGCGTGTTGAATCTGAATTTATGCTAAAATGGGTGAAATAATATGCTTGTGATATAATGTTGATTTAGAAGCTTATAATGCATGTTAATTATGAGAAATATCACCCTTACTTTAACAATTTCAGATTAAAGTTAGCAGCTCAGGAGTTGGTGAGGATGGCTCTAGAGCTATGTTACTTTAAGTCTGCGTGTCAGTGTCTGCTCTGATAGGTTGTAACACTGGGGAACGTTTAGGTGAGGAATTAGTTATTATTCAATTGTTTCTTTGAATTTCATTGGGAATAATTATGTTTTGGTTTGTTCCGTTTTGGTTATGGTATTTTTACGCTGTGTAAGACTTGGTCTTAATTTGATTGAATTATTTGAATAATGACCCTCAGTGTAGCATGACTACTATTTTATTGGAAGTTTTATTTATTTCATAATTGTGACATCCCTTGTTCCGTGTTAACTCTGATGGAATATGTCTTTAATCATTGATATAATTAATATTATTTGGGGTATTTTAGAAGGGGTGTTACAATAGTGGTGTCAGAGCATAGTCGGTCTTGTCTTGTGTCGTTATCCCTTTTGTATGCGACTAGTGTAAGGTGACACTGTCGATACTTGTGTGCTGATGAGGTTGTTTTGTAATGTTACAAGAACAATGGCCGTAAGAGGTAACGGAAGAAACGATGATGCTATTGCTGAAGCATTGGGAATGTTGGCTGGAGTACTCGGAGGGAATCAGCAGGGAGCTGTGATTGGTGCTGACCGATAATTGGGGAAATTTAAGAGGAATAATCCTCTGTTGTTCAAGGGTGCACATGATCTCGAAGGTGCTCAGAAGTGGTTGAAGGATATCGAGAGGATCTTCAGAGTAATTGACTGTGCTGAAGGGCTGAAGGTGAGATACGGAACTCACGTGTTAGCAGAGGAAGCTGATAACTGGTGGGTTGCTACCAGAACTGAAATGGAAGAAGATGGTATTGCATTGACTTGGGCTGTGTTCAGGAGGGCTTTTCTGAGGAGGTACTTTCCTGAGGACATCAGAGGCAAGAAAGAGATTGAGTTTCTGGAACTCAAGCAGGGTAACAAGACTGTCAGTGAGTATGCTTCAAAGTTTACTGAGTTAGCGAAGTATTATGCTCATTATACTAACGATGCAAATGGAGAATTTTCCAAATGTATCAAGTTTGAGAATGGTCTTCGTGATGAGATTAAGCAGGGTATTCGGTATCAGCGTATCCGAAGATTTCCTGATCTGGTTGACTGTAGTAGGATTTTAGAGGAGGATCTTGCTAGCACTAAGTCGAATGCTCGAGGGTATGTTGATAGGAAGGGTAAGCAACAGATGGATCGTGGTAAGCCTTATGATAGAAGTAATCAGAGACCCGGTGGTTGGAAGAAGTTTGGTGGAGGAGATTCTAGTTCTTCCATTAAGTGCTACAAGTGTGGTGAGACAGGACATCGTATGGTGGATTGCAAAAGTAATGATAAGAAGTGTTTCAAGTGTGGGAAACTCGGCCATGTGGCCAATGATCGCAGAGTAAGAGTGGTGACTTGTTACAACTGTGGTGAAGAAGGTCATACTCGTCCTCAGTGTACAAAACCCAAGAAGGAGCAAGCTGGTGGTAAAGTGTTTTCATTGTCTGGGTCAGAGACTAAGCCAGATGATCGGCTGATTAAAGGTACATGTTTTATTAATGACATACCTTTGATTGCAATTATTGATACTGGAGCTACGCATTCTTTTATTGCTTTGGATTGTGCTAAAAGATTGAATTTGGAAATTTCTAATATGGATGGAAGTATGGTTATTGATACTCCTGCGTCGGGTTAAGTGACTACTTCGTATGTTTGTAGGAATTGTCCTATTGTGATTTTTTGTAGGGGTTTCGGTATGGATTTAGTGTGCCTACCGTTAGAACAACTTGATATCATCCTTGGAATGAACTGGTTGGAATTCAACCAGGTTCATATCAACTGTTTTGCGAAGACGGTTATTTTTCCTGAAGAGGTTGGTGTCAAAGATGTGACTATGTCGGTTAAACAGATGAACCTAGCTATGAAAGATGGTGATGTGGTATTTATGTTGTATTCTGCAATAGAAGCGGAGGGAAATGCAAAGAGTGATGGATTTCCAGTGATGAATGAATTTCCAGAGGTGTTTCCGGAAGACGTTAGTGAATTGCCACCTGAGAGGGAGGTAGAATTTACTATAGATTTGATTCCTGGAACTAGTCTGGTGTCGATGGCGCCTTACCGTATGTCGGCATATGAATTAGCGGAGTTAAAGAAACAGTTGGAGGAGTTACTTGAGAAGAAGTTTATTCGTCTGAGTGTTTCGCCGTGGGGTGCTCCGGTGTTGTTGGTTAAGAAGAAAGAAGGTTCAATGAGATTATGTGTTGATTACAGACAGCTGAATAAAGTTACAATCAAGAATCGGTATCCTTTGTCGAGGATCGATGATTTGATGGATCAACTAGTTAGAGCTTATGTATTTAGTAAGATTGATCTGAGATCTGGATATCATCAGATTCGTGTGAAGTCGGAAGATATTCAGAAAACTGCATTTAGAACAAGGTATGGACATTACGAGTATTCTGTTATGCCGTTTGGAGTTACTAATGCACCTGGTGTTTTCATGGAGTATATGAACAGGATATTTCATCTGTATCTTGATAAGTTTGTGGTGGTGTTCATTGATGATATTCTAATTTATTCGAAGAGCGATGAAGAGCATGCAGAACATCTCATAGTTGTGTTGGAATTGTTGAAAGAGAAGAAGCTTTATGTGAAGTTGTCCAAGTGTGAATTCTGGTTAAGTGAAGTAAGTTTTCTTGGCCATGTAATTTCCAAGAATGGAATTGCTGTGGATCCTGTGAAGGTAGAAGCAGTATCTCAGTGGGAAGCGCCGAAGAATGCTTCTGAGATCCGTAGTTTTCTGGGTCTTGCAGGTTATTACAGGAAGTTTATAGAAGGATTTTCCAAATTAGCGTTACCGTTGACTAAGTTGACCAGGAAGGGTCAGATGTTTATTTGGGATGTTGAATGTGAGAAAGGATTTCAAGAGCTGAAGAAGAGGTTGACAAGTGCTCCGAACTTGATTTTTCCAAATCCGACTAAGTCTTTTATTGTGTATTGTGACGCATCATTAATGGGATTATGTGGTGTGTTGATGCAAGATAAGCAGGTGGTGGCTTATGCTTCGAGACAATTGAAAGTACATGAAAGGAATTATCCGACTCATGATTTGGAGTTGGCAGCTGTTGTGTTTGTTTTGAAGTTGTGGAGGCATTATTTATATGGTTCTCGGTTTGAGGTGTTCAGTGATCACAAAAGTCTGAGGTATCTCTTTGATCAGAAAGAGTTGAATATGAGGCAGAGGAGATGGTTAGAATTTCTAAAGGATTATGATTTCGGTTTGAATTACCATCCTGGTAAGGCAAACGTTGTTGCAGATGCCTTGAGTAGGAAGTCCTTGCATATGTCGATGTTAATGGTCTGTGAGTTAGATTTGGTTGAGCAGTTCAGAGATTTAAGTTTGGTATATGAAACTACTCCGAATAGTGTGAAATTGGGTATGTTGAAACTGACTAGTGGTATTCTGGAAGAAATTCGAAATGGACAGAATTCTGATGTTGGGTTAGTTCATAAATTGACATTGATCAACCAAGGTCAAGGAGGCGAGTTCCGAATTGATGAGAATGGTGTTATGAGATTTGGTAATAGGGTATGTGTTTTGGATGTTGCAGAGATTACGAAGAGTATTTTGGGAGAAGGACATCGTAGTGGATTGAGTATTCATCCTGGTGCTACTAAAATGTACCATGATTTGAAGAAGTTGTTTTGGTGGTCGGGAATGAAAAGGGAAATTGCTGAGTTTGTGTATGCTTGTTTGGTTTGTCAGAAGTCGAAGATTGAGCATCAGAAACCGTCAGGATTGATGGAACCGTTGTTTGTTCCGGAATGGAAATGGGATGGAATCTCTATGGATTTTGTGTCTGGTTTGCCAAGGACATCGAAGAATTGTGATTCTATTTGGGTTATTGTTGATCGGTTGACGAAATCTGCTCACTTTATTCTGATAAGAATGGATTATCTGATGGAAAGGTTGGCAGAATTGTATGTTGAGAAGATTGTGAGTTTGCACGGTATACCTTCTAGTATTGTGTCGGATCGAGATCTGAGGTTTACATCTAAATTCTGGACGGGATTGTAAGAAGCTTTGGGTACTAAGTTGCGTTTGAGTTCCGCTTATCATCCACAGACAGATGGTCAGACGGGGAGAACGATTCAGTCGTTGGAAGATTTGTTAAGAGCTTGTGTGTTGGAGAAAGGTGGAGCTTGGGATAGTTATCTACCATTGATTGAGTTTACCTACAACAATAGTTTTCATTCGAGCATTCGTATGGCTCCATTTGAGGCATTGTATGGTAGGAGGTGTCGGACACCGTTGTGTTGGTATGAATCTGGAGAGAGTGCTGTGATTGGACCGGAAATTGTCCAACAGACTTCGGAAAAGATTAAGATGATTCAGGAGAAGATTAGGACTTCTCAGAGTCATCAGAAAAGTTATCACGATAAGAGGAAGAAAGATCTTGAGTTTAGCGAAGGAGAACATGTTTTTATGCCAGTTACTTCGATGACTGGTAATGGTCGAGCTTTGAAGTCGAAGAAGTCGACTCCATGTTTTATTGGTACGTTTCAGATTACCAAGAGAGTTGGGAAAGTTGCTTATCAGATTTCTTTGCCTCCGTCACTTGCAAATTTGCATGATGTTTTTCATGTATCTCAGCTAAGGAAGTACATTGTTGATCCGTCTCATGAGATTCGGGTAGACGATATACAGGTACGAGAGAATTTGACTGTGGAAGCGGTACCTGCAAGAATTGAGGATCAGAAGTTGAAACAATTGTGAGGCAAGGAGATCGCATTGGTAAGAGTGGCTTGGGGAGGACCAGCAGATGGAAATGTCACTTGGGAGCTGGAGAGTCAGATGAAGGACTCGTATCCTGAACTGTTCGTCTAAGGTATGTTTTCGAGGACGAAAACTCTTTTAGTTGGGGAGAGTTATGACACCCCAAATAATCCGATTATTAAATAATTAGAATTTTTAATTATTAATTTAATTGGAAATTTAATTATTGGTATTTTTGGATTATTGGAATTAATTTAATTAATTAAAGGAAAGAAGTATTGGTGGTGTGAAGAGTGATTAGAGGGTGTGAGGGGTAAAATACTCTACTCTTACTAATTACTAATTTAATTATTTTATTGGAATAATAAAAGGAGTATTAAAAGGAAAAAGAAGAGAAAGAGAGTTATTTTGGAATATTCATCATACGTGCATTTGAGAAGAGGAAAAAGAAGGAGAAAACCGGAAGCGTCAGAATTCGAAGAACCCACAAGGTAAGGGGTGATTTCGATTATTTAATTTGTATTATCAGTTTAGATATTCAATAGTATGGATCATATTATGTTAGGGAATCCCGGTTTGGAATTCTAGGGTTCCGTAGAATTGTCCCTATTGCGTCGAATTGTAGGTTGAAAACCATTAGGGTGTCATATGATAAAAAGGAATGATGAAATAATGTTGTTTGATGTCATAATGGTGCAGAATGGATGTGTTTTGGTGTTTCTCATGTTGTAATTCGTATGGGTATGTTTGAAATTGGTTTAGAATGAATAAATGTTGTCAAAAGTGCAGAATTTGACTCTGCAGGTCGTGGGAACCGGTTCCCAGTGGGGAGGAACCGGGCTCCACTGTGTGAATTTATAAAAACAGGCAAAAATGCACGTAAGAACCGGTTCCTGTATAGGTAGGAACCGGGTTCCCATACATTTTTCCAGAAGCGTGATTTTTGAACTTCGCAGGAACCAGTTCTTGCATATGTAGGAACTGAGTTCTGCTGTAACTTTTGAAAAATATTAAACTTTGAAAATTCATAACTTTCAAATCGTAAGTCCGTTTTGAGTGCCGTTTTGGACGTTATTTATTAAATTTAATGCTCTATTTTATAAAATTGAAATATTTCCTAAAACCTGAAATTATTTTGAAAATGAGTCAAATCCTGAAATAAGTGATTATTGGCTAACGCACATGGGTGTGTATGTAGCAGTGAACCTGTGATGGATGGACGTATTAATATTGTGTGAATGAAAGGCATGTTTATGTTGCTAATGATGGTGTGCATGATCGTTGAGATATCATGTTTTTGGTTTTGGTTCAGTTATGATAAATTGATGTATTTCATAGACTGATTTGATGTTGCATGCTAGTGATGTGCGTGCATATGCATTGTTTTGGTGAAGTTAATTTCCATTGTATGGAATTTGACTTGTATTGTCGTTAACCGATACCTGGGTGATGATGGGTGGTTAGGCTGGATTCGTGTCCGCGTGTTTATGGACGAATCGATGGTTGCTGTATCCGGTTGATGATGGATCAGTGTTGGGTGACTTGGTCACGTGTTGGTACCACATGCATTGTGTCTGCATTTGTGTTTGCATGGAATTGTAACATGTTAGGATGTCTTCCAGTGTTACAGTTCTTTGGTTGATTATTGATTTGTGCATAATGACTTGTATGATTGGAACTGCGTGTTGAATCTGAATTTATGCTAAAATGGGTGAAATAATATGCTTGTGATATAATGTTGATTGAGAAGCTTAAAATGCATGTTAATTATGATAAATCTCACCCTTACTTTAACAATTTCAGATTAAAGTTAGCAGCTCAGGAGTTGGTGAGGATGGCTCTAGAGCTATGTTACTTTAAGTCTGCGTGTCAGTGTCGTGCTCTGATAGGTTGTAACACTGGGGAACGTTTAGTTGAGGAATTAGTTATTATTCAATTGTTTCTTTGAATTTCATTGGAAATAATTATGTTTTGGTTTATTCCGTTTTGGTTATGGTATTTTTCCGCTGTGTAAGACATGGTCTTAATTTGATTGAATTATTTGAATAATGACCCTCAGTGTAGCATGACTACTGTTTTATTGGAAGTTTTATTTATTTCATAATTGTGACATCCCTTGTTCCGTGTTAACTCTGATGGAATATGTCTTTAATCATTGATATAATTAATATTATTTGGGGTATTTTAGAAGGGGTGTTACAATAGTGGTATCAGAGCATAGCCGGTCTTGTCTTGTGTCGTTATCCCTTTTGTATGCGACTAGTGTAAGGTGACACTGTCTATACTTGTGTGCTGATGAGGTTGTTTTGTAATGTTACAAGAACAATGGCCGGAAGAGGTAACGTAAGAAACGACGATGCTATTGCTGAAGCATTGGGAATGTTGGTTGGAGTACTCGGAGGGAACCAGCAGGGAGCTGTGATTGGTGCTGACCGACAATTGGGGAAATTTCAGAGGAATAATCCTCCGTTGTTCAAGGGTGCACATGATCCCGAAGGTGCTCAGAAGTGGTTGAAGGAGATCGAGAGGATCTTCAGAGTAATTGACTGTGCTGAAGGGCTGAAGGTGAGATACGGAACTCACATGTTAGCAGAGGAAGCTGATGACTGGTGGGTTTCTACCAGAACTGAAATGGAAGAAGATGGTATTGCATTGACTTGGGCTGTGTTCAGGAGGGATTTTCTAAGGAGGTACTTTCCTGAGGACATCAGAGGCAAGAAGGAGATTGAGTTTCTGGAACTCAAGCAAGGTAACAAGACTGTCAGTGAGTATGCTTCGAAGTTTACTGAGTTAGCGAAGTATTATGCTTATTATACTAACGATGCAGATGGAGAATTTTCCAAATATATCAAGTTTGAGAATGGTCTTCGTGATGAGATTAAGCAGGGTATTCGGTATCAGCGTATCCGAAGATTTCCTGATCTGGTTGACTGTAGTAGGATTTTAGAGGAGGATCTTGCTAGCACTAAGTCGAATGCTCGAGGGTATGTTGATAGGAAGGGTAAGCAACAGATGGATCGTGGTAAGCCTTATGATAGAAGTAATCATAGACCCGGTGGTTGGAAGAAGTTTGGTGGAGGAGATTCTAGTTCTTCCATTAAGTGCTACAAGTGTGGTGAGACAGGACATCGTATGGTGGATTGCAAAAGTAATGATAAGAAGTGTTTCAAGTGTGGGAAACTCGGTCATGTGGCCAATGATTGCAGAGTAAGAGTGGTGACTTGTTACAACTGTGGTGAAGAAGGTCATACTCGTCCTCAGTGTACAAAACCCAAGAAGGAGCAAGCTGGTGGTAAAGTGTTTGCATTGTCTGGGTCAGAGACTAAGCCAGATGATCGGCTGATTAAAGGTACATGTTTTATTAATGACTTACCTTTGATTGCGATTATTGATACTGGAGCTACGCATTCTTTTATTGCTTTGGATTGTGCTAAAAGATTTAATTTGGAAATTTCTAATATGGATGGAAGTATGGTTATTGATACTCATGCGTCGGGTTCAGTGACTACTTCGTATGTTTGTAGGAATTGTCCTATTGTGATTTTTGGTAGGGGTTTCGGTATGGATTTAGTGTGCCTACCGTTAGAACAACTTGATATCATCCTTGGAATAAACTGGTTGGAATTCAACCAGGTTCATATCAACTGTTTTGCAAAGACGGTTATTTTTCCTGAAGAGGTTGGTGTCGAAGATGTGACTATGTCGGTTAAACAGATGAACCTAGCTGTGAAAGATGGTGCTGTGGTATTTATGTTGTATTCTGCAATAGAAGCGGAGGGAAATGCAAAGAGTGATGGATTTCCAGTGGTGAATGAATTTCCAGAGGTGTTTCCGGAAGACGTTAGTGAATTGCCACCTGAGAGGGAGGTAGAATTTACTATAGATTTGATTCCTGGAACTAGTCCGGTGTCGATGGCGCCTTACCGTATGTCGGCATATGAATTAGCGGAGTTAAAGAAACAGTTGGAGGAGTTACTTGAGAAGAAGTTTATTCGTCCGAGTGATTCGCCGTGGGGTGCTCCGGTGTTGTTGGTTAAGAAGAAAGAAGGTTCAATGAGATTATGTGTTGATTACAGACAGCTGAATAAAGTTACAATCAAGAATCAGTATCCTTTTCCGAGGATCGATGATTTGATGTATCAACTAGTTGGAGCTTGTGTATTTAGTAAGATTGATCTGAGATCTGGATATCATCAGATTCGTGTGAAGTCGGAAGATATTCGGAAAACTGCATTTAGAACGAGGTATGGACATTACGAGTATTCAGTTATGCCGTTTGGAGTTACTAATGCACCTGGTGTTTTCATGGAGTATATGAACAGGATATTTCATCCGTATCTTGATAAGTTTGTGGTGGTGTTCATTGATGATATTCTAATTTATTCGAAGAGCGATGAAGAGCATGCAGAACATCTCAGAGTTGTGTTGGAATTGTTGGAAGAGAAGAAGCTTTATGCGAAGTTGTCCAAGTGTGAATTCTGGTTAAGTGAAGTAAGTTTTCTTGGCCATGTAATTTCCAAGAATGGAATTGTTGTGGATCATACGAAGGTAGAAGCAGTATCTCAGTGGGAAGCGCCGAAGAATGCTTCTGAGATCCGTAGTTTTCTGGGTCTTGCAGGTTATTACAGGAAGTTTATAGAAGGATTTTCCAAATTAGCGTTACCGTTGACTAAGTTGACCAGGAAGGGTCAGATGTTTGTTTGGGATGTTGAATGTGAGAAAGGATTTCAAGATCTGAAGAAGAGGTTGACAAGTGCTCCGATCTTGATTTTTCCAAATCCGACTAAGTCTTTTGTTGTGTATTGTGACGCATCATTAATGGGATTAGGTGGTGTGTTGATGCAAGATAAGCAGGTGGTGGCTTATGCTTCGAGACAATTGAAAGTACATGAAAGGAATTATCCGACTCATGATTTGGAGTTGGCAGCTGTTGTGTTTGTTTTGAAGTTGTGGAGGCATTATTTATATGGTTCTCGATTTGAGGTGTTCAGTGATCACAAAAGTCTGAGGTATCTCTTTGATCAGAAAGAGTTGAATATGAGGCAGAGGAGATGGTTAGAATTTCTAAAGGATTATGATTTCGGTTTGAATTACCATCCTGGTAAGGCAAACGTTGTTGCGGATGCCTTGAGTAGGAAGTCCTTGCATATGTCGATGTTAATGGTCCGTGAGTTAGATTTGGTTGAGCAGTTCAGAGATTTAAGTTTGGTATGTGAAACTACTCCGAATAGTGTGAAATTGGGTATGTTGAAACTGACTAGTGGTATTCTGGAAGAAATTCGGAATGGACAGAAGTCCGATGTTGGGTTAGTTGATAAATTGACATTGATCAACCAAGTTCAAGGAGGCGAGTTCCGGATTGATGAGAATGGTGTTATGAGATTTGGTAATAGTGTGTGTTCCGGATGTTGCAGAGATTAGGAAGAGTATTTTGGGAGAAGGACATCGTAGTGGATTGAGTATTCATCCTGGTGCTACTAAAATGTACCATGATTTGAAGAAGTTGTTTTGGTGGCCGGGAATGAAAAAGGAAATTGCTGAGTTTGTGTATGCTTGTTTGGTTTGTCAGAAGTCAAAGATTGAGCATCAGAAACCGTCAGGATTGATGGAACCGTTGTTTGTTCCGGAATGGAAATGGGATGGAATCTCTATGGATTTTATGTCTGGTTTTCCAAAGACATCGAAGAATTGTGATTCTATTTGGGTTATTGTTGATCGATTGACGAAATATGCTCACTTTATTCCGATAAGAATGGATTATTCGATGGAAAGGTTGGCAGAATTGTATGTTGAGAAGATTGTGAGTATGAACGGTATACCTTCTAGTATTGTGTCGGATCGAGATCTGAGGTTTACATCTAAATTCTGGACGGGATTGCAAGAATCTTTGGGTACTAAGTTGCATTTGAGTTCCTCTTATCATCCACAGACAGATGGTCAGATGGAGAGAACGATTCAGTCGTTGGAAGATTTTTTAAGAGCTTGTGTGTTGGAGAAAGGTGGAGCTTGGGATAGTTATCTACCATTGATTGAGTTTACCTACAACAATAGTTTTCATTCGAGCATTGGTATGGCTCCGTTTGAGGCATTGTATGGTAGGAGGTGTCGGACACCGTTGTGTTGGTATGAATCTGGAGAAAGTGTTGTGATTGGACCGGAAATTGTCCAACAGACTTCGAAAAAGATTAAGATGATTCAGGAGAAGATGAGGACTTCTCAGAGTCGTCAGAAAAGTTATCACGATAAGAGGAGGAAAGATCTTGAGTTTAGCGAAGGAGAACATGTTTTTATGCGAGTTACTTCGATGACTGGTATTGGTCGAGCTTTGAAGTCAAAGAAGTTGACTCCACGTTTTATTGGTCCATTTCAGATTACCAAGAGAGTTGGGAAAGTTGCTTATCAGATTGCTTTGCCGCCGTCACTTGCAAATTTGCATGATGTTTTTCATGTATCTCATCTAAGGAAGTACATTGTTGATCCGTCTCATGAGATTCGGGTAGACGATATACAGGTACGAGAGAATTTGATTGTGGAAGCGGTACCTGCGAGAATTGGGGATCGGAAGTTGAAACAGTTGCGAGGCAAGGAGATCGCGTTGGTAAGAGTGGCTTGGGGAGGACCAGCAGATGGAAATGTCACTTGGGAGCTGGAGAGTCAGATGAAGGACTCGTATCCCGAACTGTTCGTCTAAGGTATGTTTTCGAGGACGAAAACTCTTTTAGTTGGGGAGAGTTGTGACACCCCAAATAATCCGATTATTAAATAATTAGAATTTTTAATTATTAATTTAATTGGAAACTTAACTATTGGTATTTTTGGATTATTGGAATTAATTTAATTAATTAAAGGAAAGAAGTATTGGTGGTGTGAAGAGTGATTAGAGGGTGTGAGGGGTAAAATACTCTACTCTTACTAATTACTAATTTAATTATTTTATTGGAATAATAAAAGGAGTATTAAAAGGAAAAAGAAGAGAAAGAGAGTTATTTTGGAATATTCATCATACGTGCATTTGAGAAGAGGAAAAAGAAGGAGAAAACTGGAAGCGTCAGAATTCGAAGAACCCACAAGGTAAGGGCAGATTTCGATTAGTTAATTCGTATTATCGGTTTAAATATTCAATAGTATGGATCATAGTATGTTAGGGAATCCCGGTTTGGAATTCTAGGGTTCCGTAGAATTGTCCCTATTGCGTTGAATTGTAGGTTGAAAACCATTAGGGTGTCAGATGATAAAAAGAAATGATGAAATAATATTGTTTGGTGTCATAATGGTGCAGAATGGATGTGTTTTGGTGTTTCTCATGTTGCAATTCGTATGGGTATGTTTGGAATTGGTTTAGAATGAATAAATGCTGTCAAAAGTGCAGAATTTGACTCTGCAGGTCGTGGGAACCGGTTCCCAGTGGGGAGGAACCGGGTTCCACTGTGTGAATTTATAAAAACTGGCAAAAATGCACGTACGAATCGGTTCCTGTATAGGTAGGAACCGGGTTCCCATACATTTTTCCAGAAGCGTGATTTTTGAACTTCGCAGGAACCGGTTCCTGCATATATAGGAACCGGGTTCTGCTGTAACTTTTGAAAAATATTAAACTTTGAAAATTCATAACTTTCAAACCGTAAGTCCGTTTTAAGTGCCGTTTTGGACGTTATTTCTTAAATTTAATGCTCTATTTTATAAAATGAAAATATTTCCTAAAACCTGAAATTATTTTGAAAATGAGTCAAATCCCGGAATAAGTGATTATTGGCTAACGCACATGGGTGTGTATGTAGCAGTGAACCTGTGATGGATGGACGTATTAGCATTGTGTGAATGAAAGGCATGTTTATGTTGCTAATGATGGTGTGCATGATCGTTGAGATATCATGTTTTTGGTTTTGGTTCAGTTATGATAAATTGATGTATTTCATAGACTGATTTGATGTTGCATGCTAGTGATGTGCGTGCATATGCATTGTTTTGGTGAAGTTAATTCCCATTGTGTGGAATTTGACTTGTATTGTCGTTAACCGATACCCGGGTGATGATGGGTGGTTAGGCTGGATTCGTGTCCGGGTGTTTATGGACGAATCGATGGTTGCTGTATCCGGTTGATGATGGATCAGTGTTGGGTGACCTGGTCACGTGTTGGTACCACATGCATTGTGTCTGCATTTGTGTTTGCATGGAATTGTAACATGTTAGGATGTCTTCCAGTGTTACAATTCTTTGGTTGATTATTGATTTGTGCATAATGACTTGTATGATTGGAACTGCGTGTTGAATCTGAATTTATGCTAAAATGGGTGAAATAATATGCTTGTGATATAATGTTGATTGAGAAGCTTATAATGCATGTTAATTATGAGAAATCTCACCCTTACTTTAAGAATTTCAGATTAAAGTTAGCAGCTCAGGATTTGGTGAGGATGGCTCTAGAGCTATGTTACTTTAAGTCTGCGTGTTAGTGTCGTGCTCTGATAGGTTGTAACACTGGTGAACGTTTAGTTGAGGAATTAGTTATTATTCAATTGTTTCTTTGAATTTCATTGGGAATAATTATGTTTTGGTTTATTCCGTTTTGGTTATGGTATTTTTCCGCTGTGTAAGACATGGTCTTAATTTGATTGAATTATTTGAATAATGACCCTCAGTGTAGCATGACTACTGTTTTATTGGAAGTTTTATTTATTTCATAATTGTGACATCCCTTGTTCCGTGTTAACTCTGATGGAATATGTCTTTAATCATTGATATAATTAATATTATTCGGGGTATTTTAGAAGGGGTGATACACAATTAATTCTGAGCTTGAAAGATCCAGAGGTTCAAATGACAAGGTTCTACTTGAGTAACTTGTCAAAGCAACCAACCTTCAAAGCTTAAGGAAGACTTGATAACCAAAGTACTTTGACCCCATCACATGGTATGAGTGTAATGCAATATGATATTCATGATGCAACATAAGCCAAAAATTAAGAGGGTAAATTTTGGGGTGCAACAACAAGCAAGAGTCTCCACCGACTTTTATTTTAATCAACAAGGAAAGGAAAAAAGCACAGAAAAATTCCTTTTTTGAGATATTTCTGAGTACGGGGGGTAGATTATAGAAAGGGAAGGTGTGATCGGTGGAAATAGAACTGACTGTTTTTAATGCTGGTTCGCGAAATGTCGCGGTAAGCAAGAGTCGCCACCGTCTTTTATTTTCTCCAACAAGGAAAAGAAAAAAGCACAGCAAAATTCCTTTTCGAGATGTTTCTCAGGTTCGGGAGGTAGATTATAGAAAGGGAAGGTGTTAGCACCCTTTCTATCCATGGTTATCCACGGGCTCTTAGGTACTTGCTCACTATGTTTTCAAAAGATTTTTGCTTTTCTTGTGTTTGTGGGTTTTGAAAAAGTTTGTTTGAAAACTTCGATTTAACTCTTGTATCTGTCCTCAAGAGTGTATGAAGTGTTGTTTGAAAACTTTTGTCAGAAAAGTGTAAGTGCGAAAAGTAGTTTTGTTTTGAAAGAGCAAGTACCTGAGAACTTCTACCTACTCAAAAGAAATTAAGCTGTGTAAATTTCCTTTAGACAGTACTATCCCACTATTGAGAATTAGGAAGTACCGTCGTTGGAGTTTTCGGGTCAATTCGATTAAGGGACATGTGGTCACCAAAGCAATAGTAGGACGCCTTAGCGGTAACCCTAATGTCTTAGATCATTTTTTTTATCGAGGCAACTTTGATCTTTAGACAGGAGGGCGACCTCTAAAACACCCTATACTCAATGACCACGTCGAGGCAACCAAGTGAGGCGTACCCTAAGAGTGGCATGTGCGAGTGTGTCAGGTTTCAGTTAATGTTATCTTTGTACATGTTATGGTGAGCTACGATTGATTTTATTTTTCAGAGATAAGTCTTGTCATGCATAGCCTAGTTAACATACATCTAGCAGTTTAATAGTTGCGGAAAATAAATCTAAACTATTACAAGGCGTCGGGTATTTACATCGCCAAAAACAAACCCTTGGAAAAAGTAAATGCGGGAAATTAAATGAAAGCGATAAAAAGGTCCTAGTTAAAGCTATTACATCCTCGGAGCAATTACATAAATATGGATCAAAAATATGAACAAAATAAAACATACGCGCGAGAGAAAATTGAATCAGGGAGTCTTTAGGGTTTTGACCCTTTTCGAGAAAGAAAGAGATTTGATTATTTATGAATTAAATTAAATTAAACCTAATTAATTAATTAATAAAAAAAGAAATATTTTTGGTTTTTTAATGTCTCAAGGAAAAAAATAAAAAAAATAAATGATTAAAAGTGGTCAAGAACCCTAATTCTAATTTATTTTAAATTATTGTGAAAAAACATTAAAATTAACCTAATTAACTAAATAAATTATTTATGTTAGCATTTATTTACAAAAATAATAAATTAAGGGTGAAATTAATAGATAATAATAAATAATAAAAAATATTATATTTTAGTTTTCTAATTTTATTATGAAAATAAATTAATTGGGTTAATTAAATAATAATAATAATAATAATAATAATAATAATAATAATAATTAATAGTAAAATAATTAAATAAAGAAGAAAAAAGAATAACCCAGGGGGTGCTGGCCCAAAAGGAGGTATCTTTGGTAATTCTGAAGCCCATTAAGCTGCAAGCCCTTTTGGCTTTTGATGATCATCCATGGCGCGTGTTGACTGGGAGTACAATGGTCTTTCAATCCTGGCCTTCAGATTTGACCCGGAGCCACTTGGCATGCTGAGATTTGAAGCCTATGGTAGACTCCCCTTGCAAGCTTTGCACAAGAACGCCTGAAGAAAAAGAACAAATAATGTTTGGGGGACCTGGGATTCGAACCCAGGTCCCAAGGGACTTTGCACGCTTTCCCCAACCACTCAGCCAACGCGTTCCAATCGTTAATAAAATAAAGAACAATGATTATATAAGAAAACAAACAAATATGCTGAAAACAAAACAAAATGCACGCTGATTCAAATGGTCCAATGGAGTATCAACACCTCATCATCTTCTTCGTTGTACCTACAAAAACAGAATCAGATAGCGGGGGTTTTTAACCCCCACTAAACATGGCAACGAAAAATAGCGAATAGAGATACAGGCTATATAAATATTTCGCGAAGGGTTAGTCTTATTCGTCTTGGCCTAATGATTCTAACCATGTGTATTAGGAGCCCTAATTTTTCCTGGTTCATAAAGCCCCAATTTCAAAGCTTAAGAACCCTAGAAATCATTCATGGCATCTTGTGATTCAGCGTATTATAATTCAATTAAATGATACCATTAGCTTCATATGGTTCCTAGTGTTGCACCCCAAAATTTGCCCTCCCATATTCTTCAAGGTTTGTCAAGAATCACCTTCAAATGGTTCAAGACTACTCAAGGATTGCACAGTCCAAATGCCTCCTAAGCTAGTCAGAATTAGGGTTTTGGTTCCTTCAAAGAATTTGGGGTTTTCAATGGCTCAATCAAGTCCCATAGGCCTATATACATTGTCAAGCATCTACATGCCAAGTTTCAAGACTCATAGTGGCAAATTGCACAGTCAAAAGCCCTATTTGGTTCACAATCAACTGCAGGGGTAAAATGGTCATTTTGCTGTCAAAAGTAAAAAAATTTGGTCAACATCTTATTTTGAGCACACAATCATCATTTGATCAAGTCTTGATCATCATACCACAAGCATGGCTCAAAAATCATCAAGATGCAAAAGTTTCTATTTTTGGACAGCTGAAAAGTCAACTGTAACTTGACCAGGGCATAACTTTTTCATGGTTCATCAGAAAAATCCCATCCAATGCTCATTTTGAAGGGGAGGACATTTCCTACAACTCATCTTCACATTCCAAGTCCAAGAAATGCTCTCACAAAAAGTTATCAATTTCTACATTATAGGTCAATTTCAAAAGTCAACAAAAATGCACTTTAAGTCAAAGACCATAACTTGATATTGGTAAATCCAAATGACATGGGACCAACGTAATTGGTTAGAGGACTTCAAGACCTTTCCAAAATGTCCAAGAACATGTTCATATGATCAAAATTGAGCAAGATATGCATTGGAGAAGTTGGGAAAATTTTATGAATTTGCAAAAGTCAACTATCCTTAAAACTTCAATTTTTGACAAAAGGGCCCCCTTTTCTTCCACTTGATTCAGCTTTGTCATGCCACACACGTGTCCCATGCTTAATTTCAAGATCAAACATTTATTTTTCTATTTTATTTAATTTTTATTGATTTAATTCATTTTAAATCCATAATTGTTCAAATAAAATCTAAAAAATTAATGGAATAGCATCTTTTGATTTGAATAGCTTTTATATGTCATATGCCAGCTAACAAATTCGTGCTAGGGCTATTTTGTGCATGAAATCCTAGAGTTGAACCAAATATGGAAAGTTCTTCAATGGTGGTCAACAAAATCTCAAAACTTCAATACACCAAGATTAAGGCCCAGCTGCTGACCTAATTCTATTCCCATATATGCAAGGAAGCCAACCTTAATGCTATTCACGTGCAAGCTGCTGCAAGAAGCCATAGCCAATATTGAAAAAATCAAAGAAAACTTGAAATTTGTTTGCCATCTTCCAGGCCCTTTCAAACCAATTTGAGGATTCTAATACATTGCATAAGTCCCCAGGAACGTGCAGGGATCAAAGCCACTCGCTGAAGCTCAAAGAATTCAAAGATAACAGTTTCACGGTTTGGAATTTTTTTCACAATCGCATACTTTGATTCATGCATCATTAACGTGTCTTGTTGATTGTTTTGTATTCATAGGGACTGTATGAAACTTTTGGTACAAGATAATTGAGTTATAGAGCCCTGAATCACAAACCACCATGGATGAATTTTAGGGTTTTCAAGCTCTTAGATTGGGGCTTTGTAATATAGGAAAAAGCAGGCTTTGAAAGACCCATGGTTGGATTCGTCAGGATGAGACGAATCTAAGACTACCCTCGCGAACAATTTATATTAACCATGGAGCTATTCGCTATTTTTTGCATTTGTAGGTTGTGGGGGTTAAAAACCCCCGCTACTTGACTTTGTTTTACAGGGAATCTGGGGAAGACGAAGGACGTGTTCCATCCTGGTTGGCCAATTCAAAAAAAGGCGCGCTTGTTTCTCTTTCCAGCATAAGCGTTGTTTTTTTATATTATATTTATTGATCATTGTGCTAACGAATGAACAAGGCAGTTGGGTTGGTTAAAGCGCATATGCATAGTCCCTTGGGACCTGGGTTCGATTCCCAGGTCCCCCAAGCCTTTGTTTCTATTTTTTCATAACATGTTCCTGTGCAGGCGTTCAAAAGTATTCCACCATGCGCTTCAAGCAATCAGGCGCCAAGTGACCACTAACACCCATCTAATGGCCAAGCGTGAATATTCATGGTGCTCCCTAGTCAACAGGCATGTGGTGGATCAGAAGGGTCAAACGTGGCTGAAACAATTGGGCTTCCAAAATTCCAGATTCACCTCCATCTGGGCTCAACACCCCCAGGGTTTTGTTTCTCTTTTTTTCTCTTTTATATTTTCTATTTAATTATTTTCTATTAACTATTAGTATTTAATTAACAAATTAATTTTTTATAATAAATTCAGAAAACCAAAAAAATGTAAATATTTTATTATTATTAATTTCACTTTAATTTAATTATTTTGTAAATAAACACTAACTTAAATTAATTTAGTTTAATTAGGTGTAATTTTAATTTTCTTTTACAATAAATAAAAAAGAATTAGACTTAGGTTTTTTTTCATTTGACACTTTTAATTCTTTTATTTTATTTCATTAAAAACATAAAAAAACAAAAATACTATTTCTTGTAAATAATTAATTAATTAGTAAATTAGGTTTAATAGTTAATTTAATTGCAAAAAAAGGGACCAATTTCAATTCTTTTCTCAAAAAGGGTCAAAACCCTAAGGACGTCCCGATTCATTCTTTCGCGCGTATATTATTTTTAATTCGTTATTTTGAGGAGGTATTCGGGTTAATTCGATTATAAGGGACATGTGTGGTCAATTCTTACACAGCCTAATTCCTTAGAGTAGGTAGATTTATCCTAAAGTACTTGCTCTTTTCAAAACAAACAAAAAAACAACTTTTCGCACCTACACTTTCAAAAAGTTTTCAAACAAATATTTCATACACTCTTGAGGACAGATACAAGAGTTACCTAGAAATTTTTTAAACGAAACTTTTTCAAAACCCACAAACACTTGAAAAGCAAACAATTTTTGAAAACATAAGAGCAAGTACCTAAGAGCCCGTGGATAACCACGGATAGAAAGGGTGCTAACACCTTCCCTTTCTATAAATCTACCTCTCGAACCGAGAAATATCTCAAAAAAGGAATTTTGTTGTGCTTTTGTCCTTTCCATGTTGGAGAACATAAAAGACGGTGGCGACTCTTGCTTACCGCGACATTTTGCGAACCAGCTTAAAAAACAGTCAGTTCTATTTCCACCGATCACAGAACTGGCGACTCTGCTGGGGATACTTAATAAGTGAGGTGTACCTTAGGATTAGACCACTTTTATGTTTTCAATTGCCTGATTTGTTTGCTTTAATATTGTGGGCCTGTCCTGGAGTTTCATAGATCCTAACCCGGATCTGGGGATACCTTCTTAGAAGTAGCAACAAACTGTGAGGGAACTGTGCGGGGTATACCGACACGGTTGAAGCAGTTTGCTACGTTGATATGGCACTTTGGTGAGTACCGGTAACCCTTGAGTCAAGTCAAGGAGTATACGGGGCCGCCGCGTGGTGTCGTGAAGCATCAACTGACCTTAGGAACCTTACTTGACCATCCTGGCCTCTTTAGGGGTAGTGAGATGACCGACTTTGGTGCAGTCCGAAGTTGGCAGATACTCGATACTACACTCATTGAGGGTTGTTTTCTTGGAATATTTTGATCGCCAGTTCAGTGGCTAAATCGAAACAATGAACATAGAAAACAACCTAATGATATTGAGCTCCTTAGAACCCGGTTACTTTTGATAGGACAGGTTTTGAGCCCACCAACTTCAAGAGGGTAGTACCTAGACACCATGCTGGCCTAAACTCTAAGGGCTGTCTTGTGTGACTTGTGTGCCTTCAACTTGAAATACTTGCCCATACTTGTTATCTGACAACATTGAGCTACTTGCAGGTTTTGTTTATAGTCCTTAAACTGGACTTATTACAGGGATAACTTACACCTCACACCTTTGCATCCACGTGCATAACATCATACCATTGCATGCATCCTGCATAAGGACTAACCCATTTCAAGGACCTCAAGGGCTTGTGATGCAGGTCATGATGAACCAAAATGTCTAGCAAGGGGCAAAGGGGATTTATTTTCCTCTAGCCAGGTTGATGACTTGAGTCAGGGGCTATGACCCACTCGATAGGGTGAGCTTTGACTCTTGAAGAAGGACTCTCAACAATAGGAAGGTCCTTCAATCAAGCTACCGGATTCAAATTCTAACAATTTTTTCTTGTCTACCCCGCGAGATCCTTGAAAACATTGCATGCATACGTACCCATCATTGCATAACAGGTACCCATTTTACAGGTCGCTTACCTTCTTCGCTGTTTATTTCAGCCATCATCATGAATCCTGAATCATCCAATGAACAAGCTATCAAGGCCCTCCAGGCCCAGAATGCCCAATTCCAGGAGTTGGTAATGAGCTTAGCCCAGGGTCAACAGGAGTTGAAGACTCTGCTTTTGAAAAAGAAGAAGAAGAGGACTGTTTTGTTCAACCCTAGACGCAGATCTGGGAATGGATTATCGAATGAGGCTGATCAGGCTACTTCCTCTGTAGGGAAAGACAGTCCCCAAGGGGGAAGGGTTCCTAGTCCCGTGGTCTCCGACAACGAGACAGATTACAATGATGAACAGTACCCTCCTGTTGAGGATAGGTACAAACAACTAGAGGACCGGTTAAGTGCTATGGAAATCCAACATGTGCCCGGGTTGGACTTTGGGGACCTAGGCTTATCCTCTGGGGTGGTGATTCCTCACAAGTTCAAGGCGCCTGCCTTTGCAAAGTACGACGGGGCTTCCTGTCCTAAGCTGCATCTCAGATCATATGTAAGGAAAATCCAACCTTATACTGCAGACAAGAACTTATGGATCCATTTCTTCCAGGATAGTCTTTCAGGGACTCAACTCGAATGGTTCTATCAGCTGGATGGAGCCAGTATTCATAACTGGGAGGACTTGGCTACTGCATTCTACAAGCAGTATCAGTACAATTCCGACCTCGCTCCTACGCGTACCCAACTCCAGGGTATGTCACTAGGAACGGGTGAAGGATTCAAGGAATATGCTCAGAAGTGGAGAGACCTGGCTGGCAGGGTGCAGCCACCTTTGACTGACCGTGAGCTTGTTGACATGTTCTTGGGGACCCTGTCTGGTCCATTCTTCAACCACCTGATTGGGAATTCTTCTGTTGGGTTTACAGATTTGATCTTGACTGGGGAAAGAATTGAAGCTGGTATCAAGGCTGGGAAGATTCAAGAGCTCACACCTTCTGATACTCACAAAAAGCCTTACACTGGGAAGAAAGAGTCCAATGCTGCGTACAGTCAGAAGAGTCGCCGTGACCAACACGTAGGGGCAGTCCTGATCTCTGGTTCTACACCACGCCGACAACAGCAAAAGGGAAATCAGCGAAGGCCAGACGATCCTAAAAGACATTTCACCAACATCAACATGCCATTGTCACAAGCATTGCAGCACATGTTGAAGATGAATCTGATTGTGGTGATCAACCCTCCTGTAAATCCAAAGACTTCTTCTCCAAGCTACAACCCAGATGCGAGGTGTGCTTATCATTCTGGTAGCCTGGGGCACGATACTGAGGATTGTTGGGCGCTGAAATACAAGATCCAGAATATGATTGACGCCAAAGAGATCGAATTCGAGCCTTCTGAGACTCCCAACGTGATCACTGCTCCCTTGCCAAAACATGGCTAGGATTGAGAGACTCTTGTTTCATTTAAATTCTGATATTGTATTTTTCTATGCTTATTCAAACAATTATCATGTCAAACTCTATTATTTCATTAATGCATTACATGTGTCTGTTTTGAAGTAATTGTGTCCACTATATTCAAAATTGCTTTTATTTTTCTTGATGTTCAACTCTCGATTGAAAATTATAAGCCTCTTGAGGGAGGATGACGAAAACGATACCACGATCTTTATAGTATGCTTTTGAACAGGCCCCCCTAATGAGGTACAGGCATTGTTTCAATTCCTAAACACTGGAGTTATAAGGAAGATAATTCCTCGTCAACCCCTTCGAGCCAAAGAAGTAGGAGTTTTTTTTTTCTTTTCGCAAAAATTAAAAACCCTTAATTATAACCTGGGGCAGGGTAGTTCTCTCAGTTGATCTAGGTGTACAATGAATGGCATCACAGGAGTTCTTCTAAAACAAAAGACAGTGATGGTTCCGAATAATCATAAAGATAGGCAGTCATTATCTCTCAGAAATAAAAGCCCAACAAGTCAAAACCTATGAAGGAGACTTACAAAAACTGGGGCATCCCGCTGACTGTAATCACAAAAGAAATAGTTCAGGCAAAAATAGGGATATAGAAATCAAAAAGAAAGAGGTCCTACAAACCCTCAACAAAAGGAAATGACTGCCTATTCAAAATAAATTGTCAACATCCGAACCATCACCGGAATATCAGAGCAAAGACTCAAACAAGGTCTAATGCACGATTAGCTGAGTTTAGGTTTGAAGAACATCACGAAGAGTGGGTGGGTACAAATAAATTTTGAGCCTTTATCCTTTGTTTCTTAAAACCGTGAACCAGGCCACGTTACAACCCTTAAAAGTCCTAGCTGAAGCATGGGTTAGTTCGAAAGCATACGGTTACCAAAGGTATCCTGACTCCTTAAGGCTCGCTGTAAAATAATGAGTTGACATCACATTTTACAAAATTTGCTTGTTTTACTGAAAAAACGCATTTTCAAAAAACTTCAAGACAGACATAAGCTTTGCATTCTTAAAATAACATTGTTTGCATATGACTGTTTGTTCGAACAGCAGAGAAATTCGCACAAAGAATATCTGGTGAACAAAAGCACTTCCAACCAAGGGGCAGACATGATCATTGTCCATAATCTGGGGCAATTAAGTCAAGATTCAAGGAATCTCTCAAAAGGCCAAATAGCCAGGGGCAAATCTCCATCGGAGTCACTCGGGGCATTGAACAGGAATTCCAGCAACGAATCTTGCATGATCGAACGAAAATCTTCTGGTGGTATGGCAACACAATACTACTGACATTGACAACTCCCTACATCCTGAGAGCATGGACATAGTCGAAAAGATACTGCGCACAATCAAAGACCCGCTAGGTTGACGCGCCTAGGAAAAAATAAGGGCTTCCTGGCGAACCAAAAGCGTTTGGGCAAAATGAGGAATGAAAATAAAAAATTGTACACCCGGCAAGTCGAAAACCTGAAAAGGCGGCTTGGGCAAAAATGGGTATCCCGGTGGACTGAAAACCCAAAAGGGTGGTCCAAGCAAAAGTTAGGGATCAAAAGCGTACGACTATGTCCCGGCATCTCGTCACTTGCCTACCAGAAGAGGATTTGTCAATCGGCTGTTATCAAGCACCTCATAGGCCTTCTTCTCCCGCAGAAACTGGGGCAATAAGAATTGACCAAACGGTACAAGTCGCTCTGTCCTCCAGGTACCAAGGTAGGTTCAGCTGAATAATGTAACCAAGTTACCTTCACTCCCCGCAGAGTAAGGCAGGCTTCAGCAATACTCTCCTCAAGCAGAGTTGGCCTCCCATCAGCCCTGAAAAGGCACAGTATCCCTAGCAAGTCAGCAATACTCTCCCCAAGCAGAGTTAGGCTACTGTCAGCCTTAAGGAAGTTGGACATCCCCAGAAAATCTCAATATTCTCCAGTAGAGTATACAGATATTCCTCAGCAAGCATCCCCGACAGTCTTAATATTCCTCGACCGAAATATAAGATTGTTCCCCGGCGGAACACCAGACATCCCAGTGGAGCCACTTCCTCGATACAGTCCAAAAGTTTCCCCAGGAGAGTTGAATCATCCTCCCCAGTAGATTCTGGAAGCTTATCCCCAGTAGATTCTGGAAGCTGGTCCCTTGTAGAGTACAAATATCTCCCCCCGACCATGTTCAAAGGTTATTCCCCACCAGAGCTTATAACTGGGTTATCCTCAGCTAATTACCACGGAAAGATCGTCCTCGGCGAAGTTCTTCCTATTCCCCAGCGGAGTTCATCAAATCCCTCAACAAAACTTATCAACAGGAATCCCCAGCGGAGCTATCATCAAAATCTCAGTGAAGTATCTCTTCTCAGAGTAATTCCCCGCGGAGTAATCTCTTCAACAAGTTTATTCCCCAAACGGAGTCATCTTCTCCTACCGGTTTATTCTTGCAATCATCATCCCCAGCGGAAACGAAGAACTCTACTCTTCAAACATCAGCCCAGGATTCAACAAGCTCCCGGCATTCGTCAAGGATTTATTTTCCTAGACGAAAATACATTCATAGACATTTCACATTTCATACATCCTGCTTACATACATGATAAAGTGCATACTACACTATCTCATTTATTTCTGAGAACATCATGACATCATGCATTTCATACATCACGACATTGCATACAACTGATGTTTTGCCTTTTCAGGAAAAAGGTCAATCAAAAGATGGCTACCATCAACCTTTCCAAGTCCCAATTTAATACCGGTAACAAGCCAGGAAAATTCTGTGGATGACTATCTACTTGACCATCATGAGGCAACCCTACACCGGTTCCTTCTCAATTTTAGACGAAGTCTCACACAGACTTATCATCAAAGTAACCCTACACCTGTTCCTTTTCTTTCAGAAGAAGTCTTACACAGACTTATCATCAAAGTAACCCTACACCGGTTCCTTTTCTTTCAGAAGAAGTCTTACACGAACTTATCATCAAGGTAACCCTACACCGGTTCCTCCCAAAGTCTTACACGGATTTATCCCAAGGTAACCTTACCTCGGTTCCTCAAGAAGTTTTACACGAACTTATCCTAAGGTAACCTTACCCCAGTTCCTCAAGAAGTTTTACACGAACTTATCATCAAGGTAACCCTACACCGGTTCCTCCCAAAGTCTTACACAGATTTATCCCAAGGTAACCTTACCCCGGTTCCTCAAGAAGTTTTACACGAACTTACCTCAAGGTAACCTTACCCCGTTTCCTCCTAAAGTTTTACACGAACTTACCTCAAGGTAACCTTACCCCGGTTCCTCAAGAAGTCTTACACGGGCTTATCTCAAAGTAACCTTACCCCGGTTCCTCCAAGAGTTTTACACGAACTTTTCTCGCAGTAACCTTACCCCGGTTCCTCCTAAAGTTTTACATGAACTTTTCTCGCAGTAACCTTACCCCAGTTCATCCAAAAGTTTTACACGAACTTATCCCGAAGTAACCCTACACCGGTTCCTTCTCAACTCCAGACGTAGTTTTACACGGACTCGTCGTCGAAGAAACCCTACACAGGTTCTCTCCTTCCAAAGATGTAGTTTTACACGGACTCGTCATCAGAAACCCTACACAGGTTTTATTTCTTCCAGGATGCAGTTTTACACGGACTCATCATCAGGCGACCCTACACTGGTTCCCTTTCTCTTTTCAGATGCAGTTTTACACGGACTCGTCGTCAAGAAACTCTACACAAGTTCCCTTCTCAATTCCAGATGCAGTTTTACACGGACTCGTCATCAAAAAACCCTACACAGGGTTTCTTTCTTCCAGAATACAGTTTTACACAGGCTCATCATCAAAGTAACCCCACACAGGTTCCTTATCCATTTTAGAGGCAGCTTCACACAGGCTCATCGTCAGTCAACCCTACACAGGTTCTCTCTTTCCAGATGCAGTTTTACACTGACTCGTCATTAGGCAACCCTACACAGGTTCCCTCGTTCAACTTACAACAATTACAATTCAACAAACAATCTCCAGATGGCATCTATAAGCCCATCCACTCCACAACTATCCATTACACTTCCAAATGGCATCTATAAGCCCATTCTCGACAAAGTTATATCACATCTCCAGATGGCATCTATAAGCCCATCCCTCCTATCCACCATCTCTCCAAATGGCATCTGTAAGCCCATTCCCGACATCATATTGCTGATATTCTACCTTGCGAGTGCAAATTTCTGGGCACTCTAGTGTTCAATCATCTTCCACCTTCGGATCACGAAAGGCTCGAAAGCCAATCTATATCCTCAAGTCTAAGAAGATTGAACAGGGGAAACTGTTGCACCCCAAAATTTTCCCTCCCATATTCTTCAAGGTTTGTCAAGAATCACCTTCAAATGGTTCAAGACTACTCAAGGATTGCACAGTCCAAATGCCTCCTAAGCTAGTCAGAATTAGGATTTTGGTTCCTTCAAAGAATTTGGGGTTTTCAATGGCTCAATCAAGTCCCATAGGCCTATATACATTGTCAAGCATCTACATGCCAAGTTTCAAGACTCATAGTGGCAAATTGCACAGTCAAAAGCCCTATTTGGTTCACAATCAACTGCACGGGTAAAATGGTCATTTTGTAGTCAAAAGTCAAAAAATTTGGTCAACGTCTTATTTTGAGCACACAATCATCATTTGATCAAGTCTTGATCATGATTCCACAAGCATGGCTCAAAAATCATCAAGATGCAAAATTTTCTATTTTTGGACAACTGAAAAGTCAACTGTAACTTGACCAGGGCATAACTTTTTCATGGTTCATCCGAAAAATCCCATCCAATGCTCATTTTGAAGGGGAGGACATTTCCTACAACTCATATTCACATTCCAAGTCCAAGAAATGCTCTCACAAAAAGTTATCAATTTCTACATTATAGGTCAATTTCAAAAGTCAACAAAAATGCACTTTAAGTCAAAGACCATAACTTGAGATTGGTAAATCCAAATGACATGGGACCAAAGGCATTGGTTAGAGGACTTCAAGACCTTTCCAAAATGTCCAAGAACATGTTCATATGTCCAAGAACATTTTGGAAAGCTCTTGAAGTCCTCTAACTAATGCCTTTGGTCCCATGTCATTTGGATTTACCAATCTCAAGTTATGGCCTTTGACTCAAAGTGCATTTTTGTTGACTTTTGAATTTGACCTATAATGTAGAAATTGATAACTTCTTGTGAGAGCTTTTCTTGGACTTGGAGTGTGAAGATGGATTGTAGGAAATGGCATCCTCTTTAAAATGAGCATTGGATGGAATTTTTCTGACAAACCACGAAAAAGTTATGCCCTGGTCAAGATACAGTTGACTTTTCTACTGTCCAAAAATAGTAACTTTTTGCATCTTTGATGATTTTTTAGCTATCCTTGTGGAATCATGATCAATATTTGATCAAATGATGATTGTGGACTCAAAATAAGATGTTGACCAAAAATTCTGACTTTTGACTGCAAAATGACCATTTTGCCCTTGCAGTTGACTGTGGATCAAATGAGGCTTTTTACTGTGCAAATTGGCACTGTGAGTCTTGAAACTTGGCATGTAGATGCTTGAGAATGTATATAGGCCTATGAGACTTGATTGAGCCATTGAAAACCTCCAATTCCTTGAAAGAACCAAAACCCTAATTTCAGCTGGCTTATGAGGTATTTGGACTGTGCAATCCTTGAGCAATCTTGAGCAATTTGAGAATTATTCTTGTCAAATCTTGAGGAATATGGGAGGGCAAATTTTGGGGTACAACAGTTGCCCCTGTTCAATCTTCTTAAACCTGAGGATGTAGATTGGCTTGCGTGCCTTTCGTGATCAGAAGGTGGAAGATGATTGAACACTAAAGTGCCTAGAAATTTGCACTCGCATGGTGTAGTATCAGCAATGTGATGTCGGGAATGGGCTTACAGATGCCATTTGGATAGATGATGGATAGGAGGATGGGCTTATAGATGCCATCTGGAGATGTGACAGAATCTTGTCGGGGATGGGCTTATAGATGCCATTTGGAAAGGTAATGGGTAGTTGTTGAAATGGGCTTAAAGATGCCATCCAGGGGTGTCGATCACGTAAGAGATTCCTTAGTGAGAAATTGCATACCTGTAGTTTGTAGAATTGTAACTTTGTAAGTTGAAAGAAGGAACCTGTGTAGGGTTGCCTGATGATGAGTCCGTGTAAAACTGCATCTGAAAGAGAGAAGGAACCGGCGTAGGGTTGCTTCATGATGGTCAAGTAGATAGTTGTCCTGTCTGGTTTCAGGTATTAATCTCTGACTTTGAGAAAGAAAGATAGTTTTCCTGTCTGGTTTCAGGTATTAATCTCCAATCTCTTCAATGTAGATAACTTTCCTGTCTGGTTTCAGGTATAGATCTACAATCAGTCGTCCACAGATATTTCCTGGCTAGTTACAGGTGTTGATCCGGAACTTAAGAAGGCTGGCTGATGAGATAGTTGTCCTGTCTGGTTTCAGGTATTAATCTCTGACTTGAGAAAGAAAGACAGTTTCCTAGCCTGTTACAGGTGTTAATCTTCAATCTCTTCATATAGGTGGCTTTCCTGTCTGGTTTCAGGTGTTAACCTATGATAAGTCGTCCACAGATATTTCCTAGCCTGTTACAGGTGTTAATCTAGAACTTAAGAAAGGTTGGTCGAGGAGATAGTTGTCCTGGCTGGTTTCAGGTATTAATCTCTGACCTGAGAAAGAAAGATGGTTTCTGGCCTGTTACAGGTGTTAATCTTCAATCTCTTCATATAGGTGGTTTTCCTGTCTGGTTTCAGGTGTTAACCTATAATCAGTTGTCCACAGATATTTCCTGGCTAGTTACAAGTCTTGATCTAGAACTGCAAAAGTTGATGGTAATCATCTTTTGATTGACCTTTTCCTGAAAAGGCACAACATTAGTTGTATGCAATGTCATGATGTATGAAATGCATGATGTCATGATGTTCTTAAAAATAAATGAGATCGTGTCGTATGCACTTTATCATGTATGTAAATAGGAGGTATGAGATGTGAAAGGTTTATGAATGTATTTTTGTCCGGGAAAATAAATCCTTGACAAATGCCGGGGAGTTTGTTAAATCCTGGGCTGATGTTGAAGAGTAGGGTTCTTCGTTTCTGCTGGGGATGATGAACGAAGATGATTGCAAGAATAAATCTGTAGGAGAAGATGACTCCGTTGGGGAATAAACCTGGCGAAGAAATTACTCTGCGGGGAATTACTCTGTGGGAAGAGATGCTTCGCTGAGATTTTAATGATAACTCCGCTAGGGACTCCGTTGATAAGCTCTGTTGGGGGATTTTGATGATGAACAGCGCTGGAGGATAGAAAGAACTTCGCTGGGGACGATCTTTCAGTTGCAATTTGCTGAGGATAACCCAGTTAGACTCTGGTGGGGATAACATCTGAATATGGCTGGGGAGAGATATTTGTACTCTGCAGGGGACAAGCTTCCAGAATCTACTGGGTAAGATGATTCAACTCTGTTGGGGAAGCTTTTCAGACTGTGCTGGGAAATGGTTCCGCTGAGGGCATCTTGTATTCCGCCGGGGAACAATCTTATATTTCTGTCGAGGAATATTAAGACTGTCGGGGATGCTTGTTGAGGAATATCTGTATACTCTGCTAGGGAATATTAAGATCTTCTGGGGATACCCAACTTTTTCAGGACTGATAGTAGACCAACTCTGCTTGGGGGAGAGTATTGTTGACTTGCTGGGGATATTGTGCCTTTTTAGGGCTGATGGGAGACCAACTCTGCTTGGGGAGAGTATTGCTGATTCTTGTCTTACTCTGCGGGGAATGAAGGTATCTTGGTCATATTCTTCAGCTGAACCTACCTTGGTACCTTAGTGGACAGAGCAACTATACCTTTTAGACAATTCTTATTGCCCCTGTTTCTGATATCACCCGTAATTAGTCCTTTGTTTCGCATGCGAATATTTGTGATCAGCAATTAATGTCAAATGCATATATCAAAAATGAACATTGGACGTTCTTTGCAAAACAAAACAGATAAAGGAAAAAACAATTTGAAATTTGTCTGAAAAAATGAACATGTATTGATTTTGAAGTTTGCCTGTAAATAGGCGTTTTTGTACAAGAGGCTGACGTCCTAGTAAGAGAACGCCGCCGAACAAAATAGAGTTTATACAATTTGTAAAAAAGGAACGAAACAGCTATGTGAAAAATCCCATTGGGTTCCAACTCTGCTATCGCCTTTATGTCTTCAAGCGCCTCATCACTTTGCTGCTTAGTTGAAAAGGAATCTGATTGATTGGTGCCATCCGAGCCTGATGGTCGATACCGAAGTCTGGATGCAGGGTGATCAAATGAGACATAGTATTACGCTTATCCCTAACTTTTGCCTGGACCGCCCTTTCGGGTTTTCAGTCCACCGGGATACCCATTTTTGCCCAAGCCGCCTTTTCAGGTTTTCGACTTGCCGGGTGTACAGATTTTTTCATTTTCATCCCTTATTTTTGCCCGAACCCTTTTGGTTCACCGGGAAGCCCTTATTTTTGCCTAGGCCAGTCAACCTAGCGGGTCTTTAGTTATGCGTAGTATCTTTTTACTATGTCTGCATTGACGGGGTGAGGAAGGTCATCACCATCCATGGTAGTTAAAATCATCGCTCCTCTTGAGAAGATGTTCTTAACCACAAACGGCCCTTCGTACGTAGGGGTCCATTTTCCCCTGGGATCACCTTGAGGTAGGATGATGCGCTTGATTACCAGGTCTCCGACTTGATACTCTTGTCGTCTGACTTTCTTGTTAAATGCCTTGATCATTCATTTTTGGTACGTCTGACCATGACAAATAGCAGTGAGTCTCTTTTCGTCAATTAGGTTCAATTGATCAAGCCGGGTCTGGATCCAGTCATCTTCGTTCAAACCTGCATCCTTCATGATCCGGAGAGAGGGTATCTGAACTTCAATGGGTAGGACTGCCTCCATGCCATAGACCAAGGAATAGGGTGTTGCCCCTGTTGACGTCCGTGCTGAGGTACGGTACCCATGAAGAGAAAATGGTAACATCTCGTGCCAATCTTTGTAGGTCACTGTCATCTTCTGCATAATTTTCTTAATGTTCTTATTAGCTGCTTCTACAGCCCCATTCATCTTCGGCCGGTAAGGAGAAGAGTTATGATGTTGTATCTTGAATTGCTCGCAGAGCTCAGTGATCATCTTGTTATTAAGATTTGTACCATTATCCGTAATGATCCTCTCTGGTACGCCGTATCGACAGATCAAGTTGTGCCAAATGAGCCGTGCCACGACGTTCTTAGTTACGGTGGCAAAGGAAGCTGCTTTAACCCACTTCGTAAAGTAATCAATTGCTACCAGGATGAAGCGATGCCCGTTGGATGCCGTAGGTCTGATCTCGCCGATCATATCAATGCCCCACGTTGCAAAAGGCCAAGGTGTTGTCAAGACGTTCAAAGGAACTGGAGGAATGTACACCTTATCAGCGTAGATCTGGCACTTGTGACATGTCCGAGAATGCTGATAATAGTTGGCTTCCATTGTTGACCAGTAATATCCTGCCCGAAGGATTTTCTTTGCCATGGTATGTCCACTGGAATGAGTCTTGAAGGTACCTTTATGCAGCTCTGCCATGATCCTTTCTGCTTCAATCTTATCCACACAACGCAGTAAGGTTGAATCATGGTTTCGTTTGTACAGAATGTCATTGCTGAGGAAGAACTTCACCGCGAACCTTCTCAGAAACTTCTTGTCATTGACAGATGCACCCTCGGGGTATTCTTGAGCTTCCAAGTACCTCTTTACTTCATGATACCAAGGCTTTTTTGTTACCTCTTCGGTCTCAAGATCACAGCAATGTGCAGGTTCATCCAATTTCCAAATAATGATCCGGGGAGCCTTGTTGTCCCATTTGACTTTGAACATAGAAGACATCATAGCTAACGCGTCCGCCAACTGATTCTCCTCTCTTGGGAAATGTTCAAAGGTTATCTCCTTGAAATGGGGAAGCAACGTCAATACATACTCCTTGTAAGGAATAAGATTTGGGTGTTTCGTATCCCACTCGCCTTTGATCTGACTGATCACGAGAGCGGAATCTCCGAAGACACTCATAAACTTGATCCTTAGGTCAATTGCAGCTCGAAGACCCATGATGCATGCTTCATACTCCGCCATGTTGTTGGTGCAGTTGAAACATAGTCGAGCGGTAAGTGGAGTATGAGAGCCTTTAGGAGATATGATCACAGCGCCAATACCGTTAACCAAAGCGTTTGAGGCTCCATCAAAGTGCATAGACCATCGGGATCCTTCCTCAAGTCCTTCATCCGGTCCAGGTATTTCACAATCAGTCACTGCCATGATATTCTCGTCTGGAAATTCAAAGTTCATAGATTGGTAGTCATCCACTGCCTGATGTGCCAAATGGTCTGCCAACACACTTCCCTTGATTTCTTTTTGAGTCGTGTACTGGATATCATATTCAGTCAAGATCATCTACCATCTTGCTATTCTTCCAGACAAGACAGGCTTTTCGAAGATGTACTTGATTGGATCCATTTTTGAAATCAACAGAGTAGTGTGAGTCAGCATATACTGTCTCAGCCGGCGAGCAGCCCATACCAAAGCGCGGCAAGTTTTCTCAAGCAGTGAGTATCGGGTCTCACAGTCGGTAAACTTTTTGCTAAGGTAATAAATAGCATGCTCTTTTCGGCTGGACTCGTCATTCTGCCCCAGCACACACCCCATTGAGTTGTCCAGTACTGTCAAGTATAAGATTAGAGGTCTCCCTTCAACCGGTGGCATAAGAATAGGTGGCTCTTGGAGATACTCTTTGATTCTTTCGAAAGCGGCCTGACATTCATCGTTCCAACGTACTACTTGATCTTTCTTCAGTAGCTTGAAGATTGGCTCACAAGTAGCGGTTAGGTGCAAGATGAATCGGGCAATGTAGTTCAACCGTCCTAGAAAGCCTCTGACTTCTTTCTCTGTCTTGGGAACTGTCATCTCTTGTATGGCTTTCACTTTGGCAGGGTCCAGTTGAATACCTTTGTCGCTCACGACGAAGCCTAGCAATTTTCCAGATCTCACCCCGAAGGTGCACTTGTTCGGGTTTAACCTCAGCTTGTATAACTTCAACCGGTCAAACAGCTTCTGTAGATGGTCAAGGTGTTCCTCCTTAGTTTGGGACCTTGCAATCATATCGTCGACATATACTTCAATCTCATGATGGATCATGTCATGAAACAAAGCAACCATGGCACGTTGGTAGGTTGCCCCAACATTTTTCAACCCAAAAGGCATGACCTTGTAACAGAAGGTGCCCCACTGAGTAACAATGGTGGTCTTCTCCATGTCTTCAGGAGCCATCTTGATTTGATTATAACCGGAGAACCCGTCCTTGAAGGAGAATACCTTATGCTGAGCCGTGTTGTCAACCAGAACGTCGATGTGAGGCAGAGGGAAGTCATCCTTAGGGCTCGCCCTGTTCAAATCCCTGTAGTCAACACACATTCTGACCTTACCATCTTTCTTCGGCACTGGGACCACATTGGCGACCCACTGAGGGTAAGAAGTCACTGCTAGAAAACGGGCATCAAATTGTTTCATAACCTCAGCCTTGATTTTCTCGGACATCTCCGGACGCATACGGCGAACCTTCTGTTTTACCGGAGGACGGTTTTCCTTGGTAGGCAGGTGATGAACCACAATGTCGGTATCCAACCCAGGCATATCTTCGTAAGACCAGGCAAAGATTTCCACGTAGTCATGCAGCATCTGAATCAACCGTTGTTTCACACTAAGCTCCAGATTGGCACCAATCTTGACTTCCTTTTTGTCTGTCTCAGTACCCAGATTTACCGTTTCCACTGGCTCTTCATGTGGCTGAATGGCCCTCTCTTCCTGGAGTAACAGTCTTGCAAGCTCACCAGGCACTTCGCAATCATCTTCACCTTCGTCTTCGGCTAAGTTGATCGGATTTTCGAAGTCATAACTGGCAGTAGCAGAGTCGTTACCAGTGAGATCCAGAGTGGATTGGGACCTGTATATGTGAGTGTGTGTAAATAGCTGTTTTCCAATATATAATAAAGAAAGACAGAGAGCGCGAAATTTGAAATGCAAAAAATGTCCAATGCTTTTATTAATGATATATGAAAATGACACACAAAAGCCCTCACAAAAGAAGCCACGGTGCCCCGGGTAAGACATCGGGCCATAAAGTTTCACAATATTGTCTGTTACAAATTCAAAACAAAGGAGTTCATTACTGAGTCACAAAAGTAATAGGTATGAAGTCTTTTGCCTTCCAATTGCTTGGTCCACCGTCAGTCGTAGGGTAGATCCAGCTGTCGAATTCAGATTCCTCCATGTCATCTTCGATGGCATTTACTCCCGAGTTGCTGATGAACACAGGAGGTCTTCCAATCCTTGCACGACGAACAGCCCTCTGAGCTTCTGCAGTGAAACCCAAACCAAACTTGTCAGTCTTCTGAGTGAAATTAGGAAGTCGGCCCCAGTTTCCGCACTCACCCTTCTCAATAACAGCCCGGGCATCCTTTAAGGAAGCCATCTTCAAAGGAGAATCTTCAATCACAGTTTTAGCTGATGCCAGTGTCTGAGGAACCTCTTCAAAGTGCTGGAATGGAGTCTCAATGAACTCCCCATCCATTTCTATGTACCGGAACGAGTTGAGGTGGCTGACCATATATTCTTCCTCCCCCTGCACTGTCACAATCTTCCCTTTGACCGGGTATTTCAGCTTCTGATGTAGTGTGAAGGTCACCGCTCCAGCCTTATGGATCCAGGGACGACCCAACAAACAAGAATAGGATGGTCGGATGTCCATCACGTAGAATGTAGAATCAAAGACCTGAGAGCCAACCCTGATTGGAATATCGACTTCACCATGCACCATCCTTTTAGACCCGTCAAAGGCCCGGACAACAATGTTACTTGGCTTTAGCTCCAAACCCTCGCAATCCAACCTGTCTAGAGCTTTCTTGGGCAAGACGTTCAACGAGGAACCAGTGTCAACCAACACATGGGCAAGAGTAGTTCCCCTGCATTCAATGGAGACATGCAGGGCATCGTTATGGTTCTTCCCTTTAGCAGTCAGATCAGCGTCAGAGAAACCCAGACCATTATCAGCAGTTAAGTTGGCCACACAATCGGTAAACTGATCAGCTGATGTCTCGTGTGGCACGTGGGCCGTCTTCAGGAAGGTAATCAGAGTCTTGGCATGGGCCTCTGAACACAACAACAGTGATAGCATAGAAATTTTAGATGGGGTGTGCCCCAATTGCTCAACTACGTTAAAATCACTCTTCTTGATAATCTTAAGAATCTCTTCCATTTCCTGTTTGGAAGCTTCAACATTGACGGTCTTTGGTGCCTACTTCTGGGCAGGCATGTCAGTGGCGATCCCTTTGCCCCGAGCGTTAGATGACTCGGCAGCAGGGGTAGAAATAGGAACTTGGTCAGGAAGAGAAATAGGCACACTTGCAGGTGTGATGACAATAGGTCTTTGGACCGTTGGTGGCGCAATATCTGGTGAGAAGAGTCTACCGCTGCGGGTGACTTTGGCAGGCCCGGTGATGTTGCTGACGCCGGTGTTAGTATCAAACTCTTGTTTAACTCTAAGCACATAAACATTTGCCCCATAGTGCCAAGGGACAGCTTTGTCGGATGTATAGGGGATGGGCCCCGGAACAGTGATAATTATGGGTGCAATCTTCTGAACAGGCATAATTTTGACAGGCTTCCTTGAGGGAGCCTTGGGAGAATTATTGAAAATAGTAACAATGGAAACTTCTTCAGTAGGGGTAGCAGGAACAACAATCTTTTCAAACAGGATTTCTTTATTATCCATTAGGTTTTTGATGCCTGACTTCAAAGATGGACAACCAGTAGGTGAGACAGAACACAAATGGCAACCTTTACTACATCCTAGAAATAAACCGGCTAGCAACAGGTTCCTTTTGACAGTCAACAGCGGAGTAACGATATCATCCATAGAGGCTACGAACAGGTCTTCCTCTACAGCATTCACTCCATGCTTGGGCATGGGAGCAGTCACAACATTGGGCCTTTCGGGCGCCTCGAACTTTATCTCTTTAGCCTCAATTAGGTCCTGAACCTTATTCTTCAGAGCCCAACAATCATCCGTAGTATGCCCCGGGCTGTCAGAGTGATAAGCGCAGCGGGCGTTAGGATTGTACTTTAGGGATGTGGTGTTTACAACCTTCGGAGCTTCTTTTATAGTTACCAGATTAGTTGTCAGTAACTGCGGCAATATCTGGGACAAGGTCATGCTGAGGCGAGTAAACTGCCTTTTGGGTATCTCACCCCTTTGTTGGTTATGAAGCTGAGGAGCAGCAACAGGTTTTGAAATGACCACCACGTTGACAGCTTGGCGGTGTTCCAGTCTATTCTGTCTCCTTGAACCGTAGACAGCACTGGATTCCTTCTTGAACGGCTTCTTTTCAGTGCTCGAGGAGGCACCTTTCAGTATCTTCCCAGACCTGATAACAGCTTCAATTCTCTCACCAGTCAAGATAAGGTCTGTAAACCCGGCAGAAGAATTTCCAATCAAATGGTTGAAGAACGGACCAGACAGGGTCCCCAAGAACATATCCACAAGTTCACGGTCAGTTAGAGGTGGCTGCACCCTTCCAGCAAGGTCTCTCCACTTTTGGGCGTACTCTTTAAATCCTTCACCCATCCCTAGTGACATACCCTGGAGTTGGGTACGCGTAGGAGCGAGGTCGGAATTATACTGATACTGCTTATAAAACGCAGTAGCCAAATCCTCCCAGTTACGAATGCTGGCTCCATCCAGCTGATAGAACCATTCGAGTTGAGTCCCTGAAAGACTATCCTGGAAGAAATGGATCCACAAATTCTTGTTAGCAGTGTAAGGTTGGATCTTCCTTACATACGACCGGAGGTGCAGCTTTGGGCATGAGGCTCCGTCGTATTTGGCAAAAGCAGGTGCCTTGAACTTATGGGGAATCACCACCCCATAGGATAAGCCTAGGTCTCCAAAATCCAACCCTGGTACATTTTGTATCTCCATAGCACTTAAGCGGTCCTCCAGCTGTTTGTACCTATCCTCAGCATGAAGATATTGTTCCTCATCATAATCCGTCTCGTTGTCGGAGACCACGGGACTAGGAACCCTTCTCTCTTGTGGACTGTCTTTGCCTACAGATGAGGTAGTCAACTCAACCTCATTCTGTAATCCATTCCCAAATCTGCATCCAGTGTTGAACAAGACGGTCCTCTTCTTCTTCTTCTTCAGAATCAGAGTCTTCAACTCCTGTTGACCCTTGGCCAAGCTCATGACCAACTCTTGGAACTGGGCATTCTGGGCCTGGAGGGCCTTGATAGCTTGTTCAGTGGTAGGTTCAATAGACATGATGATTGCTGAAATAAACAGCGAAGAAAATAAGTGACCTGTAAAAAGGGTACCTGTTATGCATATGATGAATGGTATGTTATTTATGCAATGCACTCAAGGGTTCGAAAATTCAAATTCGTTGCAGACAAAAAAAGGAACACCCGTCATATTAAGAAGTAATTTGTTTAGTACATCAGTGCCTCATGGGCGAAATATTACAAAATACTTAATGTAAAAAGACATTGCGCATCCTTTTTGGAGCAATGTAAGTGTTGAGGGTCTTTTCCTCGTGAAGTAGGCGGGTGAGCTCCAAGATCTTCTTCTCACTGGCATGTAAGTTGGCTTCAAAAGCATTCCGTTCTTCCTTGAGTTGGATCCAGCTCTTTTGCATTTCTTCCCATAATGTTGGCATGTCAGGATGTAGAATGGTGTATGGAACCTCTCCTTCCATAACAGGCTCTTTGATCACGGGGAGAATGTGAGGATATGGCATCATAAGCTTCTGGGAGCGGGTTCGTACCCACTTGAGGTAAGGCTCAAGGGGGATAGAATTCTTGTGCCCCAGTGTCTTACTATCTACCTTGTTAGGCATTCTCCAAGCTCTGATGAACCTTTGTCGAAGTCCTTGTGCATCGTTGTCAAAGTCAAAAACTATGTCAGGAATCAGCATGTCATGAGGGCCATCCCTCCGAGCATATCCAAATTGTCTCAAAGCCAAACAGGGATTGTAGGTAATGCCTCCTCTAATTCCAAGTAAAGGAACATTAGGAAATTCTTCGCTATGGTCAATGATAGTGACATTTTCTCTGGACCGAGAACACCAATGTATACCAGAATGTGTGAGGGTCATCAGTCGTTGTGACCACCTTAAACCCTGCTTGTTCTTCAAAACTGATTGTGGAAGGTGAGAAATAAACCACCTTGCCAGGAGAGGAGTACAGCACATGAGAACACCTCTTTTTCTCATTGTTCGAGTGTAAAATGAGTGGAGGATGTCCCCAAGCAATGTAGGTATAGGATTCCTGGACATAAAAATCTTGACAGCATTTATATCTATAAGTTGATCAGGATTTGGGAACAACACCAACCCATAGACAAGGAGTGCCACAATCTCTTTAAAGGCTTGTAGATCAAGAGAATTCCAACATTCTTGTGCCTTCTCAAACAGGAACTTTGCCAAGAAACCCTTGATACCACTTCTGATTTCCCAATGCCCCTTGATGTCAGATGGTTGCAGACGTAATGCTTGAGCAACCTCTTCAAGTTTTGGTTCCTTATCCGTACCGTTGTAGGGTAGTTGACTAAGAATAGGAATTTTCAGAAGTTGAGAAAATTCTTCCAAAGTAGGCACCAATTGATAATCAGGGAATGTAAAACAGTGGTGCAGGGGGTCAAAGAACTGGAAGAGAACTTTTATCATATCTTCTTCAATGTTGGTGTTGACCAAGCTGAGTAGTCTACCATGTCTTTCACTGAAAAGAGAGTTCTCGGGAATCCTGGATGTAAGCTCCTTGAGCTGAGGAGGGATCCTTACAAGGTTGACCTGAATTGTTTTCCTACGGAGAGACTCCATGTCCTACAAAACAAGAACAAAGATGAAGATCTAAACCCTTGAAATAGTTAGCAGATGCACATGATACTTTATGATGTTATGATGTTATGATAAAGGCACACCACAAGTATTCACAAAAGGCAAACATGGTAAAGGCACACAAGTCATACAAAAGAGCCCTTAGATTTCAGGCTGGCATGAAGTTTAGGTACTACCCTCTTTTAGTTTCAGTTGGTTAAGACCTGTCCTAAGAATAGTAACCGGGTTCTAAGGAGCTCAATATCATTGGATTGTTTTCTATGTTCATTTTTTTGATTTAGCCACTTAATTGGCGACCAAAATATTCCAAGAAAACAACCCTTAATGAGTGTAGTATCGAGTATCTACCAACTTCGGACTACACTAAAGTCAGTCATCTCACTACCCCTAAAGAGGCCAGGATGGTCAAGTAAGGTTCTAAGGTCAGTTGATGCTTCGCGACACCACGCGGCAGCCCCGTACTCTCTTTGACTTGACTCAAGGGTTACCGGTACTCACCAAAGTGCCACATCAACGTAGCTACTGCTTCAACCATGTCGGTATACCCCGCACAGTTCCCTCACAGTTTGTTGCTACTTCTAAAAGGGTATCTCCAGATCCGGTTTAGGATCTATAAACTGATACAAGCCCACAATATTAAAGCATTCAAGGCATACAATTGAAAATATAGTGATCTAATCCTAAGGTACACCTCACTTATTAAATAATCCCCAACAGAGTCGCCAGTTCTGTGATCGGTGGAAATAGAACTGACTGTTTTTTAATGCTGGTTCACGAAATGTCGCGGTAAGCAAGAGTCGCCACCGTCTTTTATTTTCTCCAACAAGGAAAGGACAAAAGCACAGCAAAATTCCTTTTTGAGATGTTTCTCGGGTTCGGGAGGTAGATTATAGAAAGGGAAGGTGTTAGCACCCTTTCTATCTGTGGTTATCCACGGGCTCTTAGGTACTTACTCACTATGTTTTCAAAAGATTTTTGCTTTTCTTGTGTTTGTGGGTTATGAAAAAGTTTGTTTGAAAACTTCGATTTAACTCTTGTATCTGTCCTCAAGAGTGTATGAAGTGTTGTTTGAAAACTTTTGTCAGAAAAGTGTAAGTGCGAAAAGTGGTTTTGTTTTGAAAGAGCAAGTACCTGAGAACTTCTACCTACTCAAAAGAAATTAAGTTGTGTAAATGTCCTTTAGACAGTACTATCCCACTATTGAGAAGTAGGAAGTATCGTCATTGGAGTTTTCGGGTCAATTCGATTAAGGGACATGTGGTCACCAAAGCAATAGTAGGACGCCTTAGCGGTAACCCTAATGTCTTAGATCATTTTTTTATCGAGGCAACCGTTTCGAGGCAACTTTGATCTTTAGACAGGAGGGCGACCTCTAAAACACCCTATACTCAATGACCACGTCGAGGCAACCAAGTGAGGCGTACCCTAAGAGTGGCATGTGCGAGTGTGTCAGTTTTCAGTTAATGATATCTTTGTACATGTTATGGTGAGCTACGATTGATTTTATTTTTCAGAGATAAGTCTTGTCATGCATAGCCTAGTTAACATACATCTAGCAGTTTAATAGTTGCGGAAAATAAATCTAAACTATTACAAGGCGTCGGGTATTTATATCGCCAAAAACAAACCCTTGGAAAAAGTAAATGCGGGAAATTAAATGAAAGCGATAAAAAGGTCCTAGTTAAAGCTATTACATCCTCGGAGCAATTACATAAATATGGATCAAAAATATGAACAAAATAAAACATACGCGCGAGAGAAAATTGAATCGGGGAGTCTTTAGGGTTTTGACCCTTTTCGAGAAAGAAAGAGATTTGATTATTTATGAATTAAATTAAATTAAACCTAATTAATTAATTAATAAAAAAAGAAATATTTTTGGTTTTTTAATGTCTCAAGGAAAAAAATAAAAAAATAAATGATTAAAAGTGGTCAAGAACCCTAATTCTAATTTATTTTAAATTATTGTGAAAAAACATTAAAATTAACCTAATTAGCTAAATAAATTAATTATGTTAGCATTTATTTACAAAAATAATAAATTAAGGGTGAAATTAATAGATAATAATAAATAATAAATAATATTATATTTTAGTTTTCTAATTTTATTATGAAAATAAATTAATGGGGTTAATTAAATAATAATAATAATAATAATAATAATTAATAGTAAAATAATTAAATAAAGAAGAAAAAAGAATAACCCAGGGGGTGCTGGCCCAAAAGGAGGTATCTTTGGTAATTCTGAAGCCCATTAAGCTGCAAGCCCTTTTGACTTTTGATGATTATCCATGGCGCGTGTTGACTGGGAGTACAATGGTCTTTCAATCCTGGCCTTCAGATTTGACCCGGAGCCACTTGGCATGCTGAGATTTGAAGCCTATGGTAGACTCCCCTTGCAAGCTTTGCACAAGAACGCCTGAAGAAAAAGAACAAATAATGTTTGGGGGACCTGGGATTCGAACCCAGGTCCCAATGGACTTTGCACGCTTTCCCCAACCACTCAGCCAACGCATTCCAATCGTTAATAAAATAAAGAACAATGATTATATAAGAAAACAAACAAATATGCTGAAAACAAATCAAAACGTGCGCTGATTCAAATGGTCCAATGGAGTATCAACACCTCATCATCTTCTTCGTTGTACCTACAAAAACAGAATCAGATAGCGGGGGTTTTTAACCCCCACTAAACATGGCAACGAAAACTAGCAAATAGAGATACAGGGTAGATAAATATTTCGCGAAGGGTTAGTCTTGTTCGTCTTGGCCTAATGATTCCAACCATGTGTATTAGGAGCCCTAATTTTTCCGGGTTCATAAAGCCCCAATTTCAAAGCTTAAGAACCCTAGAAATCGTTCATGGCATCTTGTGATTCAGCGTATTATAATTCAATTAAATGATACCATTAGCTTCATATGGTTCCTAGCAACACAAATCAATCAAGAAAACACGTTAAATATGCATGATTTAAGAGTTACAATTTTGGATAAAGATGGCAAACCGTGGTTCTGTATTCCTTGATTTCTTAAGATTTGATGTCTGAATTTGATGGCAAAACACTCCTGGGAACCCCTGCAAGATGTTTGAATGAAAATCGCGCCTTGAATTGGCCTGGAATGCAAAGATTAGTTTTCATTTTTTCTTGAAATTTCTCAATATGCTATGGCTTTTTTCTGCAGCTTTTTCACGTCCATGAGATTAGGATTTGCTTGCATATATATAGAGGAAACGAATTAGGTCAAAAACTTGAGCAATAATCCATTGCAATGATGATTAGATATTTGATTGAAAATCAAATATTTTTGATTTTTCATGATTGGAAAATATTTCCAAATTGGGATGTTTTGTATCTTTGACTTTGTGCACGAATTTGCCATCATATCTTGACCATATTTGCTTCACAAATTGATTGAAAAATCAAATCTTGCATTTTCCTACAATTTAAATTAATTAAATGAATTAATATTAATTAAAAATCCAATTAATCAATAAAAATAAGAAAATAAATTCCATTAAGCTTGACGGGTCGTGCATAGGTCATGTATGAAGTTTCAAGAAGAGATTTGAGGCCCATTAGCAAAAATGAGGTGTTTTGAGCAAAGTTGACTTTTGCAAATTCATGAAAATTTCTCAACTTCTCCAATGCATATCTTGCTCAATTTTGATCATATGACCATGTTCTTGGACATTTTGGAAAGCTCTTAAAGTCCTCTAACTAATGCCTTTGGTCCCATGTCATATGGATTTACCAATCTCAAGTTATGGCCTTTGACTCAAAGTGCATTTTTGTTGACTTTTGAATTTGACCTATAATGTAGAAATTGATAACTTCTTGTGAGAGCATTTATTGGACTTGGAGTGTGAATATGGATTGTAGCAAATGGCATCCTATTTAAAATGAGAATTGGATGGAATTTTTATGACAAACCACGAAAAAGTTATGCCCTGGTCAAGATACAGTTGACTTTTCTACTGTCCAAAAATAGTAACTTTTTGCATCTTTGATGATTTTTGAGCTATCCTTGTGGAATCATGATCAATATTTGATCAAATGATGATTGTGGACTCAAAATAAGATGTTGACCAAAAATTCTGACTTTTGACTGCAAAATGACTATTTTGCCCTTGCAGTTGACTGTGGATCAAATGAGGCTTTTGACTGTGCAAATTGGCACTGTGAGTCTTGAAACTTGGCATGTAGATGCTTGAGAATGTATATAGGCCTATGAGACTTGATTGAGCCATTGAAAACCTCCAATTCTTTGAAAGAACCAAAACCCTAATTTCAGCTGGCTTAGGAGGTATTTGGACTGTGCAATCCTTGAGCAATCTTGAGCAATTTGAGAATTATTCTTGTCAAATCTTGAGGAATATGGGAGGGCAAATTTTGGGGTACAACAGAAGGTATTAGAACCCTTTCTATCCGTAGTTATCTACGGGCTCTTAGGTACTTGCTCATCATTTTCAAAATTGTATTCTTTGTGTTTGTGGGCTTTGAAAAGTTTTTGTTTTAACTTCGATTTAACTCTTGCTTTTGTCTTCAAGAGTGTAATGAAGTGTTTTTGAAAACTTGTTTGTAAAGGAGTGTAAGTGTGAAAATTTTGTTTTGATTGAGCAAGTACTTAAGAACTAATCTACCTACTTGAAAAAAGAATCGTTCTATGTTCGTTTCCTTTAGACGGCGCTATCCCACTATTAGTGAGTAGGTAGCACCGTTGTTGGAGTTTAGGGGTCAATTCGAAAGGGACGTTCGGTCACTAAAGCAACGTATGGACGTTTTAGTAGTAACGCTAAAGTCTTAGATCAATTATCCGAGACAACTATTCCAAGGCAACCTTTCTGAGGCAACTTTGATCTTTGGACAAAAGGACGACCACTAAAATATCCTATACTCAATGACCGTTTACCGAAGGCAACCAAGTGGGAGTGTACCCTAGGAGTGTGCATGTGCGAGTGATTCAATTTCAGATTATTTATCTTTGCACATTTTAGGGTTATCTAATTGTTTTAAAGTTAAACATACATTCTTGTCATGCATCCCTATATCATACATCTAACAGTTAAATATTTGCGGAATTTAAACTAAGCTATTACAAGGCTTCGGGTATTTACATAGCCAAAAACAAACCCTTTGAAATTAAAGCGAAAAATGTAAATAAACGTCCTAATTAAACTATTACAAACTGTGAACAGTTACATTAATATGGTAAATAATAAAAATAAAGCGCGCGAGAAAAATTAGATCAACTAGAAATTAGGGTTTTGACCCTTCTATCCTAATGAAAATAGAAAATGTTTTTTGTTGTTTTTAAATATTTTTTAAGAAAAAGATTAGGTTTTAAGATTAAATTCTAAATTAATTAGTAATTAAATTAATTAATGAAAATAATTACATGACATATTTTTGGGTTTTTGTTATTTTTAAGAAAAATTAAATTATAATTAAGTTAGTAATAAGACCTATTTATTCTAATTATTTTTAATTATGTACAAAATAATTAAAGTTTTCTAAATTAATCAAACCTAATTTAATTAATTAATTTTTTACTAAAAATAAATATCTTAAATTTAATTGGTGAAAAATAATTATTTTTTTTTGTGATTTTTTGATAAAAAAGAAAATTAATTTTTCGTTAGTAAATAAATTAAATAAGTTAAATAAAATAAATATAATAATAAAAGAGAAAGAGAGAAAAAGCATTGGGCCTGAGAATTGTGGGGGTGCCAAAATTCAGATTTCTGGGCCCAAAAGAAAAGGTCCACGTTGACTTTGAGGATCCCATGCTACGCGTTTGACTTGGCTTTGGTGCACCTTCAGATGATGGCCATCAGATTTAGCCATCTGCCACTTGGCTGGCTAGATTGGGAGGATGTATGGTGGACCTTAGATTTATGCACGCATGTGATTTCCTGAAATAAATCAAGAAAAATACAATTGTTTGAGGCAGGGGTCGAACCCCTGACCTCAAGCTTCCCACGCCTTAACACCAACCTGGCTACCACTGGGCCATCTGCTTCTGTTTGTACATATGATGAACAATAATAATAATAATAATATATAAAAAGAGAGAATTAGTGGAGAATAAAAAAAACACGCGCCAGGTTTGAATGGGCCAATGGATGGATGCCACGCAGTCGTCCCCTTCCTTGGATCCGTTGGTAAAAGTGAAACACTTTTACCTACGGACGTTTGTCCGTAGCTATAGCCCTGTGCATTTTCAAAATCAAGCACAAACGTGATAAATGAAAAACAAAGCCATGGTTGAATTAGTCTGGTCCTGCTGGTTACATTGGTGGCCCTTTTATGGCCCAATTTTGCTTATACATAGAAATCCCAAATTGAGCTCGTAAACCCTAACAATGGTGAAACTCCATACAAGCTATGAAAATGCAATTAAACCATACAGAAAGTTTGCATATGCATCATGGATCAACAATATATGATTAATTCATCCTAACAATGCCTATATCATGAGATTTGATTTCAAGAAAAGAGAGGTATCGTGACTGACTTACAGTGCGATTTGGGGCTTGAAAATGCTTGCTTTTGATTGCTTTGGCTTGCTGAGAGTCCCAGGAGGCAAATGGAATGGTCAAGAAGCCTTGACTTGGCCTGGAACAATGAAATCGATCTTGCACTTTTTCTTGATTTTTTCAAATGTTGCTTTACTTGTTGCGCCTATTTCTAACCTAGTTTATGGTCTGCCTTTGTTCTATTTGTACCAATGAGTGAATTAGGTTTGAAAGAATGCATCCAATCTTCCTCCATCAATGAATTTTATTGTGATTTGATCCTCCTTTAAATCTTTACAAAATTGGCCTAAAACCAATCTTTTTGTCCAACCTAATGCCTTGCACGAGTTTGAATACTTGCTAGCTGTAATTAAAACCTGAAACAAGCACAAAATCTCTTTCTTTCAATATTTTGGATTTTATATGATTTGTTTTGATTTAAATTGAATTAATTCAAATAAAAATCAAAATAAATAATAAAATTAAGATATGGACAAGTGGCAAAGGCTAGAGCTCGTGGACTATGTTTCCAACTCAGAACAAGTGAAAAGGATTGGGCCCATTTGGCAAAAATTGAAGTTTTAGGGATAGTTGACTTTTGGCAATTTTGCAAAAAAGGTCAACTTCACCAATGCATAACTTCCTTAATTTTGACTCTTTGGAGGTGTTCTTGGACTTTTTAGAAATCTTGAGATGTCCTCTAAGAAATCCTTTTGGTCTCATCTCAAATTTATATTCCATTCTCATGTATGAATCTTTGACAAAAAAGGTGTTTTTGTTTACTTTTCAAAATGACCTATAATGTCCAAATTCATAACTTCTTGTGAGTGCATATTTTGAACTTGAGAGCTGAAGATGAATTATAGGGAATTGAATCCTCTTCCAAATTATATTTGGATGGGTCATTTCTCATAAAGTATGAGAAAGTTATGCTTGGTCAAAGTTGAGTTGACTTTTCCTACAAAATCCTAATTTAGCAACTTTTGAGTCTTGATGATTTATGAGAAATCCTTGATGAATAATGATAAACCCTTTATCAAATGATGAAATATCCTTCAAAATGAGGATGTTAACCAAAAATCTTGAAGTTTGACCGTATGTGGGCCACAGTTGACTTTTGCCCTAGCACGGTCGATTTTCAGGCCTTTAAGCAATTGACTGGGCAAACTTCCTCTGAAAGGCTTGAAACTTGACATGGATGATCTTGAGAACATATTATGACAATGTTGAGCATTTGGGATCCCTTGGACTCAAGTATCTTGATGCAACATGAAACCCTAATTTGAGGTAGACTGCCTTAGGAGAGAGCTTGTCTGGCCAACCCTTGGACTACTTTGAGCAACTTGAGGATCTTTCTTAAAATGTTTTGAGAAATATGGGAGGGAAAATTTTGGGGTACAACAGCTGCCCCTGTTCAATCTTCTTAAACCTGAGGATGTAGATTGGCTTTCGTGCCTTTCGTGATCCAAAGGTGGAAGATGATTGAACACTAGAATGCCCAGAAATTTGCACTCACATGAAATGGTAATTGTATTGTGATGTCGGGAATGGGATTATTGATTCCATTTGGAGACTGATGATGGGAGATGGGCTTAAGGATGCCATCTGAAGGAGTGTCGATCGTATAAGAGATTCCTTAGCGAGAGCTTGTATACCTGTCGTTGAGGAAGATTCCGTTGGGGAAGGCTGATCTTTGTTGAGAGAATTAGAATTTTAGGAGCTTCGGTCGTCCGTTATTCTGATGGTAAATCGTCTTTGCTTGAATTTTAGGAACTTCAATCATCTGTTATTCAATTGAGGAATCATCTATACTGACATTTAGGAACTTCAATCATCTGTTATTCAACTGAGGAATCATCTCTGCTGACATTTAGGAACTTCAGTCATCCGTTATTCAACTGAGGAAAACATCTCTGTTGACATTTAGGAACTTCAGTCATCCGTTATTCAACTGAGGAATCATCTCTGCTGACATTTAGGAACTTCAGTCATCCATTATTCAACTGAGGAAAACATCTCTATTGACATTTAGGAACTTCAGTCATCCGTTATTCAACTGAGGAATCATCTCTGCTGACATTTAGGAACTTCAGTGATCCGTTATTCAACTGAGGAATCATCTCTACTGACATTTAGGAACTTCAATCACCTGTTATTCAACTGAGGAATCATCTTTGCTGACATTTAGGAACTTCAGTCATCCGTTATTCAACTGAGGAATCATCTCTGCTGACATTTAGGAACTTCAATCATCTGTTATTCAACTGAGGAATCATCTCTGCTGACATTTAGGAACTTCAGTCATCCGTTATTCAACTGAGGAAAATATCTCTGTTGACATTTAGGAACTTCAGTCATCTGTTATTCAACTAAGGAATTATCTCTGCTAACATTTAGGAACTTCAATCATCCGTTATTCAACAGAGGAATCATCTATGCTGACATTTAGGAACTTCAGTCATCCGTTATTCAACTGAGGAATCATCTATGCTGACATTTAGGAACTTCAGTCATCCGTTATTCAACTGAGGAATCATCTCTGCTGATATTTAGGAACTTCAGTCATCCATTATTCAACTGAGGAATCATCTCTGCTGACATTTAGGAACTTCAGTCATTCGTTATTTAACTGAGGAATCATCTCTGCTGACATTTAGGAACTTCAGTTATTCGTTATTCAACTGAGGAATCATCTCTGCTGACATTTAGGAACTTCAATCATCTGTTATTCAACTGAGGAATCATCTCTGCTGACATTTAGGAACTTCAGTCATCCGTTATTCAACTGAGGAAAACATCTCTGTTGACATTTAGGAACTTCAGTCATCCGTTATTCAACTAAGGAATCATCTCTGCTGACATTTAGGAACTTCAATCATCCGTTATTCAACTAAGGAATCATCTCTGCTGATATTTAGGAACTTCAGTCATCCGTTATTCAACTGAGGAATCATCTCTGCTGACATTTAGGAACTTCATTCATCCGTTATTCAACTGAGGAAAACATCTCTGTTGACATTTTGGAACTTCAGTCATCCGTTATTCAACTAAGGAATCATCTCTGCTGACATTTAGGAACTTCAATCATCCGTTATTCAACTGAGGAATCATCTCTGCTGATATTTACGAACTTCAGTCATCCATTATTCAACTGAGGAATCATCTTTGCTGACATTTAGGAACTTCAGTCATCCGTTATTCAACTGAGGAATCATCTTTGCTGACATTTAGGAACTTCAGTCATCCGTTATTCAACTGAGGAATCATCTCTGCTGACATTTAGGAACTTCAGTCATCCGTTATTCAACTGAGGAATCATATCTGCTGACATTTAGGAACTTCAGTCATCCGTTATTCAACTGAGGAATCATCTCTGCTGACATTTAGGAACTTCAGTCATCCGTTATTCAACTGAGGAATCATCTCTGCTAACATTTAGGAACTTCAATCATCTGTTATTCAACTAAGGAATCATCTTTGCTGACATTTAGGAACTTCATTCATCCGTTATTCAATTGAGGAAAACATCTCTGTTGACATTTAGGAACTTCAGTCATCAGTTATTCAACTAAGGAATCATCTCTACTAACATTTAGGAACTTCAATCATCTGTTATTCAACTGAGGAATCATCTCTGCTGACATTTAGGAACTTCAGTCATCCGTTATTCAACTGAGGAATCATCTTTGCTGACATTTAGGAACTTCAGTCATCCTTTATTCAACTGAGGAATCATCTCTGCTGACATTTAGGAACTTCAGTCATCCGTTATTCAACTGAGGAATCATCTCTGCTGACATTTAGGAACTTCAGTCATCCGTTATTCAACTGAGGAATCATCTCTGCTGACATTTAGGAACTTCAGTCATCCGTTATTCAACTGAGGAATCAACTCTGCTGACATTTAGGAACTTCAGTCATCCGTTATTCAACTGAGGAATCATCTCTGCTAACATTTAGGAACTTCAGTCATCCGTTATTCAACTGAGGTAAAGGCTTCATAGCTTGAATTTTGTGAGAATTTGATTGTATCTTTCCTGAAAGGTAAAGGTTAGTTGTATGTAATACATGATATGCATCAGGAAATGATGTTCTCAAAATAAATGAGACTGTGTTGTATGATGTGATGCATGTCATGATGTATGAAAGTGCGATGTTTTTAGCAGGGGAAAATAAATCCCGGATAGCTGCTGGAGAAAAGAGTTGAATTCTTCGTTTCCGCTGGGGATAGTGAATGAAGATGATTGTGAGAATAAACCTGCAGGAGAGGATAACTCCGATGGGGCATAAACTGATGAGGAAATGACTCTGTGGGGAGGAAATACTATGCCGGAGGATCTGTTGATTTGGAAGAATAACCTCAGCCGGGAATGAATTATCGTTGCCGGTGATAATGAAACATGTTGGGGATTGAATTTCTGTTTATGAAAGGAATGAACTCCGCTGGGGATGATTTCCTAGTTGCAACTTCACTGGGAGTAACCTTTTAGGCTCTACTAGGGACAACCCTCCAGCCTCCACTGGGGATAATTTTCCAGACTTGACTGGGGATAGTTTTCCAGTGCTGATGATAGATAAACTCTGCTTGGGGAGAATATCACCGACTCATTCTTGGTTGCGAGCCTCAGCTGGGGAGAGTGGTGTCCTGTTTTGGACAGCTAACATCACTGTCTTTTTATTACTCTGCGGGGAGTGAATGTTACTGGGACGCGTGCTAAGGATATGACGATGGCTTTGCATCGAGACTTTTATGCCCCTGTATCTGCGGGAGAAGGTGCCTGCGGAGGCCTTGTGGATCGAGTATTATCCCAACCTATGAGGTGCTTGGTAACTTTTGATTGAAGTGACAAGTCTTCTTCTGGTAGGCTAGTGACAAGATGACGGGACATAGTCGTATGCTTTGATCCTTAATTTTTGCCTGGACCGCCCTTTCGGGTTTTCAGTCCACCGGGATACCCTTTTTTGCCCAAGCCGCCTTCTCAGGTTTTCGACTTGCCGGGTGTACAAATCTTTTTTGTTTTTATCTCTAATTTTTGCCCGAACCCTTTTGGCTCACCGGGATGCCCTTATTTTTGCCTAGGCCAGTCAACCTAGCAGGTCTTTTTTCATGCACAGTATTTTCTGACTATGTCCACGCTCTCAGGGTGTAGGGAGTTGTCACTGTCGGTTGTGTTTCCATACTACCAGAAGATGTTCGTTTGATCATGCAAGATTCGTTGCTGGAATTCATGTCCAATGCCCCAATTGATTCAGATGGAGATCCGCCCCTGGCTATTTGGCATCTTTGAGAGATTCCTTGAATCTTGACTTGACTGCCCTAGATGATGGACAATGATCATGTTGTTCCCCTTGGTTGGAAGTGTTTTTCCACTTGAGGCGATCCTTTTTATTGAGAAGGTTTTTGTTCACTAGATATTCGTCGTGCGAATTTCTCTGCTGTTGAACGAATAGTCATATGCAAACAATGTTATTTTAAGAATGCAAAGCTTATGTCTGTCTTGAAATTTTGAAAAAGCATTTTTTCAGTAAAACAGGCAAATTTTGTAATATGTGATGTCAACTCAGAATTTACAGCAAGTCCTACAGGAGTCAGGATACTTTTTGTAACAGTATGCTTTCGAACTAACTCATGCTTTAGCTAGGACTTTTAAGGGTTATAATGTGGCCTGGTTCACGGTTCAAGAAACAAAGGATAAAGGCTCAAAATGTATTTGTACCCACCCGTTCTTCGTGATGTTCTTCGATTCTAAACTCAGCTAATCGTGCATTAGATCCCGTTTGAGTCTTTGCTCTGATATTCCAGTGATGGTTCGGATACTGACAATTTATTTTGAACAGGCAGTCATTTTTGTTGAGAGTTTGCAGGACCTCTTTCTTTTTGATTTTATTATCCCTGTCTTTTGCCTGAACTGTTTGTTTTTGTGACTACAGCCAGCGGGATGCCCCCGTTTTTCTTAAGTCTCCTTCATAGGTTTTGACTTAATGAGCTTTTATTTCGAGAGATAATGACTGCCTGTCTTGACGATTATAGGGAACCATCACCGTCTTTTATTTTGGAAGGACTTCTTTGATGTCATTCATTGTGCACCTGGATTAACTGAGAAAACTACCCTGCCCCAGGTTGTGATTAAGGTTTTTAATTTATGTGAAAAGAAAAACTCCTACTTCTTTGGCTCAAAGGGGTTGACGAGGGATTATCTTCCTTATAACTCCACTGTTTAGGATTTGAAACAATGTATGTACATCGTCAGCAGGGTCTGTTCAAAAGCATACTGTAGAGATTTTTGATATCATTTTCATTATCCTCCCTCTAAAGGCTGAGTTTTTTAATCGAGAGTTGAACATCACAAAAGGGAAAGCAATTTAAATATAGTGAATACGAATAGATTGATTCAAAATAGACATATGCAATGCATTGATAAAGTAACAGAGTTTGACATGAACAAATACTCGAACAAAAAATTGAAAATTCTAATGAACAAAAGCCTCTCTTGTCAGAACTTGTCACTTCAAATGGTGAGCCTTTGAGGATTGACAGAAACATTCCAGTTGACCATCTTGTGTGAATTCCAATGCTCCTTCATCAATCAGGTTTTGAATTTTGTTTTTCAATGCCCAACAATCATCAGTATCATGCCCCGGGCTATTGGAATAGTATGCACACCTTGAATCAGGATTGTACCTTGGGGAGGCTGTGTGGGGATTCTGAGGAGGGTCTCTTAACGTCACCAGATTCAATCTCAACAGGTATTTTAAAGCTTGAGACAGTGGCATGTTGAGCTCGGCGAACTGCCTTTTGGGCGTATCTGGCTTACTCTGATTAACCCATTGCTTTTGGCGAGGTTGTTGTTGGACCCGTGAGGTAGTAGCAACTTGGGGAGGTCCATTCTTCACCAAACCAAACTCTTGTCTTTTTGGAGGCTGATTAATGACTTAGTCCCCGGCCTCGACCGTTTGCTTCATACTGTTGTATCTGTCTAGATGAAGCTGGTTGATAATGGTTCTCAGCTCTTCTTGTTCCCGGGCTAAGCCTTAGATAAGAGCCATCTGCCCCAGCATCTGGGTTCTTATTGCATCTACCCCAGCTTGCAGTTGTTTCAGCCGCTCATCCTTATTGTCTTCAGAATTTTTCTTGACCAAGTTCCCAACGAGGAGTGTTTTCAACTCTTCCTGCCCCTTGGATAGGTTTAGGAAGATTTCCCTGAACTGTGTTTCTTGAAGATCTCCGTTGTCTTGTTTGAGAGCCATTTGCTGAAATAAACAGCGAGAACATGAGAGACCTGTATTGGAAGACCTTTTATGTAATGATATGTATGATATATGTATGTAATGTTTTCAAGGATCTCGCGGGGTAAACAAGAAACTATTAGAATTTGATTACAGCTTGATTGAAGAAACTTCGTGTCATCAAGAGTCCTCCTTCAAGAGTCAAGCTCACCATATCGAGTGGGTCATAGCCACCGACTCAAGTCATCGTGTTTTGATCTTTAGACTACATTGGCTAGAGGAAAACAAATCCCTTTTTCCCCTTGCTAGACGTCTGATTTACCATAACCTGCATCACAAACCCTTGAGATCCTTGAAATGGTTAAGGAAATGTTAAGGCATGATGTTATCATGTGTATGCTATGCGTTTAAGCAAAAATGTGAGGTGATGCAAACAAGTAAACTCGGTAAGAAATCCAAGTTATTGGATAAGGACTATAAATAAAACCTGCAAGGAACTTATGTTATCAGACGATAAAAATGTGCAAGTAGTTCAAGTTTGAAAGCACACAAGTCACACAATAGCCCTTAAATTTCAGGCTGGCATGGAGTTTAGGTACTACCCTCTTGCAGTTTAGTTGGTTCAACCTGTCCTAATAATAGTAACTGGGTTCTAGAGGTTCTCAATATCATTTACCATCCTCGATCGGTCATAGTTCCAATTTAGCAACCTTTTCTTGTAGCCGAAACCATCGCGAGAGTATGGTCTCAATGAGTGTAGCATACTGCTACTTTTCTATGGCCAAGTTGGTCAATCATAGGTTCTAAGGTCAGTTGATGCTTAATGACCCATTAGCAGCCCCATACTCTCCTTGTTCCTCCATAAGGAATATCAGTACCAACTAATGTGTCACACCAACGTAGCTACTGCTTCAACTGTATCGGTCTATGTCGTACAGTTCTCTCACAGTCTATTGCTACTTACCTAAAAGGTATCCCCAGATCTGGGTTAGGATCTATAGTAACTCCGATACAAAGCCCACAAAGATAAAGCAAACACATCAAACAATTGAAAACAATATGATGAACTAATCCTAAGGTACACCCCACTTATATATCCCCAGCAGAGTCGACAGTTCTGTGATACGGTGGCCAGAACCGGGACGTGGTTTCCCTTTTTTAAAGGAATTGCTGGTTTACGTTTTGCGTTTGTGTTTGCAAAATGTCAGGGTAAGCAAGAGTCGCCACCGACTTTTATTTTATCTAACAAGGAAAGGAAAAAAGCACAGAAAAATTCCTTTTTCGAGATATTTCTGAGTACGGGAGGTAGATTATAGAAAGGGAAGGTATTAGCACCCTTTCTATCTTTAGTTATCTACGGGCTCTTAGGTACTTGCTCATCATTTTCAAAATTGTTTTCTTTGTGTTTGTGGGCTTTGAAATTTTTTTGTTTTAACTTCGATTTAACTCTTGCTTCTGTCTTCAAGAGTGTAATGAAGTGTTTTTGAAAACTTGTTTGTAAAGGAGTGTAAGTATGAAAAATTTGTTTTGATTGAGCAAGTACTTAAGAACTAATCTACCTACTCTAAAAAAGAATCGTTCTATGTTCGTTTCCTTTAGACAACGCTATCCCACTATTAGTGAGTAGGTAGCACCGTCGTTGGAGTTTGGGGGTCAATTCGAAAGGGATGTTCGGTCACTAAAGCAACGTTAGGACATTTTAGTAGTAACCCTAAAGTCTTAGATCAATTATCCGAGACAACTATTCTGAGGCAACCTTTCCGAGGCAACTTTGATCTTTGGACAAAAGGACGACCACTAAAATATCCTATACTCAATGACCGTTTACCAAAGGCAACCAAGTGGGAGTGTACCCTAGGAGTGTGCATGTGCGAGTGATTCAATTTCAGATTATTTACCTTTGCACATTTTAGGGTTATCTAACTGTTTTAAAAAGTTAAACATACATTCTTGTCATGCATCCCTATATCATACATCTAACAGTTAAATATTTGCGGAATTTAAACTAAGCTATTACAAGGCTTCGGGTATTTACATAGCCAAAAACAAACCCTTTTAAATTAAAGCGAAAAATGTAAATAAACGTCCTAATTAAACTATTACAAACTGTGAACAGTTACATTAATATGGTAAATAATAAAAATAAAGCGCGCGAGAAAAATTAGATCAACGAGAAATTAGGGTTTTGACCCTTCTATCCTAATGAAAATAGAAAATGTTTTTTGTTGTTTTTAAATATTTTTTAAGAAAAAGATTAGGTTTTAAAATTAAATTCTAAATTAATTAGTAATTAAATTAATTAATGAAAATAATTACATGACATATTTTTGGGTTTTTGTTATTTTTTAAGAAAAATTAAATTATAATTAAGTTAGTAATAAGACCTATTTATTCTAATTATTTTTAATTATGTACAAAATAATTAAAGTTTTCTAAATTAATCAAACCTAATTAAATTAATTAATTTTTTACTAAAAATAAATATCTTAAATTTAATTGGTGAAAAATAATATTTTTTTTGTGATTTTTTGATAAAAAAGAAAATTAATTTTTGGTTAGTAAATAAATTAAATAAGTTAAATAAAATAAATATAATAATAAAAGAGAAAGAGAGAAAAAGCATTGGGCCTGAGAATTGTGGGGGTGCCAAAAGTCAGATTTCTGGGCCCAAAAGAAAAGGTCCGCGTTGACTTTGAGGATCCCATGCTGCGCGTTTGACTTGGCTTTGGTTCACCTTCAGATGATGGCCATCAGATTTGGCCATCTACCACTTGGCAGGCTAGATTGAGAGGATGTATGGTAGACCTTGGATTTATGCACGCATGTGATTTACTGAAATAAATCAAGAAAAATACAATTGTTGAAGGCAGGGGTCGAACCCCTGACCTCAAGCTTCCCACGCCTTAACACCAACCTGGCTACCACTGGGCCATCTGCTTCTGTTTGTACACATGATGAACAATATTAATAATATATAAAAAGCAAGAATTAGTGGAGAATAAAAAAAACATGCGCCAGGTTTGAATGGGCCAATGGATGGATGCCACACAGTCTTCCCCTTCCTTGGATCCGTTGTTAAAAGTGAAACACTTTTACCTACGGACGTTTGTCCGTAGCTATAGCTCTGTGCATTCTCAAAATCAAGCACAAACATGATAAATGAAAAACAAAGCTGTGGTTGAATTCGTTTGGTCCTGCTGGTTACATTGGTGGCCCTTTTATGGCCCAATTTTGCTTATACACATAAATCCCAAATTGAGCTCGTAAACCCTAACAATGGTGAAACTCCATACAAGCCATGAAAACGCAATTAAACCATACAGAAAGTTTTCATATGCCTCATGGATCAACAATATATGATTAATTCATCCTAACAATGCCTATATCATGATATTTGATTTCAAGAAAAGAGAGGTATCGTGACTGACTTACAATGCGATTTGGGGTTGAAAATGCTTGCTTTTGATTGCATTGGCTTGCTGAGAGTCCCAGGAGGCAAATGGAATGGTCAAGAAGCCTTGAATTGGCCTGGAACAATGAAATCGATCTTGCACTTTTTCTTGATTTTATCAAATGTTGCTTTGCTTGTTGCGCACGTTTCTAACCTAGTTTATGGTCTGCCTTTATTCTATTTGTACCAAGGAGTGAATTAGGTTTGAAAGAATGCATCCAATCTTCCTCCATCAATGAATTTGATTGTGATTTTATCCTCCTTTAAATCTTTCCAAAATTGGCCTAAAACCAATATTTTTGTCCAACCTAATGCCTTGCACGAGTTTGAATACTTGCTAGCTGTAATTGAAACCTGAAACAAGCACAAAATCTCTTTCTTTCAATATTTTGGATTTTATATGATTTGTTTTGATTTAAATTGAATTAATTCAAATAAAAATCAAAATAAATAATAAAAATAATATATGGACAAGTGGAAAAGGCTAGAGCTCGTGGACTATGTTTCCAACTCATAACAAGTGAAAAAGATTGGGCCCATTTGGCAAAAATTGAAGTTTTAGGGATAGTTGACTTTTGGCAATTTTGCAAAAAAGGTCAACTTCACCAATGCATAACATCCTTAATTTTTACTCTTTGGAGGTGTTCTTGGACTTTTTAGAAAGCTTGAGATGTCCTCTAAGCAACCCGTCTGGTCTCATATCAAATTGATATTCCATGCTCATGTATGAATCTTTGACAAAAAAAGGTGTTTTTGTTGACTTTTCAAAATGACCTATAATGTCCAAATTCATAACTTCTTGTGAGTGCATATTTTGAACTTGAGAGATGAATATGGATTGTAGGGAATTGCATCCTATACAAAATGAGATTTGGATGGTTCATTTCTCATAAAGTATGAGAAAGTTATGCTTGGTCAAAGTTGAGTTGACTTTTCCTACAAAACCCTAATTTAGCAACTTTTGAGTCTTGATGAGTTATGAGCAATCCTTGATGAATCATGACCAAACCTTGATCAAATGATGAAATATCATTCAAAATGAGGATTTTGACCAAAAATCTTGAAGTTTGACTGTATGTGGGCCACAATTGACTTTTGCCCTAGCACAATCGATTTTCAGGCCTTTAAGTAATTGACTGGGCAAACTTCCTCTGCAAGGCTTGAAACTTGAAATGGATGATCTTGAGAACATATTAGGAAAATGTTGAGCATTTGGGATCCCTTGGACTCAAGTATCTTGATGCAACATGAAACCCTAATTTGAGGTAGACAGCCTTAGGAGAGAGCTTGTCTGGCCAACCCTTGGACTACTTTGAGCAACTTGAGGATCTTTCTTGAAATGTTATGAGAAATATGAGAGAGAAAATTTTAGGGTACAACACCTACCATCTGACCCATCATCTGGATCTTCATTGTGGCTACCTCAGTTTGTAGCTGCCCCAACTGGTCATCCTTGTTGTCCTCAGGATTCTTCATGGTCATGCCTCTAGTGAGGATTGCTTTCACTTTTTCTTGCCCCTTGGATAGGTTCAAGAAATTTCTTGAAGTTAAGTATTTTGAGTCTGGATGTCCTTGATAGTCTGTTCTAGATCCATCTCTACTGAAATAAACATTAAGAGGATGAGAGACCTGTGTGGGGAAAACCTATCATGATGTGATGCATGGCATGTGGATACATGTTTTCAAGGACTTAGAAGATTTAAATTTGTTTAGACAAAAGGAACAAACATCAATTTCATTAATGAGTTCAAATTGGTTACAAACATGCCTCTTGGGCTTACAATGGAGGAAATAAAGCAAAATAAACTCCTAAGACAAAAAGGTCGAACACACCCTCTTTGGTGCAATGTAGGCGTTCAAATTTTGCTCTTCATGAAGCTATCTCGTAAGCTCCAAAACCTTCTTTTCACTTGCGTAGAACTGGGCTTTGAAGGTGTCTCGCTCTTACTTCAGCTGGATCCAAACTATTTGCAAATCTTTAAGAGAAGTAGGAATGGTAGGATAAAGGACAATATACGGAATATCTCCTTCAACAACTGGCTCCATGATGATAGGTAAAATGGCAGGGTATGGCATACCGAGACTTTGGGCACGAGTTCGTGCCCACTTAAGATAAGGCTCCAAAGGAATGGAGTTCTTACGCCACAATGTCTTGCTATCCACTTTGTTTACCATTCTCCAAGCTCGTATGAACCTTTGACGGTAGCCTTGGTTGTCGCCCTCATAGTTGAATACTAAACATTGGATGATTGCATTGTGAGGACCATCTCTTCGTGCATATTCAAATTTCCGTAATGCAAGAGAAGGGTTATAGGTTATACCTACCCTAATGCTTAGGAGTGGGACATTAGGGAATTCCCCACAAAGGTCAATGATGGTAGTGTCCTCCAAGGATAGAGAACACCAATAAATGTCAGAGTGTGTGAGTGACATCATCCTTTGAGACCATGTCAAGCCTTGCTCGTTCTTCAATGTTGATCGAGGTAGGTGCAAAGTGAACCACCTAGAGAGTAAAGGAATGCAATATAAAATAGTACCTATTTTTTTTATGGTGCGAGTGTGGAAACAATGTAAAATGTCTCCAAGCAAAGTAGATATAAGATTATGAGAGAGGAAAATCTTGATGGCATTCACATCTATGAATTGGTCTGGATTGGGAAATAGGACCAAACCATAGATTAAGAGGGCCAAGACATCCTCAAAAGCTTGAAAATCCATATCCTCCCAGAATGAACGAGCTTTCTCCAATAGAAATTTGGCTAGGAAACCCTTAACTCCACTTCTTGTCTCCCAATTTGTCATAATGTCGACTCTCTTCAAATGCAAGGCTTCGACAATGACTTCAGGCTTTGGAGTCTCTTATAAACCGGTGAACGGTATTTGATCGAGCACAGGCACCCTTAATAGTTGAGAGAACTCTTCTAATGTAGGCACCAATTGGTAGTCAGGAAAGGTGAAACAATGATGCACGGGATCAAAGAATTGGAAGAGTGCACACATCATTTCTTCTTGGAAGTTTGAGGTAGCTAAGATGAGAATTCGACAATATTTCTTGGTGAAGGGAGAATCTCCAGGAACCCTTGATGCTAATTCTTGCAGTTGAGGGTGTGCTTTCACGAAGCTGACTCAGATGGTTTTCCTTCGAATGGGATTCATGGCCTACAAAACAAAGCCAAGATAAATTCGTAAATCCTTGAAATGGTTAGTGAGAATGCTTATGATGTTATGATGTTTATGATGTTATGTAGAAGTATGCAAAGTAAGCAAGTCTTTATAATCATATACATACAAAGCAGATAAGTCCTTAGGTTTAGGCTTGCGATGGGGTTTGTAGGTAAGTACCCTCTTGAAGTTTAGTTGGCTCAACCTGTCCTAGTAATAGTAACCAGGGTCTAGGGGATCTCAATATCACCGACCTTTCTTTTAGGCATTGTCTCAGCTCAATCAATCTTTTCTTGCGACTGAGATATCTCAAAAATCCGATCTCAATGAATGTAGCATCGAGTATCAACCAATTTTCAACTTTCCACTGAAATCGGCTATCTCACTACTTCCTAATGGCCAAGTTGTTCAATTAAGGTTCTAAGATCAATTAGTGCTTCATGACACCGCTCAGCGGCCTCGTATTCTCCTCGATTCAACATATTGGATACCGGTACCAACAAATGAGTCACACTAACGTAGCCATTGCTTCAAACATATCGTTCTACGTCATACAATTTCCATAATCTATTGCTACTTACGTAAAAGGTGCCTCAGATCCGGGTAGAGGATCAAAAATAGCCTAAACAAGGAGCCATAATATAAAGAAAGCAAGTCAAACAAGGAAATCAAGTAAAGGTGATCTAGCCCCAAGGTAACCCCACTTTTAAGTAAATCCCCAGCAGAGTCGCCAGTTCTGTAATACTGTGGGAGAACTGACTTGGGTGTTTTTGCGTTTGATCGCAATTGTTGCGGATAGCAAGAGTCATCACCGAATTTTCTTTTATCCAACAAAGGAAAGGTTGAAAAGAACAGGAAAGACCTTTAGAGATGTTTTCTTGAGTTCAGGGGGTAGGTTATGAAAAGGGAAGGTGTTAGCACCCTTTTCATCCGTAGTTATCTACGGACTCTTAGTTGCTTGATAGATCACTTGCTTTGTGGGCACTTAGCATGAAGGGAAGCCATTGCCTTGTGCAGGCAGGCATGCAGGAGGCCCCTGCCTTGTGCATCATGTAGGAGTCCAATGCTGAAGGTGGATTCGAAGCAGGCATGAAGGTGAATTTGAAGCAGACATGAAGGTGAATTCGAAGCAAGCGTGGAGGGAGTTATTTGTCCAATCGAAGCTTGTCCAATCGAAATAGGCATGCAGGCATCAAATGTCCAATCGAAGCAAGTATGCAGGCATCAAATATCCAATCGAAGCAGGCATGCAAGAAGCTATTTGTCCAATCAAAGCAAGGGAAATCAAAGCAAACATGTTGTTCCTTAAAAAAAATCATTTTTATCTGTTTTTCCCCTTTTTAACAGTTTCCTCTTCAACTTGATGCTGGAAAATCCAATTGTACTTGTGCAAGCTTGAATTTTTTGAGAATCCTTATGAGAATGCCTTAAGAAAAGAGAGGGAAAATTTTGGGGTACAACACACAACTTTGATTGTCTTCGTGAGGGATGCTTTCTCTCGGAAATAGGATCATTTCTTTTTTTGTTGATTTGTAATGCCTCTTGTATTCTTTCTTTCTTCCATAATCATCTTTCAGATATTCGTCTTGAGTATACTGGGTTGACCTTCGATTCTTAACTATCTCCTCAATTACGTCTTTCAACTACATGCATTCATTTGTAGTGTGCATGTGGCTCTTGTGGAAACACCATAATCTAGTCTTATCAGTCCTAGCAAATTCCTTTATGGTGTAAGAGTTTCTTCTCTTGACTTCTTTGAAGTTAATGTTAGTTGACTCGTACAAAAAGTTTCCCTTGACATGTTCAGAAGAGTGTATGAGAATCTTTCATGCAGATCTCGATGTCCTTCATCCTGACGTCGGTTATAATCCCTCTATGTTGCTAGGTTATTCATCGTGTTCCCTAATCCTCAACCATTATCTACTTCTTTAGCCGAGAGTTCCTCTACATAGTTAATGTAGGGTTTGTCCCTAGTCAAGAGGCCGTTCAAGCTCCCGACTTCTTCTAGTCCGAACTTTTTGTGAAACATACAGTATGCACTCATTTCTTTGTGGAATATTACTAACTCAAGCCCATCATTCTTTCTTCATACCTCTACGGCTATGTTGTAGAATTGATCTACATATTCCTGCAGGGTTTCCTTTTTCTTTCGTTGAATTACAGTGAGTATAAATATTCTTGTGGGTTTCCGTTTTTGAGCGGGGAATTGGGTGGTAACATAATCACATATCTCTTTTCAGGAATTTATGTAACTTCCAGGAAGAGCATTAATCTACATCTTGGCTCCTCCTTTGAGGGTCAGAACAAATAGTTTACACTTCAGCGCATCCCTGGTGTGTTGATAGTAAAGCATAGTATACACATGTTTGATGTACTCATCTGGATCCCTAGTCTTGTTTTAGTTGTCTAACTTGATGATTTTTTTCTATGGTCTATGAGATCCACAATTTCCATGGATGGCACTTCGCGTAGGGAATAGTCTCTAGGAGGAGCACATTGAATGTGCTCTTCAATCTCGATGAGTCTTTCAGCTAAGAAAGTTCAGTTATGTTGTTGTACCAAGTTATAGATGCCATTGAGAAGTACCTTTTCTCCTTGCATGCCTCAGTTGACGTGGATTGTGGAGACTTTGGAGCATCTCTTGTCAAGGGATCGATTATTTTGGTGGAGGTTATTTGGAGGTTTGACCTTGTAGCAAGTGTTGAGAAGATTGAAAAGTCAGAAGGACCAGGAATCTGCTCTAGCCGATAGTATGATGAATTGAATTCTAAGGAATTGGAACAGAAGAAGAAGTTACTAGGACTATATCGACTTCTAATGCTGTAGGAGGTGGAGCTTCTCTCGCGAGAACGAGGGCGTTAATTATCGCAATAGCGTCTGAGGTTGGTTGAGTGGACTCATATGTTGTTATGATTTGTGTATTGAGCGCTATAGTAGAAAAAAGATCAGTTAAAACAGATGAGCGATGAAGAAACAATGGTTTTCACAAGTATTCGAGGGAATCAATAGTCAATTCTCACAGACAGTGTCATTGTTCTGAGGTGGAACGAGAAAAATAGGGTGCTGGGAGAAAGAGATCTTTTGAAGTGGTTGTGAAAGCTTCAGGTATAAGAAATATCTGCAAGGTTAGCACTCCAACATCCAAGTTAGTTAAATTAGAGAGATATAATATGAGAATGAGAATGAGATAATATCCAGGACCATCTTTGAGGCGCGTGCAAGGCGGCCTACCGCATAGGGCCTCAAAAGTTTCAAGGTTAACTTATGGCTAAATGGGGCCTCATAAAATATTTTTTAGATTAAATCGTCAGTATATAGGGTCTCTATTTGTTTTGTCCTTTCTAAATTGTGACTCGCCTACACAGGCCCTCCAAAAACTTGAGACTGCTCTGATAATATCTGTTAATGACACATGGCAATACTATATATAATTGGAGGTTTAAAGCCGCTCTCGTCTAACCTAGCATACAATGCAATTATATGTTTCCTTAAATATAAGAAAAATGTTATCCTTACACCAAATCCTACACATATACCATATTTCACTGTTCACCAATACGGTATTATTTTTTTAGTTTTTTTTAAATTTGTTTTAATTTCTTTATTAAATTTAAGGAGCACGAGAAATTATGTGATTAACCAATTTCATAACTTCATTAACCAACATATTACATTTCATTAACCAACTTCATACCTATTAAAAATTTGAGCAATCTATTAACCAACTTCACAACTTCATTAACCAATATTTACATTTCATTAACCAACTTTCTTTTACTATTAAAAATTATTTTTAATATGTGAGTGTGTATTAACCAACTTCGTCATTTCATTAACCAATTTTTTACATTTCATTAACCAACTTTGTTTTACTACTAATTTTTTTTAATATCTGGACATTCATTAACCAACTAATTAATCACTTTATTAACCAATTTTATTTTATAATTAAAAGTCATTGTTCATATAAGATTCACGGACATTGTTCACAATTACTGTTCATATACTATTCTCGTCACTCTTCACATTACTGTTTATAAATATATTTTTATTTTAAAAAAAACATCATTCATTATATAAATACGGTGAACAGTATTAATCGTCATTTATTCCCCTGTCATATATGACGAATTTCAAAAGTAACCCTTTAAAAAAATAGATTTCGTCTTTATCATTTATAGATTCATCTATTTTGGTTCCTCATTGGACTTGATGATATATGACACATGTCTATGGTTATGTATCATGTGACATTATTTTTTATTTTTTATTTATAATTATTTTAAAATCTACATCATATATTATTTAATTTTAAATTATTTTAATAATATTAAATTATTAAAAATGCAAGAATGAAGAAAATCAAACAAAAATTTTGTATACCCCAGAATTGAACCAAAGATCTGCATGAAAAAAACACATTTCTTACCAACTTGACTACTGATTCATTATCTGTTAAAAACTAAATAAACACCACGTAACAGCGCCACGTAACTGATTCTATTGTCTAAATTCATTCAGAAAAATTATAATAAAATAATCTAAAAATTATAATATTGAAATTTATATTTTTTATTAATAATTATTTCTGGGATTCACCTTATATAACATGGAGAGAAAATGATAATTAACTCATTACACAATGTACCAATATTTGTTTCATGTCTTTTAGTGTGGTTTCACAATATTTGTTTCATGTCTTTTAGTGTGGTTTCACCTGTTTCTTTATCTAATGAGTTGTTATTCTAAATTAGACTTTACAATTTAGCCTGTTCGAAACAATACATATAAGTCCGACACCCTTTATAAATACCATGATAAAAAAATATTAAATGACTAACAAACAATTTCAATACTACAACTAGTAATGTTCAGCGTCACTCTAAGTCGGTGAGTATGAGACTGAAAAAGAAGGAAAAAACTAAGACGGCAGCACTGTTTTGTAATGTAACATCCTATACTTAATTTTTTAAAACTAAGTTAATAAATATACGTGCCTCCGCATGGATATTGGATATTGGTATATTATATACTCCCTCCGGTCTCATTTATAAAAAAAAATTAACTTTTTATATACATTGAATAAGTAATGTATTTGGACAATATATTGTCCAAATACATTACTTATTTAATGTATCTAAAAAGTTAATTTTTTCTTATAAATGAGACTGGAGGGAGTACGTTTTTATTTTTAAAATGTAAATATAAAAAACAAAAATATTTTATTAAAATAATTTATTATTTATAAAAAAAAATATATTTTTAAACTATAAACAAAAATATTTTATTAAAATTGTTTTATACTATTAATATATATTTCAATTTTTCATATATTATCTTAAAAAAATTATATCATAAATAAAATATAATTGAAAAAAATATTATAAATATAATTTAAAAATAATTTATTTTTTCATATTCGGATTGATATGTTATTTTTATTTTTTTTAATTATACAAAACATATAATAACTCGTGAATTCACATGAATTCTGATATGGTTATCCGTGCGTTCATAAAATACTAATCTATGCATTTACACGGTACTGATGTGTTATTTGTGCGTTCACACAGACATTAGTGTCATACGTATGGTTCTATTTTTAAAATCTAATAAAAATATAAATAAATTAAATTAAATTAAATTGTTTTATTATTTTGAAATTTAAAAAAAATATATGTATTTTTAATTTAAGATATAACAGCAATATTTAAAAAACAATTTATTTTTCCGTATTTGATTAAATAGATGATTTTATATAAATTTATTTTTAATTTTTACATATATATATATATATATATATATATATATATATATATATATATATATATATATATATATATATATATATATATATATATATATATATATATATATATATATATATATATATATATATATATATATATATATATATATATATATATATATATATATATATATATATATATATATATATATATATTGAAATCCATCTATTCCATCCAAAAAAAAAAAACATTTACAAAAACTGTTATACCTCTTCATTCAGAGACACCTCATCAACATCATGCCTAGTTGAATCTTCTTTCTCTTCTTAGTAATCAAAACATAAATCAATATATGACCACAAAGAAAACTAAAAAGAAAAAGTAAGAGAAATACCTTTTGATAACAAAGAGCACCAAATTTTGTATTATAATAATAATAATTATTATTTTAATTATAATAATAATAATGAATAATATAATATGTCTCATGCTGGTTTCACCTTGTGCGTGATTGGTTTTAACATCCGAACTTTTAAATTTGAATCGATACTTGGCAATGAGGAAATGATGGAACATAATAATATAAAATAAAATCCTATCTTTAGTGGTGGTTATTTGTTGTGTGTGGGTAAAACATTTAAGTGATCGTGGGCATAGGATATTTTTCTTCTAGTTTTGAAAATCAAATTCATGAATACACAAGAGAAAATCAATTTATATCAATTTACACATTTAGAAAAAATCAATTTATACTAATGCAAATTAAGAGAATTAAAATCATAATAGCCATATATTGTGAGGAAAACATATTTAATTTACATTTAAAAATTTCACATTAAAAATCAAATTCGTTAATGCATACAGATATGCAATTAAAAAGTAAGCTTTCTTGATAGATAAAACTCAAAAAAAAAATATTGATGTTAATTATGATTTTTATATAATAAATAAGGAAGGAAAAACTTTAAAATAAGGTAAAATAAAACAAACAAATAAATATCACTAAAGAAAACAAATAAATATTAATTGAAGTTTATATAAATAAAAAAAGTAATATGAATAAAATTTATTTTATGTGGTCATTTTTCAATGTTAGCTTCCATCAACACATCTATCAATATTGTATTTGTCAAGGTATTTCTCAGCTAATTTCAAATTTAGAAAGAAATAAAATTCAATAATAAATTAATAGTTTATACCATGTAAAAGAGATTTCTAAAAAATAAATTAAACAAAAAAAGTAATATTGAACAAATAAGAAAACAATATATTAGATTTGTAGAAGCAATGAAAGTCAAATGATTTGCTCAGATTTAGAAATCTCAATCGGCTAATTATTAATAATGTTTGAGAAAAAATAAAATTAGTTTTTAATAGCAATACAAAAGAAATAATCTCTATATTAACTAACTTAAAATAAAAATCACAGTGATTGACTTACAATTTAAATAAAAAAGGATTAATGAAAACAACACATGGATTGAAAAATGATACATACAATTTTAAAACTTCAGTATCAACACAATCCAAAAATGTCAAATACTGATAAAAAATAACCACATAAGCATCACCAAAAGGCATAATATCTATAAAACATACTTTGAGGTTCTTTCCATTAACATTACTATTTATTACATGTTGGTTTATATATGGAAAAATTTCAAACTCCACAATTTAAAATGTATCTCTGCGAAAATTCTCCGGTCACAAGTAAAAACCATAGAAATAAGTATAAAAAATAGAATATGATAATAGATTAACAAACAACAAAACATTTGAAATAAATAAGTCTGAAATTTACAATACAAATTCAGATGTAGGAAAAGTTTTTACAACAATAGGAGCACGAATACAAAACACACCAACCATTTATCAATTTGTTTCAAATATAATCTGTAAAAAATTTAAAATTGTAAAGTTGAGAGAGGGAGAAAATATTGAGAATCAAGCATGAGAGGAAGAAGTCCTACATTGATTAGAAAAGAAAAGATTTAACATTATATAAGTGAGAGAACTCACACACCTATTATCTTAAAGTTTTGAGTGAATATGTCGTGTCTCTCACAAATGTGTATCTCTAGTAAAGAATGCTCCCTCCGTTTTTCCCCTAAAAGTGGTATCAAGAGCTCCAATTGAGTGATTTAAGAGATAAACGATCAAGAATGTTTTAGGAAGAAGAAGAAGAGATGACGATGAATTACGATAACGAAAATTTTCCAGCAAGTCTCCAAATTCTTAAAGGTCATAACTATGAGAATTGGTGCAAGCAGATGGAGGTTACATTCGATTTTCAAGATCTTTGAGATCTTGTGAAATATGGAGTAGAGCCACTTGATGAAAGAGCTTCAGAAACAGAAGAAGCAGATTACAAAGAATTGAAGAAGAAGAATTTGAGAAGGTGAAAGAGGTGAGGTTACAAACTCACAAAAGAACGTATATATGATTTCTTCACTAGGGTTACAAAACTAGTGAATCAAATCAAGGTTTGTGGAGAGACCTTAACAACAAGAGCTGTTGTTTCAAAGATCTTGAGATCTTTGGCTCCTAAGTTCGACCACGTGGTGGTGGCTATAGAAGAGGGGATAGACTTGTCAAAATTAAGAAAGGAAGAGCTTCAAGGGACGCTTGAATCTCATGAACAAAGAATGAGTGAAAGAGCTGCAGACAAATTCAGTAACAGAAACCAAAGGCAAAGAAAAGTGGTTCGATAGAGGTAGAGGTGACTACAATAATTCGAATGGTAGAGGAAACCAAAACGAAGGAAACGTGTCGAATCAAAGAAAACAATACCAAGGAAGAGCCACATTTAATGTTACAATTGTCATAAGTATGGTCACTATTCGAGTGATTGTCCAGAAAAGAGAAAGAATCAAGAAAGTGATGCAAAGTATGAAGAAGAAGAGATGTTCCTGATGGTCACAACAAGAGAGATGAAGAAAAATTCAAGGATCAATGGTGCTTGAATTCACGATGCTCATCACACATGTCTGGAAGCAAATATTGGTCTGTCAACCTAAAACCCTCGATGAAGAACATGGTGAAATTTACAAATGACAATATTCTAGTAGCTGAAGGTATTGAAAATTTTCTGATTATGAGGAAAGATGGCAAAAGGTCAGTAATTTCGAATGTGTTATAGAATCTAGGTGAAGAGCAACTTGCTTAGTATATGGAAGTTGGTCGAAAATAACTACAAAGTAACGGTTGAAGACAAAATAATGAGAGTCGTCGACACCAATGGAAGATTAATCTTGAAGGCTCCTATGTGTAAAAAAAACCTTCAAGATCAAACTTAATGTGATGGAGCACAAGTTTCTTTCGACTGCAGCTAGCAGAGATGAATGGATATGGCACTATTGACTAGGTCATCTCAACTTCAGAGACACCCTAGATTTGAAGAGAAAAAATATGGTTTCAGAATTGCCAGAAATCGACATTCCAAACGAGGTATGTGAGAAATGTGTGTAGACGAAGCAACACAAAAATAGCTTCAACAAGGATGCATGAAGCAAGTCGAAGACTATTCTCGAAGTCATATACTCTGATTTATATGGACCAATCCAGGTGGATTCGTATGGAGGTAACAAATACTTTGTTGCATTCATAGATGATTTCAGTCGAAAACTATGGGCTTACCTGATCAAGAAGAAAACTGAATTAATCGAGGTATTTTCCAAGTTTAAGTCTATGGTCGAAAGACAAAGTGGTCAAAAGTTCAAAGTTTTGATAAGTGATGGTGGTGGAGAGTATGTGTCGAAGTACTTCGACAAATTATGTGAAAAAGAAGGGATTGTGCATGAGGTGGTGCCACCCTACACTCCACTGCAGAAATGAAGAATCGAACCATCATGAATATGGTGAGAACTATGTTGAAGGCAAGGATTTACCTAAAGAGTTTTAGGGTGAAGTTGTATCTACTGCAACATATATTTTGAACAGATGTCCAACGAAGAAGCTAGAGGAGTTACTCCAAAAGAATGTTGGTCTGGTGTGAAGCCTAGCTTGAGTCATCTAAAGATATTTTGATCTATAGCACATAGACATGTGCCATATCAGTTGAGAAGAAAACTTGATGACAAGTCAAGTCAAATAATTGTAGTTGGATATCATTCGACATGAGGTTACAAGTTGTTCGACCCAGTGAACAAGCAGATTGTGATAAGCATGGACGTGATCATATATGAGCTTAAAGAACAGGATTAGATTGAAAATGTCAAGAAAGATTCAGTGAGAATCTTAATTGAAGAACCAGAAACTCAAGACGAAAGATAAGTTCGACAAGAGGAAGTTAGATAAGAGAAAGTAAGAGATCAACCAAGTACAAGTACAAGCAGACCTTAAAGAATAAGACACATGCCATAAAGGTTGCAAGATTGTGTGATTACATCAGATGATGTAGTTGATAACGAAGGTGAGCTGGTACATTATGCTTTATATGCAGATGACGAACCTGTAAATGCAGCTGAAGCATTGAAGGATTCGAAGTGGGTGAAAGAAATGAACGAAGAAGTGAAGTCCATCGAAGACAACAATACTTGGTCACTTGTCGAATTACCTCAAGGCAAAAAGCTAATTGATGCCAAGTGGGTATACCAAGTGAATATGAATCCCAAAGGGGAAGTAACTCGACACAAAGCAAGGCTCGTGGCAAAATGATTTCTCTAGAAAGAAGGAATAGACTTCAATGAGGTTTTTGCACCTGTGGCTAGAATCAAAACAATTAGGTTGGTTGTTGGTCTAGCAGAAATAAACAGTTGGCACATATGTCAGATGGACGTGAAGTGTGCATTCTTAAATGGACCCTTAGACGAAGAACTTTATGTTAAACAACCAATTGGGTTTGTGAATCATGACGAAGGGAGTGCAGGTCGAAATATTCAGACGACTAAGAACCATGATGAATGTAGATGGTTTATACACAATGAATTAGGTGGTGTGTTAAATTGTAATTCATAGTGTCAAAACTATGTGTGTCGAAGGGTTTACAGTTGTAGAAGCAGGTTGTTTGACAAATTATATTTGTTTTAGATTTAGATTGATTTGATTTAGAACTAAAATAGAATAGATTTGATTTAGTTACAAAATAGGTATTTTGGGCTTTTATAGTTTTGGGTTTTCGCTTAGAGAGAAAGCTAACCTAAATCTATAAATAGAGGGAGTAACCCTTATTTTTGTACTCAAGTTGTTGTAACTGGTTTTAAATTGAGAGTCACCACTATTAATTTTTATCTTCAAGAAGGGAATATAAAGGATAACTCTAATTTGGTCAGAGATTCTAAGTTGCTGTACTCGTTCTTAGACGAAGGGAAGGTGTTAGGCACCCCTCATCTACCTTATTCACAAGCACTCATCTTTTTTTCAAAACCTTCTCCAGTTAAACCATTCGTAGAAGAAAAACACCACCTCTCTGACCACCATATCGGACAAGAACCCATTAACAAAAAGTGATCGAACAAATTGAGGAGAACCAATCCGCATTCAAGGAAGATCTTGAGCAAGTCAAAGGCAACATTGACACAATGAGAGGAGATATGAGTCAAGCTCTTCTAGCCTTGAAGAACATCATTGACATACATGAGAAAATTCCTAGGGTAGCCTTTGAAGAAGTAGCCCGGACCATTGGTGTATTGAGCGGTCGCCAACCAAGGAAAGAGCCAGAAGTAGGACCCCAAAAGTCCGCCATTGATAAACAAGAGACGAGACAAGCTGATACTAAAGGGTTTGTCCCACTTCCACCAAAGGTAAGGGCATCTCATACCCTATAAATTCTGATTAACAACGTAGACAACTACTTAGATTTGCAATATGGGGACCACGACTTGGAGGATGTAAATCAAGCACCCTTGAGAACGGACAATACTCATGCTACTGAGAATCCACTGGTGCTGAACCAATACAAAGCTCATGAGGAAAGATTCAAAGTTGTGGAGGGTTAAAATGATTTCAATATAGATGCTCTCGAAATGGGTCTAGTCCCTGATGTAGTGATCCCCCCAAAATTCAAAATACCTGACTTTGGAAAATACAAGGGGCTCACATGTCCAAGGAACCATTTGCACGTGTATTGTAGGAAGATGCATACTTATGCTCAATACCAGAAGCTGATGATTCATTGTTTTCGAGATAGTTTAAGTGGGGCATCCCTGAATTGGTACATGCAGTTGGAACGGGTTCACGTCCAAACATGGGAAGATCTTGCCAATGCCTTCTTGAAGCAATACAAATATAACCTGGACACGGCGCCTACCCGCATGCAACTTTATAAGTTGTCTCAAAAGAAAGAGGAGTCCTTCAAGGAATACACCCAAAGGTGGAGAGAAATGGCATCCCAAGTACAACCACCACTCCTGGAGAAAGAATTGGTCGACATGTTCATGGAACCTTTACAAGGGTTGTACTATGAAAAGATGGTAGGAATTGCCTCTTTTGAATTTTCTGACTTGGTGACTATCGGTGAGAGAATTGAAGCGATCATAAAGAGTGGAAAGATACAAGGGGTATCATCTATTACCCCTTATAATTCAAAAAGACATGTTCCTAACTTCTCGCAAAAAAAGGAAGGAGAATTTAATGTTGTCGCCTCACAACCAAGGCCACAACAACCATTAATAATTTCGCGAGGACAACAACAAAATAAATTTGAAAGGCCATAAAATATAGTTTGACCCTCTCCCCATACCTCACAGACAATTGTTGCAGCATCTACTCAAAGCATCTTTGGTAGAGCAAAAGCCTCTAGCTTCTCCAATTGGGTTACTTCCACCAATGTACGATGCAAATTCTAGGTGTGAGTATCATGCCAATTCTTCGGGGCATACTATAAAAAAATGTTGGGCCTTCAAACACAAGGTTCAGGATTTGTTAGATTCTCAGGATATCACTTTTGACAAACCGAACACCAAGACGAACCCCATGCCTCCACATGGTGGCCCGACTATGAATGCAATTAAGATAGTCACTGACCATGGAGGGATCAAAAAGTAGTTTCCTTCCATTCAAGAAGTCTTTATTAGCAAAATATTATAGCATGGCAGACAAGTGGCAATGATATCCAACAAGGGCAACATCAAAGGGGCATCTGATTTCATCCATGAAAGTGCTCAAGGCGAAGAACTCAAGAATTGAACAGTTGTGGAGATTCCCGAGATCTTTTTCTTTCCAAAGTACTTTTTTTTGTTTTTGAAAGAACCTATGTCAAGCCCGAGGCACAGGGCTTGCTTGTAAGGGTCCCCCATTTTGTTTCAGACAATATTTGATTAATAAAAGTTATATTTCACATTTAATTAAGATCCATGTCTTTCTCTTGAATTTATCTTTTACATTTAAAAATGGCAATACTTTTCTTCATATGCATTTTTCCAAATTCACATACAAAAAAAACTGCGCCAAAATATGATAAATATGCAGTTCTATGCCCAAAATCACTGATAATGTTACTTCTGTTATCCAGTATAATTTTGATGCACCCATCAACCAAGCTGAAGAGAAAGGTGATGAAGATCGTGAACTTTCTAAAGAATTGGCGAGGGAGATGGAGCAAAAAACTAACAATATACAACCATACCAATAACCTATCGAAACCATTAACCTTGGCACAGAGGAAGATCCAAAAGAGATCATTCTAGGGGAAACATTGGAGAAAAGCGTCAAAGAAAGGTTGATCAAGTTGTTACATGATTACATGGATATATTCTCCTAGTCTTACAAATATATGCCAAGATTGGATACAGACATTGTGGTGCACATGCTACCTCTCAAGGAAGGTTGCTCTCCAGTCAGGAAGAAGCTCGGGATAACTCATCTAGACATGTCCAACAAAATTCGAGAAGAGGTCCTTAAACAATTTGACGTAGGGTTCTTAACGGTGGTAGATTATCCACCTTGGATAGCTAACATCATAAAAGTACCCAAGAAGGATGGAAAAGTACACATGTGTCTTGGAGTCTTCAGACCTTGTCACACAGAACCTTGTCTTCAGAGTCTTCAACACTTGCTTTTGAGAACTTGCTTTTCTTCAGATCATCATAACTTGTTCAGCAGAACCTCGTCTTCATAATCTTCAGAAAATGTAACACATAGAAGCAAAGCTTTAGAAGGCATCCAAAGCTTAACCATAAAGTCATGATCAAAACCTCTTGTACTAATGTTCCTTAGACATGTTGCAAAAGATAGATTCAGAACCTTGACTTCAACTGTAACACATAACCACATATTTTCTTCCAATAGTGTATGTTCAGAACCTAATGACGTTATACGCCTTGTACCAGAGTCAGAACATTATAGCAACAACTACCCACTAGAACAAAACCATTGATGTATACAATTTTTCTCTAAGATAACATGTAAAGTTATCATCAAAGTCTCAAGGCCAGATGTAGAAACACTTAGTGTTCTTAAAGTGTCAAGCGACTTTTGTTCTAGGGTATAATCTCCATGATTATGTTCTCCTTGCTTTTGCTTTGATCAGAGGATATTGTAGCAAAAATGGCCCTCCTAGATGCATGCTCTAGATGGATATCAAGAAAGAATATGATAGTGTTGATTGGAATGCTTTGGAGGATATTATGTCAGAGCTTGGGTTCCCTAACAGATTCATTAGTTAGATCATGCTCTTGGTCAGAACTATGTCTTATAGGTATAAAATCAATAACAGGTTAACTGATTATCTCCTAGCCAAAAGGGGTCTCAGGCAAGGATACCCTTTGTCCCCCATGTTATTTGTTTTGATTTTATAATACCTTCACAAACTCCTAAAGAAGATGGGCTGCAATCCTAGTTTCAAGTTTCATTCTAAGTGTGAAAAACAAAAAATTATATACTTGAGCTTTGATGATGATTTTTTGTTGTTCACAAAAGAGGAAAGTGGATCTGTGCAATTAGCTATAAAAGTTATGGAGGACTTTGGTGCAGCTACACGTCTAGAGGTAAACCCTATTAAGTGCAAAGTTTTATGTGGTAACGTTGATCACAGGGTGAAGAGGAGGATTTTGGAGGCTACAAAATTTGAGGAAGGTTTGTTTCCCTTCAAATACTTAGGAGTACCTAAGTCCAGTAAAAGGATATCTCATGCAAATTGTGTAGGATTAATTGATAGAATTGTGCAAAGGATTCGCCACTGGAGCTCTAGGCTTCTATATTTTGCAGTTAGAACTCAATTGATTCAAAGTATCCTTTTTGCTATGAGTAATTTCTGGATTCATTACTTTCCTCTCCCCAAGAAAATGATCAAGCGTATTGAAGCCATTTTTTGCACCTTTTTGTGGTCTAGAACTAAGGTTATGACTCAAAAGTCCCCTGTTGCCTGGAAAAATATGTGTATTCCTAACACCAGAGGTGGTTTGAATATTGTTTCTTTGCAGGTTTGGAGGAAAGCTTGTTTGACTAGATACATTTGGAATTTGAATGGGAAAGCTGACAATCTGTGGATTAGATGGATCCATATTTACTACTTCAAAGGCACAAATGTCATGCAGGCTCCTACCAGGTGTTCAACATCTTAGATAATAAAAAATATCTTGTACCTGAGAGAGGAGATCAATAGTATGCAAGTGTGGAATAACATGATGCATCAAGATGAATACTCCACTAAAACCATGTACAAAGCTTTCTTTGATCAATAGGTGGATGTTCCTTGGAAAAGTGTAATGTATGGTAACACTGCGAGGAGGAAGGCTATGCATACATTGTGGATGTTATGCCACAAGAAACTGCCAACAAACGAAAGAATGCACAAATTTGGCATGTTAGATCATAATGGTTATCATTTTTGCAGGGAGGTGGAAACAATAGATCATATATTTTTTAAGTGCCCAACAACTAAAGCTATTTGGGAGAAAGTCCTCAATTGGATTAATAGAGATCATATTCCTAAGAGGTGGACAGAGGAAATTCATTGGCTCATTGAGGAAAGTAAAAAGAAGAATTGGAAAGCTAGAATCTCGCCATGTGCTCTAACTGAAACATTATATGAGGTTTTGAGGTATAGAAATCAGAGTTGTTTTGGTGATTCAAGTTGCCAACAAACTAGTGTCAATGAAATCATAGATGCCATAGTTTATAGATGTTGGGAAAAGCCTAGACTAAGGAATCATATTAGCAATCTGCTTCTTCCTTAGGTTATAGGTTTTTTGTTTTTTCAGTCAATTGGGTTTGTTTGGGATTGAGTTGGATCCTTAGTGATCACTTTGTACCTACTTGTTTTTTGAATCAATAAAGTTTATTTTGTTTTAAAAAAAATGATACATTTGATAACTCTTTACCGCATATCTGTATAATGAAATTATTCGTTGAATTGATAGCTATTATCATATAGATCATATTTGTAAAATTTATAATCAATCATAAATCTTCTTCTGTCACTTTGATATGTACTTGATATGATTTTTTGTTGTTGTTAACTATGTTCATTATTAATCTATGACTAGCCTTTGGGCGGTGAGGTTGAAAAGAAGAAAATGGAATCTGATGTTGAATGTGGGGGCTGAACGAAGATCTTCAATCTTCCATCTTCTATTTTTTATCTTCTATATGCTTTTAAGATCAAAATTTCTCATCGTATGTTAATTTTGAAGGTTTTGATGATGAACAAAGTCGAATCATATTAAAAAAGGAGTACAATCAGTAATCAAAAATGTGTAAGCGAGACAAATTCTTGATTGCAGAGGAATTCCAACTGTTAGGTCAATTTGTATACTAAAAAAGCTATGTTCTGAGCGTTTGTTCCCTCCGACAAATCATTTAGAATGTAATCTTTTAATCAATCTATCTGCAATTTATTATCATCTGTTTAGATGTATTCAAATTGATTGTTCATCAATTTAGTAATAATTGTGTCTATTGGTTGTATACTTTTTTTAATAATTATTTGTTAACTTTATTAGCAGAAGCTATAAATTAGTAGAATTTGAAGAAACCTATGTGTATGTTTAGTTTCTTGTTTGGAGCATTCATAATTGATTCTGGATGTGTAGAATTGCTTTTGACATGTTTGATTGCTCTCGAGTAGAATTAGTTATATTTTTTAGAACTGATTCTACTTGAAGTTAGAATTTGTAGCTTTTGATTTAAAAGGTGATTTTTACACTGAAATACTTTGTTTAACTCACTTTTGCATAAATTTATCCAAACAAATGCTATATTTGTTCTATAGTATGGTAGTTAGTACAAAGTATTGTCAACTATAAGTTATATTTGTGCTATAGCATTGTAGCATAGCAAAACTTTGCAAGTTATTATTTTCTGTGATCTAACAATTTTGAACAAGATAATTAATTGTCCTAACTTTCTATGCGGAACTGCCTCAATAATGTGGAAGGGATGATTTGTGAATGTAAATTGCATTGCCATGTGTAAGTGATTCTCTGGTTGGGCTCAACATTCTGCTGTTGGTATTTTTTTTCTTATGTTGCTAGGCAGTTGGTCAATTATAGAATTGTATTAAGATTGGCTGTTTGGTTTGATGATTGATTTCAGGTATGAGGTTGTTGAGTTATGGGATGGTGACAAAGGTATATATCTAAGAAATAGTTTTGCTAAAGCTGTTAAAAATATAAATGAAAATTTTTTGAGGCGCTTATTGGTATGGGTCCAACACTACAGTCACAGATTGATCATGCTATGATAGACATAGACAAAACACAAAAGAAGGAAGGTTAAAATCTTTATGTTGGGTGAGCATAAGTTTATTTGGTAAATAAAAGTTAAGTCCATATTGCCCATTGTTATGTCAATGCTTCTGTTGTTACATTTTAAGACAAATTTGGAAACTGAATAGAGAAAAAATCTTGACACATCGAGTGAGATAAAACTTGGTCATTGTTATTGTTATTTTATTTGTCTCTACATGATAAAGTTGTATCAATAATCTTTGTGGATTTCTAGAAAAAAATTGTTAAATTTATTTGTAACAAGTTTGTGTACAAGAAATATTTTATGCTCACCGATTGCTTGGCATGTTACATTCAAATATTGTTATATCTTTTCTTTTAGGATGTAAATATTTTGAAATTGTGTTTTTTTTACTATGGGTGCATATATCATCAAAGCATAAGCACAAGGTTCCTAACGTTCTTGAGAATAATGGAAATGTATGTTGTGTGTGTGCGTGTACGAGGTTCAATTTTGAATTTTTATTTCATTTTTGTTGTGAAATTAAGTGTTTAATATGGTTTTTGGTTCATAAGTAGAAGCATTCAGAATATAAACTTGGAACGTTGAAATTTGGAAGACGTATCTTAGGTGAATGTTGGGAATGAAAGAAACATAGTAGATGTGTGTTTTTTTTCCATGTTGTTTTTGGTTTTATAGGAAATAGTTGATTCTTTTATTTACATGAATAATTCTCATAAAATATTCACCGTTTTGATGAGAAAATGTACCTTTTGTTTCTATTTTTCTTTCATCAAGCATTTGTATTCTTAGCAAATTTGAAGAAAGAACATATAATAATATTGACAATGTCAAACTTTATGTTCAATTACAAGTTTTAGGGTACTTAATAATAACTTTCAAGAGATGTGAACTTGGTTTAGGAAAATTTAGATTCAAATATTTAGTTTTATTATTTGGGTAAGGTAACTTCTTCAGTTTGTTGTTATCTGTTGTGAATTTGTTCCGAGTTTTGTTTAATTGGTTTTGGAATTTTTTTGTTATAGGAAGAGGTTATTCATGGCAACTGCAACCATGGCTACTGTAGTAGGCGCAACTGCTCTTTTATACTATAGGTTAAATAAAAAATTGTAGTGTCAAAGCACAATTGATGATGATGGTGGAGATAGTGGTAGTGATGCACCGACAAATGAGTGGTTTTGTGTTACTCATGGGTTAATTAAAACCCCTACTACATGATACTCATATGTATATTTTAGTCATAACTTGGTTATGATATTTCTTATGAGAATAGTATATATTTTTCCAAATTAGTTATAGGTGTTTTGTCATAGTATTTATGATTCAATTAATTAAATCTAAGTTGAATACAAAAATTAACTAAATGATTAAATTAATAGGATGTCATCGAATCCTCTGCTAGGGTTTGTGCTGCTAATAGAAACTTTTCATGGAAAAACTCTGGAGAAGGAAGATCTTTAGGAACGTAGAACCAAAAAGGATAAGGACAAGCATGGAGAGAAAGTTTTCAACATGGAAAATATGATGATATTAAATGAAGAGAATCAAGAAGCGCTAAAGACAAGGGAGGAAGTCATCGGTTAAAATAATCGTTCCTATAAGGATATGGTTATGAGGGTGGAAGGAATGGAGAATAAAGATGATAAGGAGGGAAGCTTTGATTGGGAGAGTGAAGATGAGGATGTATAATAGGAAGAAGTGGAGGCGATAAGGGTAGAGGATCAGAAGATAGGAGGTTATGATTGTCTATTGTTTATCTTATCAAAAGAGGATTCACAAACCATTGAAGCGTGGGATCATTGTTAAGCTTTTGGGTAGAAGGATTAGCTATAAAGCGCTGGAGACGAGGTTGAAGCAGATGTGGGTGAAGAAGGGTATAATAAATATTATAGATCTAAGTAATGATTATTATCTAGTTACCTTCACTCATGATCAAGATCATGTGACGGTAATGATGAGTGACCCCTGGTTTATTTATGTTCATTATTTAACTATAAAGGAATGGAGTCCAAACTTCCATCCACAAAGTGACACAATCAAATCAGTTGCGGTGTGGGTGAGAGTCTCGGAAATTTCTATAGAATACTATGACTGTAAGGTGTTGCATCATATTGGTAACAAGATAGGGAAAACATTCAAAGTTGATAAGAACACAATCTTGCATGCTCGAGGAAAGTACACTCTTATTTGTGTAGAGATTGACTTGACAAAGGCCCTTGTAGCAACGTTCATGATCAAAGACCGGAAATATAATATGGAGTATGAAGGCACTACGCCAAAAATAAGTTTTAGCAGCACATAAAAGAAAACACTTTTGGAAAAAAGCGCTGCTGTAGGTTTTAAAAAAAATTCGCTTAAAAAAGCGCTTTCATAGGGTGCCTTAAGAAAGCGCTTTTCAAAAGCGCTGCTAAAGGTCACCCTTAGAAAGCGCTTTTTGGGAAGCGCTGCTAAAGCTGACCTTTCAGAGGGTACCTTAAGAAAGCGCTTTTTAAAAGCGCTGCTAAAGGTCAGCCTTAGAAAGCGCTTTTCCAAAGCGCTGCTAAAGCTGGCCTTTAGAAAGCGCTTTTAAAAGCGCTGCTATAGGATATGCTACGAAAGCACTTTTTAATGTAAAAGCGCTGTTATAGATGGCCTTTAGAAAGGGCTTTTAAAAGCGCTTTCGTAGGTAGTTTTATAATAAATATCAAAAATTCGTATCATCACTTTTCTATTTTTCTTCACGATCAAAACCCTAAACCAGAGCTCACGATCAAAACCCTAAATCAGATTTTCTTCACGATCAAGCCCATCCTCTACGTCTTCTTGTTTCAGGACTACCGGGGCAGTTTCAGGACTTCTTCAGGACCTCTGCCTCCTTGCCTCCTTTAGCATCTGCAGAGAGAACAACAGGACTACCGCTTCATTTGTAGAAAAGAAAACAACAAGACTACCGCTTGCCACAGGAGAACCGCAAGGTGAAATCACAAAGTTTGCTGCATCAGAAATCACAACAATATACAACACAAAGTTACACAACTCAGCTCCAGGTATTTCAATTTCTAGTATAGTTTTGTATGAATAAATTGTTCTATGCTTGCTTTGATTCTAATTTATTATATTTACATACAATTAATTTGCTTCCTTACGTGCTGTTCTAATCCGATTAAATTCTATGGTCCTGATATTAATAGAAAACAACACATTTTCAAACTGATGTTTCCCCAAGGTCCCAACTAAGTAAAAAAATTGAAGTTCCTTTGTCCAATTATTTTATCAAACATCATTTACATTAACAAGTTGTGCATTGGTAAAACAAGCTAAGAGAGAAATAATAGAGAGCGTAACAAAATATTTAATAAAGGTAGCCATATTGTTAACTCTATTAATATATTGTTTTTTTTCGTGTGCTTTTTATGATTGATTTTGAGCAATGATGGTTTCTTGTTTATGTGTTCTACTCATCTCTTTTCTTGGTAGGAATGTATTATACTTGTGTACTAAAGTAGTTGATAGAATAAAATGAATTTAGTGAAAAAATTTGAGTATTAGTTTTGTTATATAGTTGTGCAAGAGCAAGTGCAAGTTTTGAGTATTGGTTTTGTTTTCGAATTTATCATTTACCTCAGATTGACTCGGAAACCGTAAACCATGGATAAGACATGGATGTATTCCAATCGATTGTCGAAAGAGTACGAGAACAGGGTATCGGAATTCGTTAAGTTTGTTGTTGCACACGCTGAAGACCCCAGTCGAATGACATGTCCTTGTTTGTGTTGCTGTTATGGGAATCGGGTTGACGCGGTTCAGTTGGCATCGCATTTAATACGGTATGGAATTGATATAAGTTATACATGTTGGAATATGCATGGTGAGAAAAGTGACGGGAATGATGAATCGGGGGATAATAGGACCTATGCTTCAAACGACAATGGCACAGATACATACGATTATGATCAAGTTGAAGAGATTGCAGAAGCGCTTGAAGAAGATCTTAATGATTGTCCCAAAATGTTTGAGAGGTTGGTAAGCGATGCAGAGAAACCGTTGTATAATGGTTGTACAAAATTCACAAGATTGTCTGCGGTATTAAAGTTGTACAACTTAAAGGCGGGCAATGGATGGTCGGATAAAAGTTTCACAAAGTTATTAACCCTTATGAAAGATATGCTACCAGAGGATAATGTTCTCCCAAATCGAACGTATGAGGCCAAAAAGATGTTGTACTCTATTGGCATGAGCTATGACAAGATACATGCCTATCCAAAAGATTGCGTTTTGTTTCGAAACGAGTATGCATCGTTAAATGAGTGTCCTAAATGCGGTTCCCCTCGATATAAGAAAAAGTTGTCTCCGGCAAAAGTCTTATGGTATTTTCCTATAATTCCGATATTTAGACGGATGTATCATAGTGAAACCGATTCAAGACACTTAACTTGGCATGCAGATGAAAGAATTGTTGATGGAAAGTTTCGACATCCGGCAAATTCACCATAGTGGATGAAAATTGATAATGATTATCCTGAATTTGGAAAAGAAGCAAGAAACCTTCACTTGGCATTGTCTACTGATGGAATGAACCCACACGGTATTCAAAGTATCTCGCATAGCACATGGCCTGTGATTCTTATGATTTATAACCTACCTCCGTGGCTATATATGAAGCGTAAGTACATGATGTTATCTATGTTAATTTTTGGGCCTAAACAACCAGGAAATGACATAAACGTATATTTGGAACCTTTAATCGAAGATTTGAAGATTTTGTGGGAGAACGGTGTGGAGGTTTATGATGGGTATAGGAAAGAAAGTTTCAACTTGAGGGCGATGTTGTTTGGAACAATTAACGATTTTCCAGCCTACAGAAATCTATCCGGGTATAGCATTAAAGGTGAAAAAGCGTGTCCTATCTGTGAAGATGGAACCGATACGATGCGATTGAAAATTTGTCAGAAGAATGTCTTTCTCGGTCATCGTAGATTCTTAAATTCTAAACATCAATATCGTGGATGGAGAAAAGCGTTCAACGGAGATACCGAACAACGTAGAGCTCCGCCTGGATTGACAGGTGATCAAATATTTGAAAAGGTGAAAGATGTGAGTATTCAGTTTGGCAAGCCTTTTGCACATAAAGTTGTCACAGGTGGGTGGAAGAAGAGTTCGATTTTTTTTGAATTGCCATATTGGAAATCTTAGTACGTAAGACATTTTCTTGATGTTATGCATATTGAAAAAAATGTATTTGACAGTGTTATTGGCACGTTACTCAATATAAAAGGGAAGTCTAAGGATGGTCTTAAAGCAAGGGAGGACATGGTAGAGATGGGAATAAGAACTGAATTGGGACCCGTGAAAAAAGGAAGACGAACATATCTACCACCTGTTGTTTACACTCTATCAAGAAAGGAGAAAAAATATTGTGTAAGTTCCTAAGTGAGGTTAAAGTTCCAGAAGGCTACTCATCAGATATTAGAAGACTTGTGTCTATGCAAGACCTCAAGTTAAAGAGTTTAAAGACGCATGATTGCCATGTTATAATGGAACATTTTCTACCGATAGGTATACGTTCTATTCTTCCAAAAAAAGTAAGAAGCGCAATAACTAAACTGTGTTTTTTCTTCAAGTCAATTTGCAGCAAGGTGATCGATCCTGAGATCTTACCAACATTGCAAAAAGAAATAGTTGTTACTTTGTGTGATCTTGAAATGTATTTCCCTCCCTCTTTTTTTGACATAATGGTTTATCTTGTCGTTCATCTTGTCAAAGAGACACAACTGCGCGGACCAGCTTATATGAGATGGATGTACCCTACTGAACGTTATATTAAAAGGGTATGTGAAAAACCGAAGTCGACCAGAGGGTTGTATTGCTGAACGATATATTGTTGAAGAAGTGGTTGAGTTTTATACTGAATATCTGTCAAATGTTCAATCAATTGGACTCCCCAAATCTCATGTTGAAAAAAAAGAAGGTAAGAAGCTAATTGGAAATAAAGTTGTGACAGTATCAATGGTCGAACGGGATCAAGTACATTTGTATGTTCTGCATAATGAGCTTGAAGTTGAGCTGTATGTTGAAATGCACAAGGGTGTTCTTCGAGGTTTAAATCCGAATAGAAATGAGAATTGGATTGTACGATAGCATAATCAAAGCTTCATACCATGGTTTAAGGAACATATTTATTCAAAGTATCGTTCAGATCCTGCTTCAGTAACATAAAGATTGAGATGTTTAGCATGCGGTCCAAGTTTAGTTGTGTTTTCTTATAGCGCATATGCAATTAATGGATACACATTTTATACCAAAGAACAGGCTGACAAAAGTACTATGCAAAATAGTGGTGTCACCTTGATCGCTGAAGCAATGCGTATATCAAGTGTGAAGGACTTAAACCCAAAATTTGCAAATCTGTCATATTTTGGGGTTATCGAGCGCATTTGGGTGTTTGATTACGAGAAGTTTCAGATTCCTATATTTGGTTGCAAGTGGGTTGAAAATAATAATGGCATACGAATGGATAAGTCAGGTTTTTTGCAAGTGGATCTTAATAGGGTGGGGTACAAAGATGAGCCTTTCATTCTAGCCTCTCAAGCTAAACAAGTGTTCTATGTCAATGACCTGACAAGTACGAAATGGTCTATAGTTCTATTATCTAACAAAGTAATTGATGAAAGCATTGGAGATCAAAGTGATATTGGTGTTGCCATTGAATCTTTAACCATAACTGATCAAAATGATCATGAATCGTGTATTATAAATGATCATAATGAGGGTATTTGGATCAATCCAACTGTACGCGTTGTTAAGAGACGAGTAGAACACATTCCTACCAAGAAAAGAAAGAGACCTTAGTGAAAAGGGCAATAGTATATATAATTATAGCCTATATCATTCAATAAAATTTAATTTGTCATTTCATTTTTATTTGTCATTTCATTTTTCTATTTGTCATTTCATTTTTATTTGTCATTTCATTTTTATATTTGTCATTTCATTTTTATTTTTTTTCATTATTACAGGTCAAATGGCTAGTAATCAAGAAAACTCACAAGATGCAAATGCTCTTGAAAATGCTCCAGAAAATACTTCAGAAAAGACTTCAGAAAAAGATATTACACGAGGTATAACTATTATGAGGGGAATCATCCGTGATAGAGATAGAGGAGTAACATATAATGTAGATTGGAATGATAATGAACAACTAATTGGGTCTAATACTGCAAAGTTGACAAGCTACATTGGTACGCTTGTTCGTATACACATTCCGATCACCACTCCTAGATGGAAAAGAGGAGAGTTGGATGAGGGTAAAGAGAAAGTTTGAACTGAGATAAAGGTACTGTTGTACCCCAAAATTTGCCCTCCTTTTCTTCAGGAAACCATCTTAAAATTTTCAAAGTCCCCTGAAACAAATCCAAGTCCTGAGTTATCCTTTTGCCCAAACAAGTCACTTACAAGAGCAAGATGATCTCACGAACTCCAGAAGCAACGCTTTTATCTCGAGAAAAATCAAATTCTAAGTACTTAGAATGTTTCTTTAAAACAAGCGTTTTTTTTAGAAAAAAATCAGTGCTTCAGAACTTCTGGACCCATTCCAGATGAAGACGGTCAGAAGTTGCAAGGTTGGCTCAGCATGGTCAGAAGTTGGCTCTTCAGCAGCTACATCAGTTCAATCAGAAGTTGTAAACGTGGTTCAGAATGCAAGCCTCAAACAGAACATGCCCCTTCAGCAGTTACACAAGCTCAGTCAGAATTTGCTAAAGGAATGCAAGAGAAGCAGGAAAGTCTGAAGGCTCCTTCAGAACAGGTTGAAATCAGAAGATGAAAGGTCAGAAGGATAGGTGTCACATTGATACAGAATCTCTAAGTCCAGATTGTCCAGAAGTAGATCCAAGGAACGTACCAGAAAACCAGGAGAATCTCCAGAGTTTGCTAAGACAACAGGTAGCCAAGGCCAGAGCATGGTTTACGCTGCTGATTCAACGCTGGTTTCCATTACCAGAATGTTGGTATTGACAGGTCTTGTCACCATTTAATGCCCATTAATGCTTCCAACCACTCCTGAGCATTCACGTGTGGCTTGGAAAACACTTTTGCACAGATTCTGGCATGGGTCTTCACGCCACCGCCCACTTCAGAGGTCACTTCTCCCCAATCTACGCCTGCTGCTGCAACCTAGGCTGAAAGATAGCTGTTATCACAACTTCCCAGGAATTTCTGTCAAAAAACAAATTCAAACTCTGTTGGCGCCTTAAATGTTCAAGGCATCCACAAGAACTTTGCCTATAAATAGAGAGTCTTCACCACTGCCAAAGGGGTTCAAAAAAAGAAACAGAAAATTGCTAAGAGAGAAACGAAACTCCTAGCAACGTAGCATTCTGAAACTCTGCCAAAATCTCCAGTTTTGTTTCATAACTTTAAGTTGCTCACCTTCAAACTTCATCAAACATCCAGCTCTTTTCTGTAAACCAAAAACGCTCTTTCCAAACTTCTGACCCTATACACGTATACACCTTTACTTCCCCTTTTCCAAATCTGTCCAGAACACCACCAGAACCAAAAGCTAACTTTCATCCACCACTTTCCAAACAGTCAGGTAAGCACCTGCTGACCCTCACCACACTGTTAAGCATCATCAGCTGTGCATATTCAAGTAACATAATGTAAATATTCATGTTATTGCTGTTTATGTTCTGAGGACTCTCATACCTCAGAACGTTCTGAGCCAGTATAGGACTTGCCTGTGACCTTGGTGATTCTGACTTCTGAAACATTTTTGCTATTCTGCTGGATCTGTTCCAAATATATTTCCTGTTTTGTGGAGTAATAACAGAATTGCAGATGTTCTGATTAGTACAGGGAAAAGCCAAATGCTGACTTTGACGTTAGCACATCTGAAGCCTGTTTTGCTGTCAATGACATCAGAACCTCTGAGAGTTATTGCCTTTTCAGCAGAATCAGAACTTCTGGTTTCTCCACTAACAAACTTTTGTCTTGCAGCGTAGGGAAATCAGAACTTCTGGTTTCCCCACTAACAAGGTTCTGTTTTGCAGGTTCTAGAGTCAGAAGTTCTAACTCATCCAGTTTCACCAACAGGTTGATCATCTGACAGCGGATCTGGGTCAGAACTTCTGATGGCCTCCCAACAGCGCGCGGGCTCCCTCTCTCTCTCTATATATCTTGTTTTTTGCTATTTTCTTTTTTGTCTATTTTTCTCGTTGAAACCCCCATGTACAAATGTGTATCCCCTTCCCCTAATTGTTGTAATAGCGTAGGATTTTATATTTCCGCTTTTTATTTGCTAGTAATTAGGATATGTATGGCAAGATAAAATCAAATAGAAAATCCTAATTCAAAGAAAAACTCTTGTATGCAATAAAACACACTTGCACACTAACACCCCTAGGGTTACATCCACTTGTTGCCTTTCAAAATTGGGCCATATTGCATGTTGAGTATCTTTGGCAAAAACAAAACAAATTCAAATGATCATAGTCCCTCGATGACGCTTTCGAAAGTTGCCTAAAAATGATCAAGTCCCTTAAAGGAAAAATTGCCCAAAGATACTTGGCACCATTGCAATCATGGTCTAAACGATGACCCGCGCTTGTCCCTTTCACATCCTAACACAAGGTTGTCCACCAAATTCAATGGTGGAACAAACTTGTTAAAAGGGTTAAAACATAGCAATAATCTTTTGAGAAATTTAGGAGTAGACAAACCTCTTAGTTACTTGAGATCAAACTTGCAAAAACATTTGTCTTCTTTTCAAAAACCACAATCCACAACACTTTCAAACAAACTCTCAAAAACATTTGAAACATCTTTTCGAAAAGATCCACACTTTTGTAAAACACTCAATCACGAGTCAAATACATTAGTTGCCTAAGACAAGGCATCTTTTTCCAAAACATTTTCAAAAAGCACCCACACACACACCATTTTTCAAGCAATCGAAAAACAAGGCAAGTGATCTAAAAAACCAAGTAACTAAGAGCCCATGGATAACCATGGATGAAAAGGGTGCTAATACCTTCCCTTTTCATAATCTACCCCCCGAACCCACGAAATATCTCAAAAGGTTTTTGCTGTGCTTTTTAACCTTTCCTTTAGGATAAAATAAAAAGTCGGTGGCGACTCTTGCTAACCGCAACATTTGCGAATACAAACGCAAAACCTCAAGTCAGTTCTCCCACCGTATCACAGAACTGGCGACTCTGCTGGGGAATTAATTCTAAAAGTGGGGTTACCTTAGGGTTTAGATCACCTTTACTTTCAATTGATTGCTTTGTTTGCTTTACAGTTGTGGGCTTTGTATCAGAGTTTTATAGATCCTAACCCGGATCTGGGATATACCCTTTTTAGGTAGCATAATCTGTGAGGGACCTGTCTGGCGTAGACCGACATGGGTGAAGCAGTGGCTACGTTGGTGTGGCATCTTAGTCTGTACCTATATCCCTTGTGTTGTAACGGGGAGAATATAGGTCTTCTAAGGGGTCATTAAACACCAACCAACCTTAGAACCCTAAATTGACCAACTTGGCCATTAGAACAGTAGCAGTATGCTACACTCATTGAGGCAAAACTCTCGAGATGGTTCCGGCCGCGAGAAAAGGTTGCGATGCTGGAGTTATGACCGATTGAGGGTAGCCAATGATATGAGATTCTCTAGAACCCGGTTACTTTTGATAGGACAGGTTTTAACCAACAAACTGAAAGAGGGTAGTACCTGAACCTCATGCAAGCCTAAACCTAAGGCCTTGTGTGCTTTGTGTGAATATGTTTGCCTGTATATACACTCACTTGCTTGTACATACATGTACATAACATCATGACATCATACCATAGCATTTTAGCATTTTCAATAACCATTTCAAGGATCTCGAGGGTTCTGTTGATGCAGGATTACGTTAAGCCAGACGTCTATCAAGGGGCAAGAGGTTTCTCCTCTAACCAATCCAGTCAAAGATCAAGTACAACAACTTGAATCAGTGGCTATGACCCACTCGACATGGTGAGCTTGATTCTCGTGGAAGGACATCCACCGACACAAAGCTCTCCAATCAAAGATCAAGTGCAACAACTTGAATCAGTGGCTATGACCCACTCGACATGGTGAGCTTGATTCTCGTGGAAGGACGTCCACCGGTACAGAGATCTCCAATCCAAGAGCAAAGTTCAACCTCTAACATTTTTCTTGTGTTTACCCCAAGAGATCCTTGAAAGCATGCATCCACATATCATGCATTTCATTTTGACAATCTTTCCTTTTTCAGGTTTCCTTACTCTCCTGCTGTTTATTTCAGCAAGATATGGCTCTAGAACGGTCTGTCAAAGACATCCAAGACCAGACTGCTCAGCTGCAGGAGATGTTCCTGAACTTGTCTCTGGGGCAAGAAGAGATGAAAGCTCTCCTTACCAAAGGCCTGGGGGGTTCCAACAATGCCAGGAGTGATCAGATTGCGGAGCTGCAGTTTGATCTGACAACACTGAGGACTCAAATGATGGGACAGTTGGTGGGCCAGATGGCTCTCATCCAAGACCTATCTCAAAGACAAGAGGAACTCAGAGTTCTTGTCCGCCAACTGCTTCCAAACAACCAACTGGGGCAAACATCTGAGGTCGATGAGCAAGTCACCGCTCAGCCTCCATCCACTCAAGAAGACAAGGGGAAAGCTCCTTCGCTAGCTTCAGGGTCACAAACCCATCAACAACCTCGCCAGCGTCAACGTGGCAATCGGCGTAAGCAAGAAAAGTCGGGAAGACAGTTCACGGAGACTGAAATACCATCGTTCTTCATACTGAAGCGCCTGTTGGAGGTCAACTTGCTTACTATAAAGGACCCTCCTCAGAAGCTCAATATCTCCTCTCCTCACTTTAACCCCGACGCATTCTGTGTTTACCACTCCTACAGCCCGGGACACAGCACCAACGACTGTTGGGCCTTGAAGAACAAGATTCAAGATCTGATTGACATTGGGGTGCTGGAATTCATGCCAGACGGCGAGATGAAAATCTTCCGTTAAAGGGTTCTCCGCTTGAAGTGACGAAGCTCAAACTGAAAGACTTTTGTTTCTTTTTGAACTTTTCAAAGTTGTAATTTCTTTTGCTGTCAAACAATTATCTGTTGATGTTAAACTCTGTTTTCATTAATGCATTGCATATGTTTGTCTTGAATTCATCCATTCGTTTCACTACTCTTATGCTTTTCTTTATGATATTTGACTCTTGATAAAAAGCTGCGAGCCTTTAGAGGGAGGATGACGAAACAATACCATAATCTTATACAGTATGCTTTTGAACAGACCTTGCTGATGATGTACAGGCATTTCTTTCAATTCCCAAACACTGGAGTTATAAGGAAGTTAGTCCCTAGTCAACCCCTTCGAGCCAAAGAAGTAGGAGTTCTATGTTCTAAACAATCAAAACCTTTGATATAAATCTGGGGCAGGGTAGTATCTCAGTTAATTCAAAAGAAAATGCGCATTGAAGTCGCAAACTCTCAGTTCGTAACACAACGAACGACGTCAAAAAGAGAAAGCATTCCTTTGGAATCAAAAGACAAGGGTGGTTCCCTATCACATAGACAGTCAATCTCTCAAAGGAAAGAAGCCCACTGAGCCAAAACCTATAAAGGAGGCTTAAGAAAGCTGGGGCATCCCGCTGACAGTAATCCCGAAAACGGTGACAGTCAGGCAAAAGTTAGGGATAACAAATCAAAATCAAAATAGTGAGGTCATTACAAAACCCTCAACAACATGAAAAGTGTTGGAAAAGAAAAAGGAGATGATGACTGTCTCCCAAATTCAAACTGGTGAGCCATCGCCCAAAAGTCGTTCCAAACTCAAAACAGAGTATGACGCAATTAACTGAGCTTAGGTTGAAGGACATCACGAAGAGCGGGTGGGTACAAATATACTTTGAGCCTTTATCCTTTGTTTCTTAAACCGTGAACCAGGCCACGTTACAACCCTTCAAAAGTCCTAATTGAAGCATGGGTTAGTTCGAAAGCATACTGTTACAAAAGGTATCCTGACTCCTGTAGGGCTTTGCTCTAAATCTTGTGTTAACTTGTCTTATGAAAAGTTTTCTGCTAAAAACGCATTTTTCAAAACTTCAAAGACAAACATAAACTTTGCATTATTCGAATATCACTGTCTGCATTTGACCCTTTTGTTTGACATCGAAGAAATTCATACAGCGAATGTTCGGAGGAACGAAAACTCTCTCAGTAAGTCAAAATCACTTCAAGAGGATGACACTTCCATCAAATCTCCTATCAGCAAGGGGCATGACATGTCACCATTCAATTAACCTGGGGCAGTCCAGTCAAGGTCCAACAGATCTTTCAAAGTTCAGTTAACCTGGGGCAGTCCAGTCAAGATTTCAAGAAATCTCTCAATATGCAGAGTAATCTGATTCAAGATTCCTTCATCACCACTTGGGGCATTCGAATGTCAAAAGTGTCCAACAAATCAACTACAACATTTCCAGATGCGATTCCTGTATCCAGCCAGGGCATATCTGTTAACCACATTTCCAGACTCGATTCCTGTATCTAGCCAGGGCACGTCTGAAGAGTTCGAAGATTCGATTCCTGTATCCAGCCAGGGCATATCTGTTGACGACTATTTCCAGATTCGATTCCTGTATCCAGCCAGGGCATATCTGTTGACCACATTTCCAGACTCGATTCTTGTATCTAGCCAGGGCACGTCTGAAGAGTTCGAAGATTCGATTCCTGTATCCAGCCAGGGCATATTTGTTGACCACATTTCCAGACTCGATTCCTGTATCTAGCCAGGGCACGTCTGAAGAGTTTGAAGATTCGATTCCTGTATCCAGCCAGGGCATATCTACCAACTATTACATTTCCAGACTCGATTCCTGTATCCAGCCAGGGCATGTCTGAAGAATTCCAGATCAACACCTGCAACAACCCAGGAAACATCTGTGAACGACCGATTGTAGACCAACACCTGTAATAAGCCAGGAATTTATCTACATCACCACTTGGGGCATTCGAATGTCAAAAGTGTTCAAAACTCGATGCTGTTTTTACACAAGCTCATCTTCAGGAAGCCCTACGCCGGTTCCTCTTCAAGACTTCTGAAACAAGTTTACGGATTCTTCCCAACAACGGACGCTAATCTACCGACTTGTTCAGACTCTTCTCAAACTTTTGAAAACAGTTTACGGACGCTTCCCAACAACGGATGCTACTCTATTGCTGATTCAACTTCAAGACTTCTGAAAACAGTTCATGGATTCATCCCAACAACGGATGTTAATCTATCAGCTTGTTCAGATGCAACCTTTGAAAACAGTTTACGGACGCTTCCCAACAACGGATGCTACTCTATTGCTTATTCAATCTCAAGATTTCTGAAGACAGTTCACGGGTTCTCCAAGTAACGGATGTTAACCTATCGCTTGTTCAGATTCTTCTCAAGCTAACTCCACTCAGAGTCAAGCTTCATGATCCCCAGTAAAGCTAAAACTTCAAATTATCAATCCCCAGTGGAGCCAGACCATTGAACCTTCTCCCCACAGAGTTTTGGGAGGGCAAATCTTGAGTTCTCCAGTGAAGTCGCCAGAATTACTTCCCATCAAGCTGAAGATTCTCAATCTGGCCTCCCCAGCATGAGTCTACTAGTTTGGAACTCCCCAGTAGAGGTCATCGGGAATTCTCTTCTCCAGCAACAGCCAAGGATTTATTTTCCCCGGCAGCAATCAAGATGCTTTTATCTTCAGCCATCTCGGATTCATTTATCCTCGGCAAGATTAGCTCATCAGCTTACATGCGCATCCATCACATTCATAAATATTGATGTCACACGCATTGCATCATGCATCATAACATTGCATACAACTAACCCTTTGCCTTTTCAGGTAAGATCAGTCGACATACACAGATCAACTCCCAAGATTTATCCAGAAATAGTTCAGATGCGACCCAGACACGGCGACATTCTGATACTTATCCCAGATTCATTCAGACGCATCATCAAGAAACCCTACACCGGTTCCTCTTCAACTTCAAGACTTCTGAAAATAGTTTACAGATTCTTCCCTACAACGGGTGTCAATCTACCAACTTGTTCAGACTCTTCTCAACTTCTGAAGACAGTTTACGGATTCTTCCCTACAACGGATGCCAATCTACCGACTTGTTCAGATTCTGCTCAACTTCTGAAACAGTTTACAGATTCTTCCCAACAACGGATGTCAATCTACCGACTTATTCAGACTCTTCACAATTGTTGAAAATAGTTTACGGACGCTTCCCAAACGACGGATGTTGCTCTATTGCTTATTCAATCTCAGATAGCTTACAGATTCTCCAGACATGGACGTCAATCTGTTGCTTGTTCAGACCCCAATTCAGAGATGTCCCAAAACATGGAGACCCTTCTGATACTTGTCCACTCACCATTGACATACAGTTCAACATGTCCAGATGGCATCTATAAGCCCATCCTCCTACCAGAAGTCGCCGAATGGCATCTGTAAGCCCATTCCAAATGGCATCTATAAGCCCATTCCCGACAAGGTTCTGTCACATCTCCAGATGGCATCTGTAAGCCCATCTCCCTATCCATCACCTCTCCAAATGGCATCTATAAGCCCATTCCCGCCATCACATTGCTGATACTCTACTAAGCAAGTGCAAATTTTCGGGCACTCTGGTGTCCAATCTCCTTTTACCTTCGAGTCGCGAAAGGCAAACTCGCCAATCTAACTCTTCAGGTTCAAGAAGATTGAACAGGGGCAACTGTTGTACACCAAAATTTGCCCTCCTTTTCTTCAGGAAACCATCTTAAATTTTTCAAAGTCCCCTGAAACAAATCCAAGTCCTGAGTTATCCTTTTGCCCAAACAAGTCACTTACAAGAGCAAGATGATCTCACGAACTCCAGAAGCAACGCTTTTATCTCGAGAAAAATCAAATTCTAAGTACTTAGAATGTTTCTTTAAAACAAGCGTTTTTTTTAGAAAAAAATCAGTGCTTCAGAACTTCTGGACCCATTCCAGATGAAGACGGTCAGAAGTTGCAAGCTTGGCTCAGCATGGTCAGAAGTTGGCTCTTCAGCAGCTACATCAGTTCAATCAGAAGTTGTAAACGTGGTTCAGAATGCAAGCCTCAAACAGAACATGCCCCTTCAGCAGTTACACAAGCTCAGTCAGAATTTGCTAAAGGAATGCAAGAGAAGCAGGAAAGTCTGAAGGCTCCTTCAGAACAGGTTGAAATCAGAAGATGAAAGGTCAGAAGGATAGGTGTCACATTGATACAGAATCTCTAAGTCCAGATTGTCCAGAAGTAGATCCAAGGAACGTACCAGAAAACCAGGAGAATCTCCAGAGTTTGCTAAGACAACAGGTAGCCAAGGCCAGAGCATGGTTTACGCTGCTGATTCAACGCTGGTTTCCATTACCAGAATGTTGGTATTGACAGGTCTTGTCACCATTTAATGCCCATTAATGCTTCCAACCACTCCTGAGCATTCACGTGTGGCTTGGAAAACACTTTTGCACAGATTCTGGCATGGGTCTTCACGCCACCGCCCACTTCAGAGGTCACTTCTCCCCAATCTATGCCTGCTGCTACAACCTAGACTGAAAGATAACTGTTATCACAACTTCCCAGGAATTTCTGTCAAAAAACAAATTCAAACTATGTTGGCGCCTTAAATGTTCAAGGCATCCATAAGAACTTTGCCTATAAATAGAGAGTCTTCACCACTGCCAAAGGGGTTCAAAAAAAGAAACAGAAAATTGCTAAGAGAGAAACGAAACTCCTAGCAACGTAGCATTCTGAAACTCTGCCAAAATCTCCAGTTTTGTTTCATAACTTTAAGTTGCTCACCTTCAAACTTCATCAAACATCCAGCTCTTTTCTGTAAACCAAAAACGCTCTTTCCAAACTTCTGACCCTATACACGTATACACCTTTACTTCCCCTTTTCCAAATCTGTCCAGAACACCACCAGAACCAAAAGCTAACTTTCATCCACCACTTTCCAAACAGTCAGGTAAGCACCTGCTGACCCTCACCACACTGTTAAGCATCATCAGCTGTGCATATTCAAGTAACATAATGTAAATATTCATGTTATTGCTGTTTATGTTCTGAGGACTCTCATACCTCAGAACGTTCTGAGCCAGTATAGGACTTGCCTGTGACCTTGGTGATTCTGACTTCTGAAACATTTTTGCTATTCTGCTGGATCTGTTCCAAATATATTTCCTGTTTTGTGGAGTAATAACAGAATTGCAGATGTTCTGATTAGTACAGGGAAAAGCCAAATGCTGACTTTGACGTTAGCACATCTGAAGCCTGTTTTGCTGTCAATGACATCAGAACCTCTGAGAGTTATTGCCTTTTCAGCAGAATCAGAACTTCTGGTTTCTCCACTAACAAACTTCTGTCTTGCAGCGTAGGGAAATCAGAACTTCTGGTTTCCCCACTAACAAGGTTCTGTTTTGCAGGTTCTAGAGTCAGAAGTTCTGACTCATCCAGTTTCACCAACAGGTTGATCATCTGACAGCGGATCTGGGTCAGAACTTCTGATGGCCTCCCAACAGCGCGCGGGCTCCCTCTCTCTCTCTATATATCTTGTTTTTTGCTATTTTCTTTTTTGTCTATTTTTCTCGTTGAAACCCCCATGTACAAATGTGTATCCCCTTCCCCTAATTGTTGTAATAGCGTAGGATTTTATATTTCCGCTTTTTATTTGCTAGTAATTAGGATATGTATGGCAAGATAAAATCAAATAGAAAATCCTAATTCAAAGAAAAACTCTTGTATGCAATAAAACACACTTGCACACTAACACCCCTAGGGTTACATCCACTTGTTGCCTTTCAAAATTGGGCCATATTGCATGTTGAGTATCTTTGGCAAAAACAAAACAAATTCAAATGATCATAGTCCCTCGATGACGCTTTCGAAAGTTGCCTAAAAATGATCAAGTCCCTTAAAGGAAAAATTGCCCAAAGATACTTGGCACCATTGCAATCATGGTCTAAACGATGACCCGCGCTTGTCCCTTTCACATCCTAACACAAGGTTGTCCACCAAATTCAATGGTGGAACAAACTTGTTAAAAGGGTTAAAACATAGCAATAATCTTTTGAGAAATTTAGGAGTAGACAAACCTCTTAGTTACTTGAGATCAAACTTGCAAAAACATTTGCCTTCTTTTCAAAAACCACAATCCACAACACTTTCAAACAAACTCTCAAAAACATTTGAAACATCTTTTCGAAAAGATCCACACTTTTGTAAAACACTCAATCACGAGTCAAATACATTAGTTGCCTAAGACAAGGCATCTTTTTCCAAAACATTTTCAAAAAGCACCCACACACACACCATTTTTCAAGCAATCGAAAAACAAGGCAAGTGATCTAAAAAACCAAGTAACTAAGAGCCCATGGATAACCATGGATGAAAAGGGTGCTAATACCTTCCCTTTTCATAATCTACCCCCCGAACCCACGGAATATCTCAAAAGGTTTTTGCTGTGCTTTTTAACCTTTCCTTTAGGATAAAATAAAAGGTCGGTGGCGACTCTTGCTAACCGCAACATTTGCGAATACAAACGCAAAACCTCAAGTCAGTTCTCCCACCGTATCACAGGTACATATATGGTTTTTGTTATTTTCTTTATCTTGACGATAATATGTGTTTAAATTTCTTTTACTAACACACTTTATGCGTATGTTTTTTTGTAGAGGTCTTTTAACATTGAAGATACCCGTAAAAAGTATATAATGGGTTTGGATGGAAAAAGACACAGAGGGTGGAGAACATTTTTAACAAACAAGTATCTTAAAGATGATGAAGGAAATTTTCTTGAAGAGGATCCGGAACGTCCAAAGAAATATGAGAACTTCATTACACTTGAAGAATGGGTTGGTTTTGCAGGCCAAAGAAGAGACGAGAATTTCAAGAAAGTGAGTGCCATCAATCGCGAGAGAGCGTCAAAACTCGCATATCCATACAAAAAAGGGCGTTTGGGATATGCTCGCTTAGAGTAAAAAATTGTAAGTAAATATAAACTCTACGATCTTATTAATTCTCTCAATGTGTTATAATTGATGATCTTAAGACTTGTGTCAATGCGTAGTTAGAAGAGACGAAAAGTGACACAACATCACTACCAGCACATTTGTTGTGGAAGGAAGCTCGTGTGGGCAAGGATCAAGTTGTTAATCCTGATATTCAACATGTGTATGATGAATGTGTAAGTATAAGATTGTGTCTTTAATTAAATCAAATGTTTATTAATATTTAAATAATTTTTTATCTCCACTAATAATTTTCGATATACAAATGAATTACAGGAGACCTCGTCGCAATCGATATCCCCAGGTGAGGATCAGGATACCAGGAGTGTACTTAGTCGAGCACTAAATATTGCTGAGTATCTAGGTTGGGTGAGGGGTAAAGGTCATGGTGTGACTCCAACCTCTTTGTATAAGCATCCAAGGAGAAGAAATCCTAGCAATGCAGAAGTGATGCAAACATTGCAGGATTTACAAGCTCAAGTCCGTGAATTGCAGAAGGATAAAGAGAGATATATGGCGGAAAAGAGCAGTTCACAGTTGAAAGAAACTAGTGACAAAGCTAGTATCAACTGTCATCATAAATTTCTCGAGGTAATTTTCAATATATATCTGTTATTATTATAGAATATTTTTAGTCACTTCTAATGGTTATTATTGGTTTAGGGCATTTCATCTTGCCAGCTATACCTATCGTCTCCGACTTATTGACTAGTTGGCAAGGGAAAAGTCCATAACACTTTGAGAGACTTACTTCACCATAGACCGCTTTCGGATGGACACATGAAAGTATCAGTTGATATTGCTTTAGATATGGATGCGTTGCTGCCGGTACCTGACATTGTTGCTGAGACCACATTGTTGCGAGATGCAATAGGATCTTTTGTTGCATGGCCATCGGACCTCATTTTCATAGATGATCAGGTATGTTGAAAACCATTATGAATCTTTAAGTCTTCAACTGTCAGTTCTGACCTCAGTTATTTCCACGGTAGTTATAGACTCCTACAAAACCCGCATCTAAGGGTAAAGGGATTTTGCGGCACGACGAGTCTGGTGTATCACAAAAAGAGGTACGTTTAAAGTGTTAATTATATGATCAGAATAAAAAACTGCATAATTTTATAATTTAACTGAGTCTATATGATTTTTAGGTACCTTTTCAAGGGTCACAACAAGTGAGCCAGAAAATCATTGGCGTGCCACCCAAGAAAAGGGTTCCTACTAGATTTTTCCCTCGATACCGGCAGTGTCTTGAAACAATAGTGGGAACAACAGATTTGATGGATGGTGGTATTCGTCAAATGGATATGGATCAAGGTATCTTTGGTTTTCCTTGCACCGAAACAATTGGACATGAGGACGTGGAACAAATTTTCCGTCATAAAGAATTAGGCGTCAGTATTATGCATGCATACATCCGGTAACCCCATCTTTATATTATGTAATTAGCTGGATTTTTTTTAAACATTTAATGAATATAGTCTAATATTAATTATGTTTTTATTTAAGGTTGTTATATGACAAATTGATGTGCGAGAATCAATTTTCAAACAGATTCCATTTCGTGTCTTCCTCCCGTGTCAGCGGAGCGACAATTGGTAGGGAACCAGATTCAGTAAGAGAGCACTTAGTCGAAAGATTCATGGTAACCGGAAGTACAAAAAGCTTATATCTTTGGGCGTATAATACTATTCCTACAGGGTTAGATTTTCATTCTAAGTTCATTTTAATATTTGTAATTTTTGCGTAGAAAATTTTCTTCTAAACTGTTGTTTTAATTTATAGACGTCACTGGTTGTTGGTTGCTATCGATCCTATAAAAGAAGTGGTCTATCATCTGAATTTGGTTGACGGTGATTGGACAAATTATCCGGATATGAAGTTAATGATTGATACGTAAGAGAGATTATTCTAAATATTTGTGTGTATTTATATATTTAATTATTTCTGTGACATTATTCTAAATATATTTTTATTTTGTTAGAGCGATACAAATATTCCGGTGCCAAAGAGCAGCTCGGGTACGACGATCTAAATCAAACAACATTAATTAGATCAAAGTGCAGGTATATTAATTTCCACTATTTTGCTTATAATATTTATGCTATTTGATAAAACAATACAACTATATATTCTTATTTGTTTTTCTATGTAGTGTCCTCAACAGCAAAACGGTATAGATTGCAGATACTTCATTATGCGGTTTATCAAAGAAATCCTTCAACTGAATCAAATAGAGATTCCAGTCACGGTATGGATTTATAACTTAGGATTTGTTTTATTATTTCTCGGATATTTCATATAATTTTTTACTTTTAACTAAATCATGCATATTATGTTTTGTTATGTAGTACTTCGATGAATACAAATGTGCATATTACACGAAACTTCAGTTGGAAGAAATCAAAGAGGAATTGTGTCAATATTTTATTGAGCAGAGAATCATATAAGGTATAAATACATTATTATGTGAAAAGTGTTATGAATACGTTACATGTGTACATGGAATACCATATTGACCGTGTTATTATGTTCAAACCTCGCAGGACCAGGACCTTAATACATAATTGACCGTGTTTCTTTCATACATTAGAACTGGTTTAGTTGTTGTTAGGGTTGATTTTGTAAGACTGATTTTGAGTTACAATGCTGATAACAATGGTTTTTATATATTTTGAGGTACAAAAATGGTGTGTATATATTTTGGATTACAATGGTATACAATGCATTACCGCAGTTTATGAATTACAGGTTATGGAAACTGATTTATATAAATAATATGTTCCAAACAATGCAGGTATATGAATTATATAAATTATACCTCTAAAAAAAACACCCTATGAAAGCGCTTTTTCAAAAAAAACGCTGCCTTAGGTAATCTATGAAAGCGCTTTTTCACAAAAAGCGCTGTCTAAGGTAAACATATGACAGCGCTTTTCCAGGAAAAAGCGCTGCTAAAAGACCACCTATGAAAGCGCTTTTCCAGAAAAAAGCGTTGCTAAAAGCCTACCTAAGACAGTGCTTTTCCAGAAAAAAGCGCTGCTAAAGGAAAATTTATGAGAGCGCTTTTCCAGAAAAAAGCGCCGCCTTAGGTAGACCTATGAAAGCGCTTATTAATAAAAAAGCGTTGTATTAGGTAGACCTACGAAAGCGCTTTTCATTAAACAAAAAAGCGCTGCTAAAACCTATAGCAGCGCCACCTACGAAAGAGCTTTTAAGCGCTTTTAAAGGCCAAAAAAAGCGCTTTCGTAAGTCTTTTTTGGCGTAGTGAGGCTTGCATCTTATTTGCAAAAACTGTGGTAAATTTGGGCATTACATAGAAGGTTTCCCGAATAAATATGATATATCCATAGATGCTCAAGGCAGCAGGGAAGGCGATGATGCTATTGTCAAGAAGAATGGAGTTACAAATAATACAATTCAGAATGGAAGAGATTTACTGGGAGTGATAGCGAAGGGCCATGGGTGGTTGTTTACAAGAAACAGCATACGCAAAAAGGAAAGGAAAAGGAAGGAGCTGAGTAGACTGGCGGTGGTAAAAGGATTTAGACAATCATTAATGAGGCGGGCAACAGTGTCAAGGATTTAATGAAGGAAAAGTTGAACTCAATAAGGAGTTCAACATGGAGGATCTGGGAGCTTCATCCAGGATTCTTGGGATTGTCATCCAAAGAGATAAAAAACAGTCAGGATTATGCTTATCTCAAGAGACATACCTGAAGAAGATACTCGACAAATTTAGTATGTCTAACTCAAAGCTTGTTGTAACACCGAAAAATCCTCAATTTAAGTTGAGTACGACTCAAAGTTCTAGTACTGAAGTCGAAAGATCTTATGAATAACATTCTATATGCTAGTATAATAGGTTCTTTAATGTATGTCATAGTCTGTACGAGGTATAACATAGCATATGTAGTAAGCCTTATAAGCAAGTATATGGCGAATCTTGGAAAGGCGCACTAGAGAGCATTGAATTGGATTCTAAAGTACATAAATGGGTCTCTGAACAAAGTCTTAATTTATGGTGGAGCCTATGGTGATGATAGTAAAGTAGAAATCTAAGGATATGTCGACTCTGATTATGCGGGTCGTATGGATTTCATAAAATATATTTTTGGATATGTTTTCACTATGTTTGACATAACAATCAGTTGGAAAGCGACACTTCAGAAGGTTGCTATCTTATCAACCACTGGAGCAGAATTTATTGACCTCACTGAAATTGTGAAAGAAGCATTGTGGCTTGAAGGTTTTGTTAAGGTGCTGAAACTTCAAGGTCGAACAATCACTGTTAAATGTGATAGCCAAAGTGCAATACACCTGTCGAAGAATCCAGCCTATCATGAGCGAACTAAACATGTTGATGTGATGTTGAATTTCGTCAGAGAGACAATCGAGTGTGGAAAAATCCAAGTGCGGAAGGTTTCGACGAAAGATAATATTGTTGATATGATCACCAAGACATTACTAAGCTGCAAGTTTTTCCACTGTATGCAGTTGATAAAGCTGCATGGAAAAAGCTAGTTTGTTCCCTTGATGTTGCAGGGTCTGTTTCAAGGTGGAGATTTATGAGATTTGGGATCGAACTCTAGTCTCGACAAAGGTAGTTTTTTGGTTCAACAGAGATTAAGCATGTTGTCGAAGTTTGTTCACATGCTAATGTTGAAGTCCTGCATGTTGTAGTCAAAGTACACTCAAGCATGCAGTAGTCGAAATGTTAGGTTTTTTAGCATGTTAAATTGGGTCTGTTTGTTTAGTTCAATTGGTTAAGTTAGTCATAGCTTAAGTAGCTTAGTAGTCTATAAATAGACTAGTTCTCTCAGGTTATTGAGAGAGGTTGATTGTTATTATTCACTTGTAATCTATAAACTATAATAGAGAAAGAGAATAGTAAAAACAGTTATAACTAATCTTCATTTCTCTTCTTCTTCTTCCCTCTTCTTTTTCTCTGGTAAAATCTAATAGAATTTATTATGTTTGTTCAGAAAACTCAATCTTTCTCATTATTTTATGCTTTTGACGGCACTATGTTATAATAGGTGCAGAAATATTTTTAACTAATACAATTTTGACAATTTGATTAATTTTTTTTCTTCTATGAGAATAAATCATTTACTAACTCATATGAAATAATGACACATACCATTTATAAACTTAAGAATCTGAATTTCACTTTAATCAAATGTTACAACAAAGAGAGTTTACAAGGAACTTGCTTAGTACTAAAGCAAGCAAACAAGAACTACTAGGGCGAATCTGTTTTTTTTACAGTTTCCAATTTTCTGATATCACCGACAAAGAATTTATCAAAATGGCCATCAATTTACCATTTAAAAAAATAGAAATAAGATAATGAAATATTTGTCAAATATAGCATGCCGCCATTATTCTTTCTTTGTCTTTGTTCTTTTTTCCATGAATTTACGAATTCTTTTTAATGCAATTTCGAGAGTTTCTTCACTCATATTTGCAAAACACACTCTAAACCAACCTGCTTCTGAACAATGACATGAACACCCCGGTGATATATTCAATTTCACTTCTTTCAGTATCACATTCCAAAGTTCTAATTCACCTTCCTTACTTGACTCCTTCAAAAGTGGACTCATATTCATCCAACAAAACAACCCTGCATTCCCTTTCAAACACTCTATTCCAACACTTTTCAACCCTTCTACTATCATTTCATATCTCTTCTTCAATCTCTCCCTATTAATTTTAATGTACTTCTCCGTAAATTCCTTGTCTGATAGCATATTAGCCAAAAACTGTTGTGTTTGTGAGGATATTAAGGTAAAACTCGACATTCTTCTTGCTGTTGTCACAACCTTATCATTGTATGAATAAACTGTTCCAACTCTAAAACCAGGTAGACCGAGGTCTTTAGAAAGACTGTAAACAATGTGAACTCTCTCAGCATCTTTGTAATTACGAGCTTCGAGAATTTCAGCCACGCTTATGAACTCGGTGGAAGAAAAGACTGAGCCCGAGTAGATTTCGTCTGAGATGAGGTGGATATTCTTTTGTGAGACAAAGTCAAGAATTTGTTCTAGAACTTGACGCTGAATTGTTATACCTAAAGGGTTTGAAGGGTTTGTGATTAGCACTCCACTCACTTTCATGTTCATTGATTCAGCTTCTTTGTAAGCAGCTTGTAAAGCATGTGGTGTAATTTGGAAATTGTTAGAGCTGTTGCAGTGAATTGGCACTATGTTTACACCAGTTCTCCACCTTAAATCTCTATCAAACCTACAATAGTACAACAAGATAAAGATAAGTACAAATTATTCATATCATATGTATAGTTTAAGTAATTATTGCATGGTTGCATGGTATAGATAGTTACCCTGGATAGTAAGGTGTAGGAACAAGCAAAGCATCACCGGGGTTAGCAAGAATGAAAGTTAAGAGCTCATTGGCAGCAGTTGCTCCAGCAGTAATTACAATCCTTTGAGGATCAAATTTGGCTCTACCACCTCTTATTTGTTCCATGAAACTTGCCATTGCAGTTCTGAATGATATAAGACCATGATAGTCTTGAAATAATGCATTCTCTCTAAAACCCTTATAATCCTCTGGGTGCTCTTCCAAGTACTTTTCTACCAAATCAAATGAAACCTATAAAAAGGACATAATTAATCAGAAGCTAGAAGTATAAATCATAACTTGAATTGAAAGATATATTATAGACATACTTGATTCTCAGCCAATCCCATTTGTATAACTCCGGTAGTGTTGGTTAAGTGATGATAAGGGTTTTCATCATAGGCTTTCCATCCAGCAAAGTAAGGTGAGTTTTCACCATGAGTATCAGAAACTGCAATGTTTGAAAGGTGAACACATGGTTGTTCTATCTCAAGACCCATATTATATTAGTTATGAATTGAATTGAGTTAATAAGAGAAAGAAAGAAAAAAATATAATGGAAGAGAGAAAGTAGATATATAGATAGAGAGAGTTGATTGATTGAATTGTTTTGAGATTGTGAAAGAAAACTGTGATCTATATATAGAGTTTGAGAGTACACATTATAGTACGGTACTATAGGAAAATAAAAAAGATTCAATTATTATTCATTCTTATGCATATTTTACATTGTACTGGTTTATACAGAAATGGATTTATCTGATGTTGACTGCATGCATGTGACAACTGTACATGGCCAGATGACGCGGAAAATATATGGTTGGTGTTAAGCGGGCTCGATTTTTCTTCCAGATTATAGTTGAATTAATGGATTAATTCATGTTTATAATATACAAATTATATTGTAAGTGTGATTATAATATATGGTTTACTGCATTATAGAGTTGTTTATTTAAAGTGGTCGATGAGCAGTAGTACTCAAAATGAAGCAATTTTGATGTTGTCTGTTCCTGTGACTTTAATCACTGAAGAATCTTCGATAAATTTTTTTTTTTGTGGTAAGAAGATGAAGCATATGATTAGGGCATTTAAGATGCGAAAGCGTGTGGGGATTTTGGGGAAAGAAGTTAACAGTGATGGCAATGATATACTTGAATAGATTGAAAAGCAGCTTAAATTCTTTAGTGATTTTCTGACCTACGTACCCTACATTACAACCACACGCTTTTGACTCAAAGAAGAAATATAGGATGATGCCATTAACAAAAACAACACAACTTCTTTATTTCATGTTTTGGAACATCTTCACCTATATTCTTATATTATAAATAAATTTGATTTTTTTTTACTACGTAGTTCTTTAAATATTAAATAAATAAATAAAAATCAAATTTATTTATAATTCATATCCTTTCAACTTCATTTCATTCAAAAAGTAGTGATTAGTTACATATTTGTAATTATTAGAAATGATTTATGAATTATGATTGACTTATTAAAAAGCAATCAGAAATTGCTCTCTTGCTATATCATTTCAATGGTAAATTCTTAGCTATCTCTTGTAAATTTAGAGATAATTTATCTTTTATGATGTCTATCAATAAAAATTTATCATAAAAAACAAAATTTTAAAATCACATATTAATCTAGAAGCTTAAAGATTCAAAATAAAATTAAGAAAATAATATATAATTGATTTTTGAATAGTAATATGTTGATATATCAAGTATGAGTAATGATTCTCACATTAAATGAAAAAGAAGATATTAAACTTTTTAAATGAGAAAATACATAGATCTAATATTTTAAGATTTTTGGTTAGTATTAATATATATCATTGAGGGTAAATACCCACAAAAAATTTATAAAGGGTAGTCTAGACCTCACCCATCTCAATTCATACAATTTATTAAATTTAATAATATGTTATTTCATTTGTTCCTTTTTAAGTGTTCTTTTTTTCATTTTACACGTATCAAGAAAGTTAATCACTATTATTATTTTTTTAAATCATAATTTTCTTTTAATCTATAATATCCTTAATTATTTATCATATTTATTTAATTTTTATCTATAAAATTGGTAATAATAGGAGGAGGTTAGGCAAAACTTTTTTTTCTTTTGATAGAAGAGTTGAAGTAGTTAAGAGTCCCATACAGTGCATGCTCTTTTATTATTTCCTTATCTACTCGATCAGCCTCTTCAATCCCATTAACAAATGAATAAGGAGTTTCATAAGACCATATGAGATTAATAGTAGGAAAGTTGTCATTATGTCCCTTAAACACGTCAATGGTTAAGCTTAGGTGGGAGCTCCTTAATTCTCAAAACCAATGAGCTTTTTTTCTTAGACTTAAAGTCCTTAGGAGAATATATTTTATTCAATACCGCACTCAATCTTCCATTTGAGAAAGAATTAAAAGCAAGATTTCACATGTGATGGATAACTCCAAATGTCATGTTGGTGATGGGAATTCATTGTACGGACTCTAGCCCAGTTCTGAATGCTAAGGTGAGATGTTTCACACTCATTAGGCAAGGGCTTCAGAGGAAGTGGCAAATCAAACCTGGAAAAGAGAAAAAGAATATGGGATAGAAGGAATTGAGTCAGATGAAGTCTTCATAGAAGAAATGAGAACTCTTGAGGGTAGAGACAAAACTCTTGGCAAGTAGAGTTATACTTTATAGTTAATTTATATTCATCATGTTTGTTGTCTAAGAAGAGAAAGTTTTTGTGGAGTGAGTTGTTTGAATTTAAACCTAAACAACCCAAGGGAGAGTGGTGTATATGAGGCGATTTCAATGCTATCAAAAACCAACCTGAAAGGAAAGCGAAATAATTATATGCTAATATGAGTGAAATTCTTGAGTTTTAATAATTCATTGATAACCTTTAAATGGTGGATGTGCCTATGAGGAGAAGCTCTTTTACTTGAATCAACGTGGAGGGTAATTTTATGAGTATGTTGGATAGGTTTTTACTCTCATAAGGTTTCATAGCTAAGTGGAAGGTTGTGTGTCAAGTGATAGACAAGAGGAAGCTTTCGGATCATATGCTTATTTGGTTGAAGTGAATAATGTCAATTGGGGGGTAAAACCGTTTAAGATTTTCAATTATTGGTTTGACCATCCGGACTTTGAATCTTTTCACTACTAAAAAAAGACATTTGAGAAAAGGTTTTTACATCGGGTATCAAAATATATGATGTAAAAAATATAATTAATAAACTTTTTACATCAGGTATTTATTTGCAATGATATAAAAAATAAGAAAAAAAATATATTTCGCTACCTATTACATCGGGCAAACGCATCCACCGATGTAAAAAGTTTTCAGAAAAAAATACGGTGGCATTTTTGTAAATAAGAAACAAGGTAGTAGAAATATTAATAAAAAACATACAACATATTACGTCGGTTAACTAAAAACCGATGTAATATCTTCACAACAGATATTAATATAAAAAATAAATTAAAGAATAAATTAATATCTTCACAACATATTACATCGGTGGAAGTTTAAACCGATGTAAAAAAGTCAGAAAAAAAAAGCTTGCATCGGGTATTAGTATCCACCGATGTAATAGGTTCAAAACCCTTACATCGGTTATTAGGATCCACCGATGTAATAGCTTCTCCACTAAGCCAACCCTTACATCGGGTATTCATTTCCACCGAGGTAATAACTTCCAAACCCTTATTTCCCAAATTCAAAATATTTCAATATTTCCACTGTACAATATTCCGTAGCCGCCGTTTCACTCCTTTCCACTGTACGCATACGACCCTTACGACCGCTGTTTCACAAACGTTACCACCGCCGTTTCCCAGCCACCATCATCGACGTTTCCATTTACGGAGGTTCTTCGACCGCCGTTTTCGGTCGTCGTCTTCGACCGCGGTGGTTTTCGTTCGTGTTTCCGCCGTTTCACTCCTTTCCACTGTACGCATACGACCCTTACGACCGCTGTTTCACAAACGTTACCACCGCCGTTTCCCAGCCACCATCATCGACGTTTCCATTTACGGAGGTTCTTCGACCGCCGTTTTCGGTCGTCGTCTTCGACCGCGGTGGTTTTCGTTCGTGTTTCCGCCGTTTCTGGTTGTCGTCTTCGACCGCGGTGGTTCTGTTCGTTCGTGTTTCATCGTTTTCGACCGCCATTGATGATGATTTTTGTTGTGAATTTGCAGATTTGTTTGATGAACATAGATGATGCGGTTTGTTGAAATTTGATTACGTCTCCTTGCCGCCGTTTCACGTCGTTCACTCCGTTCACGCCATTCACGACTTTTCACCGGCCGATTCACACCCTTCCTCGCTCGCCGTTTCAACTGTAAGTCACATTCTTCACTTATTTGATCCATAATGTTATTGATTCAATGTTTGTTCTCTTGATTTAAGTCAATACCTTATGTTAACACTAGGTAGAAATTCATTTCAAGCGCTTTAACTTGAACAATTTTCTTTGAGAAACTTTATTTGTTGAGTTAAAAAAGCAACAATATCTTTAAGAGAAGATAAGGTGTTATGCATTGTGAAACCATAATCGAAAATATTGGAAAACATACCTGGAGAATAGAGAAATCTTGTTCTTAGGGAAGATTAACATGCTAGAGGAGATAATGCTACAGTACATTATGTACAAATTTTTTGTTTGAATTCATTTTAACTTATAATATTTTTAACGAGATAAGTTTTGTCACGTGATATTTAAATTGATTTTATCAAAACAATTTATAATATTTTTTGAAATTCTTCAAAATTATTTATAAAAACAATTTATAATCTATAACAATATATATAATACATGATTCATTGACATCAGGTGTTAGAATAGATATCTCAGAAAAAGTTTCCGCAATTGGTTATATATATATATATATATATATATATATATATATATATATATATATATATATATATATATATATATATATATATATATATATATATATATATATATATATATATATATATATATATATATATATATATATATATATATATATATATATATATATATATATATATATATATATATATATATATATATATATATATATATATATATATATATATATATATATATATATATATATATATATATATATATATATATATATATATATATATATATATATATATATATATATATATATATATATATATATATATATATATATATATATATATATATATATATATATATATATTTTGTTGATAATGTAGATATAATACCGTATAGATAGAGATAGATAAGGAACGGCTTGAAGAATTTGTGGCTACTGGCTAGCCACCATTATTGTCACGTTCTTTTTTATGTCTCTTAAAAATGCAATTAATATAGTGTCAATAACACCAACCAACAACCAACCATAGAAAATTAGCAACTGAATCTTGAAATCTTAATAGAGTTATCACCTTGCTATTGAAATTTGATTATATTTTTCTTTCTCCACGAAGCAGCGCAACTTGCAATCTCGGAATCTCTGTGAAGTAGCGCAGCCGCGGGCACACCGTTCGTCAGACCTTCCTCCGTGTGAACATAGTTATGGATCGTAGTTGGATGAGAGCTAATCGATTAAGTGACGAGTACGAACATGGAGTGATGGAATTTCTACAGTTTGCTGAAAGTAATGCTGACAAAAGTCTTCCTACGCTTTTTCTTTGTCCATGTGTTCGTTGTGCAAATAAAGAACCAAAACGTAGTAAGAAAGAAATCATGGATCATCTAATTTGTGTAGGGATTTGTCAAAGTTATACAAAATGGATATGGCATGGTGAAGTAGTAGCAAAGTCAAACGTGTCTCAAAGAGATGATGTTAGTGTAGAAATGGATGATCGTCTAGAAGACATGTTGCGTGATATTGGACAAGATTCGTTTAAGAGGGCACATGCGTATGATACTATATGCAATGATAAAGATAAACCATTGTACACGGGATGCAAAAAATTTACACGTCTGTCAGCCGTGTTAAAATTATTTAATCTGAAGGCAAAGAATGGGTGGACTGACAAAAGTTTTACCGAGTTGCTTGAATTGTTGACCGAAATGCTTCCAGAAGGTAATGTAATGCCAAGTCGTTATTACGAGGCGAAGAAAATATTGTGTTTGATGGGTTCGGAGTATGAAAAGATACATGCATGCCCTAATGATTGCATATTATACAGAAAAGAGTATGAAAAGTATAACCATTGTCCAAAATGCAAGGCTTCACGCTACAAAAAGAAAGATGGTGAATCAATTGATGATGAGGTGGTCAAAAAGGGTCCTCCTGCGAAAGTGGTATGGTACCTACCAATAATTTCAAAGTTCAAGAGATTATTCGCCAATGCAGATGACGCAAAGAATCTTAGATGGCATGCAGAAGAAAGAAAATATGATGGACAAATTCGTCATGTAGCCAATTCTTTGTAATGGAAGAAAATAGATTATTTGTTTCCAAATTTTGGCAAAGAGTCGAGAAACCTTAGACTTGGACTTGCTACTGATGGAATGAATCCGTTTGGTAATCTGAGTACTAACCATAGTTCTTGGCCTGTTCTCTTGATGATTTACAACCTATCTCCTAGGTTGTGCATGAAGCGTAAATATATTATGTTATCGATGATGATATCGGGCCCAAAACAACCAGGAAATGACATAGACGTTTATCTAAGTCCACTGATTGATGATTTAAGAGTGTTGTGGGAGGAAGGGGTGGATGTTTTTGATGCGTATTCTGGCGAACAGTTCAATATGCGTGCCATGTTGTTTTGCAACATCAACGATTTTCCGGCATATGGTAATTTGTCTGGGTATAAAGTTAAAGGGCATAATGCGTGTCCTATATGTGAAAAAGACACTTGTTACCATCAGCTTGAAAAAGGAAAGAAGACTGTTTATCTCGGGCATCGAAAATTTCTAAAATGTTATCATCCATATCGTAGATTGCGGAAAGCTTTCAATGGGGAACAAGAGCATGGTGTTGCTCCAAAGCCCTTGTCTGGAGAGGAAGTTTATCGGCGACAACAGGGACTTGATGTTGTCTTTGGAAAGTACCAAAAACGATCTACTGTGAAAAATGTATGGAAAAAGAGATCGATTTTCTTCGATCTTCCATATTGGTCTAGTCTTGATGTAAGACATTGTATTGATGTGATGCACGTGGAGAAAAATGTATGCGATAGTGTAATCGGAACACTTCTCAACATTCAAGGCAAGACAAAAGATGGTATTAATGCTCGTCTGGATTTGGGTTTGATGGGTATACGAGAAGAGTTAACTCCATAATATATAGGTAACAAGACATATTTGCCTCCTGCCTGCTACACTTTGTCTAAAAAAGAGAAAACAAGTTTTTGTGAGTGTTTACAAAGTATCAAAGTGTCGCATGGTTACTCATCAAATGTCAAGAGGCTTGTATCAGTTAAAGATTTTAAATTAGTTGGCTTAAAATCTCACAACTGTCATGTCTTAATGCAACAACTACTACCATTGGCTATTCGTGGGATATTGCCTAACAAAGTAAGGAAGACTATAACTAGGTTGTGCTTATTTTTCAATGCAATTTGTTGTAAAACCATTGATCCACTAAAGTTAGACGATTTGGAAAATGAGGTTGCAGTTATCTTGTGCCAATTAGAGATGTATTTTCCTCTTTCATTTTTTGACATTATGGTTCACTTTATTGTTCATCTAGTAAGGGAGATTAGATTATGTGGTCCAGTTTTTTTACGGTGGATGTATCCAATAGAGCGATACATGAAGATTCTAAAAGGGTATACAAAAAACCCACACCGTCCGGAAGCATCGATTATTGGAGACACTTAAGTCTATGGGTTTATCACAAAGCACAGGTGATAATAAATGCATTGAAAAATTGGAAATTATCGATGGAAGCCGAAAAGGAAGTTGTTCAACTGCAAAGGGAAGCACAAAAGAGAGCACAAAGGACGTGGAAGTTTCTGATGTTCAGAGATTGTTACTCATGGTTTTGAAAATGGATGATGACCATTTGGCAATACAATTAAGTCATTGTGCGAGTGTCTCTAATTTTTATGTTTCAGCTAAATGTATCAGAGAGTTATTGGTGGGTTTAGGTCATTGGCTTGACGTGTCTATTCTGCAAATTTGGTGCACGTAAGTACATTTTATTGTTTTATTAAAGTCAATTTATATTAATATGCCATATCTCTCATCACTTTGATTCTAATGTTTATTTTAAAATTATTCAGGTATATTCATCGTGTTTTTCTTGAGAATTCCATTTCAGAATTATATGGATTTATGGACCCTGCTAGGTGTATTTATAATGATAATGTAGCGAAATCTCAAGAAGATGTTAAAAATTACGTACTAGAAAAGTTACGTGATGAAAACAGAGTGTGCCACTTACTACCATTAATTCATGGGTACAAATTTTTATATAATTGTGTTTTATATTATTTAATTTTGATAACATATATATTTTATGTGACTTTTCTGTTTCCACACACACGTACAGAAGACATTGGCAATTAATAGTCATGTGTCCAAGAGACAATTTAGTTGTCGTATTTTGTTCACTTCATCGGGAAATTGACCATCACAAGAAGAAAATTATTACAAAGTAAGTTTATCTTTCATGTGACTTTCATTGACAACTAATAGTTATGTTATTTTTCATTGGCGAGCAAATTTAGCTATGTGATGTTTATCTTTCTGTATTAGTTCTTTTGGGATTCATCAAATGGCAAATGGAAATAGAAAAAAGGCTACAAGGCTTCATCCCAATGTAAGTGTGATGTAAATTGTAATTATATAGTTAAATTTATGATAAGTATTCACTAATTATGTCATTCAATTGTAGACAAGGAAACAACATAACTCTAATGATTGTGGATACTATGTGATGAAAAATATGTTGGATATTGTCTCTGCTAATATAACCGAGAATTGGATGCAGGTACTAAAAATAACTTTACTTTGTTATTTACTTTTTGTTTTTCGACTTAATATGAATTTTTAAAAATTAACTCTATATTGTTAAATTTATGTATTATAGGTATTTGATGACCCAACAGAATTAACACCAGATGATTTGTATGATTTGCGACTTCGTTGGGCAAAATGTTTCTTTGAGTTACATGAAAATTAAGTTTATCTTGGTGAGTTTTATAGAATTGTATAAGTTGTGGTTTTTGCACAATACATATGGTTTTTGCACATTTATTGAGTTTCTTGATTTTTTTGCTGATGTTAATTGTTATTATTTATTGTCAGGCAATGTGATTTTGGTGTTGTCTACCGAAGATTTTATATTGGTAATTTAAGTTTGGAAACTTAGAAATAGTTGAATATTTTTGTATATTTTGTGAATAATATGTAATTGTAAGTTTTGAAAAAAGACTTATAAATAGTTGAATATTGTTGTATATTTTGTGAAGAATTTGTAATTGTAAGTTTGTTTGTTGTAATACAATACAAGTTTGCAATACAATTGTTTAATTTGTAAGTTTGTTGTGAAAAATATGAAAACATCGACCTAGATGTGATATATGTGATGTTGGAAAGCTATGAAATCTATATAGCGACATAAATATAGTCTGTGTGATATTGGAAAAATATGAAAAAATGGGTATAAATTATATTTGTACAGGGAAACATCCAGAAAATAAATAATCTATTCCAAAAAAATTTCATACATTTTACATCGATTATTAGTAAAAACTGATGTAAAAACTTTCAAAAAGGGACTTTTTACATCGGTTGGGGATAATAACCGATGTAAAAAGTCGCGTCACTGGGGACTTTTTACATCGGGTATTACTTCCAACCGATGTAAAAAACTGGCTCAATTTTTTTTAAAAAATGTGCATAATAACTGTTTCTTACATCGGCTCATATATTATAACCGATGTAAAAAAGGGGCTTTTTACATCGGGTATTACTTCCAACCGATGTAAAAAACTGGATCAATTTTTTAAAAAATGTGCATAATAACTGTTTATTACATCGGTTCTTATATTATAACCGATGTAAAAAAGGGACTTTTTACATCGGACCTAGAACCGATGTAAAAAGTCAGTTTCACCCGATGTAAAAAGTCATTTCTGCACTAGTGTTTGTTGAGGAAGTGTGGAAATCTAGTCTAGTGAAAGGTAAATGTGCTTTTGTAATGAAGGAAAAATTGATGTGGTTTAGAGAGAATCTTAGAAGGTGGAATGTAGAAGTTTTTGGGGTGGTCACTTGGAAGTGGAAGAAGATATCAAAGAGCTTAATTAACTTGATTTGGTGGCAGCTAATAAAGTTGATGAGAAGGATGGAGGTTTTTTAGTTAAAAAGAGAATGGAAGCTTCCAACTAAAGTTTGGACTAATTGACACCTCAAGAAAAGTTTGTTAAGGTAAAACATAGGTTTAAGTGGATGAGAGAGGGAGATGTAAATACTATGTTCCTTTATTATTTCATAAAACATGGATTTAGAAAGAAAGGCATCATGTTTCTTTCCTCACCCAGGGTATGGTTATTTAAGTGAATGATGTTTAGGAAGAAATTAAAGAATAATTCTTGGATATATTTAAAGAGACTTTTAGTAGCAGACCTTTTCTTGGGGGAGTGGACTTCATAGTCTTGAGTAGAGAAGAGGAAGGGTTACTTGAAGTTTCCTTTTGTGTGGAGGAAATCAAAGAGGCAATTTGGGAGAGTGATTTAGACAAGAGTCTAGGGCCAGACAATTTTTATATGGGTTTCTTTAGAGTGAGTTGGAATTCCATAAAATACGATTTGGTAGCCTTTGTGAATGAATTTTATTCATCGTCCAAGCTTTATAAAGCAGCTACAACTAGTTTTCTAACTTTGATCCCTAAAAAGGAGAATCCTTAAGAAGTTGGAGATTATCGACCCATTTGTCTGATGCCAAGTATGTATAAGATTGTGTCTAAGATTCTTGCATCTAGATTAAAAAAGGTGATGCCTTCTTTAATCTCTAGAAACCAATCAAATTTTGTCCACAATAGACAAATACTTGATAGGGTGCTTGTGATTAATGAGATGGTGAATTTTGTTAAAGGGTTTAAGAAGGAGTGATTTCTTCTTAAACTTGACTTTGATAAGGCCTATGATAAGGTATCTTTGAGATACCTTAGGAGTACTATGGGAATGTTGGGTTTTGGTTCTAGGTGGTTGGAGTGGATGGAGAAAGGTGCGTTTACTAACAAATTTTCAATTTTAGTCAATGGTAGTCCAACTAAAGATTTTGATTTATGTAGAGGTTTAAGATAAAAGGATATATTGTCTCCTTTCTTATTTACTTTGAAAACAATAGGTTTGGAAGGTTTGTTAAATAATGCCATTATAAAAGGAGACTTCCAACCATTCAAATTCAATGAAGAAATCCAGTTCAAATTATTACAGGTTGTCGATGATACAATATTTATTGGGGGAAGGTTCTTGGTCTAATTTATGAAGCATTAAATGATTTTTTGGGGATTTGAATTAGTTTCTGGATTGAGTGTAAGTTTCCACAAAATGTAAAGTCTTTGGGATCAATTTGAAGGAATGTTTTCTAGAGGCATCATCTTCTTTTCTTTCTTGCAGTATAGGCAGGCTCCCTTTCATGTTCTTGGGAATACCTATTAGAGCTAATCCAAGGAGAAAAGCAACTAGAAACACCATTTATGATAAATTTCATAGCAAGCTAGTTGTTTGGAGATGTATAAAGTTATCAATTGATGGTAAGGTGACTTTGTTGAATTAAATTCTAAACAACTTTCCGATTCATTTCTTTTCCTTCTTTTGGCGCCTAGATTGGTAATTAATGAAATAATCACTTTACAAAGGGATTTCTTATGGTGCGGAGAAGAGGGAATGAGGAGGATCAACTAGATTAGTTGGAAAAAGGTGTGTTTGGATAAGGCCAAGGGTGGCTTAGGAGTCAAACATTATGAGCATTTCAATATAGATCTTTTATCAAAATGGAAGTGGAAAATACTTTTAGAGAAGGATGCAATTTGACAAGGTTTGCTTACTTTCAGTTATGGAGACATCAAAGCACAAGTGAGTGAATATATTATTATAGTAGTTAGAGCGAAATACTTTATATGGTGGAGAGACATCAAATTGCTTGGTTTGGTTCAATTGGAGGACTCTAGTTTTTTTTCTAGAAGTATAAGAGGAAAAGTGGGAAATAGTGAAGATTTAGGTTTTTGGAAGTCAAGTTGGCTTGGTAGAGAGACCCTTACTATTTAATCCAGATTTATATAATATTTTGGTGTAAGAGAATTTAAAGATTACATGAGTGGGTGTTTGGAACGGTGCAGTCTGAAATTGGAATCTGCAACTTTTGTATCTTAACTTCGATACTCTCTATAATGAAGGAAGAAGCCAGCCAACTGAGTTAGAATCAGTTCTACAGGATGTAATTTTGAATATCTTTGACGATGACTCATATGTATGGTGTAGGTACTAAGTCATATTCTTTATTAAATCTTGTTTTTACATGGGAGCATGATTTATTGAATGCAATCATATCCTTACTAGCTCCGACTCAACAAGCATTGGACATGATATGGAAGATCAAAGCACCAAGAAAAATTCTCATGTTTGGTTGGAGAATAATGCTTAATATTCTGCTTATCCGGTCTGAACTTGCTAGAAGGAAAGTCTTAACTAACAAGGAATATATTTTTTCCCTCATTGTTTTTTAAAATATGAAACAAGCTTGCATCCGTTTATGTATTGTCTAGTCACTCAATAATTGTGGAGTTTGGTCAAAAATTGGTTGGACAAGGATTTTATCAAGGATGTAGATTCTATGGAAGTTCATTTTAGGATCTTTTCCAAGATGATCAAAGATAAGATTTCAAAGGTTGCAAGCGATTTATTATGGCTTTCAGTTTGTTGTTCGTTGTGGATAAGCAAGAATAATATTATGTTTAAGGGAGATTTTCTAGATTTATCTAAAATGTTCTTCAATGTGAAGCCTATATCATGGGAATGGGTAGTCAATAAGTTTAAAGGGTGTGGAGATTGTAATTTATCTTCGTGGAGCCTTGCTCCCATGTATTGTTTAGAAAGGATATCTTAACACTATTATGTAAAAACCATTTCACAACGGTTAGAAAAGGGATACCACAATGCCTGACCAACCATTGTGAGGTATGAGGTGGTTGTATGTATGATTCTTTCCACTATGTTCACACGACTGTGATTATAAGTCAAGTAGTGTGCTATCTATCCCAGCGGTTACTTTAAACAACCTTTGTGATATGCTTTAATGCAAAACATTTAACAACGGTTGTTCTAAACAACCGTTGTAATATATACACTGAGTTTATTATAAATTATATGGAATGTATATTTTGCCAAAACTCATTAAACATAAAACCTTTCAATCTGATCTAAAATATTATAATATGAGAAACTAAGTTATATTAGAAGAACAAGTTATACGTTCAATGTTAAACAAAAATTCTTCAGCTCCTTATCCGCATTTTTCTCTTTAACTGTTCTAAAATATTATAGTGCTTCTAGTTCTTCGACCCCTTCTTTTCTTCACCTTTAGTTTATTTTGCAACATATTGTTTACTTTGAAAAGAAAATTATAGGTGGAGGAAGGGGAGGTTGAAAAAACTAAAAGCATTAAACCAAGTTCTCACTATTAAAGAGCGAAATACAAATAATGAGCTTAAGAGTTTTTTTCTAGAATTGAACGTGTAACTTGTTTTTCTAATATAACTTTATCTATTATATTATAATTTTTTAACGCAATCCGAAAAGTTATATATTCAATAAAGTGTTGGAAAAACACTCAAACCACATAAGATATGATAAACTCATCTTTTAAACAAACATTAACAATAACTTCTATCAACAACAAACCTTCAACAACATACAACTTTTATATATAATAACAACAACATATCAACTCATAAAATATTTCTGAAATGTACATATCCCATAATAGCATCCAAAATGAAAGGTGGATAAAGCTGAAGTGAGAGCAACAAACATGTGTTAATTTTGAATGGATTTCTTTCTGGATCTTTCACACAAGTTTGCAGTGCTCACTTTAGCTTCATCTTCGTTAATTTTTTTCATTCACCCATTCATACGTACAAGTCCAAACAAGCAGAAACTTCAAACATTATGAAACAAACTATTAAAACGTAAACAATAATAGATAAAAAAATTGAAACATAAACTATTGTGAAGACGAACCTGTAAGATAGCCATTTCCTAAGATTTGAAGAAGGCGAGTGTGCTGCATAAGTTTGGGATTTCAATATGAGAGAGACGAGTGACATAAATATTAGGATATTATTTTGAGAGATACGAGTGAAGTAGATGTTAGAGTTTTCTTTTGAGGGAGACAAGTGAAATAGATATTAGGGTGTTCTTTTGAGAGAGATGGTTGTTATGTACTAAAGTGAGAGATAATTTATCTTATATAAAATATGTAACACCTTTCACCACGGTTGGTAATATAAACCGTGGTGAAATGATAGCACTTTACACCATAGTTGATTAAAAGAATCATGGTGATATACAAGGTAAACCCCATTTTGTCACGATAAATGAAAAATTATTAGTGCTAGAAATCGAACCCTTTCACTCCAGGTACATTTCACTACAATTGGTAACTGACCGTAGTGAAATGTATTTTAGTAAATACAAAAAAAGTGCCCTAAAACGAGTTATTACTACGATTAATAGAAAGACCTTTGTGATATTGTATTGTGAAAGGTCTATTTTGTAGTAGTGTAAATTTTCTTGTATTGAGTAGAGTGCCCCTTATACTCATTTATTCCATCATTTGCTTATAATTTTTTTTTATTCCATTCAACTTCACTCCACTTTATTTAATCATGTTTCATTATGTTTCACTTCGTTCTAGTCCGTCAATAGTTTAAAAGATATTAACTAAATTGTAATAAAATTAACTACTTATAATCGAATAACAAAAAATATTAACTTGTAAAAAAATTAACTAATTAATAACTACTTATAGTTAAATATAAAATTTAACACAATTAACTCTAATATGTTCAATCTTCCATCCATTGATTTAATCTTTACAATTTTATTATTTCGGAAACAACCTACAATATATGGAAATCAATGATGAGATGAATATACTTCATCATAAGAAGATTGCAGAGTTCCACATCATCTTAATATCAATGAGCTAAAGAGATCAACCATAGATATCCATTACATATATATTTAGATTTGCACTTTAATTAATATGATGAATCTTAATGCAACAAAAGGATAACACAGCTGGAGGGATCTTACATGATGATTATGACTTATGACCTGATTTGAGCTTGTATGGTTAACTATCATATAAAGAGCTCACGAGATATGTTTTTTTTTTTATTTTTGAGGAAACTATCTACTATTTATTTATTTAATTTGTTGGTTTTATAATGGATTTATAGTTGTGGACAAGTGCACGTAAATTAATACAAACTTTATTAAATTCATATAAATGAATAAATAAATACTTTCTATATTTCTTTTTAATTATCACTTTTTACTTTTCACATATATTAATAAAAATTATAATGGTTGTTACTTCTCATGCTATAATTTTTTTGTCTATAATATTCTTAAATTTTTAATTATTTCAATATCTTTTTTTTCTCTTCATAATATTTCTTCCGTAAGTAATTTTGACTTTTTTGATACATTTGATAATTAATATATCTAATCTATATATAGATTATATATATTAATTGTCAAATATACCAAAAAAAATCAAATTTACTTATAAATCATTATAGAAAAAACAAATGATTAAATTTTTTTAAATAAAATTATAGTCATTACCATATTAAAACTTACGAGTATAAAAGTGAGATTAAAGAATCAGAGGGAGTCATAAATAAACATCAGAAATTTAACATCTTCCTCGAAAATCTCAATATTCTAAAAATGGATCTATATATTGGCCCGCGCTAGAAGAAGAGGAGATATGTTAATCAAGTACGGTCCCTTGTACCACGTGAAGATACAACTATTACATACTCTGTACTTAATTATAACACTCTGTTAAAATATTTGTTTGTCTTTTTTTAAATATTCAATTATTCATAAATTCTTAGATGTATTTATTATATATATATATATATATATATATATATATATATATATATATATATATATATATATATATATATATATATATATATATATATATATATATATATATATATATATATATATATATATATATATATATATATATATATTGAAAGACTAAAATAACTAGGGTTATTGTTAACCTGTCAATCAACATGAAATGACTTCCAATGATTGTCGTTCAATAAATTTATTAACAGAAAAAGTTTTTCAATCAATAATGCCTAAATGTTTTATCTAGTAGAGCAGGGAATCTAGCAAGAAATATACTTAGAATCTTCTTTCCGTGCGAAGATCTCATCATTGCCTTATCCACTTCTCTTTTGCCTAACCTTGAAGTTAACTCTATACTTTTTCGAACTGATTCAAAATTATCACTGACTACCTTTAGAAACACAATATCGTAATCGGAAAAAATAAAGAGAGTCGCTATCATTTATTTTTTTGTCCTAAGGACGGGGAAATAACGGATAACTCTAAAGTTTTTAGAGATTCTAAATTTGGGAGTTGGTTAGACGAAAGAAAAGTGTTAGAAACCATTCATCTCCCATGTTTTCAAGGGGCTCCATTTTTAGGTCTAAGGATAAAAAGAGAATTTGGTAGTTAATGTTATATTATTGCATATTTTGGAAAAGTGTTTTAATTTTTTTGTTAGGAGAACTCGCCTTGGTTTTTAAACTGCGTGCCTACAATATTACTGATGTCAAAGTTGACTTTCTCGGAGCTTGAATCTTTGGCGGCTGGCCAGTCCTGCTTGATACCATGGTAGTAAACATCCCCTCCATAATTCCATGGTATGGTTTTGTCTGACGAATATGGGACTGGTCCAGGCATTATAATTATTCAAGGAGTTACTTTTGGAACTGATGTAATTCTAACGGGTCTTTTGGTGGAGACCTTGGAAGAATTGGCGGAAATGGTAATGATAGAAACATCTTCAAAAGGAACAGGTGAAACATAAGTCTTCTCGAATAAAATTTCTTTGTTATCTATTAGGCACTGAACGCCTGCTTTCAACAAAGGATAGCTGGTTGGTGAGGACAAACAGAAATGGCAAACTTCATCACAACCCGGGAACACACCGGTATTCAACAAGTTCACTTTAATAGTCAGAAGTGGGGTCATAAGTTCATCAACTGAAGTAACAAACATTTATTCTTCAATGGCATTAGTATTATGGCCATGTCTGGGCATAGGGGAAGAAATAACATTTGGCTTTTCGGGTGCATCGAATTCAATCTCTTTTGCTTCAATGAGATCTTGTATTTTGTTCTTTAGAGCCCAACAGTTATTAGTGTCATGGCTGAGACTTTCAGAGTGATATGCGCAACGGGAATTGGGATGATAGTGCGGAGATGTTGTGTTGGGGTTTTTCAGAGCTTCTTTCAAGGTTACCAAATTGGATCTTAGTAGATGCGGTAATACCTGAGACGGGGTCATGTTAATTCTGGTGAACCGCCTGACCGGTCTTTTCATCCTCGGTTGATTGTTTCTTTGTTGATCAGGTGCAAGTTTAGGGATCATCACAACCCCCACCATTGGTCGGCACTCGGCCCTATCTTGATTTCTCTGAGGATAAACGGAAACCACTTCTTTCTTTCTGATGAAAGGCTTCCTTACAGCCGCATAAGAGGATGTATCTTTCTGAATCTTTCCACTCTTTAAGCCGGCTTCTACCCTTTCTCCGGTCAAAATCAGTTCAGTAAAACCTGCAGATGAACTTCCAATTAAATGATTCAAGAAGGGACCAGACAAGGTATCCAAGAACATGTCTACCAACTCTCTCTCAGATAGAGGGGGTTGAACTCTTCCGGCTAAATCTCTCCATTTTTGTGCATAGTCCTTGAAGCCTTCTTTTGAAGCCATGGCCATACTTTGAAGTTGAGTACGGGTAAATGCAAGGCCAGCATTGTATTGGTATTGTTTGTAGAAGGCTGCAACAAGATCTTCCCAGTTGTGAATGTTGGCTCTTTCTAGTTGGTAAAACCAGTCAAGTTGAGTTCCAGACAGACTGTCTTGGAAGAAGTGTACCCATAAGTCTTTGTCAGCGGTATGGGGCTGGATTTTCCTTACATAGGATCGGAGATGCATTTTTGGACATGAGACTCCGTCATACTTGGCGAACACAGGTTCTTTGAATTTGGGAGGAATGACAATCCCTGACCCTAACCCCAATTCCTCAAAGTCCAAGCCAGGCACTTTTTAGATTTCCATCACACTCAAACGCTCTTCGAGATGTTTATACTTGTCATCAGCTGGAGGGTATTGTTCTTCAGAATAGTCATCTTCTTCCTCTTCCTCTTCTGATTCTGACGGGACAACTGTTTCCTTGCCTTTCCCATCTTGATTGTCTCTTTCACTGGATGTCGTTGCAAAATCTATGGTTCTTCTTGTCTGCCCATGAAATCTTCTTCCCATGTTTAGGACTCCGGTTACCTTCTTTGTCTTCTTTTTCTTCTCCTCATCTAGCAAAGTATTCAACTCTTCTTATCCTTTGGCTAGGGTCAAGAGCAACTATTGAAACTGTGTATTCTGAGCTTGGAGGTCCTTCACTGTTTGCTGGAGATCCATCTTACTGAAATAAACAGTAGAGAGATGAGGAGACTTGTTGCAAAAGACCTGTTTATGTTAACATGAATGGTATATGCATATGTAATAATTTCAAGGATTTCAAAGATTCAAATTTGTTTTAGACAAAAAGAAAACACACGTTATATTAATAAGTTAAAGCTTTGAGTACGCCAATTCCCCTTGGGCAAAATAATACAAAAACTCAAAGATAAAAAGGTAGTTCACATCCTCTTTGGTGCGATGTAGGCATTCAGAGTCTTCTCCTCGTGAAGTAGTCTAGTGAGTTCCAAAACCTTCTTATCACTTGCGTAGAATTGGGCTTCGAAAGTATCTCGCTCCCCCTTGAGTTGTATCCAATCTCTTTGTAGGTCTTCAAGAGAGGTGGGCATATCAGGATGTAGGATAGTGTATGGAACATCTCCCTCCATGACAGGCTCAATGATTACCGGGAGAATGGAGGGGTAAGGCATGATAAGTCTCTGAGCACGAGTTCATACCCATTTGAGGTAAGGCTCAAGAGGGATGGAATTCTTGTGCCCCAAAGTCTTGCTATCCACCTTATTCAACATCCTCCAAGCTCTAATAAATCTCTGGTGAAGACCTTGATCGTCGTTGTCATAGTCAAATACCAAACCTTGAATCAGCATCTTGTGCGGGCCATACCTTCGGGCGTAACCAAACTGTCTTAAGGCTAAGAAGGGATTGTAGGTGATACCTCCCTTAATGCCGAGTAAAGGGACATTAGGGAATTCTCCACAATGGTCTACAATGATAACATTCTCTTTGGATCGGGAGCACCAATGAATGTCCGAATGTTTGAGCGTCATCAACCTTTGTGACCACCTTGAACCTTGCTCATTTTTTAATACAGATTGGGGAAGATGCGAAATAAACCATCTTGCCAAAAGAGGAGTGCAACACATAAGGACACCTCTTTTCCTCATTGTGCGAGTGTGAAAAGAGTGTAGGATATCTCCTAGCAATGTAGGCATCGGGTTGCGGGATATGAAGATTTTGACGGTGTTGATATCTATGAGTTGGTCAAGATTTGGAAACAAAACCATCCCATAGACGAGGAGAGCCACAATTTCCTTAAAGGCTTGCAAGTCCAAGGAATTCCAATAATTTTGGGCTTTCTCAAACAGGAATTTTGCTAAGAAACCTTTGCCACCAAGGCTTGCAAGTCCAAGGAATTCCAATAATTTTGGGCTTTCTCAAACAGGAATTTTGCTAAGAAACCTTTGCCAAAATAGGAGTGCAACACATAAGGACACCTCTTTTCCTCATTGTGCGAGTGTGAAAAGAGTGTAGGATATCTCCTAGCAATGTAGGCATCAGATTGCGGGATATGAAGATTTTGACGGTGTTGATATCTATGAGTTGGTCAAGATTTGGAATCAAAACCATCCCATAGACGAGGAGAGCCACAATTTCCTCAAAGGCTTGCAAGTCCAAGGAATTACAATAATTTTGGGCTTTCTCAAACAGGAATTTTGGGTTTTCTCAACTGTTTCCTTGCCTTTCCCATCTTGATTGTCTCTTTCACCGGATGTCGTTGCAAAATCTAGGGTTCTTCTTGTCGGCCCATGAAATCTTCTTCCCATGTTTAGGACTCTGGTTACCTTCTTTGTCTTCTTTTTCTTCTCCTCATCTAGCAAAGTATTCAACTCTTCTTGTCCTTTGGCTAGGGTCAAGAGCAACTGTTGAAACTGTGTATTCTGAGCTTGGAGGTCCTTCACTGTTTGCTGGAGATCCATCTTACTGAAATAAACAGTAGAGAGATGAGGAGACTTGTTGCAAAAGACCTGCTTATGTTAACATGAATGGTATATGCATATGTAATGATTTCAAGGATTTCAAAGATTCAAATTTGTTTTAGACAAAAAGAAAACACACGTTATATTAATAAGTTAAAGCTTTGAGTACGTCAATTCCCCTTGGGCAAAATAATACAAAAACTCAAAGATAAAAAGGTAGTTCACATCCTCTTTGGTGCGATGTAGGCATTCAGAGTCTTCTCCTTGTGAAGTAGTCTAGTGAGTTCCAAAACCTTCTTATCACTTGCGTAGAATTGGGCTTCGAAAGTATCTCGCTCCCCCTTGAGTTGTATTCAATCTCTTTGTAGGTCTTCAAGAGAGGTGGGCATATCAGGATGTAGGATAGTGTATGGAACATCTCCCTCCATGACAGGCTCAATGATTACCGGGAGAATGGAGGGGTAAGGCATGATAAGTCTCTGAGCACGAGTTCGTACCCATTTGAGGTAAGGCTCAAGAGGGATGGAATTCTTGTGCCCCAAAGTCTTGCTATCCACCTTATTCAACATCCTCCAAGCTCGAATAAATCTCTGGTGAAGACCTTGATCTTCGTTGTCGTAGCCAAATACCAAACCTTGAATCAGCATCTTGTGTGGGCCATACCTTCGGGCGTAACCAAACTGTCTTAAGGCTAAGAAGGGATTGTAGGTGATACCTCCCTTAATGCCGAGTAAAGGGACATTAGGGAATTCTCCACAATGGTCGACAATGATAACATTCTCTTTGGATCGGGAGCACCAATGAATGTCCGAATGTTTGAGCGTGATCAACCTTTGTGACCACCTTGAACCTTGCTCATTTTTTAATACAGATTGGGGAAGATGCGAAATAAACCATCTTGCCAAAAGAGGAGTGCAACACATAAGGACACCTCTTTTCCTCATTGTGCGAGTGTGAAAAGAGTGTAGGATATCTCCTAGCAATGTAGGCACCGGGTTGCGGGATATGAAGATTTTGACAGCGTTGATATCTATGAGTTGGTCAAGATTTGGAAACAAAACCATCCCATAGACGAGGAGAGCCACAATTTCCTCAAAGGCTTGCAAGTCCAAGGAATTCCAATAATTTTGGGCTTTCTCAAACAGGAATTTTGCTAAGAAACCTTTGCCACCACTCCTTGTTTCCCAATGAGTTGTGATATCAGATGAGTGCAAGTGTAGAGCTTGAGCCATATCTTCTGGCTTTGGGTCTCTTTCTGTACCATTGAAAGGTAGTTGATTGATAATGGGAATCCTCAAGAGTTGGGAGAATTCTTCCAAAGTTGGCACAAGTTGATAGTCGGGAAATGTGAAGCAATGGTGTAGAGGATCAAAGAACTGAAAGAGCACCTTTATCATATCCTCATTTGTGTTGGAGGTGACCAAGTTGAGTAGGCGACCATGTCTCTCAGTGAATGGAGAGTTTTTAGGAATCCTTGAAGCTAGATCTTTAAGTTGTGGAGGGATCCTTACAAGGTTGACTTGAATAGTTTTCCTGCAAAGTGAATCCATATCCTACAAAACAAGAACAAAGATGAATCCCAAAATCCTTGAAATGGTTAGTAAATGCATATGATGTTCATGATGTTCATGATGTTATGTACAAGTATGCATATACAAACAAAAAAAACAAAATCCTTAGGTTTAGGATTGCATAGAGTTTTATAGGTAAGTACCCTCTTGAAGTTTAGTTGGCTTAAACCTGTCCTAGTAATAGTAACCGGGTTCTAAGGAGCTCAATATCACTGGTTTGTTTCCTTGGTCATTGTTTCAGCACAAGCCTCTTTAATGGCGACCGAAATATCCCAAGAAACTAAACCTCAATGAGTGTAGTATCGAGTATCTACTAACTTCGAACTGCACCAAAGCCGGTCATCTCACTACATCCTAAAGGCCAAGTTGGTCAAGTAAAGGTTCTAAAAGTTCATTAGTGCTTCATGACATCACTCAGCGGCCCCGTATTCTCTTTGATTAACTCAAAGGCTACCGGTACCCACAAATATGTCGCACTAACGTAGCTATTACTTAGACCATGTCGGTATACCCCGCACAGTTTCCACAATGTATCGTTACTTACCTATAATGTATCCCAAATCCGGGTAGAGGATTCAAACCCACACAAAGAACCATAATGTAAAGTACACAAGTCAAACAATGTAAGCAAATAAATGTGATATATCCCTAAGGTAACCCCACTTTTAGAATTCTCCCCAGCAGAGTCTCCAGTTCTGTGATACGGTGGGAGAACTGACTTGAGGGTTTTGCGTTTGATCACAAATGTTGCGGTTATCAAGAGTCGCCACTGAATTTTCTTTTATCCAAAAGGAAAGGTGAAAAAGCACAGGAAATACCTTTGAGATTATTTCTTGAGTTCAAGGGGTAGATTATGAAAAGGGAAGGTATTAACACCCTTTTCATCCATGGTTTTCCATGGGCTCTTAGTTACTTGCTAGATCACTTGCTTTTTTCTTTGAAATTTTGCTTGATGTGGGTTTTTGAAAGTATTTTGTAAAGAAGCCATTGTTTAGGCAATCTTTGTAATGATTCTCGTTCGTAAGAATGTATACAAAGATGTTGATCTTTTGAAAATGTTTTCAATGTTTGTAAGATGTTTGAAAGTGTGTGTGTTTGTTTTGAAAATATCAAGGATGTTTTGTTTTGAAATGGAGCAAGTAATTATGAGCAATCTACCTACTCAAATGTCTTTCTTGTTCATTTTCTTTTCCTTTGACATTGTTGTCTTACCATTGATTTGGTAAGCAACCCTATCTTTGGATTTAAACAGGACGGGCGTGGGTCATCGTATATCCATGATTAGAAATGTTGCAAGGTATCTTAGCATTATTTTTGAGGGACTAAAATCATTTATAATGCAACTTAGATAGCATCATCGAGGGACTACGATCTTGTATTTGCTTGTTTTTGCTAAGATACCTTACATGTGTAATATGGCCATTTTGTATAAGGCAACCAAGTGGGATAACCCTAGGGATGCTTGTGTGCAAGTGTACTGTTTTTATGCTTGATTTAGTCTTGAATTAGGGTTTTGCTAAGTATTGATTTTAGCCTTTCCATACAAACCCTAATTACTAGCATTGTATATATGAAAGCGATAAATTGCAAAATTTAAAGTTACCACGCTATTACAACATTTATGGGGAGGGGGTATACAATTTGTAAATGGGGATTGCAAGAAATTAAACCCTAATTACTCTATTACAACTAAATTGAATTTATATAAATGTACAAGAATTTAAATATAATGTACAAAATAAAATAAATGTATGAAAAAAATGCTAATGTTAAGAAAATAGATATTTTTTTGGATTTTTATGAGAAAAGGTTTTTTTTGTTTAACCTAATTAATTACAAGAAAATAATTAATTAAAATAATAAGAGTAAACCTAATTTAATAAGAAAAGATTTTAAATAAAACTCTGAGTCTATTAATTGATTAAAATAAATTAAGTTTAAGAAAAGTATTTTTGTATTTTTGTCTTGAAAATAATATATGGTGTTGTAAAATATTTTTGGCCTTTTTTATATTAAAATAAATATATTTTAATTAGTGTAAAAGAAAATAAATAATAACCTAGTTTTAAATTAAATTTACAAAAATAGTTAGTAAAAATAAATAAAATATAGTAAAATAAAATATTTTTTGTGAGAAAAATAAAATAAACTAAGTTAAAATAAAAATCTAATTTTTTATATTTTTTAATGATTTTTTAACATTAGGAAAAATATTTAAGAAAATAAAATGAAATAAAAAAAACAAAAAAAAAACAAAACTGGGCCAGGGGCGTATAAGTGAAATAAGGGGTTAACAAGTAAAAATAAAAACAAAAAGGGCCCAAGGAGATCCAGCGCCCTACAAAAAAAAAAGAAGTCAGAATGTAAAAATGGTCACGCTGGGGCTTGAACCCAGGACCATGGGGTGAACAGGCGCGCGCTTTACCACTGGGTGGCTATACATCTGTTTATATAAACAAAACAATAAATATGTAAGGCAAATCAAGTCTTGATGACTTCATCTTCAACCTCCAGCCGGTATACATGTAAATTCTTCATTTCTCAACAAAAATGGAAGATTACAAAATGAAAGTTGTTGCATTCTTCCTCACGAATCTAACCATGTAAATAACTAAAGCTAAAAGTCAAAGATAAATGAGAATTTCTCTGGCCCTAATTTGAACCCTAAAAATTTCAGAAACTTCAACTCTAAAATCCTCTAAACTCAGGCCATGTAAATGCAAACTATGGATATGTACAGCTTCGTGGCAATGAGGTCTACATTTTATCTTCACAAATGCAAGCCTAACAATACCTAAGTAATGAGATAGAAGTTCAATAAAAATACCTCAAAACTGGAAATCGTGAAATGCAAATGAGCTTGATTCAAAGTGCTGCAAGGATCAGGTAAGCTTCCTTGAGGTCCCAGGAAGCTAATGCAATGATTAGCTTGAGCTGAAAGTGGCTGAGGAGCTCTGGAGAAGTCAAGTTGCCGACCCCTGTTTTTGAAAATGGAACTTGATGATGGAGGTATTACAGTTGAGCAAATGGACTTTGGATGATTTGTATTTGATGTTTAGAAGCTTTTGGAAGTGAAAGGCCAAAGAACGCACGAGGGATTTGGAGTTTGGTATGTAAAGTCAGAACTTGCACAACAATGGTGTTTTGAGACAATGTCTGGATAAAGTGAATTTGAGTTGGTTTTATGGTCTTCAAGCTCGTGTCCTAGCTTACAAATAGTGCTTCTATTTATAAGCAACACGTTTAGAGACTTGTTGATCAGAATTTGAAATTACATGTTTATGCATAATATTTGATTTTTGAGAAAACAAGTTTTAATGCCTTGTGTACTTGCTAAGATAGAGTGGTTATGCTTTAAACAAGCTTGCTTCTGACTTTGTGGATAGAGTGTGATCAGAGGGAACAAGTTAGAGGCTCAATGTGAACTTTATACAAAAAAGCTTGCTTTACAAGAATGGCATTGTTAACTTTCTTCTCAAAATGGCAATGTGAATTGTATAAAGCTTAAACCACTTGGATTATAGCTCAAAAGTTTGTGTAATCCATTAATTATGGAGTGACAAATAAGTTTGAGGCCTGAAAAGCAAAGATTATGCAGCCTAACATTGAAATTACATTTGTGTTCATCATGAAAATGACCTATAATTCAAGTGACAAAACACCAACTTCATCTCTTCGATTCTCCCTACTCAAGAATGATCTCAGGGAGTTCTTGGACATTTTGGAAAGCTTGCAATGTGCTCTACAACTCATATTTGAATTGATTTTGAAGATTCCACTTGGAACTATGTGAAAAATTTCCATGAAGTTAGGTAAAAAATCTGCCTAACTAGGGTAAAATTTCACTAAGTCTTTTTTAGTTCATGAGCATGTATTCATAAAATTATAACTTGAGATCCAAGCACTTTTAGGAGAAGTTGTGTGAAGAAAAATTGTATATTTCATGGAGATCTACAACTTTCACGTTGGAAGTTTCCTTTTAATCATCTTGCATCATAATGAAAAAATTGCTCAAAGTTATGAAAAAATAAGAAATTTTTGACACTTAGAAAAATTTCTAAGTTTAGAAATTTTAATTTTTTCAAAATGAAATCTTGATTTCTTGATTTCTTGATGAATAAGTTTCCTATTTTGACATGTTTTTATGCATTGTGATCTTTGGTGCTTAAATTTGACCAAAAAGTCAAAGTTTGACTTTTCAATATACAATTGACTTTTGATCAGTTGACTGCAAAATTCATCTGTCAATCCAATGGATTTGAAATGTTTTGAATCATGTAATTAGGTAAAAATGATGCAATTGGACTCTTGAGATATTTCCTTAAACCAATTGACCATTTGCTAGGTCAAAAATCAGAAATTGCCCTTTCCTAGTCAAAACCCTAATTTTGACCATTTTGCCCTTTTGGAGATTTGTTCAAATTTCTTGAGGAATTATGGTCCAAACTTGATCAAATGATACATATGGGTTTAAAATTTTGATTTGGATCCAAAATTATGAAATTTGACTGTAAATTGGCCATAGTTGATTTTTCCCCCAATACAATTGATTTTTAGGTCAACTATTCAATTGACTGATCAAAAGTGTGATCCAAGGCTTGAAACTTGACATGAGCAATATTGGGGGTCCATAATGGTCCATGAAAGTCATATGAAGCATTTATAGTTCAAAAATCCTTGTGCAAACTCAAACCCTAATTTTGGTCAGCAGTGCCTAAGGAGGTGTCTTGAGCTGATCAAACCCTAGTGTAGTCTTGAGCCCAAGGAGATCTTGTGAGCAAATTCTTGATAAGTTGAGAGGGCAAATTTTGGGGTACAACAGTAATCACCTTAGATCATCTGTAACTAATGCACCTAGGCCCAAGAAGATATTATGGGAACCAAAGGTGAAACCCTATTTGTTTTGTAGGATTGTTTTTATAGCTATGAGACTAAATAATTATTTGAAGTTATAAAAAACATAAGTATACTCATGAAGTATAAAAAATTTAAAGTCTTTGAAACTAAGGATGAAAGATGATGACAAATGTCAATTGTTATGATCAAAGTAATATATTTGAGATTAATCTCAAGATTAAAAATGATTAGTTGAATAATAAAGTTTATAATGGACTTATTCATTTTATGGTTTACCAACTCTCGCATCCAACAATATGATGAGAAGGATACACCGTAAGGTGTTCTTCCCGTGTGGGAAATATTTATCAAGAATTATTTCTTGATATAGGTTAAATTATTTTAAGGTTGAAACGATCTGGAAAATCTGATTAACCCCTTAAAATAATTATTTTAATTAAATATTCATTGATAACTTAATTATTTCTAACCCATAAAAATGATTTTGTTCAAATCTTTTAAGCATAGAGGTACTAAAAGCAACAATTGGAGGTGTTAAAAAGGCCCCAACAAGCCTAAAACCAAGAGAAGATGAAAAAGGTAAATTTAGTCGATTAGCTTAATCGATTAAATCATTTGAAAAATTAAAAATCTGAACAATGGGAAACTCTTCAACGAATAGTTGTAGAAGTAAATGTTGTAACAAACACTTACAATAGAAAAATAGAAAAATTTACCGTTACTAACTAATTTGATCAATCGATTAAACAAAGGCTATAAAAGGAGTTATATTCTAATTTCTTTTCATTCCATTATTTTCTTACTACTTGCTTGCATAAAAACACCCTTTGATATCAAATCATCATTATCATTCAAAATAGCTCCAAAGTAAACATGTTCCCCCCAACCTTCATCCTCATACTTCTTTAAAAAATTCTCAAACCAAGCCCAAGAAACCAACTATAACCTCGACTACTCAGATGGAGAAAATTTCTCCACCCACTATCTAGATGAAGAGCTCTTCAAAAATTACTCTTCCATAGAAGCCTTCTCTGTTGCAGGTCTAAAAGAACTCATCTTTGAGAAACCCCTAGAGAGATGACTAGAGTTAGTGAGATTGTTTTATGCAAATCTTTCCTACACTGATGGAATCATCAACTCTAAAGTAAGGAAACAACCCATCACCTTATCCCTTGAAGACTTCGCCAAAATCTGCAAACTTCCTTTAATAGAGCAAGACTATGATCATATGGATCTTGAGCATAATGAATTTAAGTTTGATACTTATGCTCACACTCTCCTCATTAATCCTGCTCGAATCATACCATATCCTTTAAATTTTGGACTCATTCGTCCAAACGTTAGGTTAATCCACTACATCATGAAGCACATCTTATTTACAAGGAAAGGAAACTATATCACTGTCATAAATTAAGACATACCGGTCGTTTGGTTCTTGGAAAACCAAGTCCCAAAGAATTGGCCAGATGTTGTACTCACTCACATGTTAGAATGCAAAAGAAAGAATAATGCCCTATACTATGCCGAACTCATCACAAAAATCCTTCACTACACTGGCTATCATGTTGTAGTGGAAGAACCCATTTATGCTTACACCAAAGTAGAATAAGAAACTTTAAGAAAAATAAGGTATGTAATTCAAGATGGAGAACTCATATTTCAACAACCTAGAAGAACATGGTAAAGAAGAAACAGTCCACCATGAAATCCCTACAATGAAATCTGCTATGAGCAAAGGAAAATTAATGCAAAAATCAACCTGCTCATCAATAAAATGGAAAGGAAAAACCTCATCTCTCCATTAGCCTCTAGCGATGATGATGATGATGAGATGAACTAAGTGTTGTTACGTGTTTTCATTTCTTTTCTTATACTTTAGTTTTCTTGCATTTTTCTTATGCACTTTGAATTTCTCATTAATAATAATGATGTTCTCCTCTCCTAAATGTCTAAATTTCCCTTGTTCTACATATTTACCTCCTCCTTTAAAAATAACTACCCATGCTTGCATATTTTGTTTCTTCCAATTGCATCTTTACCCGTATTTTTGATTTTGACAAAGGAGAAGAAGTATACTCTAAGGAGGATGGTATATTTTTTATCTAACTCAGGTGGAGTAATTGTCACTATAAAATATTGTTTCTTTTACCACCTCCTCTGAGATGCATTGTAATCATCAAAAAGGGGGAGAATGTGGAACCTTGTCTTATAGGAAATATATCTTTAACCAAGGTATCATCTTTTCATAATAACAACTACGATGACTAATGTAAGAACAACTATAAAGACACCAATAAGGTCAACCATAAAGATAACTTATGATAAGTCAAGCGTAGTGCTTAAGAATTTAAAGATGCAAACCCAAGTGATATGGTTTAATGAACTTGACTACTTAAATAAGAAGGAAAACAAAGAACATTTAGCTAAAGCCTCAAGCGATCACAAGCAATGTCAACACAAAAGATAATATCGGGAAAAAACCTTGTAAAATAAGTCAATCTCCTAGGTTAATAAGCTAGTGTACATATATAAAAGCAAAAAAGCTTTTTCGTAAAAGAATATGGCTATAAGAACACACACTAAAACCTTTTTTTCAAATACCTTAACCAAGAGAAAACATTTTCAAAAGTATCTCAAAGTTGTGCCAGATAACTTAGGAGCAGTGAAAATAGCTAGAGGGAAATATTTGACCAATCCAATCAATTAGGATCTTTTTTTAATCGATTAGATTAATTCAAACTTAATATCCAAACTATTTCAACAGTGCCTCAATGATGTGCCACAACTAGATATTTATTATTTCCTTTTTGAATGACTAACAACGACTTTTTTATGATCTAAGTGATTAGACTAAAGTGCTAATTGATTATCCAACAATCAAAATAATAAAACGACAATTTCATTTTCAACATTTCTCTTACCTATAAATAGAGGTCTCATTTATCATTTCAAATTATCCCAAAACGTGTTTTGACACTTCCCTCTCTCACACACCCTCTCTCTAAAAGTTTTGTTTATAATTTCACTCACTAAATGTTATAGCCAAATCCTTTTGTAAGAAAAGTTCTTTATGAGTGAGGATACCAATATAATTATGGAATGGTAGAATTGTAAAATTCACCAAGGAATATTGTTTATACTCCTTGGTTGAATAAAATCCATTTAGGGATAAAATATGTGGTTCAAAGTTAAACCCGATAAAAATTTTGGTTGGGGATTGTGTGATTAGTTCCTATATAGGTTAGAGAATATCTAGTTTTGATAATCTTCCCTTGGTTTTTGGTTAGCCGGTAAAACCAAGATTGATTGAAGATTCATCGATATTAAAAATCTTCCTAGATTTGAGATATTCCTGGTTAAAATCCCAGAGGTATTTGGTTATCCCGTTAAACCAAAAATAAGCTTAGATATTTGGAACTTGAACACTAACTACTATAACGTATGTGTTCGTGGAAAGGATACTAACCGCTTCAATCCGCATTTGGGAAGGAAGAATTGCCACTTCACTCTCAGCAATTTATTGGAGAAAAGATGCAAACGTCCATATCCATCGATTTATATCATTTGTTGAAGGTCAACTACAATTACCTTATATAAGGAGGTTTGTGAGCATTTCCTACTAAAATCTCTCAAGTATTATTGGAAACTCGCAAGACCAAGTCTTGGGGAGAAGAGTATGTCCTTTAGTTTTGACCGAACCTCTATAGTTCTTTGTGTCTTTCTTCTTCCCTTAACTTTTAATTTTTCCTATTTATTTTCCGCTGCTTATTATTTAAAAATAATTTTAAACTCTGATCTAATTTGCCAAAAGATTTTAAAATCAAAATTTTCCAAACCACACAATTCACCCCTATTGTGTGTGAAGTCTCAAGTCCAACACATTATACTTAATCTAACTTGATTCTCAATGCTAAGGTGAGATATTTCACACTCAATGAGTAATCACATTCATGTTTTATTATGAATGTCATTCTTGATGTATGTAACTTGCACATCAAAATAGATTTTCCAGATAAATTTTATTGTGTTCTGCTTCGTTCTAGTCCGTTAAACTAAATATAACTTAAGATATTAACTTTTAATAAGATTAACTAATTAATAACTACTTATAATTAAATATAAATTTTAACACAATTAACTCTAATATGTTCAATCTTCCATCCATTAATTTAATCATTACAAGTTTACTATTTCGGAAACAACCTACAATATATAGAAATCCATGAAGAGATGAATATACTTCATCATAAGAATATTATGGAGTTCCACATCATCTGAATATCTACGTGCTAAAGAGATATACTATAGATATCCATTATATATTTAGATTTACACTTTAATTAATACGACGAATATTAATGCAATAAAAGGATAACACAGCTGCAGGGATTATACATAACGATTATGACTTATGACTCGATTTGGGCCTGTAGGGTTAACTTTCATACAAAGAGCCCACGAGATATGTTTACTTTTTGGAATTTCATTGTACATCTTTAAGGAGTGCAGAAAAATTTCTGAAAACTCGAAAATACTCTTCAAATATATTTCTGAATGTATCTCAAGTCAAAATATTTCGGAGATGCATTTCCAAAAGAACCCAATATGATATTTTGGGATAAATTCGGAAACACACTTCCGAAAATACCTTGTTTCTAGTGAAACATTAAATTTAAACATACAAGTATATTTTCGGGGATGTATTTTCGAAAATATGTGTGTTATACCACATGCTGCATGGACTATTTCATTGTGTTCATTTGCTTCTCAAAACCCAAAATCTCACAAAAAACTCAATCAATTTTTCGTCTTCAAAAAAAATTTCAAGTGGTTTATCATGTCAAATAAAGCATAGAAAGTTGTAATTTAAGGTAAAAATTTCTCATTTCATGTCTTAGTTGCTTGCATTAATGTTGATTTTTGAGATCAAAATTGTGTCACTTCGGAAATGTATTTTCGAAACCCACGTAACTGATTTCGGAAATACATTTCTGAAACTTCCCCTGTTACAAAAACAAAATTATTAAAAATTTATATGTTTTTGTCCTAGTTAGATATGGTGCATCCCGACATGTTTCCCAAGGATGTTTCGGACAACGTGAATAATGATGCTAAGTTGGATGCTAAGTCAGATGAGGTGAAGAAAGACATTAAATTGATTGTTGTTGGCATAGATGTTGGACACCAATTTCCAAATGATCAAGTTTTCAATAATCGGCAACATTTTCTTGATTATGTCGTAATGAAAGCTAACAAACTCGACTATGGTGTTGTGATTGAAAGGTTCGACAATGGTAGTAGTAGAAGGCAAGCATTTGTAACTATGAGATGCTAGAGAAGTGGAAATATGTTTCAAAAGTTCAGAATTTAAAACATGATGACACTGAATCAAAAACATGTGAGTGTCCGTTCAAATTGTGCGGATCATATAGGGTGGATGATAGGTGGCAGTTTTCTGTCATTTCTGGAAAATATAATCATGCGTTGGAAACCAAGCTACAATATCATCCAATTGTAGATCGACTTAAGCTGGAGGAGAAGGAAATTATTTCAGAAATATCGATAATCAAAGTTGCACCAAGAAACATACTTGCATATTTGAAATGGAAACGACCATAAAATGTTTCAAATATCAATCAGGTATACAATGAACGTTATAAAGATCTTATTGCGAGTAGAGGTTCGAGGTGCGAAATGCAACAGTTGTTGAAACTTTTGGACAATAACCATTACATTTCAAGGTACAGATTGTGTGATGATAAAGTTAGTGTCCGTGACATTTTTTGGACTCGTCCGAAAAGTATCAAGTTGTTCAACACATTTCTGACTGTCCTTGTAATTGATTCAACGTACAAGACCAACAAGTATAGGCTTCTGCTCCAAGAAATTATTAGGCCATATTAGAAGTGGATGTCCTTCCCTGAAATGAGTCATCTTATAGCAAGTGCATATGAAAGGGTATGTATCGATCTCACGAGATATGATTTTTCGGAGACGTTTTTTCCTCTACGCAGTCGCCCAGCTGAAGACCCATCCAGCCGCATCATCTGTATTGGATATCTTAGATCGCTCCATTTTGTTCAAGTATTTTTGAAGCCAGTGTGTCCTATTCCGACTACGTCAGTGCAATGTATGACACATCATGCAGACGAGGCGGAAACTTGGTCGAATCATTTTTGGAAAGGATGGTCGAATTCACAACGTTGTCAAAACATGAAAGAGAATCAAATAGGGAGAATTCGAAGAAAGAACTAGTTTTAGATTTAAGTGGTAGCCATTCGTTCAGTACATTTTAGAATATTATCGAACCATTATTTGTA